>JAGSMT010000074.1:0-1200000 GCA_029286875.1 Lamproptera curius | reverse complement strand
CAGTTACCTGGTATTTATCAATTTAAATTAAATAAGGGTCACATACGTAGATTTTTAAAATTGGTAGTTTAAAAAACTACTGTTTCGTTTTAGAAGGCACGTAGCCAGTGTAACTACTGGGTTTAAATGAGATCCATCTACGTTGCAGGGCGTTTTACTTATCCTAAAAATATAGTGAGCAATAAAAATATTCTTCGCTAGAGAGCGAAGAATATTTTTATGTACGTATTTTAAAAAGTATTTAAAGTATATTAATACTTTATTTACTTTTTCTTTTTTAATTATGACCTCGCCATCTGTAATCTCTACTTTATATCCTTTAAAAAATCTCAATATATAGTAATTTGATGGCAGTTTTTTAAATGCTTGGAGAGGCTAAAAAGGCAAAGCAATATAAGCATCAGACATTTTATTAAATACAGTTTTATCGATCGATATATTCAACTTATACTTAATTGCAACCCACATTGTTTAAATAAATTCACTGACTTATTTTGCTTGCGTATAAACGATACTTGGTAATGGCGAACTTATATTTCCTTTACCGACAGGCAATTCTCGGGGCACATTCACTCTACGATCGCTACGAAAACGGACGAAGGATTGTGAATGTAGAGGAAATAATCGTCCATCCCGATTGGGACCCGACGAACTTCGCTAACGATCTTGCGCTACTCAGACTGGCGAACATCATGCAGCTTACTGGTAATATAGGATTTCTATCATTGTACATTATTGCTTTCATATACTTGAATAGGTAATAAACAAGATGGTAGGCCCATTTATTACAGGGGATCGTCTGGATAGGTACCACTCCGGTGCCTATTTCTGCCGCAAAGCAGTAGTAGCCAGCGTATTTACTGGGTAAACGAAACATGTCTCACGGTAGGCAGCGCGTTGGCGATACCACTGGTATTGCCAATGTCTATGGGCGTCGGTGACCACTTCTCATCAGGTGGCCCGATTGCTCGTCTGCCGGCGTAGGCAATAATAAAAAAAAACAAGTATTTAATGACATATTTAAGTAAAGGGAAGACATATTCTTACATTAATGCTAACAACACTATAAAATTACTTCAGTATGAGCCTTTATGTTTTAAGATTGTTGAAGGTGAGCTTTTAAAAAAAGACTGAGCTGGATGTCGACGTAGTACCTAAAATAGGTTTAAAAAAAATTGGATTCGGTTAAAAGAGCACGGTAGCTAATGTAAATTTCTGGTAAAAGAAACTTATTATTCTATGTCCCATGGCAGCAAGAGGCCTTGTGACGTCTATCTGCTACAAAGTAGGTATAATTAACCAACAAAAAGGTAATTTAGCATAATCTTTTTATGTGGATCTTACATAAACCTATTACTTTGTACTTATTGATAAATAATAATAGTCACGATTAATAATTACGACATTAGGAAAGACCTATAGACGTATTTTTTTTTTCAAATTATGTATTGGAAGGTAACAAAACAAAACAGTTCCAAAACATATTTTTCAAAACAATTTTGTCAATACTTTTTACAGCGAAATTATTATACAACAATTTATTTCAGTATAATAACTATGGTAATAATTCTACTAAAAATGTTAATGTTTTCTTATTTTGTTTAGACAACAGATTTAGAAAAAATCAAAACAAGCTCTGGCGTCATTAATGCACGACGTTCGTGCACGTGTCTCATCAGTCATGATAATCATAATATTAAAGTCAAATTGCAACGAAATTATCGCTCTTTAAAGCCTCAAACAAAAAATTTACGCTATTTTGAATTTTATGATCAGGTGTTTAAGACGAATATTGACATAATAAAGAACTAGTGCACACTAACGAAATTATGTTCGCTAACATTTGAAGGACATTCGTAACGTTATTTATGTATTTGACGACCTTGATTTATCTATTTTATGATTTGTATGAAATGCTCCAAGTATTAGATTTAACAAAAAGACAACTAACTAGCCGTTGCCCGCGACTTCGTCCGCGTAGTAATATATAGATTTTTTTTAAAAGTACTTGAAGGTGTTCCCAGTTACATTACCTATCTTGCAGGGAAAATCCTAAACGGAGCAGCCATTCCATAGATTAGAAGGAACAAACAGAAAGACAGACAAAAAATTAAAAATATGTAGTTTTGTATATGTGTCGGTAGTATATCACAGTGTAATAATTTAAAAAAGGTTATTTTAATGTTACAACACACACTACTTTTACTTAATTGTATTATACTGCACTTGCACTTACATACATGTATTAAATATCTTTAGTGTAAAGTGACAGTTACATTAATCTTCAGTAGTATAGTCTGCCAAAAATTTGATGGAGTTCAGTAGTTTTATAATGAGAATTGTGTGAATGTGAATCTTCCGTTTCTTATTATTTTTTGCTTTGAAACTGCCGACAATCCGTAAATATTTGCTTTTCAGATACCATAAACGTAGTGCGTGTGCCGTACCTCAGCATAAGTTCATTCAATTTTGCCGGAATGGGCGCCATCGCTTCTGGATGGGGGATTCCAGCAGATGGTATAAGTTACACAAATAACTTTCCTTTTTATTATTATATTTAAATACTAACTGTCCGACCACGACTCTGCCCGTGGTAGTTTTAATTTTTTATGAATGAAATTTCTTTCGTCAAAAGTGGCCTATGTTACTCAAGAAGAAAGCGTTGTTATAGTTAGACAGTTTCAAATCGGCGAAGCAGTTTCTAAGTTTATTCATCATAAACATACACACACAAATACAATTCTTTCCTCTTTATATTATTTGTATAGATAAAGTGCACCTTTAGCCATAGATGCTAACAAAATCGTGCATTACAATTCACAATTATTGAACTAGAATACTGTAGAACTGCCTCCGTAGCCTGGTGGTACGGGCGTGTGCTTATAAAACCGAAGGTTGTGGGTTCGAATCCTGCGGTGACTCAACAAATATTCATTTTTATTTCATAGTTTGTTAGGGCAATTTGCGCTGATCACCCAATTGCTCAAAAAGTAAGATGATCCATGCGTCGGATGGGCAAAAAAGTAAAAGTCGGTCCACCAACAAACCCGCATTGGATCAGGGTGGTGGGATACGGTCGAAAACCGTCTAATGGATAGGGGTGTATTAGGGTAAGCTTATGTCCAGCAGTGGACTATCACAGGCTGATGATGATGACTGTAGTACTGTTAATATGCTTCGTACATTCTTTACAAGACAACATATGAGTTGTACCAGCTTTAGAAGTTTCTTAGATAGATTACTAGTCGTAAAAATTAAACAGTTTTTTTAGCTTCATTAACTCTTTCAGTCACGCTTTTAGTTTGAGAATATGTTCAATGTTTCAATTATTGTTTTGGCATTATCTACGTCTATAATACCACTGAAAGTATGAAAAAAAAATCTAGGTATGAAGGCTTTCGAGGAATGAGGTGGTTAGTGGCACTAACCACCGTGACTATTGATAGAAACAAAACAGTTATCAGTTACTTATATTGTTTATTAATATTATATGTTATAATAAAAATTTTCCACAACGAAACTAAGGTTTTTTTTTATGAAAGTCTGAAAAACAAGTGTTTCCCTTGCGTAGACAAAGAGGCACTTTGCATATACTACATTGCCATACACTACGGACTGGAGATATTTTAGTGCTGCATAGACAGCATCTTCTTGATGTGCTTCTTTCAGGTTGATGGCGACTGGATTCAAGACGAATTTCTGAAGGGATTGTTGGCTTGTGACGTTTTATAAATGCAGGGCCTGGCGAAGAAGCTGTAGAATTGCGGTTGCTGTTCACTGATTCGGGCCTTCGTTTGTCTCTGACATATGCTGGGGCCAGTAGACCCTGGTATACGCTTCGTCTAAATTCTTTTAAAGTCAAAGGGCTTAGGTCCATGCGTAAAGAGGACTGTAGTTCTTTATAAATTAAAAGAGCATTGACAATACTACAATAAAGGAAATGAAAGAAAATCCTGTGCCACCAATTGGGATTTTCCATCAACAGCATTACTTCCTTTCAGTTGATCGAATTTATCAACGAAGTTCACAGATTCCGGACACGATACTTCAATGCTGGTACCATCACGCTGTCGGCTGGTAACTTTTCATACATCCTTAGGATCATGATAATTTGATAACATGAACACTGATCTCTTATCTTTTCTTTCAAAAAAGATATTTTTGTTTCACTCATCCGGTAATCATGCTCACCTCTTTGCAAATGCTTGTCTTCTTTTAGCGTTGGTAAGAAGTTTCTATTTGAGTTCACAGTTCACAGGCAGAATATTATCTTCTCGTAATTTAAGCTTGCAATGGTAACTGTTGAAATAATTGTCAAATAGACTATGATTTTATGTCATTTTTGAAATTTTACAATGTTACCACTAAGCAGTTTCGTAGCACTGATTTCGTTAACATCAACTAATACCTTGTACATCATCAACTTGACTGAATAGTAGGTTTTTCGGCATGATTGTTTCAGATGAGTTCCTGCCTTTGAATATTATAATACTTTCATCAATCGCGACTTTTCTGATGGTTTGTAGTTTTTTTAACATCATGACTTTCGCATTGATGTCCAGTAGTGGTCTAATTTTATAAAGATTCAGTCAAATAATCAGTCACTTGAACTTCTTCAATCGAACCGCCTTACACCAGCGGATTTGGCTGATCTTCTGTATCCTCATCGCTACAAATACTCTCGATATCTGAAGGAATATCTTCCAACAAGTATTCTTCGATTTGTCTATTATTTAGCTTGCGCGGCATACTGAAATAAATATAAAAATACATGAGTACTTACATGCCTAACTCATATGTAGATTAAACCTATAAACCTGCAACAGTCACGGTGGTTAGTTTACTAACCACTATATTTTCGTCGTCAATACACAGTTTCATACACATACATATGAAATAGATATAGAAGAATAAGTTGAATACAAGACATTAAAGAAAAATGTTACTTCCCGTACAGATTTTTACAAACACTAGAAAAAATTTAGATTAGCGCATTTTCCGAAAGAAAGCAAATGAACTGTCATTCATCGAATATGCCACCAACCGGTCGCATCTTGTCAAAAAAGGTACAATAATTCATGATAATTCACGCGATTGTCGGTACATGACGTGGATAGCAATATAAGAAATCGGAAAGAGGTGGTTATTGACACTCTAAACACCAAGACTGAAAGAGTTAAGGCACAATAAGTAAAATATGTTATACTAAATTATGTATATTAATAAGTATCAGAATTCTATAACGATTTTATAGGAGGATACGAAACAATTTTCTCCGGTTTGTAATACCAAGCTTCGGCGACAACATATATTGTTAAAGAATATTAGCAACAAAATTACTTCCAAGTAATAATTTAAAAGCCTATATTTCAACATTATATTGCACCATAATATTTGTCAACAGGAGTGAGGTTCGTGTCGCCAACGCTCCGAGAGAAAATAATGTCTGTGATGACGGACCCTTTGTGCAACACTTTGCATTTCAATCAGCTACCTGAAAACATTGTTTGCGGTTTCAGTGTTTCATCCGGCACATGCAAGGTATTTCAAGTAGTAAATATTTTTTTACATTGTTATTATACGTACTAAGGAACGAGAAATAAAATATTTTAATCATAATAAAACTATGGAAATAATATTTAAAGCTTTATAAAAGATAATAAATATACCGGATTCAAAACAGTACTCTTCCTTTAAATGCAATGGTACTAAAATAAACAGAAATATAAAGAATGTCGTACCGGAGCCAAATAAGGTCAGGTCAGGAAATCTAATGTTAACTGATAGCTTTCAAATATAAGCCGCTGTCGTGACGTCAAAAAGGCCATCATCAAACAAAATCCAAATGTCGTCTAGATTTTAGCTTAACTAAGTTCAATCGAACTTTAATGGAACTTATTAATATCAACATAGACGGTTATTTTTTTCCAAAATTATTTGATCACCACTAAATTAATTTATGTTAAAAAAATATATGAATATTTTTAAATGTTTAATTCATAACATTTTAAATTTCAGGGCGACAACGGGGGGCCATTAACAATCTTCTACAATGCAACGGAAGAAGTAATTCTGGTACGCATCAATAATTATTAACATGGTTAAAACGATAACAATGCGACGTATACATATTGATATTATCTCAGGATTATATAATTTGATAATTTGAAATGATGTCTCAGCCAGATAAAATATTGAAATCATAATTAAAGTATGCCCTCTTTTGACGTATGTTGCAAACGACTTAACGTAAAATCGGTATCGATGCCGACTAGTTTCGGACCTATCGGAGGTCCTCCATCAGGAGGAGTGCTTGAAATTCAGGGTCACTTTCCGTCACGTACTGACGAAGGACCTTCGTATATGTTCGAAACTAGTCGGCACCAATACCGATTTTACGTGACTTAAGCCGTCTGTAATATTTGTTATTAATGAAATATGCCTTTGATCTTTGTTAATTTTGTCTCCAGCGACCAATGCGTGGTAAATATTTTATGCATAAGTATATGGGCGGTACTATTTGGTGGCTAATCGTCACCAAATTCAAACATTCTTTATTCAATTTGCCCTCTGTCGACCTGTTATAACGTCAATCTACCACCGGCTCTGAACTTTTGAACTGCCCAGAGAAGAGTCGGCAAGAAACTCTGCGGTCGTAATTTTTTTTATAAATATTAAGTGAATACCAGAGCAGGCATCATCTTATTTAAATCACGAACTGTTTCCCGCGACTTGCCTTAGAAAACATGGTTTTCAAATATTCATTATGTTGCTAAAAGCTAGTTTTTTCGTACTTTCTAATGTGTCACTTGTATTTTACACATATTATATAATTTTGTAATTAACAGATTGGAGTAGCGTCTTTTGTGGGTGCAGATGGTTGCAGCGATGAACTGCCTTCCGTGTTCACGAGGGTCCAGCGGTACTTGCCCTGGATTAGTCAAGTGACAGGCATCACATTAGAATAAAGAGGATCGTATTGATAACTTTGGAATTATATGCATCGTTATAATATAGTTGTATTCGTAATAAGTAATAATAATTAATCACAATAAAATTAATTTTATACATCATGCGTAATTCATATAATAATTATTTTGTTTTTTTTATTACATTATGATTTTTCACCACATTTTGTTTGTAAAGATATATTTATTAATGTACAATTGTTCTAAATATATTTATTATACACCATTTTTTTTTAAAAGTAGACAATTAAACGATATTCTTCTGATATATACATCCCTCAAAAAATTAAATCAGCTTCCATCCGTACCAAAATTTATTTTTTGAAAAATCTTCGTTACATTACTTCGTCCTGCCTCAATTTAATTTAATACTTTGTAAACTTCTCCTCCTCCGTGGACTAACAGTATTGGCACTTGCTTTATGAACTTAAGGTCGTGGGTTCGAATACCGCGGGGAAACAACTTTATGTGATCGTTAATTTCAGGTTGGTTAGGATAATATGGCCTGATCACCTAATTGTCAGAAAAGTGACATGATTCATGCGTCAGACAGATGCCAGACGCTCTGCGTAAAAGCGTTATTCAGTTAAATCTTTATGCTTTGAAAGCCGGCCTCATGATAAAATGTTTAGGTAAAAGAAAATCTTTGTAAGCCTCTAAGGGTTCTCTGAAGGTTCTTTTGGCCTACAGCAAAAATTGAATACTTAAAAATTAATAGCCTTAGCTATTAACTATGTTTTCCCAGTCGTTACATATTTGTTTAGATATATGTTATCTCATCTAGTTTTACTTTAATAGTGTTTATATATTAAATCTTTAAGACTCACTGAAATATTTTTCTAATTCCTACCTTTTGTGAAAAATAGTAATAAAATCAATTTCTAAATATTATGAGACATTATTTCTAACCTATGCGAAAATTCATTATTATCTAAAAATTTATCTCGATGACTTTTTATACATAGAAGAAATTTCAAAACACCTCTTTTATAACCTGCATCATGTAAACACGAAAACGTCCAAAATCGTCACGTTTACGATACACAGATAAGTTCACTATCGCAACATAAATAAATATAACGTAATTTGTTACGATTAAAAAGTAATAATCCTGGATTAAATCTGTGGTATTTAATTGTGCGATCGTATCAAGAGCTAAGAGATAAAATAATTGTATATAAGCTACTTACGCGCGGGTGTTAACGCAAATTTTTACAATGCTGAAGTCCTTGTTTATCGCGTCATGTCTCCTGGCTCTGGCGAATGCCAGGGTGCCAACCCTGACGGTGGAGCCTTTGCTGAACTACCATGAGGCGGTTGGCATTCCCTTGGCGAGCAGGATCAAGGAGGCTGAAGATGCGATCATGCAAGGATCTGGTATTAACGAAAGGATTGTCGGTGGCGCGGTCGCACCAACCAATGCGCACCCTTACTTGGTGAGATTTGTATTCACATTTGTATATTTCGATTTAGGCGAGCGCTGTATTTGAAAAACTGAAGGTGAACTTGAAACGGAATCTTCGCTTTAACTTTCGTGATAAGACAAGTTACAAATTAATATATTTCAAGGGTGTTTAAATTATTAATAAAATAAACATGTTGCACCTATGTTTGCTTTTAAAATCCTCTATTACGTACTAATCACCGGTAGTAGCATAACAACTGCACATTTTCGTTAGTAAAAACTAAAGACAAAATACTTCTGTTAATGTGTCTAAATGAAAAACATTTAGACTAGTCATAGAAACTTTGCATTATGTAACAAGAAAATTCTGTGAAGATATGAATCTGAGATTTGAACATGGTGTTACGTTTCTCTTTTTTTAAAAATATAAATAGAAAACTGAAATAAAAATGGTTAATTGAAGCAAATCTGAGCACTACACAGCTAAAAGAGGACGAACAGTTTATATAAATTGAATTTTTCCATCCTTTATCGCAAAAAAAAATAGTTAATTATGTTTTAATAATATAGTTTTGACACTATCTTTGCCAAAGTTTATGTTAAGATTAGTAAACCCGTAAGCTATTCAATATATTGCTGTGCAAAATTAGGTATAATGGAAATTCTTACCTCACAGACTATCAAAAGATACGTATAATATACGATAAATTTGATAAGATTATCAATCTTATTAGTTTTGTGACGTGGTGTAATTAATTATTAGTATATCTAGTAATGATAATAAAAAAAATTCATACGAACATATTGAAAACGATCCTTCTTCTAATATGACATCTCACTCTAAAATGGATTATTATCTACGACAATAACACTATATAACATGATTCATACAATAGATTATGCTTCACAGTGTATTTTGGTAAATATTTATGAAAATTACTAGCATATCTATCGCACAAAAGTACGGCAAAGGTATAGAGTTTTGTTTTATCCATAGATATGATTGCAAGCACGATACGACGATCCTGGATACCTTCTAATATAATTTTGTATAGCAATGTAATCGTTACAATGACGAAAAGAAGCAAAGTGATTCACCTGTAAAGCAAAATAAAATAATGATATATTTAAGATAATGTTCTTAATTTAACAACTTGTACCACCACTTTTTAAAAATTTGATATATTCTTCTATTTCCACACATGTATATAAGTCAAATAAGAGTGTCTTTAAAAACAAATCTAATGTATTGTTCAAAAATCGAAGCTTTATGCTCTTATATGGTACCGCTTTATATGGTACCACTCGAATCTGTTATTAGATTTTGTTAATATTTCTAGGTCAGCAGCCTTCGTCTAACAGTCCACTGTTAGACGAAGGCTTTTTTTCAACCCGAACCGCCTACTTCACGGAGATCGGCATCCCCAGGTTATGGGATAAGTAGGTGGTAGTATCACCTGGTCGTGTGTCGACCGACAATCCGTTTTCCTAAAGAGGCCTTCACTCGAGAACCATGTTAACCCATCGGGCATCTTTTCCTCGCGCTACATGACCGCCCCACTACTAATTCAACTGATGTTTTGCACTACGCCGGTAACTTTCGTTCTTCGCCGGATGAATTCATTACGAATTTTGTCTGACAAAGAAACTCCAAGCACAGCGCGTTTCATAGCACGTTAAGGTACGGCAAACATGAGAACCAGCCCCCCAATCAGAGGACACGTATCCTGCATCACGAAAATAACGCATTAGTTAAAGACTTTCGTCGTATTGGTTAAATATTTTGATATAGAATACATTAATTGTAAATTTGTTAATCGTTTTCAGGCCGGTCTTCTGATCACCTTCGTGAACGTCGGCGGCGTGTCAGCATGCGGTTCCTCGCTCATCTCCGGGAACAGGCTGGTAACCGCCGCCCACTGCTGGCTGCACAGCTTCCAAGCGAACCAGTTCACGGTCGTGTTAGGCTCCTCGTATCTCTTCTACGGAGGCATTAGGATTCCGACATCCCAAGTCATAATGCACCCGGAATACAACCCCACCATGCTATTGAACGACGTCGCTATGATCTACCTGCCTTATAATGTCGCCTTCTCGGGTGAGTTTTATTTATTAATGTATAAGAGGTAATTATCCTATATACTGAATCACCTCCAAATCTCTTGAGCCATACGTCCCGGAGATTTGTAATAAAATATGAATATTTCATCCAAAACGGCTTCCTCCGTGGTTTACTAAGTTCAAATCCTGCGGAGAACTAGGTATTTTTGTCTCTGTTTTCGGTATAATATAAACCAATCATCCAATTGCTTAAAAGATAAGAAAATCTGAAGGACAGATATGTGTAAAATAGGACCTACTTACATTAGCACTCATTTTCCTAGCAATAATTTCTTGGATTATTAACATATTAACATAATCCAAGAACCTAGCATTTTCCACCAAAAACCACTTTTTCGGCTTATCTCTATATTTTGTTTATTCATTCCTCTATATTTTTCTTTAACGTAATGATCTTGTACGAATTATAATTATATATAGATTTTATTATAAATGAAATGTACCTTCACTTGTTGCATTTTTATTGTTCTTATTTATTATAACTTTATAACTCTCTACGTTTCGAGCCATTTTTTAACGATCGTGGACATGTGACTTGCATGATATTTATAAAATTTCCTTTATTCAATAATGTGTATTATTCGCCTAAATAAAGTATATTTAATAATAAAATTGTTTTGTTTTACAGAGAGCATCCAACCCGTCGCCCTCCCAACTGGCAACGAATTGTGGGACAGTTTTAGCGGCGAATGGGCCACTGCAGCCGGTTACGGGAAAACAAGCGACGGTGAGTTAATAATTCTAATTATAACTAGTAAAAAGCTTAATTTTAGCATAGAGCTTGTTTTTGTCCCGATTTAAACGTCCGAAAGTTTTAACACAATACTTGAAAAATTTTTAATGTTTAATTACGAATCGTATCATATGAATCATAATTCAAAAAGTCCACAATTGTGACGCATTTTTAAACAGTTCCTACAGGATAAATATTTTTTTTACGGATTTTATCACGTTTAATTACTTTTCAACTATTTCATGAATCCAACGATTTCCGATGTTTTGAACCCTTCCCAGAGTCGATGGTCACGGGACCGAGTTTCCTCAGTGTATAATTTTGCCGTATATAAAAATTTAAAAATATCTTTACTTCTATTTAGCTATATGTCTTACCATCTAACTTGATAACCGTATCATATATGCGGAGTAATCTATTTAAAGGAGGTACTCCGCAGCTTCTAGATTGGAATACCAACGCTGTAGGAACGTACAGCGTTGGTATTCCTGGCATGGTCTTTTAACTTTTTTACTGTCTTCTAACAATCTCTAGTTAACCATCATGTTAGAAAAATTGATATATTAAACGATAATTCGTTTGATTTAACGCTTTTATTCGCCAAAAAGGGATTAAGCTGAACTGAGCTGAGCCTTAAAGCAAGTTTTAAACGGCTAATGATTTGCCAAAACACGCATAATTTTTTAGACGTTTTCATTAATTTTATTCATCTTACAACTGGCACCTTACGAACAATCTAATTCTACTTTATTTAGACTTATAATATAGACTATTTGAACATAATAACGACATTTCAGATCAAATCGGCGTATCAGTGAACACGGTGGTGAGCCAGGTGACCGTTCAAGTGATCACCGTGGCCCAATGCCAGGCCGTCTTCGGCTTTTGGGCGCAGCCGAGTAACATCTGTACTAACGGTTTCGGTGGAGTCGGCATCTGCAGCGGCGATTCCGGTGGTCCTCTGGTCATCTATAGAAACGGTCGTTATATATTGGTGAGGGCAAAAACTTAATACCTAACAGTTCCATTGTATCTTGCAGTAAATTGTCTATTTGCGACAACATATGTGAATTACATTGGAAACATACGTATATCTGCCTCCGTAGCTTAGTGGTACGGGCGTATGCTTTAGAAACCGGTGTTCGTGGGTTCGAATCCTGCGGGGACTCAAAAATTTTCATTGTTATTTCCTAGTTGGTTAGGGCAATTTGGGCCGATCACCCAATTTTCTGAAAAGTAAGATGATCCATGTGTCGTATAGGCATGTAAAAATCGGTCCACCCACCAACCCGCATTGGACCGGCTCGGTGGGATATGGTCCAAAAATCCACTGATGGATGGGGTATATTAGGAGAGGCCTATGTCCAGCAGTGGACTATCACAGGCTGATGATGATGATACGTATATCAGGAATTTTAATAATAAGAGTAATCTATTACGGTGGTTAAGCCATTGAAATGGCTTGGCTTTAAGATAGACGATTTATAGACACAACATAGTTTTGTCAATGGTAAAATGTTTTGATACAACAAATGCAACAAGCATTCGCCATAAAGTAAACATTTATAGTCCCACAGTTTTTATTCTGTCTGGTGTAGAAATTAATAAGTAAAATTAAGTACATCAATATTTATGCTTTAGGTTGGCATCAGCTCCTTCGTTGCGGCCGCCGGCTGCCAACTTGGCCACCCGTCAGCCTTCGCCAGGGTTACCAGCTTCAACAGTTTCATCACCCAACATATGTAAACAGGCAATATAATAAAACGAAACGGAGGATTTATTATGACCATGTATACAGATCGCTGAGATTTGTGCTTGTTTATTATTTATCTCATTACTATAAGATTAATATACGTGTAAACTTATCGGACATTTTGATTGATCCTATCGGACTTTAGGTGAAATCCAATCGCTTACACCTTACCCTTACTTTGTTTTACGTCATCTTTTTGGTTATCGCAATTCAAAAAGATTATATTTGACGCTCGATAACTAATCAAATTATATCAATAATGAAAGTAATAAATATGTATAATAATAAAAATGTATTTGCCAACTGTTACACAAAATTTAAGCGTGTACGTATAGGTTTTTGTTATAAGCAAATATGTAAAAAAACTTTTTTAAATGTTTCTATAAGAAATATCTATTTATGTATCGATTTATGACTTTTTATACCTTGAAACATTTTTTTTCTAATGTAGGTATCGAGATGTAGAATTCGGTTTTATACAAGGAAGTACAAAATAATCTACTTTTTCTTGAAACAGAAAAAAATGTACAAATATTGTTCATTACAAGTATAAAGTAGATATCTAAAAAAAATTATGAAATTATATTTTGCAAACATCCTAACGGATGCCTACGCTTACGATAGATTTTAATAACATTAAGGCATTAAAATTAAATTACATCCCTTGCAGTTTATTTAGCAAGTCCCAGAAAAAAATATTTTAATACAAAATTGATATTACATTTTTCGAAGTATCATAATTTGCTACAATGACGTTTCTAAGTTACTGTTATGTAAATATTATAACATCACATACATACATCCTTCCCTAATACACCCATATCCATTAGGCGGTTTTGGACCGTATTAACCACGCTGGTCCACTGCGGGTTGGTGGGTGGACCGACTTTTTACATGCCCATCGATTTTACCGACGCATCGATCATCATACTTTTCAGACATTTCTGTGATCGGTCCAAATTGCCCTAACCAACTAGGAAACTACAATGAAAATTTGTTGAGTCCCCGCAGGATTCGAACCCACGACCTCCGGTTTCTAAGGCCATACCACTAGGCTACGGAGGCAGCAAGTATTATTATTAAGATCAAATGAAACTAGTTTTAATTATCTACTCATATATCTTAAATTTTCAAAAAAAGTAACAAATGTTTATTGCTTAGGAGTTGTCTTTAGAGAATACGCAATTGAAATTAGGACCCGTAATATTTTCATACAGTTAAGTTAATAAACAAGATGCTGAATTATCATCATAGATCAACATCTTAGGCCAATGTAAGTCCACGTTGGACATAGGCCTCCCCTGATGCACACCTCCATTTGGGGTTTTTAGACTGTATCCTACCGCGCTGGTCCAGGGCGTGTTGGTGGGTGGACCGACTTACTACATACCCACCCGACCCAGGGATCATGTTACTTTTATGATAAATGGGTGACGTAATTGTTCTAACCAACTAGAAAAAGCGATAACACACAGATGTTTCAATCCCACGACAAGTTTATAAAGAAAGGGCCAATACCGCTAGGCGAAGGAGGCATTTTATTTGAATTAAGCAATAAAAAATCGACTTGGTAAATGTTTTACCAGCTAAAAACAGTAGCTGAATTTTGTCTTATATGCATCAAATAATTAAATTTATTGTAATAATCAATAGTAAGTTCTAATGATCAATCACTTGTATCACAGAAGCAAAGATTAAACATTATTTATTATGTGATAGTATTATCTTTTAAACATATGATAAAAATCCTACGTAGGTTACCTCATACCCATAATTGCTTCAATCCATTCTGTCGCCCACAAATCATTTCTCAGTTCAAGAAATATAGTTTAAATTTAATTTCCACAATTTATTAACATAATTTGGCACTTGGCCACATTTCTTTGTTATTATGTACTATAGTAAAATTAAAGACGGTTTTTTCTAAAAAAAAAGGTTTATGGTAAAATAAAGACGAAACTTTAAAAAAAAGGCTTATGATAAAACGCGTTTTTATTGGTATGCTGCTACCATATTCGCATGCGACGTTATGATATGACCAATAACGAGCACGAGAGTTAAAAAACCATAAATTATTTGTACTTGGACACTAACTAACGTGATTTCTATTGTAATTCTAAATATTTGTTTTTAGGACTAAATCCTAGATATAAACATTTCGCTTAGGACCATAGTTGCCATAGGCAACGTTATAGTCCCTACCGATTGTTTCTCGCTTTGTCGTAGCGGTTGTCAAAACGTATGCTATTTATATCAATAAAAAGTGTATAACGTGTTAATGAACTCATGATGCCATTAGGGAGATTAAAATGATTGACATAAGACTTTATTTATATAATTTTGAGGCCTTATTTAGC
Organism: Lamproptera curius; assembly: GCA_029286875.1. Taxonomy (NCBI): domain Eukaryota; kingdom Metazoa; phylum Arthropoda; class Insecta; order Lepidoptera; family Papilionidae; genus Lamproptera; species Lamproptera curius. Next base: position 1,184,663 of record JAGSMT010000074.1, on the reverse strand, counting down.
TATAATATAGTTTTTTCTTGTTTTTAGATATTTCCATTATACTCCGAGTTAGAATCTAAAATAAACTGATAAAAGCAAGAAAGAAATATTTTGACTAGGGAAAGGTAAAAAAAGACACACAAATTTGATCCAAGCTCTTTAATTTCGACCAGTTAGGTACCAATTCCGAGATTAGCCTCTTAGTCAGATGTCCACGTAAAAGCTTGCTCAAACACTATTTTATATTCTAGAACAAAGCACAGGGTGCGTTGTCACATTTCACGAACACTATTTATAAATATTGATTACTCGCTATTTTAACTTTCACAAACTTGATACATATCAACCGTCAAGGTGTCTAAAAGTGAACCGTCTGAGTATTTAGATACAAAAAATGTGTTTAACTATACGAAAAAAATTTCAAAATGTGCGACTTAAGCTTCCACATGAATAATATAATAATCCCATCAATCGTAATCGATATATGATACGAATTTCTTAAATCACAACAGCGACCACGCTATATAATATCAATTTGTTGTTTTTTTTTTTTGTAGATCTTATTTCTCGTTCATAAAGTTCGCTGCCGGTTTTAGAAGCAACAACAAATTTTATGACTACGAAATAATGCGACTAGAGACAAATCTTATATACCTTACCTAAATCTAGTTTATGGTGCCCAAGATTAGAGTAATGCTACGATACGAACACTAAAATAATAAAAGTCGATTCAATAAACATCAATTGCGGCGATTTATAATAAAAAGTTAAACTTGATTCGATGTTCCCGTACAAAACATAATAAAGACAAGATTTAAAAACGCATAGACCTCGTCACAATTTTTTTCGGATATAATATAACAAGGCCTATATTATTTTTCTATACCCAACTCAAAAAGTAGTTTCCGTCAAACACTAATGGCGCCTTGCTTTAAAGCGTTCTTATTGGTGGTCGTCCGCCATCTTGAATTACATGTTCTGAGTTATAAGGGTGTACATCTTTAGCTGTAATAAGACTTTTTTAAACGTAAACTCAGTGTCTTTTTTTGCTTGGGTATAAATAAATAATACTAACAAAGAAGCTGACACTAAAAACTATTTACAAGCCTCCCCTCTGCGTTATCTTATAATAATAAACGTCTTTAAAATTTAACCCTGAGGTGACAATTCCGGTTAGAAATTTTTAAAATTATATTTACACCACACAACGCCAAACTTACAGACAGACAATAATAAGGGTAAAATATATAATCTGTATTCTTAATAAATACATATTACGTTACTGTATATCAACGGAAACGTGAAATAATGTAAACCTAAAAAAAAGGAAGTATTAATTAAAAAACTACCATAATACGATATCACAGTTCATTTATGCAAAAAAGTAATTAAAGAATTGATTCCACTTAAAACTTTAAAAACCGATACAATTACAATAATAACAATAGTTATGGCAATATCGACTTTAACGGAATAATGAACGACAAATCTATGGGAAAAAGTACAGTGCTTAATAAGACATATTTAATTTATAACATTGTAGTAGGGTTATTTGATTTACTTATTAATCCATGAATATAAATGCAGGAGTACCAAATAGTTTCTCAATGCGCCAGCAAAACGTGATCCACCAGTAGAACTAAATCAAATAAATAAAGCACCAAACTAAAACCAAACAAAAAGGCGAAGACAACCCTCAATTTCATAATTTCTTCAACCTCACATCATTATAAAAAAAATATTTCATCCGTATTATTATTTTTTTATAAACGACTCTGTTAGCACCGACATGCAAAATATTACAGAACCATAAATCAAAGAGACGCCTTAATGGAAAATGGCGGAAAGAATACGACGCGTCACATACCAATATATCGACGGAACAGAAAAGTCGTAACTGATAATAATGAAATTACGTAACTGACAAAAAACAATTCAAAAATTAATTTTTGATCATAACGTTTATGTAATACGAAAGTTATTTTTTCGTTAAATTCTTTAATCTATAGTAAAATTAAATATAATAAAAGTAATGATCAAAAATTATTTTTTTTGAATTATGTTTCGGCTCCGGTTAACAATTTCATTTTTATCAGTTACGACGTTTGTCTTTACTTCCGTCGATATAAACAATTATGATTAAGCCAATTTAGACTCGGAATAAATGCAAATAAACCTAACGTCAAACACTAATCGGCCATTTGCAAGTTCCACGCGATCTAGAGTTTTCAGTTTTCACCTTTTAGAGTAAATCGTTTTGGCGCCAATTGTGTTTGACATTAAAGTTTCTTTACGTAAATTCTATATCTAAACTGGCAACATTAGCTTATTGCACTTATTTTCGCGGTACCCTTACGATTATATTGAAATGATAATTTGTGTACGTTAAGAAATGTGCTAACGTCGAGGGTGAACATAATTATGTGACCGGATTATTGGCTAGACTTTATTATTTCGCCATTTTAAGTCGGGCAGAGCACCTTCAATATGTAATCTGTTAACAGCGTGGGCACCGTAGGGCTGTCCTCGTTGATGGCCTTTAGAACTGTAAAGAAAACAAAATTAAATGGTTAGATACTAAAATATAGTGTAAAAAGAAAACAGTGTTATATAGGTGCCTAAACAATATACATATTCCAATTCATTCAAGTTCATCTTACAATATAATAAATAAAGGGGAATATCTTGAAGTAATAAGGAAACTAATATATATATATAAATAAACATAAAATATTGATTACAACCAAAATGTTTTAAATAAAAACATCATTTAATGCTGTTTTGTACTGTTTGTAAATAAATTATAGTCAATGTAACATATATACATAAAGTTTCACTTTTTTTCCGTTAATTTAAGTTTTTATTTATCTTGGCTTCGAATCCTCGTGTTACTAGTATGAATAGAAATATATTACTTATTCAAATTCAAATATCTTTATTCAATATAGAAGTTTACACTTGCTTATTGATTGTCAAACACACTACCACCGGTTCGGAAAAGGACGCCACAGACCTGAGAAGAACCAGAAAGAAACTCACGGGCTATTTTTATGTCATCTTTTAAAAATAACAATAAATTTGATAATTCGACATTACATATTATGCAATTTTGAAACAGGACCTGGAGTGAGATTCCATTACCAGGCTGTGTTATCATTTAAAATTCATTAATATCGTAATAACCTTTAACACATAAACGTTCCTTGACTACCTTTTAAATTTATTAATAGTTAAATTCTGAACGTTTACTGGGATTTTGTTGTAAAAACGTATACATTGTCCCATAAAAGACTTACTTATTCTTCAGTCTAGTTGCTGGAAGAATTAAATTATGTTTGTTCCTTGTATCTATGTCATGTGCATCACAATGTCTTAGGAAATCATCTCTATTTTTTGCACATACATTAAATTTTCAAATATGTATTGAGAACTAACGGTCATTATTTTTATTTTAGTGAACAACTTTCTTAATGATTCTTTGGGGCCCAGGTTATAGACTGCACGAATTGCACGTTTTGGAGGACAAAGATCGTATTAGTATCTTAATTTATTGGTTTACTGTTTATACTCACTCTTGATAAGCACTTGCAATGTTTGGTTGTCCGGTGGTCCATTTTCAAGGTGGAATGGTATCACGGTGGTCAAATACTGGAATTCAAGAAACAATTAAAGTGTCAGAATTTTAATCGTAACAACGAGAATAAAAAGTTTAAGAATTCAACATAATATCTTGATTTTATTTTGTAAGATATTTTGTTGAATTCTTAATATAGAATAAACTACTAATAATAACATATTAAATACTATGTACAAAGGTGTTAGGAAAAAACCCAAAGAAGTTTTAGCTATTTCACATCTATTTTGGGTATTTAAAGAGAAAATACATTAATAAAGCCTGTGTTAAAAGCCGTCGCAAACCTTTGGTTCAGAGTGGCTGTTGTTCAAGTTGGGCGACCTGGGAGGTCCCGGTCGTTTCTTCTTCTCTATATGGTACTGCCTGCGTTTATTTTGCACCGCAAGCAGCAGCGATATGAACGTGTTCTTCAGCTCCTTCTCATACTCCAATTCGTCCCTCAGAGCCAATTCAGCAATCAGGTCTCAGAGAACTCGCGGATGAGCACCTCCAACTCCATGAAAATCTCGTTGAGCTGCGCCAACGACAGCTGACGAAGTTCTGAAAAAGAAATAAGATTGCTCTTACGAAAAATTTCTATTTTATTTTTAGTTGCTAACTAAGGCAGACAAGCAGTCAGGTCATTTAATGGAAAATTGTCACCGATGCCTAGTGACATTAGCAATACTAGGGCGCCCTTGAAATCGGATGACGGTAGTGTTTTCACACTACTGCTTTGCGGCAGAAAAAGGCGCCGTGGTGGTATCGCCCCAGACTGTAAGAGGAGCACCTTTCAGTGTTCCCTTAACGCTATATTAGGCGAAATTTTGTTTACGGATAGCCGTAGGACATCGTGTATACTAATGATGCTTTTACCCGTTTGTCAGGGCAAATTACAGGTTGCATTTGCTGTCATTGTTTGTGTTTTGCCTATGGACTTGATAAGTGCTGGATAAACCAAAGTTCTTAACTTTGACAACACAAAAATACTGTAACAATTATTAGCAAAGTTATACTTACAGCAGAATAACGTTACTAAATAATTTTATTACAGTTAATATTAGTAATTCAATAATTTTTAATAAATGGTTAAAACCGCCTTCGTGATCTACCCGTATTGAATGGCGGGTTCGAAACCCGCGGGGAAATAACTTTATACTGTCATTGTTTCTGGTTGGTTGGGACAAATTGGGCCGATAAGTCCATGCGTCGGATGGGCACGGAAAAGGTCGGTCTACCCACCAACCCGCATTGGCCAGCGTGGTGGGGTTCGGTGCAAAAACCCTCCAATGGAGAAAGCGGCCATTAGGGGAGGCCTTTGTCCAGCTGTGGACCAACACAGGCTGATGATGATGATGATAATAAATGACAATTATAGCAAAGTAATCATGTAATCCAATTTAAGTATAGGGTGAGAGATTCCTTATTTGAATTTAATAAATCTATACTTCAGTCATGCTTTATAAACCTTTAAAGCAAATTATTATTATCGGACATTTTCAACCAAATTCATTAAGCTAATTCAAAGCAAATTACAACCCATATGACTAAACAACGATGATGTAATGAACAGATAACATAAACAAGTCATTTATAAATTTCTTCGCACATCGCAAACAATAGATCAAGCACGCGAATCGTCAAGGTGAACGTACTACTAACAAAAAATGTAAACAAACCTCGAGTTGTATTGAGCTGGGCGTTTCCTATGAAATGCGCAGAACGACGCGAGATAAGATATTGTTGGATCTTTTCAGTCTGTACACTGTGTGTATTTCTATGTTTATGCAATATAATGTTATTATGTATTAATTGTACAAAATAGACATATAACTTGTAAGATATAGAAGCTATTGATTGTTGAAGTAACAGTTCATCATCATCAGCCTGTTATATTGTCCACTAAGCCCCCTAATACCCGTATCCATTAGGGGTTTTGGACCGTATCTCATTTCGCTGGTTCAATGCGGGTTGGTGGGTTGACCGACTTTGTATATGCCCATCCGACAAGTTGATCATCTTACTTTACAGACAATTAGGTGATCGGCACAAATTGCCCTAACTAGAAAACAACAATGAAAATTTGTTGAGTCATCGCAGGATTTGAACCCACGACCACCGGTTTCTAAAGCACACGCCTATTTCACTAGGCTAAGGAGGCAGTTAATAGACATAACATAACTTTTAATACATAGAAGCTATTAATTGTTGAAGAAACTGCTAATGGACATGTAAAATTTTCTTGATATATTTTTATTTTATATTAAATAATTTTGCTGACAAAGCATAAATAATTTGTGAAGTATCAATTAAATTTAAGTAATTAAGCTATACATTGTTAGAATAACAGATATTTCCGTGGACAAAGTCGGACGATTCCCTGTTGTTATTTTTTAATTTTTGGTTAGTTATAGCAATATTTCTATGATCCATGCTTCAGTTGGGCATGCGAAAAATCTATTTGGGTTGTCCAAAAACCTCGCTTGCTGTACGTAAAAACATTATTTAGGTGAAACCTAAAATGAAGATCAGAAGACGACCTCGTGATAACTGTTTTATAATAGCTAGGAGAGAGAAGCGCGTCGAATTAAATAACAGCTAGACCAACTTTCTTTAACTAATGGTACTGCAATACCCATTTTTTTAAACGTTTCTCTATTATTATTATAGTGATATTTTTATTAATTTTCTTTTAGTACATGATGTGTTTATTTCAGTAATTGTAGTAATTGTTGCGCCATGATCGTTTCAATATTCAATATTAAACTTTTAAATGCAAGAATAAATTGGCAAAAACATTTGTTATAAACCTATTTAATAAAAAACATAAAAAATGTAACTTGCATCGATGATAACTTCTTTGGTGTAATTGTATATACATTATTTGAAGCTGTTGCATTGAGAATTATTTTATTTTAGGGTCATGAAAAATATATCTATACAGTCTTTGAAGCAGATTTATTACGTAATATTTTTTACAGTGGCTACATTAAACTAGGAGCCTTCAAAAGAAATAGTAACCGGTAGGTCGTTTGTGACCGTAAAAGGGATCTGCCCCCACGTTCCCACACGACTAGGTTTTTGCTTAATCTCTCGCTCGGTGTGTTCTCGCCAATAAGGCTTTTTTTAAGTGTATATGGTTGGATAACCTAAAACTGCGCAGCATTAAACGAGTGTTCTAGCGTAATAATTGTGTCACATTATTGTTTATTGTACATTAAAGTATTTTTTGTTTAGTTTTTAAAAACTTTTATGAAAGTTATTTAAATATTACGATTTGTTTATAAAAAAACTTTAACGATCAAGTCAATATCACGTTTTGTAGGGTTTACCAATTTTTAACCATAAAATTTTTGCTTACTTACTTGAACACGTTTTTCATTTAAATAGACTGGAGCGAACATTTCAGTACCAGGGGGTGTATCATTTAAATAGTCATATTAACAGAAAGTAGCCAAACGTTTTTTGGTGATTTTGTTTGATTAAATTTCCCTATAGTGTTTTAGCACGAAGCATAAATTCCCTACATCACTTAACATTAGCAGCTAAACCATTCGTGATGTAGGGAATTTATCAGATTATATTAATGCGTAGTAATGGTATTCTTAGCAATCCAAGTAGTGTATACTTACTATCTTCGTACAACGGTGAGTTGAGAACCTCTTTGCCTTTCTCCAGCGCTTCGTTGTATTCAAGAATGTCGCCTTCAGATGACGGTGTCTCCTGCATCATATCGTCTATCTCTTGGATGACCTAGAGTGAGTTTTATTTTATTTTGTATTTGAAAAATGTAAACCGTTTCATACAAAGAGTATAACGAAAAATCAACTTAAAAGTTTCTTAATATTTTTTGTCAGATACTATAGGAGAAAATGTATAATCCTCAATCCTCTAAGATTTATTTTTAATATTCATATATTTGTTTGACAAAAGTTAAAATTTATTGCTGCATATAAATAAGGCTAGAACTTGGTTGTAAAACCTTTTGTATGGGTTGTATTTATTATCGTACAGTTTTAAATAATAAATATTACATGAAATATGTAAAGAAAAATTTCTATTCATCGAAACGTTGACAAGTTCATTACGCCTTGTTAAGATTTTCGGTGTCGGATTAGTTTACGTATACGTGATTTAACAATAATTGGGTATTTTACGATCTAGAGCTGAATTTATCACCGTAGAATATTAGTTAAAACTTACCTCATCTGCAGTCTTCACTGGGCACTCATGATCCTGATGCAGACCTCCCAAGATCAGCGCGTGCATATCCAGATCGGAGGCATGCCTCGTCCTCCGAGCTGTGGATCTCGTCGTCCGGAGTCATTGCGCTCTGACGAACGGAGCACAACTTTAATTCTCTGGCTATCAGTCGTTAAAGAAGGTTAACAACTGCATCGATGATAAGTTTCTAGCTTGTGATAAATGTAACTTAAGCCACCACAAATTCACTAATCACCTTAGGACGTATCTTTTTATAAAGTATTATATTTTTTTAAGTATATATATATTAAATATAGTTATAAAGTATTTTAACCTTGTTTGTACATCCTAAATTGAATGTAACAACAGGATGGGTGAAACGGTAACCTTGAGGTGAGGTCTCCTTATAAAAAGGGTGCACAACATACATCAAGTGCGAATGCTGCTTTGAGACTTGGATCTTCGTCGTTTCGTCTTATTCGAAAAAAAAAAGACGATTAAATCCATATTGGTGCTATTTCCCTATTTAACCTAATATAAACCATAACATTTATCACAAAGTTAAGACATACGTAAGTGCTGTTGTTTTTTTTTGAAAATTGAGATTAAGTCAGGAACGAATATAATTAAAATTAAAATGTAGAACGAAAACTTGCTCACAAACGTTAATTTATTAAACTTAAAAAGACTAGCACTGATGAATAACGAAAATAATAAAATGGCTAAATTCAGCAAGTGATGAATGCGCTCAAAGGAAACGCGTTCCTTTTGTAAGCGTCATCATATCAATAACGACACGATGGACGATGAAGGTTCTTCATCATCATCATCATCATCATCAGCCTGTGATAGTCCACTGCTGGACATAGGCCTCCCTAATTCTCCCCTATCCATTAGAGGGTTTTTGGACCGTATCCCACCACGCTGGTCCAATGCGGGTTGGTGGGTGGACCGACTTTTTACATGCCCATCCGACGCATGGATCATCTTACTTTTCAGACAATTGGGTGATCGGCCCAAATTGCCCTAACCAACTAGGAAACAACACGCCTATACCACTAGGCTACGGAGGCAGTCAGTGAAGGTTCTTATTAAATTCAATAAGAACCTCCTTACGTTTTGCCGGCATTAGATTTTGTTGACGTAAATCCACGTCTTACTTGGCTTTGCTAATTCTTGTCATCTGGCTAGATACTATTCTTAACTTATTAAAACTAACATTAATTTATATTTTTAATGTTTCATAATCTTCTTTTCCCATACGATCGCTTAGCTATGGGATTCTTTTTGTAACATGTTACCTGAAATAAAACCGACACCTGATAGCTGTGTGTTCTTAGAACTAAACGCTTAATGACATCAATGCAGGGTCAAGTGAAAAAGGTCTTATTGTAATTGTAAAGAAAGACACAAAAGTTTAAAGGAAAATAATTTCTCTCCATGTTAATAGTTATCTAATTTAAATACATTAATTAAAATAATACCCTGATAAAATTTTGGTTACATGTTTACAAATTAGTAATGGTAATAGGACGAAAACGTTCAAATCAATTGGTAAACTTTCTGGTAGCAACCTTGAATGTTTGGAAATGGATCTAATTACGTAAAAATGTATGTCATCATCATCATCATCATCATCATACTGTACGACATAACCAACATGATGACATAGTAAATAAAATAACCGTACGTAATAGATCAATTTAAGTGAACATTAGTTTATAGATTAAACAATACGGAAATGTATTAGAATAATAGTTAAATACTCTCAAGCAATTTGACATTCAATATTTATTCTCACATATTCATTGGTAGAAGGACATTTTGTTTTAACGCCTTGAATGACATAAACGTCGATAGCATAGTCTATGTTTATTTGCTTTAGATTGGTGTGAAATAAGCGTGTTATGTATTTGCATAAGATAAACCGTTGCTCTTCGAACCAACGCCTTAATTGACATAACATAGTTGCGGTCACAACTATATTTATTCTTAAATGCACTGTCTCAGTTCTTACTATCTTAACAGAAACAAAATTTAATGACGATTATAGCTTCGAGTGCCAACCACGTTTTCATGATAGTGAGGCGTATTGAGAAACAGAAAAACTAATATACAATTTGTTGACCAAATAAAGCAATCTATATTTAGTCAACAAATTGTACAGAGTGCAAATTTAATAATCAATTAAATCGTTTAATTCCCACGATAAAAAAATAATACAACAGATTAAAGAGTAAGTAAAGATTAAGAGATTTATATTTGTTAACAAACCTTTTTGTCGCTGAGACTAAGTGTAGGGATGTGCATTTTTCTGGAGAAAGACTTCGTCCAATCGATCGGCAGGATGTTCCCGAAATTGCCAGTGATTGTCCACCACATCCTGGAAAAGAAAACACGATAATAAAGCAAAAATAACTCATAAGACTCGGCGCGTTTTTTAGTCTGTAAATGCGTGCTGGCAGCTAAGAAATGAAAGTTCGATTTGACAGCCATATCAATTATATTTTTCATACTTTTGATTTCACTCTAGCCGTAACGGATAAATAAAGGTTCAATGATCTTAAACGTCAACCGCGGTTAGGATAATTATCTAAAGAAATTTGTTTAGTTGTTATTAGAAAAAGTTATGCGGACTCACCTATGTATATACCTTGTCTTTTTGGTAAACAGTAGAGCAATGTTTAAAAATTTAAAACGTAAAATAAAAAGTTTATATATTCTAACAGTTCTCGACTAAACAAAATTGCGTAAAACAAAGTCTTGTGGATTTAGAAAAAGGAATAAGGCTTTTGATACAATTTATCTCTTATATTGTTCCGTGTCTAAGCCCTCTCAAGGTATAATCCTCGGCTTAAAATTCTAACGCTATTCGACTAAAGCGGTCATAAACACACCAATGATTGTTCTGTGGTCGATAGTAACCATAGACAACGATAGCGGTTTATTGGTTACAAATTTTTGTCTGAAAAATTTAATCGATTTTAATAAAATATGGTACATGTTTGCAATTGATTCCAAGAAAGACAAGAAAGGACATAGCTATTATTTATTGCGCTAAAAGTTGGTGAAATAGTTGAAATATGGGATGAAAGTTTATATGGAAATTCGTCATTGTTGAACATAAAACGATGACATTTTATGTCTAGATACTTGGAACGAGCACAAGTATTTTTTTGCAATTTTATCGTTTCAAACTGTTAGGAGATGAACTGGAGGGGTTAAAATGGGGATTTAAGTCATTGTAGAAATTCGTCATCGTCGAAGCTAAAGTTATGAAGCTTAATGCCTAATGATAGACATATACAATGAAACTAGCTCATTTATATAACATTATATCACAATTATATTCCACGCGGACGAAGTCGTGGGTAACAGCTAGTGGTCTATAAAGTATCGTCTGAATTGGAGCTAAATGGACGTAAATTAACACGGTAAATTTCCGAAAACGGCATGGCAAATTACGTATATCGGACCAGGCAGCCATGAACTTGTTGTAGTATAATGTCGCGTTTCCTCTACTCCCGCAAGTTAACCGCAGGGAAGATTCAAATTGCGTCAGACCTCCCAATTATCTGCGTGGCAAGGACAGACGTTTTATAGAGCCGGCTTAGGGCTGCCAAAATAATAAAACAATACACGTATCAGAGAAATAACTATATATAATTTAAATACCGATTGCCATTCTATATAATTATTATATGAAAATTTACAACAATTGCATCAAATATTATGGATTACCGTATATACCAATGTAAATATTTTAAGGACATATAATAGTTTTCATGTTATAGAATGTTCTCGATATCTGTCACATAATGGAACCTTAAACTTTTTATGTTTTTATTTTTTAGAATACAAATGTGACAACCCTATTCCTAATCCGCTGCGGTTGGTCAACTGGTCATCGCCGCCGGTTATACTTGGCCGTAAAAAGTATCGATTCCGTGCGCCGCCCTAACGTTTTCTTTGTTATTAAATCTATCACTAATTCATTGTATTTAGGGATAACGTTCAGTTTTTAAACAATACTTTAAGATCGTATCTTTTAACTTTGCCAACAAAATGACGTACAACATATTGTTTTTCCGCAATAAATAACATCGTTAAACCGCCTATTATTAAAACATAATTTGTAAATAATAAAATAATAATCTAATACAAAAAACAAGATTTCTTTTTAGGTTTTTCAAATTTTATTCTTTGTTTAAAAACTAAAGCACGACATTTCTATACATTATGGTAGTTTGTGTCACATGTGAGTCAGCCGGAGGCATAAATTGGCGCCAATTTGAGCTCTCGCGCCGCGTCACGGCTCAATTGAGGAATGTGTCACTTTATATTAGTATCTGGTACACGATGCAAGTTCCACAACAAGTGTGACCGTGTGACAGAATCGTTAAAACCATATAAGATTATAAAATAGTTCTTTTTTCAACATAAACATAATGGCAATCGATATCCTGAGTAAGCTGTAACTTGAAAAAATATTCATAATTTAGAAATTTAAAAATTACAATTATCACTCGTCAAATTTATGTTGTAAGTCTTTCTATATGTAATTACAAAATATAGACAAGCTTTCACTGTGAAAAAAGAAATTTAATAAATAAAAACACAGTATTGTACAGAGAAAATTATCTAAATTATTACATGAACAAAATTAACGAGTTTTAAAAATTATTCAATATTCGTTTTTAGCTTTGCACTTAAAAACAAGTATAAAATGTGATTTTTTTTAAATTATGTTGTAGTAAAAACTACTGCTGTATTCAATCTTAAATTTTTTATTGACCGACTATAAATTCGTTTTCGTGATTATACTAACAAATTACTTGAAGATATATTTGACGCTGTTTATTAATAGTAAGTGAAAAAATAATGATGAACGAAACTCGTAATAGAAATACCTTAAAAAAGGCGAAAATAGAAGCATTGAAACATTCTATCATGCAAACAAAAATAAAATTTATGTAATATTGCACATATAAAGTAAAGTCTTACAGCGATTCTTAAATTATTTAACGAGTATATTTAAAACCATTATTTATTTGCGTGTAACATAAAACCGGCCAAATGACAGCACTAATCTTAACAGCAGGCAACATGGCAGGGTCGTTAGTTGCGTCACAGATTGCCATATGGCAGATTCAACGCCGCATTGTGTTTTTTCTATTATGTTTATTTTTATTGTATCTAAAATATTCTATTACTGTTGCACACTTATTGTATGAAACAAGCAGCGTAAACTATTCATCTTAAATTACTTGCAAATAACAACATAGTAGCCTTTTTTGTTTGCTACTATACTTATGTAGGTTATTGCAATAATAAATTTTGTGAAAACATATGTAAAGTAATAGTCATGGAATGTAAAGAAATATTTAGATAAAAATCTTCAATAGTATTTGGCAAATAATATAATTCACAACAACAACAGAATCAAATAACGATTGGAAATTTAAAAAATCTAACTTCAATATTATTAGCAGCGAAACGTATGGCGATTTGATAGGGGCATAGATATTCTAAGATGGACAGCCAATTAGAATGCTTCAGGTTTTGACAAGTGACATAAGGCTTGTGTACATAGATAAAAGATCTAGGTCATTAGAAATACCATGATCATCGGATTCACGTGGAACTTCGTTAAAATTATTAAACACTAGAAAGATTTCAGACGATCGCCATGATTATGCCATTCCATGTTAAATATTACATCGGTAAGTAAATAAAGGCTAAGATATACCAGTTAAGTGCCGATTACACACGCAAAAGCCCTTTTAAAATGGCGTCAAAGAAAGCTGTGGAACAAGTATGAATCGCGTAATCACAAATTTACATGCGGTTTACATATTACATACACCGAACTTTAATTATTTAGCAAAGCAAATAAGCAAAAAATATACACAAAAATATTTTGCAACAACACATGAAAAGAGTTTTTTATTACTTAATCATCTGTGACATTTGTTATCAACGAAGCTTGTCAAACTGCCCCAGTTCACGCAAGCCCGCGCATTTATGCGTTATTTTTTAAAGTCAAATCGGGAGTGGTTTCTTGTTAGTTGCCAGTTTAAAAAAAACTAAGCCGTTTAAATTTCAATCAAATGAACGTCCGTATCGCAATTTTCGATTGTGAAAAGTCACGAATAGTGGGGTATACCGGTATGATTTCACTTATTCTTTTTATAAGCGAATGCACATTAATACGTCAACAGCAATAAAGCCGCGTTTTTATCGACTGCATGGAATTATAACAAGTCGTACGACATAAGCTGATTATAATTAATAGACGTTGAATCTAATCTCTAAGAAGTCTTCCTAAGAATTTATTACGTTTTTGATACATTGCACGTATAAACGATTCGATGTAATAAATTTATTTCTAAATCATGGTTAAAAATTTTCATTTATGACGATGAGATCTAATTCATTTAAATTAATAAATGTTCGTATTCATAAAAATGTTTATATTATTTATTATACGTGGCATAAAATATTTATGTAAGATTTATTATTATTTATTCGACATTGAAACAAATCCGATTGGTGTGTCAAAATTACTTTGTGCTTAGTCGCGTTCGTAAAATGTTTATTCAAACGGTGTTTTGGATGAATAATGATTTGGTCAGTTGTGACGAAGACCAAACGTCACTTTCCTATAGCAGTACACAAAGTTTCATTCATTCAAAAATGGTAGCATTCCGTTATCTTCATTATATGGACGAGCGTAGGCCGGTCCGAATTCCGACTTATGTTCATTTTTGCGCGATTCGATCTAACATAGTAAACTGTTATTGGAGAAAGTAAAATAAGATGTGCGTAAAGCGATAATGATGTTTAGAAATAAATAAGCAGCGAAAATCTCACCGCACTTGTGAATGCTATTTCAAATATAAAGTTAAGTAGGGTTAGATCTTAAAAACTGACTCCGTAGCCAAGTGGTATGGGCGTGTACTTTAGAATCCGGAGGTCGTGGGTTCGAATCCTGCGGGGACGCAACAAATTTTCATTATTATTTCTTAGTTGGTCAGGGCAACTTGGGCTGATCACCCAATTGTCGGAAAAGTGAGATGATCCATGCGTCGGATGGGCATGTAAAAAGTCGTTCCACCCACCAACCCGTATAGGACCAGTGTGGTAGGATACGGTCCAAAACCACCTAATGGATAGGGGTGTATTAAAAGAGGCCTATGTCCAGCAGTGGACTATCACAGGCTGATAATGATGATGAGATCTTAAAAATCT
Source organism: Lamproptera curius (assembly GCA_029286875.1). Lineage (NCBI taxonomy): Eukaryota > Metazoa > Arthropoda > Insecta > Lepidoptera > Papilionidae > Lamproptera > Lamproptera curius. Next base: position 1,169,617 of record JAGSMT010000074.1, on the reverse strand, counting down.
ATATCTGTAACAACTTATCATAATAATAACAATAAACAGATTTGTTAACAATATACTCTTACTATTCAAATGAAGGTTTCACAAATAACTTGATCTAAGTTTAATATCCTCAAATAAACTCGCGACCTCTTCCGATAATTAAAATCGTTTAAAAACGAATTAACGATTTTTGTCTAACCACTAAACCGTTTAAAAGAAAAATATATTTAATTCAAAGTGTTAATAATAAAAACACCTTTTTATAACATAAGTTTTATATAAGACAATTAAAGTCACAACAGATTAATAAAAATGGTCCCTTTCAAAGTCCTTATAAGAGATCGCTTCCAAGAAATGGATTCACGGGTTTTGGGGACAGCATTCCATTACCTGACCGTTGAAACAAGTAGTGTGTACAGTCTTATAATAAAAAAAGGTTAAGGTTTTAGTTATTTAAGGGAACGTTTATCTTTGTGAAAGCGCTACGTGACATCAACTATACATATGACTTTTAAAGTGTACTATTATATGGATATTTATCTCCGAATACTCTTTTCCTTCTCATAATATAACTTGTACATGTTTTTTTCTTAATCTCATATTTATTTTTTATCTAAAACGAAAGTACACTACATAGCATGTGTTTAAATATGTGTCCCAAACATTAATTTAATTTTAGATAGGAAATAATACGACACTTTGTTTTTATAAAATAACACATTATTCGTGTATTGCATTCAATATAAAATATGCATTTATTTGTGTCGGCCATGTTTCTTGTCAACTTCCCGATAAGGAAAGAGGTTAAGTTCACTCGATGCCCTTTTTATCTGGCTCAGGGTCGTAGGTTAGGTATGACGATTTTCGGACAATCAAAGGACATTTCATATCTCTCTTATTTGCTGAAATTACTTAATGGGTTATCATTATATGTTTCTTTATGAAAATATGTAGGTTCAGAAGTAACGCTGGCTGGTTAAACGAACAAATTTAAATTGTACTAACTTATTGATCTTCTGAATTAAGAACTGCTATTGTTAATTTTTTTTTATTTTCCTTATTATTTCAAGGTGCATAATTTCAATTTAAATTATGACATAAAAAAATAAAGAAAATTTTAATAATATATAATATTTTTGGCCAGTGACAGTTTAACCATCATCTTCATCATCCTGTGTCAGTCCACTGCTGGACTTAGGCCTCCTCTAATGCACTCCTTCTCTATTGGGGGGTTTTGGACCGTATCCCTACCACGCTGGTCCAATGTGGGTTGGTGGGTGGATCGACTTTTTACATACCCACCCGACGCATGGACCATCTTACCTTTCAGACAATTGGGTTATCAACCCGAAATGACAGTTTAGCTTGACCATATTATCCAGTTAGTCTAGCACGTAGGGATTTATCCCAAAATTCATTCTTAAGGAAAACTACTAAAAAGAACCCTAAATGAACATGTTATGATCGATCCAATTATTATTAAAATATTTTATTATTATAGATTACATTTTATAAACTAGTACGTCTACCGTTTTAACAACATTCTATGTATAATTCAGTGACATAGTTTCTTTCCACCAACACAATGGAGACAATGGTTCACTTTAAAACTAGGCTGGTACAAGATGACCCAGCCCTCTATAAAATAGAAAGTATATAAAACACGGAATACTCGAAATATAATGCAATGTAATAGAAACTATGTCACTGAATTATACATAGAATGTTGTTAAAACAGTAGACGTACTCGTTTATAAAGTGTTATCTAAAATATTTTAATAATAATTGGATCGATCATAACATTTCATTTAAGTAATTATTTCTATTGCTTGCGAATATTATACATTATTAAATAAAATGACTTTAGATTTTATCGCGTTTATTTTACATTTTAAATTCCGACTGTTCGAACACTTTCCAGCGGCCGTGGTCACGGGCCACGGGACACGTGACCATGGCCGCTGGAAAGTGTACGTAAAGTAATTTTATTTAATAATGTTCATTTAAGGTTCTCTTTCGTAGTTTTTCCTTAAGAATTAATTTTGGGATAAATCCCTTCGTCCTATACTAACTGGATATTATGGTCAAGCTAAACTGTCAATTCGGGCTGATAACCCAACTGTCTGAAAGGTAAGATGGTCCATGCGTCGGTGGGTATGTAAAAGTCGATCCACCCACCAACCCACATTGGACCAGCGTGGTAGGATACGGTCCAAAACCCCCCAATAGAAAAGGAGTGCATTAGAGGAGACCTAAGTCCAGCAGTGCACTAACACAGGATGATGATGATGATGGTTAAACTGTCACTGCCAAAAAATATTATATATTATTAAAATTTTCTTTATTTTTTTATGTCATAATTTAAAGTGAAATTATGCACCTTGAAATAATAAGGAAAATAAAAAAAATTAACAATAGCAGTTCATAATTCAGAAGATCAATAAGTTAGTACCATTTAAATTTGTTCGTTTAACCAGCCAGCGTTACTTCTGAACCTATATATTTTCATAAAGAAACATATAATGATAACCCATTAAGTAATTTCTGCAAATAAGAGAGATATGTAATGTCCTTGGATTGTCCGAAAATCGTCATACATAACCTACGACCCTGAGCCAGATAAAAAGGGCATCGAGTGAACTTAACCTCTTTCCTTATCGGGAAGTTGCCAAGAAACATGGCCGATACAAATAAATGCATATTTTATATTGAATGCAATACACGAGTAATGTGTTATTTTATAAAAACAAAGTGTCGTATTATTTCCTAACTAAAATTAAATTAATGTTTGGGACACATCTTTAAACACAAGCTATGTAGTTTACTTTCGTTTTGCGATAAAATTATCATGAGATTAAGAAAAAAAAAAATGTACAAGTTATATTTTGAGAAGGAAAAGAGTATTCGGAGATAAATATCCATATAATAGTACACTTTAAAAGTCATATGTATAGTTGATGTCACGTAGCGCTTTCACAAAGATAAACGTTCCCTTAAATAACTAAAACCTTAACCTTTTTTTATTATAAGACTGTACACACTACTTGTTTCAACGGTCAGGTAATGGAATGCTGTCCCCAAAACCCGTGAATCCATTTCTTGGAAGCGATCTCTTATAAGGACTTTGAAAGGGACCATTTTTATTAATCTGTTGTGACTTTAATTGTCTTATATAAAACTTATGTTATAAAAAGGTGTTTTTATTATTAACACTCTGAATTAAATATATTTTTACTTTTAAACGGTTTAGTGTTTTGACAAAAATAAATTGGTGGGTGGATCGACTTTTACATACCACCCGACGCATGGACCATCTTACCTTTCAGACAATTGGGTTATCAGCCCGAATTGACAGTTTAGACTTGACCATAATATCCAGTTAGTATAGGGACGAAGGATTTATCCCAAAATTAATTCTTAAGGAAAACTACGAAAGAGAACCTTAAATGAACATTATTAAATAAATTGCTTTAGACACTTTCCAGCGGCCGTGGTCACGTGTCCACGTGGCCCGTGACCACGGCCGCTGGAAAGTGTTCGAAACGTCGGAATTTAAAATGTAAAATAAACGCGATAAAATCCGTAATGTCATTTTATGTAATAATGTATAATATTCGCGCAAGCAATAGAAATAATTACTTAAATGAACATGTTATGATCGATCCAATTATTATTAAAATATTTTATTATTATAGATAACATTTTATAAACGAGTACGTCTACCGTTTTAACAACATTCTATATATATTTCGAGTATTCCGTGTTTTATATACTTTCCTATTTTATAGAGGCGCTGGGTCATCTTGTACCAGCCTAGTTTTTAAAGTGAACCATTGTCTCCATTGTGTTGGTGGAAAGGTCCGCTTTTGACATTCGCCTCCGCTGTCCGTATAGCCTCGTTTTCAGTATTCATATTTGTATGACGTAAAGGCTATTGTGTAATATTAAAATGTCAGACGAGAATAAGCCGAGACCTCTTGCGGATAAAACAAATATTTATTGAAGCATACAGTGACGTGTTGCCATACTAAAATAAATATAGCGGAGATGTTGTATTTTTTTTTTTCCGTGGCCTTATCTCATATGGGTTATAATATAATTTTTATTTTATATATTGTTGAGAAACCCCAATAATAGTTAGCTAGGTTATTAAAAAGGTCTTTTATAAAATATTATTGTTACGCCTTTTATGTAACACGAAATATAATTTATGTATTAAAGTTGAAACTGGCTGTAGCCCGCGCCTTTGTCCGTGTCGTGGTGATATATAAAAAATAAGTAGCCGAAGATACTCCTAGTTACATCAGCTATTCTTTAGTGATATTCTTTTCGAAATCGGATAAGGCATTTGACAAAAAATGACATAAATTAAAAAAAAATGTTGTTTTATTTAATTACATTTTAGATTATACTACTTGCTTTAATGTTAGAAACAGACACTCAAATTTCACTTATTTGTATAGACAAATAAAAATTATTGTAACAAAAACTTAACATCAAAGCACATATTTATTATATTGCATTTTACGTTAATATTTTTTATAGTAGATATCTCATCAAATCAATCTTCTAATAAAGTTTACTGCATTTTTTAGAGAAATAAAGGTAGCAACGTAGTGCTAAGCTTTTAGGGTCACTTCTAATGTAATAAAATAAATAACCCAATTAACGTTGACTCAACCATTCTTTCCATCTATAGACGAGATGGCCAATTAATAGTTCCAAAAAGTTAATATAAAACCTTGCCTGGAAGAATATTATAGGTAATTACTGGATGATAAAATTACTCAAAGCTAATTATTGAACGTCACATAACTTAAATGTATATTAATTATATATGGAATATATCTATTCTATAATAATAATGTTCTCCTTTCGATTACGACTACGGCGGCCGATCTATATTAGAGATGAGCCAACTACGTAGGAGATATTCTTTTCTTTCTGATCAGATCTTACTTTTTAGACAAATGAGTGATCAGCCCAAATTGCCCTAACCAACTAGGAAACATGTATAAAAAATTGTTGAGTCCCTGCAGGATTCGAGCCTATAACCTCCGGATTCTAAAGCAGACGTCCTTACCACTAGGCTATGGAGGCAGTGTAAGTCTATTCTATATATAATAAACAATGTTAACATAAAAACAAATGTGAATTATATTTGTATGATAATATTGTTGTATAAAGATGTAGTCATTTAAACATAAGCTCAATTGTTCATGACGCCTTCACTTTTCAAAATGGCCGCCTGTCACGATTAGAAACTGTTTCTGTTGAATTCGTTTGGTTTTACCAATCAACCAATCGATACAATGTTCGGTTTTATGACAGGGGTGAATATTAATCTAATTTTAATGTATCCCCTGCCCCTTACCACCCAAGCTGTAATGGTAATTTTTTTTTATAATAATCAATCGCCTTTTTTTGGAGACATTAGTTAATGGTGTCAGAACTGAATTTAATTAATATCATGGACAATGGTAGTTGTTTAAAAAAGACTTTTAGTCTCGATATGCCTTACTTTTAAAGTAAGGGCTCAGAAGCAAAAGTACTTTAAAATATCAAGAAAAAAACTGTTTTAATAATTTACCGTACCGCGTGTAATAAATCAAGCGACTTTTATATTTTTGTTACCGAAAATAATTTTTTCAGACTGTTGCCTTGCTATGCTTACAATTCATAAGGATATTATTGTTGTTTAATATTAAATAAGGAAATATTGGAGTTACAGCAGCGATTCAGTGTATTTCTTATATAAATCAAAAACTATTTCGACGTATACGTAAGTCAACATAATAAAAAAAACTAAATAGCATGAAATAAAATAACACGGACAAAAATATTTAACGAATGTTTGTAACATTATCCTTTATTACAAAGACTTGAGGTACAATTTGAAACTTGCCTATCAAATCTTCTTTGTATGGATTTTTAACGTTAATTATTTATATTTATTCGCGACATTTCGGACTTGTTGCAGCATACATGATCACGGACAGCCTGCCCGTAAAAAAAGTGAATTTGGTACGTGTAATAATTGCGTAAATATAGGACTTAATTATTTAAAACTCACAGTTTAAAAGGTGAACTTTTGTTGTACTTTAGATTCATTACTTACATTACCTTTGATTCATAGTTACATATAATTATATATGTTATATCCTGAATTCGATATTACCTACAGATACGGTATCGATCTGTTCAGTGGCTGGGAAACTCGACGTTACTACACTAACTGATGGCAAAATAATGTTATTGATTAACAAGTTTAAGTATAACTTATTATACTTTATTAATTCTTAATACTAATCTTAATATTATAAGTTTAATGTACATGAATATTATACTTCCAGAAGAATTTTGGAACCTAGTACAATTTTCTCTGTAATTTTTTAACGATTTTAATTTTTACATACTCATTGTGAGTTATCAAATATAGCTCTCTCTAAATACTGATTTATACAAGGTTTTTATTTCTTAAATGTAAATTAGTTTGAATGTCTATTCTAGACTTCAGGTACATTAGGAACTGATGTATTTTGTCTAATTAATTTTAAATGTTAACTAATCTTAGCTTATTATGTCTAAATTAGAATAAAAATAGATTTACTCTAATTTATTGACATATTGAACTCAAAAGTTCAATGTGTAAAGATTAAACATTTTTTATGTCAACTTCTGATACTTTAAACTATACCTACTGGAATAGTAAATTAAATTCACATAATTAGATTAAGTCACTAAACTGCATTTAATAGCAAATTAACTAACAAATACGTTCCAAAGGTTAAATTAGGTTGAAGCTTTTTAGTGAAATAGCGATAAACTCCTTAAAAGGAGTTGAAGAAAGTTTGTTGAAACCAAATTGTGGGCGGGAATTTCCTAACTCTAAGCCCACATTGGCATAAAAAAACATGAAAGTTAAACGAGCACATTAAGATATATGTGTTTAATTCAAACATTTACCTCACAATCGATTCTTTTAATAACATTTTACCGCGAAAATAATACAGGAGCATAGATAAAAAATGTGTTAAAAAAGTTGTTTATTCATCACAATATAACGAACAGCATGTTTCGGTAATGAAGAAGTAAAATTATAAACCTTACCTGACATATATGTTAAAAAGTTTATATGCAACAATGAAATATATTACAATAATATAGTACAAAATGTCATTAAAGTCACACACATAGCGATAAAATCAAACAAAGCCTAATCCTAAGTCGAAATTTAAATAATAATATTTGTAGCCTGTATGTTAAATTTCCTTTATAGGTATTATTATAGAGCATACTATATTTTTCTCGAAAGTTGTCGTCAACACTTGCGCGGTAAATATTTCATTTAACACCGCACTAAGCAGTTGGTATCTAACGGTTTGTAAAGACAGGAATTGCAACAGTACAGCATTCTTTGGTACGGGATATTTGATACAGAGCTATATATCCATTTATATGTCTATAGCGGAAATTTCTAATTGTTGGTATCTAATCAAAAATGTATATTATTATTTATTTTATTTAAGAGAATGCAACACATTGTTGCATATCTACCCGTGGCTACAAAAACTCTTTCAAGGACTTAGAGGTAAAATTTAAAAAATGGCGATATAGTGTTTTACGGTATTATTTTTTCCTAAAAATCTTTATACACAATCGATTTCTAAAAAAAAACTTGTGAATGGCAACAAAATAATATAACAATACGACAGTATAGCTAAGTATCATATAAACGAATATAAAATATTTATTTACTATTGTAGTAAGTTGTTACTCAGAAATTTTGTATCCTTTTACGTCAAGTCATTCTTGAAAATGGACGTTACTCACATCGACAATAAAACGATGGCTTATCAAGTGATGCATTATGCTAACAAAACCAAAAGTAGTTCAGTGACTGAAGATGTTTATCGCCTCTGATAAGTGACAGCGAGTTGCAAAATTTTTAGGTTAAGAGGAAATTGCACATTGCAATATTTATAAAAATATTGCATTGCGTTCGTTGTATGAACATGACGAAAAGTAACTATTTGCTTAACTATTGCCACGTTTACTATAATGGCACTTATTATTTTTAAAATGTTTGTGTAAGTTAAGTGTTACTAACGTAATAATAGAATGTTATTTTTTGTGAATATAGTTTTTAGTAAATTTAAACCACACAGAAAAAAGTGTGTCGCATGACATAATGACGCCCCATTAAACGTAAGAGGCGGGAGAGTTTCAAATTTAGAATTTTATATCAGTCCCGCGAACGAGCTAACTTTTTTTTTCGTATTTTCTTGGCCGGTGTCACTAACCTATAAATATGAATGGGACTGCAAATAAAATTAAAGCTTTGCTGGAGTGGGTATGGCGGTCTTGTAATTTAGTTATAATTCGAAAAATAATTATTGAATATGTAGATATATTTTTTTTGAATACACGCAATTATATTATTTATAAATGGAATCGGTAAATATGGATATACGCTTCTTTAGTGAAACAAAATCGGTTCCAACTTGGAAATTTTATTAAAAAAAAAGGTTTCGGTATTATTTATTTACGCTAGATCCGAACGTATTACAAAAAAATATTTTCGCTGGGTAAGTATGCTACGATATTTAAAGTGCATTTAGTGTACACGTTTGCGTAAAGAATGTCCAAAGAAATTAACATGACGTTCCAACAATTCACGGTTCATCGGCTGGCCGGTGTAGCGGTCCCCGAAATAGAACGGTGTTTGTTTATGTTTTTTTTGTTGTGGAAAGCAGGTGCGTGGCTCTATGGTTCCGGTCCTCAGGTAGGCGGGGCAACGTTATTGTCAAAAAATATGGCCGCTCCTTAAAGTGCCTAAGATTTAATTTGGTTGTATCGTTTTATAAAATCAGTTATTACTGTAATGTACAAGAACGATTGTGTGTTAAAGGTGCTCGATCCAGGTTTCATTCAATAAGATAATAATTTTATGCATGTTGGTGTCATGTAACTGTTTTGTGTTTGAATTTATTTAGTTGTAAAAGATGACAAAAAAAGGTCCGCTGAGTTTCTTCTGCCAGTTCTTCTCAGGACATAGGCGTCCTCTTTTAAACCGGTGCATCACTCCAATGTTGAATAAAGATATATGAATTTCAATTCGAATTTATATCATTCACTAATTTTGTAGTAATTAGTCGAGAAGTTATCATAAATCGTTTATAATTATTTTGTTTGCATTAAATAATCATTTTTCTATTATCGCTCATACATTTTTGGTGCTTTTTATGTAATACCTGTCCTTTTTTTTTAAATAAAACATTTTTCATATATTTGAACAATGCGGCATAGAAATAAGTGTGAAGTGTTCCAAAGCACTATACTCGTGCATACATCCATTTCGGTTCTGTTTATGTTATATTAATTTTTAGACGGCTAGTGGTTATTCGCTATTAGAATGGGCGCTATGCATTTGATTAATGACTTGTATTACGGTCGGTTTATTTTAACGAGATGCTTTTTCGACGTAACAATTTTAATTGGATAGTGCTATGGAAATCTAAAGAATCGATTATCGTTAATATTAAAGAGTGACGATGCATCGAATGGTGTTACTACCACTAGATGGACTGCCTTTTGTTCGTTACGTTCCGATTTACGAACGTGATTTCGTATCAGCTATAATATCTTGAATTGCATCAATCATTTCAATTTCGATTTATATGCGAGGTTTTATTCAAGGCCTAAAGTATTTATGGTTGTTACGAATTGATTAACCTTTTAGTTTATATATTTGAAATAAAAATGAATTTTGCAACTTTTTTGATAGTAATTTTTGGTACAACTTTAAAACATGTTTCAAGTATGAGGAGTTTTAATTCGTGTTAATTATGTTGCTAAAACATGAAGACATAATAACTTGATAAACAACTTTGGATTGGTTGATCAAAATGATACCCTAATTATCATACAATTAAGGTACTAATTTGAATGCGCTAAGTTACAAGAAGTTGCTTTCAAGCAACTTGTAGTACGGATACATATATCGAAGTAAAAGTGTCCGTTTGTTAGTCGAAAGAGAAACTGTCGCTGGAACACGTTTTCGGAGATCGTGTGATTGAACGTGATATAAATACCGCGGTTTATGTTAAACATAACAAGAGTAACTTATCTGCTTGTTATAATACGATTGGATATTTGCAAACGATGGCCTAGAGCTTTTGAAGTTTAGAATAACTAGTAATAGGGTCGTTCATACACAGAGTTAAGTTTTCCTTACATACATACATACATACATACATAATCAGCCTTTGTTAGTCCACTGCTGGACATAGGCCTCCCCCAATACACCCTATCCATTAGGGGTTTGGACCGTATCCCACCACGCTGGTCCAATGCGGTTGGTGGGTGGACCGACTTTTACATGCCCATCCGACGCATGGATCATCTTACTTTTCAGACAATTGGGTGATCGGCCCAAACTGCCTAACCAACTAGGAAACAACAATGAAAATTTGTTGCGTCCCTGCAGGATTCGAACCCACGACCTCCGGTTTCTAAAGCACACGCCCATACCACTAGGCTACGGAGGCAGTTTTCCTCAAAGAGTTATTTTTAGGTATTAATAAATTATTGTAGTAATGTATTGTACGATCCCAGAAACCCCTAATGGGGAGGGCGTGCATTGGATTAACACAGGCTGATGATGATGAAGATGACGATGATGTATTGTTGATTCTTTTGTACTTGGAACGAATTGTCAAGCCAAGTAGGACATTTACCTGATTATAAGCGCATAATACGCTCTACCTAAGAATGCAGCGCTAAATACCACAACGTAGGTACGTCTTAATTATTCAGTAATTACATGTTACCATGATGATGATGTAGTAAATATATTGTTGTTAATGATGATAAAGATATAAATGTCACTGAACTCTATGTGTTTTTACTGTTAAATACAAATTAATAAACTTTAATGACTTAACTTGTATTTAAATTGTCAATTTGATTATGCTGGCGCATCTATGGTAGCGATGACACAATGTTTGGTATTGAGAAACGGCGTAACTTGAGTACACTTGACATGCAAGATTTATGGCATTTATAAAGTTACTTTACGACCGAAGTTTCTCAAACGGCAGAATCGAAGGTTTCGACCAATTATTTGTTTTTACGAACGTTTCAAATCCGCTACCGCGGGAAGCATTGTGTTAAAAGTGATGCTCGTAATTGCACCTATTAGTAGATAAAATTTACAGCAACTTTTTGCCTATTATACCACTTATTGCGGTCTAGTAAGTATGGAAGTACATTGTACATAGTGGAATAGAGAAATGCTATAAACGGAGTTAAAATTTAATAGGGTTGCTTAGATTCACATAGATAGCAAAAAAGAAGGTTGTGACAATCTCATGTATTTCCGTTCTCGTTGCTTATAATTAAAGGCATGCCTTTGCCACCATAGGGTCGTAGGTTCCTATTCTTCGGATATTTATGAAATTTGTAGTGTTGCTTCCTTTTTGAAAATTTTTGATAAAAATTTGTTCGGTGGCTTTATCATCAAAGAGTGTAATCTAGGCATCATTACATTATTCAAGTGGTTTTTGGGATGTACCAAAAATAATTTTATAAATGTATACCACAGCTTAAACTATTTCAGTTTTAAAAATAATAAAAAATCCCCGAGGAAATAAGTATTGAGACTTGAGATTATGTAAGTAAGCATCCTGGAAATGAAAATATACGTTTTATTACACCGTATCCTGCGCATATGTTTATGTCACGATATCTAGCCGCTTCCGGCCACTATAAATAACGTTATAAAAATAAAAAAAAAAGAAATTTAAACACACCGCCATGTTTATACGTTTGACAGCTAAGCAGTTGACACGACACGAAACTGACAGCGTGCTTGTAATAGATAAAAAAAGAAATTTTAGTTATTTCGAGGGATGTTTGTCTAATATTTTAATGGCTACAAATTGTCTATTGACTGTAATTAGTTTTTAGCTTATTTCTGCGAGTTTCTCTAAGCATTTAGAGCTTTATTAAAAACTAAAAGTGAGTTTGGATTTATTTCTTAATATTTATTTTAAAATTACTAATTAACTTACGATTTAATGATACATTTTCGTAGTTTGTATACAGTATTTAGAAAGATATTTATTAGAATGAATTAAATGATTTTATATATTTATCTGAACGTGAATATCATCATCATCATCATCATCATCATTAGTCAGTGTCAGTCCACTGCTGGACTTACGCCCCCCCTAATGCACACTACCGCCTCCTATCTTCGGCTATTCTCATCCAAACCACACCGGCCACTTTTGAACGTCAAGCTATCTATCTTGCTGCAAGGGCGTCCCACACTACGTTTGCCTAGCCTCGGTCTCCACTCTACAACATTCCGACTACAGCGGTCGTCAGTTCTACGGCTTATGTGACTGGCGCAATGTCACTTCATCCACCGGAGGGTGGGCTATGTCGGTGACTCTGGTTCTCTGACGGATCACATTATTTCTGATACGGTCCTTCAGAGATACTCCAAGCATATAACCCTCTCGTAGCACGCTGAGCGACTTTAAATTGGTGAACCAGTCGAATCGTAACCACTTGGACACGTGCGGCACCGTAAGTCATAACGGGTAGCACTAAACGTAGGTATTTGAAGATATAATTAGTAATTTAAACCGTTTATAATCACTTAAAGGCACGTTAGGACGTATTGTTGAGTGAAATTAAACATAATTATGTGCTTTATATTCCATAAGTCCATTTTACTTCACGCTAAATGCTCGTGGCCAGTAAAGGATGCGCAAAACCTACACAAATTGTTATGAAGTCGTGATCACGCGTTCGTATAAATCAAAATATACTTTGATATATAACAATGAAGGCATAATTAAAATGTCTAATTACCCTACTCATTCAACGTATATTAATAGTGCAAAAGTTTGTATTAATGGAACATCTATTATCTCTTGTCTACTCGTCTATACTTTTTGGAGAAACGTTACAACAACACTTGCTTATGTGGGTTTATGTACATCTACTAATAACAAACATGTCGTTCCAGTAGCTAATAAACATATGCTTATACTTAAGTGCAAAGTTTTTTTTAAGATTTTCTTTATTACTACTAGATTAGTTGTATGTAAACGCTTTTGCGTTTCGATTAATGCGCACTGATAATAGTAAAAGTCAGTACTTTAGTATCTTTGCTCATCAGTATGAACGAATCATAAGATTACGACTTAAAATAGCGAAAAAAATTGTGGCGTTTTACAGTGTTGTTGTGATCAAGGAGTCGCTTACCATCAATTGCTTGTCTCATAACATTATACAAAAATCTTTTTATGTATACAAATTTTATACTTAACAGTGTCACTCATATAAGTAATAAATTGATAATATACGTGTAATAATGTGCTGTTTGTATCGTAGTCAAAAGTCCAATCATTTCTTTGTTTAAGTAGTTTTCCCTTTTTATTCTTATAAAACAACAGTATTATTATTGTTTATTTTTTCTCGAAAATATCGCATTGATATGCAAATATACACAACGGCCTATAAGTGTTTAAGTTGACCGTTAAATATATTTTTTTCTATGCTGCTATCATCTGTATTATCATTACATAGTCGCTTCGTCTATCCCTATATCCCTATGTATTATTAAATCTTTAAAATTACGGATTTTGACGCGGTTTTTTTTAATAGATACAGTCATCGAAGGAGAAGATCTATATGTATAATTCATGCATAATATTTTAGAGAAACGCTGATTATTTTTTTTATTTTACTATAGATTTTACAGATATCAGTATTGCACCCGTACGGAGCCGGGCGGATCGCTAGTATATTTATGATTTAGAATTGTTTAATACGTGACTTATTAAAAATAATGCGCATTCTCTGCACGCGTGTTCCGTTTTTCAATGTCTCGCTGTCTACGGCAATGGGCAGACCCCAGTTTGTGGCGACCTCATTAAGGCAATAATGTAGGTCGGAACCCCGCAGCCATTCTAGTTATCTTCCATTTAAAGAGTTGCGCAACTATATTTATTTATCATAATTGTCCCATGTCGCGGGTGACACAAATCTCGGTGGATTTGTATAAGAGTGACATTCTACGTACTCGTATTGTGGTGACATTTAATTTTTATATCGGATACGAAGGAGGGTAGTCGGGCCACCTGATGGATAGTGGTCGCCAACATTAGTTAGACATAGAATGTTACGTCTCGTTTACCCAATAAATACCCTGGCTACGATACCATTCAAACCGGAACACTGCATTGCTTTTCGGCAGAAATAGGCGCCGCAGTGGTACCAGTCCAGACGTGGACCTATGAATATTTTTATAATAAGATAAATAATAGTAATATTTTCATAGACAACAATGTGAATGTTGTCTGTGAACACAACAGTAACCCATCACAACGTAGGCGTCGTACGTATTGGTGTTGTCATTAGTCGAATGTCACTCAGTGATTGACATCTCGATGACAGTTGACCAAATTAAAAGTCAGACGAATGACTACATGGTTGCCATGTGCTACTAACTATGCTCTATCTTTTTCAAGTCTAAATTGGCTAAACTGTAGAGATCTATAGGATTCAAGTCTTATGTCCAATCTCTTACGGCACAGAAACACAGAGTATAGGTACTGATTGTTCAGTCGCACTATATTATTCAGGATATTCCACCAATAAAAGCTGTTACGTAATAAAATAAAAGCTATAAGCTCAGACATTAGACTGTGTTTTCATAGAGTCCAGATATATTTCAATCTTATTTCAGTTAATTGGTTACAACGTTACACATTCAAAGTTCAATACATTTAAATGTCACGTGATCGGATCTAATAGTCGCTTTTAAATTTTGAATTATAATACATTCGTTTGCTTAAAACAGTTTCACTAAATAAAGTTTAATTTAAAAATTAAATGTAAGAATAAAAGAAATTATTTGCTTATAAATATCAGTCCATGCCATTCACGTGCTTGCATAAAATAATAACACAAAACTTTCAGTCAAAATTTAATAAACAAAAGAAACTTATCAATAATTTTATACATCACGCAAAAGAGATTTCTAGTTAAACTAGTTAACTTGATCTAGATTTTGAATTATTTTTCAGAGATATTTAAAACAATGCCCGTGTTAAAAGAGAAAGGTAAGACACACTTATCGCATTGTGATCGTCGAATGAATAGAAATAAAGGAAAACGGTTAAGAACCGCCATAATTGATTGGTTATGAACATTATTATAATGGCGTAGATTTAATATTATAACGTATATTGTATAAAATCGATCAATCTTACGATTAAAAATGATGAGCACTGTAAAAGTATACGATTTTGTTGCATGGATATTTATTTTATTTATTTAATTAATCTTCATGCACATATTGTACATATGCGGACTTAATGCCGTAGGCATTTGCTACCAGTCAAGCTTAGGGTGATGCACGAGATAGAAGTTGGGAGATGCGTGATAAAAGTAATCAAGAAAGTATGGACGGAAATTAAATACATATTTTTATTTCTACACATATACACATAAAAATATACGATTACATTACTATAAACATAAACATACACATATAATATATTTTACACGTGCATATAAAATAAATAAATATTTAAATATAATAATAAATTATATAAATAATTTGATGACTACATGTTCCCCAATGTGTCCTGAGACAGGTTCTTGTTAAGTTTTTTCTTAAATATTGCTCTATTTACAGCCATCCTTATTTAATTTAATGAATTTAATAGAATGAATAAAAAAAGAGGAATGCGTGATGTTAGAACGGTGAATTGAGATTTGAAGGAGACGGTTATGTGTTGATTGAAGATTTTTGTTACTTACATCACATAGGTATTGAAAATTAGACGATATGTATAATGGAGTCAATGGTGATCTAAGAAAAGAATACAGAGTGGTTAGGGCTCGTAGGCAGCGTCGCTGGCGTATAGGTAACCACTGAAGTTAAATATGGTAATTTGAAACGTGATCATATTTACGAAGATTGAAAACGAATCGAATGCAGTTATTTAGAAGACGGTCAAGTTTATTGAGGATGATCTGCATTCAGGTAGAAGTAGCACACGTCACCATAGTCGACAATAGGAAAAATTAAGGCCCGCACGAGCTTTACTTTCGTTTTAGTAAGTAAAAAATTTTTTAATCTATAAAGGGGGCGTAGTACGCCCGTGGCTTTTTGGACTACATCTGATATTTGAGTTTTCCAATTCAGTGTTCTGTCGATTTGCAGACCCAGATTTTTCACACTGTTACTAATTGGTATAATATTTCCGTTATAGATATGTTTCCAATCATATTTTATCCCGTAAATATATATGTTCAAATTTAACATCAGTTAGTTTAAGGTTTCATTCATAGACAATAACGGTATGGTTTGGATTATTGATGCCGACTTATTTGATGCCTTTCTTCATAAACGTAACTCTCGAGCTTGGCTGATGAATCCGTAACGATCTAAGTAAACAGAATCAGAACGATAATTACATAGTTGTTTCCCTACAAGTTACGAATCCACGAACTCCGGATTGTAACGCGAGGGTCTATACTACAGACTACAAAGACGGCGTTACGAAATGTTGCCATATCAGGTAAATAAAGATCTGCAATCGCGCTTTTAACACAGGGCATAAAACATGTGAAATGTTACCAGTTATCGTAAAGGCAACGCCCTCTACAGTACTTACACTACAGAATAACACGTCATGCAAATTTTGTTTGATTTTAGTACACGCCAAGCTCTGAATAGAGATATTTAATGGATGATAATGCAAAAATTTTGTAATTACGACGAGCCGTCGACCAAGACAACCAAAATCTTTAATCTTAAGTAAAACTTTAATTAATAATGCAAATGTGATAAGACAATGGACATCGAATATAATATTCACATAATTATATTCAGTACAAATATGAGTAATTCCTTTTTATATCGTACTTCTAGTTAGCCTGTTAATACCTCGTTGCTATCAAATTTTCAAAACGTGTAATACCTAAATAGTTTTGAATGCGTAAATATGTAATCTATAGTAATAGTCAAAAGGTCACGTACGCAATCAATCAATAACAGCTATTATTTAAGAAAACATGCACGTCTCTCTACGTGTTCGTATTCCGATACAATTTTACAATATTATTTCATTTATTACAATGTAATAGCGAACGTTCATTATATGACCCCATAAAACGAATAGTTTGGAAACATGTAACAAGAAATTTTATAATTTTTTTACCAAAACACGAAGTATATTTTGGCCGTCATTAAATCATTTTTATAAACAATATAAGTGAGATTACCCTCTGGATCAATTAGACTGTATTATATAGTAAATTTTTATAACAAACAGGCCCACAAATACTTTTAATTATTACACAAGTGAACTCCCAGGTTACGGAGTTAATGAGGATCGACTATGTCGTTCCTACCCACGCTGTCTTGTCATTATGTAATTATTGATATATGAATGAGCTGTTAGTATATTACGTAAGCACCACGTTGCATTACGCTTTGCACTTTCATGGATTGAAATGCGCAAAACGTACATTGTACCGCAACGCCTTATCCGACGGATCGATAATAAAGATCTTATTAGTTTGAAGATGTAGGAATTGTTTGAGTTTGCGGGCTGCTTCTATTGCTGCGGACACTTTGCCGACTTCACTGTATGATTGTATGTATTTTTAAATGTAGATGTAGTATAACATATATAGTTTTAATAAGTTCTTTTACTTATGCGATCACTAGAGTTATTAAATTCATAATGAAGTCTGGTAATAACGTAAAATGTGATTGGTGAGCGTCTGGCTAAAGTCAATCACCAAACTATGCTACAATAATTTCAGTGACATAAGTTTTGAGTACACAAGAGTTGGACATTGTCTTGTTTGCATAAATTCATCATCAAAATCATCATTAGCAGACCCTATCCGTCCACTGCTGGACATAGGCCTTTCTCAATGAAACGCCAAGACGACCGATCCCTATGGCATCCCACTTGGTCGGGGCTCAACCGATTTAAATCCGTCTTCCCGAACGCGGCCTCCATTCCAGAACCTTTTTGGCCCATTGACCATCGGTTCTTCTAATCAAGTGACCGGCCCAATGCCAGTTCAACGAGCCACAATTCATATAAATTACTACTTGCATATTATTTTGGTTGGTTACTCTCGCATGCGATATGCCCGGCCCTTATAAAACGTTTGATTAGACAGACGTGTATACACTCAGCCAAGAAAATTATTAACTGACGCGTTCATACTGTGCATGCCATTTACTAATATCTGCATCATGATATTTTTCAATGTATAATATACAAAAGTAATCCTCTAACGGGCATTACATTACTATATCAGAGTTAATCACTTACGTCTTTAACTTGTACTGACGTATAATATTAAACCACTATATTTAATAAATTCATTACATAACTTGTATATGAGTTTCATAAGTCTTTGTATTATTATAGTATTAGTATTTCTGGAACGGTATTCCTCGATTTTCAACCGCTTGCTCCCGTCTATTCGCACCCCATTCCCTCGGGAGTTTAAAAAAAGCGCTTAAAACAATTCAGTGCACGTATACAGGGCTTTAAAAATATGTCACGGTACTATTTATGGTGGTAATTGCCTTCGTTTCTTTTTAAAGGTAAACGAGGAATTCGTTGAATGAACAAAACATTAGACCGCACTTTCTTGACGATTTCCTTGCGGTGTTTTTAATATTATTGCAAGCACTTCTTATCAATATCCGAGGCTATTTGTTTAATTTTAGAAGTGGACGTGTTATTAAAATATTGTATTGTATATAAACTTGGTGAAATAGTTGATTGAATAGTTGTTTTGACACGCGCTAACAACTTCTTAATATATGTAGTTAAACTTACTTTAGTTTAACTACATATATTAAGTAACAATTTAATTATTAAATATATAGTTTTAACCTTGGCCCCGCAGTCCATTATATAAATTATAGAAACATAAATCTAAAACGATATAAAGTTTATTGAAGTAATGCTTAATTTGTCGTAAACTGAGACTGCAAAAGATTATAACATTAGAAATATTGTTCGTGCTAAACACTTTCACAATCCACTTGCTATTAAACATAAACTCTTTTAGTAAAGTAAAGTAGAATAAGCTTTCCGCACACGTCGTACGCTGCGTACGCTCACATTGACCAGTATTTTTGACTCGGTAACCCATAAAATTGAGAGAAATATTTACATTACGCAGTTGTACAATCCCGCGTTCCAGTGAATGTTATTGAAGGATAAGAAACGATTTGTACGTCACCCAAGACGTCTGCCTAAACGTTGTTTATAACTAGTGGTTGAACTATATCATTACACGTGTATTTCTTTACAAAAATAAATAATGTAACGCGAGCTTATCGCCGTTACTTGCACAAATATGGCCGGTGTAACACAAAACCGGCATTACGTCGGCCATATGCATAATGATTGTTATACGCGGCACTGGAATGAAAAACATTGCTATATTTTCACAATAGATTGCATGCACCATTATTTGAAATGATCAACATTTCATATTGAAGATATTAAAATAGATAAAAACAGTTATAGCCGCTTTCTACGTTATTCTGGTATTTCATTATGTGTACAAATCCACTTCATCTGTGTAATATAAGGTCTGTTAATAGTTAAATTTTTATCACTTCTTTATTCTGATATTTTAGACACTTGAATATTCACGAAATATATTTTTTAATTTATTATAACTCGAAAAGTTTAATAACATGTATAAAAACATATTTGTCCAATATTAGGACATGACCAGATATTTTATTGATTTTAATGCAATAGGACAAGTAGTCCAATTTATTTCCTTACGCTTCGCAAACACGCCAAATCGATTTGTTGACAGGTCATAAAATTGCATTAAAATGAACGTTGACAATTTACTAAAGCTTTTGAATTAACTAAAATTTATTAAAGTTGGATTCTATATTATAAAATTAATTTAAAAAGGGATTTTAGTTGACATTGGTTGTTAAAATTTTAAAACTATTGACTCATTTTATCTTAATGCATAATTAAATTGGTGTTCCATCAAATTCTCTGTAACTGAATAATAAATAGTGAACTAAAAAAGTTATCATTGTAACGCTCTTTCTTCCTTTCTCTGCAATTTTTAAAATCATTTTCTAATATACATAAGTCGTTTTTCTTTACATTGCAGTTGGTTCGTATATTTTCTTAAAAGTGCTCTTGTTAAGCTTATATTTTGACGCTAAATAAAATAACGTACAAGGATAGTACATATCCACTTTTTGGCTTCACACTTTTTGTAAATCGGCACCCAGCGTAACCTCAACTATCAGAAACTGTAAAGAAAACATAACATATTCTCCAATTCATAATTGTTTAACCTCTAATCGTAGTTTTTTACTGTAAATATATAATCTGAACTAAGCCTAAAAAAAGTCATAGTTGCAACTCAATTGTTCGACAACTAACCGTATCTTACTAGTTATTTAATATAATAAATATCACCAATGACAAAATATAAAACGTTAATGTTCAGGTATCTAAAATCAAAAACAGTTATACGCCGACCAGCCTCTATTAGCACTTAAGCTTTCGTTGAATTCCGACTTTCTTCGTGTACCAGGACGCTACTTGAGCGTATGTATATATACATATATACGTTTGTACGTATGTCTTGAGCGGGATTAGAGTCAGGACGTGCGTCGGTCAAACCGGTTAGCGATCCAGTTTTGACCAATGCGCTTGTTCGCTCCGCGTTTCGAAGGTGAACCGAGCTTTTGGATGTCGGGATTTTTCGCGTGCGATTCGATAATTATTACACATTTTCGGTCTAAATAATATGAGAGATATTTATGTATACAATATTTGTTTTTTGAAATTTTTGCAAACGGTTCTATTGTACATTTAATGTGCTTTATCAATATTTATAGGAAGATATGTATATGCTATGTTATCAATAATAATGAGGTTATACTTAAATGTTACGGTATCATCATTAAATAATGATTGATTTATATATACAATATAAAGGAATGCAATATATACGAGCTTATATTGCATTCCTTTATATTTGAAATTATGAAAAATAAACAAACTAGGAATGCACAACATATCTTGAATTTATTACATTAGTTTTTAGTATTTAATTCTTTATTACTTATAACTGTTCTAATTATTCAATTACACGAAACGGTCGTTTTATAAATGTCTACCAAGAGTTTTATAGGCAAAGTTACTTCTTGTAAAGCAGTAAATTATTTAAATAAACATTGCTACGGCAACACTTACTTATAAATTACAACCTACATTATGGCATAATCAGCCGCCCAAACTTAACCTTGATGTCAAGGCCAAATTCAAGGATTTCGTCTATTCATTTGGGACACCAAAGGCCTTATTGACGCTTCCCTACCCACGCATGCGCAGTCATAGCAAAACCTACATTAATCTGATAGTAATAAATATTCGTTACTCTTTTAGACTAAGACAGCTAAACGATGTATAAATCATTAAGATTTATGTATTAAAATAATATACAGATATAATTTATGACTTCTACGAACGAATTTATTAGTTAAGGGAGGTAAAAGGACCTCTCTTTTAACAAGGGATCGTCTGAGGTAGTTGCTCCTTGGTGCATATATTTGTATGAACATTACTATCACCGTTGCCAGCGTAATTACTGGGTGAACGAGATATAACACCTCATTTCTCGGGGCCTGGAGCAGATTTGGGGCGTTTAACGCTGCTTTTCTTATAGACAGGGCACGTATCACTAAGCAGTAGTCTACGTCCTGCTCGTTCTATCACTTTAACCATTTAAAAAAATAAGATGAACAGCTTTCTGCCCTAAATTATTTTAACAAACTTACAAGAAACAGCTGGTATAGTTAATCTTATGCCGTACAGTATATCGTTGCGTTGTACTGCCTTAGTTTATGCGTTGTAGAATTGACTTGGGCCGTAATTCATGACCCCTGCTAATCCTCCCACCTAGGTGTGATCACGTCATTTTGTAATAACAGTATATCCATGATGTTGCTAGTGAAAATGCCTCGGGACAGTATCATTAACACTCAAAGTAATTATATGTCTTCATATAATCGTTAAAAATAAATAGGGCTAAAAACACTTTTGGTAGAAATTTTCTTTTCAGTTTTAAAGGTCGTACATCCCCTTTTTAAACGGGATTGACTAGGGTAATAGAATTGCTTTTTCAGATATAAAACCGTACACTGTTTCCTGTCTTTTCAATTTTTCCGGCAGGGTATTTTCTTGGCAGTGTTCCGTTTTTTTTTGTCGCATCTCTTGATCTGGCAACATTGGTTACGTAGCTTAAAACTTGCCGACATCTTGAATAGTTCCTTTTGCGCGTAGAAAAGTGCCATGTTGTGCAAACTGCTTCTTTATACGGTGCCTATACCACTCGCGGTTCGAACATTTTATAACTAACAATTAAATAACATTTTGTTTTTAGTTCTTACCAAATTTGAACTTAATTATCTTTGCGGATACCGAACTCAATTAATGAATTATATAATAATAATAAACCCAAAATGTCAAGCCAATTTTTTTACATTTCAAGTCAACCCTTCCTTAGTATGTCTTATATCGAAATAATTATTTTTATTACCTAACCTAATATAAACTTCATCAATATTGTTAAGGACAGAGACAAAACTTTTCGTCGAGGCAGTTGTTCGTCTCCTATCTCAGTAAGGTTATGTTATTCAGGCATAAAAAAATCTCGAAATATAACATCGACTAAGACCTGGCAATGCGTTTACATTTGGCAACACTATATAATTAAAGCTAGCCATTCACTCCATAGTAATATTGAGGCGAGGATACGCACCGCGGGTCGTCGACGGATATAACCGTATTCGCTAATCCCATCCTCTCAGAAATAGCATGGAATTTCCTTTGCACTGATCAATGCCACCGCCTGGTCGACCAATCATATTTAAGTTTGTTTTTAATAAATTAATTCTACGTCCAAGCACCAAGAACATTAACTTTAAAACGCGAAAATTTAACATAAATTCGATAAATCACTCTTCATTAATTTTCTCAACGAAACTCTAAACACAATAAATATTCAACGACTTGAATATACCAATAACGTCGTCGGCATAATGTAGCATAAATTTTTGGATATTTTGGCACAAAAGTAGGTCCTACTTTATTAATTTTAACCTATATTAAATTACTTTTGGTTGGATTAATTAATGCACAGCTGGTACAGTTTATTACGATTTTACAATATTGGGTGTTTTAACACCCGCCTTAAGGCATATTAAAAACTTCATTGTTTTAATGGTTAATAACAGATTGATTTTGATGTCAGTCTTGAATTGAACACGTAAAATTAGGGTTTAATTTTTTAAATAACCAAATTAAATGCGTAATTTCAACTTAACTAAGAAATATAATTCGTAAACAACAGATATGTGTCGATAATTCATTGATAACGTACATACGTAAACGAAGCAAGCAGAAACATGTTAGTTTATATTACATCGTAAACACCGCGTCCTCGCTAAATTGGATCATTCTTCAGAAGGCGTTACTCATTTGATTACGCGCTACGCTTTTAGTCGGGGAGATGTTAATACCGCGAAAATAAACATGAAACAGGCATTTATAATCATCGGGAGCTAAAAGAGCGATATTGAAAAATATACTAGCAATAACAAGTCAATGGAAAACGTGAAAATACAAAATGGGTCATTAGGTCGATACAAATAATCAAAGTTTACCTTAACCTGTATACAAGGTTATTAAACATTTAGCTCCCATCATAAAAAAACGCTTGTGCTATTCTTTTGTTCATATGCGTAGTACAATATAATTAAAAATATTTTATAGTTTATTTACAAAATGTATTTAAGAAATAGCACTGTTTTCTTTGTTAATATTGTTAACTTTTATAGGTTACAAAAATTTCCCAGTCTTTAAAATGATTACATACAGAATATGCACATAATATTTTAAAAATAATAAATATATAATAAATTGTCGATTTCTTATTATATATTTTTGTTTCTATTAAAAACATGATTATACTAAATAAATAATAAAGCTCTTCTGTTGCTATTATTATACCAGTAAAAATATTCTAATTCAGTTAAGAAAGCAGCGATAAAAATGTGACTAATTTTATTCATTTACTTCATGCGGTTGTTTTCTAATAACTCGTAGAAATGGCTAAGAAAAAAGCGTATTGCAAATGAGGTTGCAACAAGAAATGGTTCTTTACCGTTACTGGAACAGTATCTCAGAAACGTCAAGTAATCCAATTCTACGTTTTTTTTAATCTCTTTGACTAAGTTTAAAGTCATCTATGAAGAAATGTTACAAGACCCAAAAATATTTATAACTTGAAATCAAGTTGCGTGAATACGTGAATTTGTTTAATCTAACAAAATCTATAGCTTCCAATCGCATATTACTATCGAATTTTTATATAAATTGTGTCTCATATCTTATTTTGGTTTATGAACTACATTTTTTGTGAAATTCTCTAAGTTTTTGATTGAAACAGTAACAAATTTAAACTCAAAGACTTGATCGATAGAATCTGAGCTTCTTTTTACATAGGTTTCTTGCACAGATATCTTCTATAACGACGCTTGATATTTTCTTGTCATATACGTAATGGCACTGCTGGAACCCGTTCCAAGAAACCCGTGATCTTATGATGACGTAACGGTCCACTCGGTAATATGCTCCTGATGGGCTAAACCGTTGCCCCAGCTTATCTATCACCTTAGACGTCAATCATATTACAACGTAGCGAGTAATCGAATGTTGCTATATAAATTTTTAAACGACATGTTAATTGTAATAATTTCACTATCGATATATCTGTTAAAGGTATTTCTCGGATTGCGTGTTCGGAATACGAAAATAAGTTTAATTAGAATTTTACACCACCCTATTTTTTTACTGCGAAAAAATATTTTCGTAATCAATAAAATCCAAATAAACAGCGTTTTTAATGAAATCGTAAAAATGAAGTTATAAAATCATGAAACATTGTAACAAAATCTTGTCATTACTGTTCAATGGTACCGGAATACTTTGTTAATCAAGACATTACAATCAAAATTTTATCGCTGTCGCACAGACTAAAACACATAAACGTGCGAAATAAAAAAGCATGTCAGTATCATAAAGACAGTTATGAATATTTTATAGTTCGTTAAACAAACACTATCAACGCATCAGCAAAAGCTTTTAACATCGTTATCGCATAACCGGGGCAGTCATATTACCATTGCAAATTACACACTTCGTTTGCCGAACTAATTGATGCGCTGTTTTTTTGCACAGAAATAACTCTTCCACGACTAATTTAAGCGGTAAAAATACATTGTAATCTTTGAAATAATGGAAATAGATTATAGAGATAATGCTCGACGTCTACGTGAGAAATAACTGTTGTGCAGATTATGGAAAAATAGGTTTTTGTCTTATTCCCAAATTAAATGATAAACATTACGTTTTGTCTAGATGCATTATTACGCAGAATGGTGTATATTTATAGAATTATGTTACAAACATACATGCTTCATCTGCTACATTGAATTGAAATTATTATTTAAAAGTAACAGTCATTTTTAACCAGATTTCACAAAGAAATCTAAATTAGAAATTTAACGCCGAAATAGTCTTTTTTTTTTATCACTAATCTTACAAAACAATAAATAAAACATAAGGTTAGCGGCATTTAATCTGTCAAAAGTGGTTATTTTAAATAAAAGAAAAGCGACACATTTTGTCTTTCACCTGTCAAACAGAACTGTCAAATGTTGCCAACTTATTATTCAGTCACCGGCTCACCTCACGCCGCCCACAAGCGCGTACGCAATCTATTTTAAATTGGTGGAAGGCCAGTACGGTCTGACGGCTGTGAGCAATATCACCGGCTATTCCGAGATAAAATCTTCGCACGGGTGTGAATAATTGTTCGAATTATTTATATACGTACATATTTACATTTCTCTTAAAAAATTATCTGTCTATTTTTTTAAAATCATCTACATATTTAGGTTATTTTTCCAACTTATTGGACGTTTATTGTGGTCATTTTATAACTTTATCTAAACATTGAGATTTTATTGCTGAGTTAGATGGACATGAACATAAATTATCAAGTTTATGTCGTAAGATGCTTTGTGAAGGTATATATTTTTATTGGCATAAACAATATCATTGCTTATAAGATTTGTCCGAAACTTTATAAGTTTACTAGACCTATCCATACGGTATATAGCTCGTATAGTATCGTGTTTTAATAATGTAAATTAAAATAATTTTATTATCTGTTACAGTAGATAGATCCAGATAAGGAGAATGCAGGTGTTATTGTAGTCTTTAGCTTTGTTTATTATTGCCGCAAAGCACTCCTGCGCAAACAGGATTGTCTTTGGTTTATAAGGCACCATGGAAGTATAGAAATTTAAAGGTATCAATCACGTAACATTTTCCAAAGTTACATACCTACCCTACGGGATAGAAAGAGCAATATATCCATATACTTATATTATTACCGTCATTTCAATCTTTAGTTTGCAAAAATGTAAACGATACTGAAATTGTCATATTTAAATTATTACAGTAAAATATAATTGCTTTATTTAAAATAATTAAAACATTTGTTTATCTTAAGAAAGTAGACTATATCATTATAACTTAACCAAGGAAAAAGACAACAAAAATAACTTTCTAAGTCAATTGTAATGATACATAATGTACACTCATAAATCATTTCCTATTTCTCTAATAGCATCAAAGAAAAGACTACGCAGAACAAAAGGCATATTCAGATATTGCGTTACGTTATATGGAATACAAAACAAACCAATAATTGTTTGTGGCAAACTTATAATTGTTTTACCAACAACGTGATCTCATTTTTATTATTTTTATCTGTGGTGACTTTAGGTGACATCATATTTAATCTGTTAAAGATGTTAATTAAATCTAATAAAGATGCCGAATTTATTTTAAATATTAATAATTTATGCCAGTTATTATTATTAAGTTATTAGACTAAAGAAAATATACTTTTACTACTGCTAGCATTGCCTAGGATATATACATTATTGCCATGTTCTCTACTCCTTCTGTACATTTAGGAAATTTTATTGCAAAGCGGGGTAAGATTATTAGTAAATGGGGCACAAGTTTCTTGCTGTGAGCCACAGTTTACAGTCTAATTTACTTTTATGACTATATCCCTTAGTATCACATGCCCATGAAAAGCAATCTCCGCTAGCGCGTTGGACGCGTTTGCGAATTCTCAGAAAAAAACGACATATGGCGGACATGACTCATCTCAGCTACATTAAGGTCGATAAATAATTCATTTACTTGGTTAATTAATTTAGATTTTGCTGTCTACGTTAAGTAAGCTATGTAAATATGATGTACTAATGTATATCATATCTATGATATAATAATAAAAAAGTATAGGCAAAATAACTACGAGTTAATTTATCAGCGAGTTTTATAAAAGTTTTATTTTTTTTTCTTAATTACACTACGTTATTAATTTGTAAACAAATACGATTTGCCTGGAGAATTTCATTTAAATCACAATTCAAATTGGCAGTATCTACTAATAACATTTTTCATTGTCACATTGTGACTTGTTGCTCATGCAACTTCGAAACTTAAAAAATAGGTAATATTTCTATACTTACTACTTACTTATTCATATACCTACCTAATTGATATCTACTATCTATCTATCTAGAAACTGAAGCCAAGCAACCAAATTTATATACATGATATTATAAAGTTTAACTTTACTGCTAACGATTTTTCAAATCATCGAATATTGTTTATTCACAATACCTAAATCCTGATCCGATTTAGTTTATATTTTTCAAAGAAAGTCTGGTTTTGTTAAAGTATGTTTTTAAATAGCAGCGATTGGCGTACGATAACAAGCGGCATCCAATGTTGTCATTGTAATTTTTAAATATGAACTACCCACATATGATGGTTGCCATATGCGGAATTGTCGGCAAGATGGTGGGTGGGAGCAAAAAGCGAACTTAAAGAATGTTTAACGCTAACAATACATTGTTGATACCTAACGTTTCGCTACCCGTGCATTCTGTCCCGCATGTAACTTAATACTTTAGACATGTAGTTTAAACTTCACTTTTTACACAACCTTATTCAGCTTTATATGGTAGCACTCTAAGTTTAGGTTTAAAGATTTTTATTTAATAAGTTTTACAGCATATTTTAAACTGATTATACAGTATAAAGCTCGTTCGTGGGGACGGGAGTTTCCGAAGTCTGATTTAGATGAAGCATACCTGCCAGGGCTTAAAATCTTAATTAAAAAAAAAGAAAGCTTGCTAAAGACAAGTCAAAGTGACATCCGTGTCGGAAAAAAATCTTTTAGAAAACCTTTAAGATTTGTTTTTAATAAATGTTATTGTCCTCTTCAAAATTATATTATAGTGATGACTTTACCAATTTTTACCTAGCTTTAGTTTAAATTTATATTTTGTTATATGTCCTATGATATACATTTAAAATATCACATCAGTTAATTATAGCATTAATTTTATTTATCACAGAATTGTTATTTATTTGTTTATTGCATTTATTATTGCAGATATTATTTATTACTTAAACAATATATTGACTGAAATACCGTATCCAATGATTACTTATTAAGGAAACTTACGCTTAAATATATGGTACAAATGTCGTTTATAATTACTTCTAAGAACTGCTCTGAACTTATCGTTCGAAATAAATTCAACCATATTAAATTCGATCTATTTTCGCTTTATGTATGCACCCAAAATTATATTCAGTTTATTTCAAATTTCCTTTAAACAAATTCTAACGTAATTGGAAAACTATCCAAATAAATAAAATTGGAGTACCTGCTTGTAATATTTAAAAAGCCGTTTAAAAATTATTACATATCTAGTGATATATAACAAAACATCATTTTTTGTCTGTCTGCCTGTTCGTTCTAGCTAATCATTTTTGTTTGATTTTGACAAGACTTGTACCCAAAGCTGGCTGATGTAAGTAATTGTAACCTAGGAGTAACCTAGAAAAAAAACTAACAAATATTTTTTACCGCGCGGATGAAGTCGCGGGCAACTGCTAGATTATATTGTATATGTATAGTGTATGTTCTAAAACTATTTATGCAGTGACCATTTCGACATGCCGTAGATTAAAAAGGCCTCGAGCCATTTGGTGGATACAAACCCACGAAGCGACTCGTTTAAAACATAACCTCCAAAGTCCGCCTTCGCAAAGATTGGCATCAATCATAAATGAATTGAATTGTCCGTTTTGTCGTAACAGGATGCTGATGGACAATGGCTTTTGATGATAAAAGCTTTTTAGTAATCGAGCACGCTTTGTTTCGCGCCCTTTCTGCGGCCATTTTCAATTGTAAACGCTAAACTAAATGGTTCAATTTATTGGTCTCACCAATCATTAGTGTTGTCTGTTACTTAAACTGTTTTTATTTGTTTTTTTTGTTTTTTAAGTAACTAAAATCGATTTCTTTTCATAATATTCAAGGCAAAAACTAAGTTATTGTGTATGTTTTTTTTTGTTTGATGTTGAATTAACAATAATTTTCCGTAATAATATTTTAACACTTTTTATATATATTATTTTTTTAATATCTTTCATTAGAGTTCTAAAATCAATAACATTAAAAATAAAACAGCTATGACTTAACTTTGACTTTTATATTCTGATTTTGTTTACAAGAAAACTATAATTTAGTAAGCTTAACAAAGGTGATTCAAAATTATCTCGGTGAAATGTCGAAATTAAAGCTAATGGCACGATACTATCAGAAAGCGCATTCGAGCGCGTAATCGTTCGGATACACACAATTGCATGTTATCCGCCCACGCGTGGAATCATCGTTTATCGATACAACATTAATAAGGGACTTAAAAGTTACAAAAAATTCTGACTTTATCGAACATAAAATTTTCGAACAATAACGCTTTTAACTAATGACTATTATTATTTATTGCATTCATCCACTTTTGTACTATTTGAGACTGTATATTTGTTAAAGTATCCAAACGTCAAAAAGGTATTTAAGCAAAAATGTAGATACTAAATTTCGATAGAGCATCCGACCGACATTGTTTTTGTTGCTCTGTTACGTAACAAAGTTTTCTCATAACGCATTTAAATTTTTACCGTAAGAAAGTGTAATGCCGGTTCGTCTAAAACAGTTATGATCATGCCGATTCATGAGATGTACACAGCGGAGGCAGGCAATCAAAGTCTATTGACGTCAATACAAATTTGTTATTCGTTCGCGGCCATACCATGGTGAATGATATTGAGAATGGATCTATGCTTTGATTTGATTACAAATATATGCAATACATTCCAGGCAAAATATGCGCTTTCCGAAGTGTAATGACGGACTCTCTAGCCTAGTCAAATTGCGTTTGCTTTAACCGGAGTCTGGTCAAACTGGGACTCAACAAATTTTCGTTGTTGTTTTAGTTGGTTAGGACAGTTCGATGCCATTGTCTAAGTAATGATCATCGTCGGATGCATGTAAGGTCCACCAACGCATTGACCAGCGTGGTGGATAGGTCAAACCAATGGAGGTTATGGAGCCTATCAGATGACTATCGGCTCGATGATGATGATGATGATGAATGACGGATTGTGATTTCGTATTTATCTGTATGGATAAATTTTATTTAATATCTTACTTATGATTGCTTTTAATTGTAATTATATTTATTTAGCAACATCATAAAACTATTCTAATAAGACAGTGTCATTTGTCATTTCTTTAGAGTTTTATGTTGCTCTTTACTTAATTCCATGCCGACTCCTTTTGTTGTTAATTTGATTAAAGACCTACAGCGTCGGTGTTTTAATATATAATGATGGTTGACCCAAATAATAAATTTATTAATATTACAAAACCACAAAAGATTTTAAAAAGTAAAAAAAAATACAATTATCTGCATGACGTGGCAGACATATGCATTAAAAAAAAAAACAAAGGTTGTCAAAGCATTGAAAACTAGGGTATGTTGTTTCGAAGAGTTCTTTGTTCCTAATGAGGTATCCTTAAACCTCGCAAACTCGCAACCCCTCACCCACTTGGCAACATTCCAAATAAAGCCTGACCCGCTTTAGGCGCAAAAAAGATTTACATTTTTCTGCAGGGCTTTGTCATTAGCCGCATGCATCCATCGAGTTCCCGCCGTTTTACGTCATTCTGCCGCGTTATTTACTGATCTAAAGAACCTTTTTTGTGCAGTTGTATATTGTTTAATACAAAACAACGTATAGTAAGGACGCATTTAAGCTGCGATTTGTTTGAAGAATACAAATTTTGCTTACAACTATCAGCATTTTATCATTGAAAGACCGTATGAAAACATTTTTATGACATATCTGAGAGTAAAGTTTATAAGCATATACATGCTTGATCATAGATTATATGCTAGCGTCTCTCGAAGATTACGCTAAAACCATAGACCTTTTTCTTCAACTTCTACGTAATATCATGGCTCTAAACATTCTTATTACAATTGTATACATTCTTTCACGTATTTACCACAGATTATTCAAACAATATACTAATAGGCAGCCAAGTTAAGGTTGCATAATAATAAAAAACTGGTACCTCTATAGTTCGTGAGTCCGCGAATTGCGGGTCATTTACCTCTAACCCGCATAAGTGGGTGGGCGTACCGGCGATGGGTTTGTAAACCCCGTACGGATTAATAAATCGATAAGCTCACAAATATATTTTACGAATATGGTACAATCTGGCAAAAAAATTTTACTGTAATTTAAAAGAATTATATTAAAATATTGATAACTAATCTGTTGTTATAAAATTGTAAAGCATAATCATTGCGGTTTGATTAACTTTAGTTTGGAAAACTTATTAAAAACTTAATATAAATGATGTTTGTTGGGATTAAATCTCGGAAAGCTATAATTTAAAATAAGAACTTAAGGTTATTCTAGAATTGGATAAATAATTTAACATTACGATACAAAAGGAAGGAGAAAAGTATGTGTTAGTAGAATTTCTATGTCAATGTCACGTCGCACTTTATTAAAAAAAAGCATCTCTCATGTTTAAGTTTAAATTTTAAAAGCTATATTCAGATACTAGGACTAAATTTGGCGCATATCGAAACAGGGTAACTAAAATTAGGCAACCGACTGGTAAAATTCAATTATGTAATAGGTGTGACATGGTAAGTTTCGAAACATCTCGCAACATGTTTACTCTCCGATGTCATTGCCGGTCCTTCTACATTAAATCTTCGAACATGTTTAGTTATTACGTACACAAGGATGGACAAACTTCGACCCTTGCAAATGTGCGCGCATTCAAATTGCCTCGGCGCCGGACTGCGGGTCTGCTAATTCAATGCGACAACTGGGCCAAGCTTCCGCGGGGGAACAACTGATAAGCCTGCAGTGTCGCGTCGATAACTGCATTTTATGTTTACTATATCGCAATGCTACTGCAAACAAAGTTTTTTTTTTAATAATAATAAACTTTAATGGTACGTTATCGTTATCGTTAAGTTATGCAGAACCTCTGAAGTTATTGCTAATATAAACTGTCTTACCGACTTTCAAAGCACTTAGTGTTACATTTATTTTTGCATTCATTTACTTTACGTATTGATATCGATGAATGATCCGAATG
Source organism: Lamproptera curius (assembly GCA_029286875.1). NCBI lineage: Eukaryota > Metazoa > Arthropoda > Insecta > Lepidoptera > Papilionidae > Lamproptera > Lamproptera curius. The sequence goes on along the minus strand of JAGSMT010000074.1, from coordinate 1,136,887 downwards.
TCTTTGTATCTTGTTATTTATATATCAAACGGTTCTTGAATGCTTTTTATGTCTGTACTGAGAAGTATATTTTGCTCTGAACTCAGGTAAATATGTAGGATGTTAGGATGATGAAAGAAACAGTCGGTTTTATTCCACATAGCTATGTAGACAGTATTGCGAAGGGACGTACAGAAAAGATATTCCAACTAGACAGAAATTTACTCTCATAAAATACGATATTCTGCATTCGTTGATTTGAATGTAAAAGTTTTGATATGCTATTTGTTTTGAGCGAATAGAAGTAAAATATAGCGTCTAAATTATCGATGTCCGTTGACTAAAAAAGAGAGGGATGCTTTTAACACAATTTTACACGACTTGTATTCAAAAATTATTGTTTTATTTTGTGGAAAATAATAAGTTGCACTAAACTAATTCTAATTCCAAAACACATACCTAGGAGTTTTTCCGAAACAGCATTCTAATTTTAGGATCTACTATGTTGGTATTATTTTTTGGATAGATGAAATTTTGTTACTTTCGCTGTCGAAATTATGGAATATTTGAAGTTATGCATATTTTGTTTATAAAATCATGAAAAATATACCTCATTCATACAAAACATTTCGATGGATTTATTCATTGTACAATGGATGTACTTTGTAGAATAGCAAACGTTTTGTGCCTTATACGTGATTGGAGATTTCCTGAAATTACGTAACAGTACGCCCGCGATTTATCACAGTAGAGATACGAAAGAATGATAATTAAATCCTTGAACTTGGGAATTATGTATCATAGTCTTTTACCCAGCTCTTCTTTGAAAACGTCTTTAAAAAAAAGGAATTGGATCTTAAAGAAGATTGAATTTTTACTGATCACAGATAACAAATTGCGCGAGAATTAGTAACGTAAGGCTCAATTGCTTTATAGTGTTGCTACATTAATGACGCCTTCCACAGAGTAGATGAGTTATGTAAGATAATTTCTTACGTCAACTAGCGTTCTATATATTATCAAATATTGTCAGTTTGTTACGTAAATAAAAAAAATGTTATATGAGGGAAAAAATAAAGCAATTTGTATTCGTGTTTAAAACTTTTCCAAACAGTTTTGATTTCACAAAACAATGGATCAATTTTGACGTAATGACAACTATAGATATTACTTATAGGCTAAGCTTTAGGTGGAATTTAAAATTCTAAAATAAAATAGCTCTTTCACAATAATAAATATTACACAGACAGAACCGAGGGCATTAGCTAGTGGGAAATATGATGAGAGTAATTACATAAATCCGAGCTTGATACGTAATACCAAGTACTTCTAACATAAATACAATGTTGTCGTCACCAAAACAAAATTACGAAGTAAATCTATATATAGCGTAATGTTGAAAACGATTTCCGGTTCATCACTTTTTTCTTATGATTTACATCATCAGCCTTTGTTAGTCCCCTAATACACCCTTATCCATTTAGAGGGTTTGGACCGTAACCCACCACGCTGGTCCAATGCGGGTTGGTGGGTTTCTTATGATTTAATAGAAAAATATTATTAGTACCTATTTCTCTAGCCGTTAAGCATCATCATCATCATCATCAATATCAGCCTGTGATAGTCCACTTCTGGACATAGGCCTCCTCTAATGCACGCCACCGCTCTCGATCTTCAGCTATTCTCATCCAGCTTAATTTTGCAAGTTTTATAATAAGACTCCCAGACATTAGTCGTTTAGGTTCCTCTTAATAAAAAAAAAACTGTATCGAACGCTCTATATTATGTGTCAAAAAAGTGAATACAACCAAAGTGATTTCAATGTTTAGAAAGTCCATTTAGGCCGCAAATAAGTGGCCGATCCATCGATCCGGACACACGATACAACATTGGTTAAGTGTTATTTTGTAGTGAAACTAAAACCGGCTGCCACAAGAGTACCTAGCGTTACGTATTTGCGGCTTTGAAAACGATTTTCTTCATGCGAACATTATTCTCAAGGTCATAGGTCATTCTGGACGGTTAGCGTTTTAGTTTAGACTTATTACTATGGTTTAACAGCGATCGTAAAACGTGCGGAGGTCGCTAGACGGGTCAATCGATTATTTGAAACGGAGTATAAAACCTTTAGTTTATTACGCATGTTTATTGGCGATTTGGTTTTATTTCGTCGTTAAGTAAACATCTAGTCGTTGGACTGGATTTTACTAAAAATGTTTTAGCAGAAGTGGGTTTAACGAAAGCTTTTCCACAGATTGGTAAGTAAAAATGCTTTTTCTCCTATTGATTTGTGTGTAACATCCCTGATTTGGAAATAAGTAAAGAACAAGAAATATATGACAATAATGCCATATTTTGTGAGTATATGTCCGAGTATAACTCAAGATAGCTTTGATGTTTATTACGGTTCAAACTGTTCTTAAAAGTTGTGTTACAAAATGTCATGTTTCTAATGCTTCTATCAAAAAAATAAACTCATAATAAAAATTAAAGAATTCGCATAATATTTGCTTTAAGTTCCTAATAATCGAGAGTCGAGACATTGCCTTATATCATAGTCAAGTACCGAAGTCAATACAATTACGTGACCGATCTAATAAATCTTCCCCGCAACATAGAATTTACAAAGGCCGAGGAAAGTGATAACGCACGTTATCGAAAGCATAATAAGCGAAGCTTCTTAATATTCACAAAAGCTACGTCCAGACGGACGTGAGTCGTGTGCCGCGCGAGTGCAGAATCGCGTCGCGCATATCAAAACGGTCCAATCACTGATTCAATGTCCAATTATCGGTTTATTCGGCATTGCCATGCACTCGCGAAAAGAGAAAATTGGCGCGTGTTACGATCATCTGTCGATATGACTTTTTGAAAACGACTAAACGAACGAGTTTTTGACAGAATAACGTTTGGTTTGATTAAAAGTTAAATAGAACCACTAAGAAGTATCGATTCGTTATAAAAAATCGATAATGAGCAAACTTTTATCGAATGCACAATAAACATCGACTTACTAACAAGTTTTGTAAATATAGATAAAAAATCTATGTGGGGTATAAAAGATATTCGCATTAATTGCAGTTTTGTCTTTTATGTCATAAGTTCTGATATTTACTCTCAATTAACTGATCTTAGTCATAAACTAATTATTTAGTTTAAAATATAGGGCGTGTTGAACATCGACGAATATTATTAAACTATATCCAATAATCTGGAAGGTTCACTTCTGTGCAAGGTGGTCAGCAACATCTGCAGCGCGTTTCCTGCTCTGGAATCACTGCGAAAACCACCTGTCGACCTATTGACAGGTGCGAAAATAAATCCTTTAGCCCTTTTGGCAACCGCGATAGCTTCCAGTTATCAAGTACTTCAGTTTATGCTATCCTGGTTTCTGTACCTCGTTTATGAATAAGTATGAAATGTGCAAAATAACTTTTAAAACTTCCTTGTATTCTTATGGTCTGGTCGGGTTTTTGATATCGATATTTTAGAAAGCGATTCGAGTGTATCGAAATTTTATTAACTAAGAACGAAATAATCAAAATTATTCGTACGCATATTGACTTAAAAAAAGATGAGATACTCAAATCGATTGACTGATTGATTTAGCGACCAAGCCGTGATTACACGACACGAGACAAGCGATAAAATTTTATAAGTAATAAATAATAATAAATTTTTATTATGAAATATGGTTGTAAGCCACTATTACAAGATATTTTAATCCTTCAATTAAAATTTACCATCGTAATGAACTATTAACTATATTATAATTAGTATTAGCGCGAACTGGGTGTTTTTGTTTTTAAATAAATTACTTGTCGTGAAGCCAGTATAAAAATTTAGTACAGATTTTAACTCCGAGTAAACAATCGCTTCGTATCGATGATTTATTTAAAGCCCCGAATCGGGTTAACGAGCCTTCGAAATACAAAAGCTTGCATCTCCACTCGGTTGTTCGCAAATTATAAAATTTTATTGGTTTTTTTTTGCCGGCCACGTATTTGGGTCACCTGGAGCCATTCCAAAATAACGCACTGGACGCACATTTATGTTTACAAAACGATCGATAGATACATGAAAGATAAAACAAAGCCGATAATTAAACGTTTCAAAAGGGAATAACGCTCTTAATTAGTGGATTTTTTTAGCAATGACATAATTTTCGAATAATAATTCAAAATTTTTATCATTTACAACATTTTACAGCAATATATAATGGCGGACTGTTCAGCCTGAACGGAACTAAAAATGTAATGTAAAGATCGAAGTTTGAGCATTGAGGCTTTAAAGATATTTGACAGAGCCTTTTCTCGACCGATGTATCTAAGCCAAATCTATCAGATGATGTTTTTAACATAGGTACAACGATTTAAATTTATGCTTATTATATAAGCAACTGAACATTAATAACAAAGCTGCAAAAAAATAGTACTTGTTCTTGTATATATCAGAATTTTGTTTGTTCTTTGCCGTTTTCGTGTGAGCTAAATTATGGCCTCCAATTGTATGATGGGAAAATCATTAGCAGTTCGTGGGAAGGAAGATCCTAAACAATGTTGTAATGAATCAGATCTCCCATGTTGCTATGTGAACATATCGCTACAATTCTTTTCAAATGGCCACATTAGCACAATGGGGAAAAGTAAGAAAGCTGAAGTAACAATTGACGTTGATATCCGGATGAAAATTAATTATGAGAAAATAAGGTCATCTGATAGCGTATTATATTCTTTACTAGCAACCCCCCAACCCCCGTTGTGGGTGGAATTTCGTAAAGTCCGTTGTTAGCTAACCTCTACTCGGCGAAAGGAATATTCTTACCAAATTTCTAGTCGCCTTATGGTCCAAAGATATCGTGATGAGTCAATATATAGGTGGGAATCTCTTATATATATAGATTAGAGTCGTAGCAAATTTACTGATTGCCATATTATGATTGAATATTTTTAAAAAATACGTTGTTATGAACTAGAAAAAATCTATTTTTGCTTGAAATTTTATTATTTTTTTTGTCACTTGAATATGTTTTTATTATATACATATTAATAATTACCTGATGTTAGATATCTAACTGTAGGTAGTTACTTATTCCTAATTAGTAGCTTTGGTTTCGATTAGTAACTGGAGATATTTGCTAAATCGCGATATGTGCCAATAAAATATTTGCTTTGAAACAAAATCCCAGGGCGGGGATGTGATGCGTCATAGCCACCCTCGAAGCGCGCCCCCAACACCCTCGCCTCAACAAATATCGATCCCACGGCCACAAGCGGCATGCGCAAAGCGCGCCCTTTTTGTTTATACTACAAATAAAAGATTTTTGCACGATTTTAACGTTAAGATCACAGAAAATGGAATAGGATTAGTCTTTATACAAGTTCATGTTCGTTTGCATATCTGTTATCATTTGTACATACTAATTGGAATAAGATATCAGTACGAGTTCTAACTAGGACGCTTACTGGGCGTCAATACTCACTGGCACTCGTTCATTATCTCTTCCTGGGATCGAACCTGGACCGGTGCGAATTTCTCCACGCTCTCCTCGTAGTTGCCGAAGCATTTTGTTATCTTGTCGTCGAAGGTGTTCACCAAGTCCTCCAGCGAGCCGGAAAATGTCTCCGTGAAGTTGTCCCCTTCGACGTTCTGCATATTGTCCTGTTTCAGTTTCATCAGTCGCGAATCATCGTTGTCATTTATTTTATTTGAGTCGATCTTCATTTTAGTCATTTCACTCTTAAGATTGTTTATATTGTTGAGATGTATGTCGTTGCCGTTGACCGTCTTCTGCGGATAATCTGCCGTGGTAAGACAATCGTCGGCATCTTCGATTTGGGCGAGCGGCGCCTCGAACTCGAGTTCGGCCATCCTGCCAGCCGCCTCTCGCATACCGTACAATCACTCGCGCCGCCTACCGCGCGAACACTGCGCTTATAGGATAAATTTCCGACTGCGAGTGTGACGCTAGTTGCCAGCTTGCCAGTTGCCGCTTGTATCGTCGCGCGCCGGTATTGCTTTCAGATTATTGTAGAGTATAAACAGTGGCTCAGTGCTGACCTAAGCATTTTAATAATAATGCTTCTGACATCAATAATTCATAGAATGGTATTGTCATATTGTTTACATTCCAAATACGACTTTTAATAGGTGGTCTGTTATTGAAATGTTACTTTTATACTACAGTCAATGCTCTTATAAGTCGGAAATACAACGCATTTCTGTATCTTTTACTAAATTAACATTCTTCTAAACTGAAAGGAAGGTATCTGTACTATTTTGGTTTTTAAATTAATTGCCATATATAAAATGGTTCTATATTGATTAATTTTTATTTTGTTAGCTGGAGGTAAAGTTTAAATTAATTTAAATGATGTTTTTATAAAGTTATAATATGAATTATGTAATTTATCTAATAAATGGCATTTATTTTTCGTATGTTTCATGTGCAACAAATCTGCAAAGACTTTGACGTAAGATAGAAATGACATTGCAGTCGTCACTCAGACATACATTTGACATTTGCATCAATAATGAAAAATTCTAAATGATTATTATGATTAACTTTCAAACAACTTTCTTTGGGTCTCATTTGTTAAAATCGTAATGTTTTTTATAAGACGATTGCCAGACATTAAATTAATTTGTTCATGTTCTAGAAATTACAGGTATTATTTTTAGTTTCCTATTTTAAGTTTTTTCTTTTGATATACGTTATAACACTGTTGTTGCTGTTTTTATTTTCAGCTTCAGTAAAAAATCTCATTACGATGTTCTTAATTTACGCAAGAACTGCACGGATAAAGAAATTAAAGACGCTTACATAAAACTAAGTAAACAAGTAAGTATTTATGATTGTATTGATATTTACTTTTAATTGTACCTTTATTTTTTTTAGGTACTATTCTATTTTTGAAAGAAGAATTGCTTGCTATTATTTTTTATGTCGAGCCAGTTTGTAATGTTAAAATAGATATAGTCTGAAAACAATGGATTTAAAAGTTAATAATATCAATGGTTTATTATTTTTGCACAATTTAGAAATGTTAAGACAATAGGAATCTGTATCAACAGTGTAAAATGCACAGTAATCGTATTTGGCAGTCAACCAACAAGATTTATACATTAGAGATATGTTTGTTGTTTTTTGTAGAGAATTTGGTTCTTATGGATCAACAGAAAGGTTTTTATAAATGAATAGATTGAGAACTGTCTGTATACTATACTCCTATAACATATATTTTTAATACATTAAATCCAATTTAGAAAAGGTAATGATGTGAAAATGTTAACTATTGTAAGAAAACTGTGTCCTATGTATAGTATCTTAATGATGAAATGTCACTCAAGTGTTAACCAATGAATGTCAATTGCTTTTTACTAATCCTATAAGCTATGTTCATAAATCAATTTATTTTGCCGCTTACTAGACATTCAATGTAGACTTAATCACAGAATCAGTTATCTTTGTAATAGGAATTTTGTTACTTCCAGTATCATCCTGACAAAAATAAGAATGCTTCAGCCCAGGAGAACTTTGTACAGGTTCAGGAGGCGTACAATGTCCTCGGAAAACCAGGTAGCAGAGCTCAGTATGACAACACAGTTGAGATAGAAGTAAACAATGCCTACACATACAAACCACATGTACCATACAAGTAAGTTATGCACACTTATTGAAAAAAAGAAAGAAGAGACAGCCTCTTTGCTATAAAAAGGTTTAAACTATTAAATACATAGCACAAGATGTTCTGTAAAAAATGGAATGATTCATAAATATTTGTACTAAGCTATTGAAATACATTTTCTCAAAGTATGGCTCATTATGCAAATAATTTGAGATTGATATAAAAAACTGGTACTTTGTTATAAACAATTATTTGGTTTATCTTAAAATTAATAACTTACATAACCTTTCATCAATTAATCAGTTTAACAATTCATATAGCAAGACAATGTTTGAAGAGCCACACATTTAAAAAATAATGTTGTATTAGCACTTCTTTAATTTTAATTTGATTCTTTGTCACCCCAAAAATCTCTCGTATAAACAGAACCAACCATTACTGCACTTATTAAGTTGTAATACACAGAAGACATAACAAAAAATTTAAAAATGCAGTGAATAAATTTAGTGAATGTGGCAAATACAATGCCTTAGTAGTGAATTTTTACTATGGTTTCCTGTTGTGTAGAAATTAGCCATCTGTAAAGGTCATATTATACTTCATAACTGTATATATGTCTCTCACTGTAACAATGATTGATAAATGAAATTGACCGAGAAGGAACACAATTTATTTTATTTTTTCTTCTTTCGAATTTTCTGTTTACGATAATTCCAAAAGCTAATTAAACACTTGGAACAGCATATTTTGTAGGCCAATTGGTCATCAGCCATCATTAAAAAGTAAAATGTTTACTTGATAGAAAGTTATTCACCCGGCCCCTTAAGAAAGCAACATAAGAAACAACAAATCTGCTCAGTGTCCTAAAATCTGCAGTTATATCTCATTAACTGAATAATTACACTTGCTGTGGTGTCCTTCAAACAGGAAGGCACACAATACTGATTTATCTCCACCTTCCTGTCCCTTTCGAAAATGCCTACTTTCATTCTGTTTTTGTTGAAATAAAAACAAGTAACTGATGCTTCCCCTCCATACCTTCTGTAGTAGCTAAGGAATAATATGAATTATTTATTAAAGTTGGTTAATCATCATCATAAACAACTTTTAGCAGTCTCCTGCTGGATATAGGCCTTTCTTAATGAACTCCATGATTGTTTCCATTAAAAAAGTTTTGCTCATATTTTCCACACTAAGATGGCGTACTGCAGATCTGTGTTACTCCCACTGCAAGTCAGATCCGCCATTAAGTGGTTGGTGGGCTGGTCACATCCTACACCAGTTGAAGTTGGTTGTAGTAAAGTTGGTTATTAATTATATTTTTCAGCTTACGAAATAATCCACAATATGCATACTACCAAGAAACAAAATCGACTGGAAGCACTTCAAGTTCTTATTATGGAGTCAAAGGTGTTAAAAAGTTGTCGAATATTGCCATAATAATGATATGTTTTGGTATTGCCACTGTTGGAATCATGTTGCAGGTCATAGTAATCAGGTATTGTGACTTTTTGTATTTTTAAATTGTATGATCATAACAATGTTGTTGATTATTCTGTAATCTGTAGTGTTATCCAAAGTTGAAAAGTCTTCATATTATTATAGATAACTGGTTTTGTATATAAATTTGTGTATTCCTATTACATAAATATATTTTTAATATGTAATAAATATTTAAAAAGTGTAAAGCTTTTGTACCTGTCTCTAAAAAATTAAGTTGTTTTAGTAAATAAATAATTTACACTAGCTATGGGCCACCATAATTGTTGTCACGTCATTATTTTAATCTAACACCTTTAAGAAGCCTAATTCATGATCTTTTCACTGACAGAAACTCTTATTTGTCACACCGTCGTCAAATACGCGAAAGGTCAATGATTCTTGCGGAGGAATTGGACAAAGTACGAGCCAGTGCCAAGGGCAATACAAATGAGGTAACTAATACTAAATCTTTAGAAAAAAAATGTATAGTATGTAGTACTTGATAATTACTTTTGTGTATTAAAAGTAAAAACCTTGCATTCTTTAGTTGTTATAATAAGTCTTTATTCATCTTCAAATTATAATTCAATATTAAAATTATTGACTGATAAAAAAGAACAAAATAAAGTATACTACTTGTATCATGTATGAGTATTGTATTGTATATATGTTTTACTGCTATATGGAATTAATATTAGAATAAAATGAGTTGACTTTTCATTAGCAATGTAATCCTAAATATATTAATTTCGCCACTATTAAATTTGAATTAAGATTGGTGATTGATATTGTCCCTATTAGTCATTTTAATAAGTTAAGTTACCTTTGAGTAGTAATATTATGGGTATATAAGGCCTTTATTTAGTTTTGTTTTGTTTGTATTTTTGTGCCAAGAAGGCAGACTAGCAGTCGGACCACTTGATGGACAGCGGTCACCGACGCCCGTGGGCATCAGCAAATCCAAGGGGTATAACAAACGAGCTACCAAGACATAAGACGTTACGTCTCGCTTACCCAGTAAATACACTGGCGGCCCAAACCGGAACACAGTACCGCTGAAATACTTTTGCTTGGCAGCCGGCAGCGCGGTGGTACCGACCAAGACGACAACCCGTAAAAGGCGACTTACCACCTTTAAAAAAATGTTTGTGGCTTTATTCCTATCAATACATCTGTATGTATTTTGTGAGTCCTTTATACTGCCAACGAATGTTAAATACACCTATATTTCATTAATATGCAACCTCTTCCAGTTTTAAAGATTTATCAAATGAATGAAGTGTACCATAAGCTTATTATTATTAAAGATTTCCTTTGCCTTCAAACCTTTTAGGCTAACACAGTACTTGTCTGTGTATATATATATATAAGAGATTCCTGATGACAGATGATCTATATATTGACTTATCACGATATTTCTGGAACCATGAGACGTAGCGCCTTGAAATTTTGTAGGAATATTCCATTCGCCGTAGGGGTCAGCTAAGAACAGATCTTACGAAATTCCGTCCACAAGGGGGGTTGGGGGGTTGCTAGTGAATTAATAAGCCAATAATGATTGAAGAAATATTAACACCGATCACACACCACCTGGCCTAGGTTTTCCCCATGTAAATATTCACAATTAATTCATACCAGTGAATTGTAGAAATTTATAATTACATGGCAACTACTCTCTATATCAAAGACAAAAAGTCTTGCAATGTATGTAAACAACCCATAACAACGAAGAAGTGTTTTATGCATATCATTGTTATTAGTGGATTCTTGTTTGCTGCTTGATATTCCCGTGACAATTCATCAATATAAATTTATAATACACGTCTGTTGCCATGGGTTACGTAATTTCAAACTCTTATTTGGCCACACATGCAGGTAGCAAGTAAATACATTATCTTTTTTTTGTATTTCAAATATATGCTTATGATTATTACTCGATTTGCAGGCACAAACTCGCATGATGCTGGATAAAATAGTAACGGCAGCCAACCCATCTGTGGCAACCGCTTCTCTAGGCCAGTCATTAGTGAACGAGAAAAAGTGAATTATTATCCAATTTATAGCACAATTAAAACAAATGGTAGTTAAAAGTAGTGACATTGTTAAATTAAATGTCTCAGAGACTGAGTTGTAAGTCTATTTTAATGCACAAAACTTAAATGTTACTGTTTTGTACTGACATTACATTTGCCGTATTTTCTTAACACCGAATAACAACAGGATTGATGCTTACCTATCTGTAAAAGAGCTAGTAGGGTATTTATAATTTTTATTGCAGAATTTTTGTTTACATTTATAAACATAACAATGATATCAATATTTTATGCAAAATGATCGTTTTTACAGGTTGAAGTATAACTTGTACAGCAAAGAAAACAGTTTATATTATATTTTTAACTTTGGTTTGTTATTATAATAGTGGTTGCAATTTTGATAAAATGGTATGACTTAAACATTTACACTAATATTTCAGAATAAAATAAAATGAAAATGATATTTTTTTGAAACATTAAAGTTTTGTGCAAACATTTTAATTTATTGTCGATATTTAAATTTGAAAATTATGATTATTTACAAACAGACAGAGTCAATATTTTTGTAGCTATCTACCTCAAATATTGTTTTGTAATGTATAATGTAAATATAGTATTGATATTTGTAGATATGATTGAATTAAAATGTTTTAATATTTTGCTTTTTTTTTTTACCAGGACTACTTTAGAAATGGAATATTTGTAATTAGTCTATTGTTACATAGTATGTGCTACTGCTAGTACTTGGTGTAGCCGTGTAGTATAGATTTAAGTTTTATATACTGCGGTCCTGGATTGTAATCCTGTGTGGTCGAATTAATTAGGTTTACTAACTAAGAATACAACTTTTTATATAATAACGGTAATAAATGTCTAAGATATTTTCATAGTAATATTTCTGTATTCATAACACAGGATAATCTAGCTCCTTCGTGGCCTAGCGGTATTGGCGTTTGCTTTTTATGCCAGAGATCGTGGGTTCGAATCCCGCTGCGAAACAACTTTGTGTTATCGTTGTTTTTTGGATGGTTAGTACAATTCAGGCCTATCAATCGACTGAATAGTAAGATGATCCATGCGTCGGATGGGCGTGTAAAAAGTCGATCCACCCACCAACCCGCATGGGACCAGCGTGGTGGGATACGTTCCAAAAATCCCCTAATGGAGAGGGCGTGCATTAAGGAGGCACTGCTGGACATTGAGGCCTGTCCAGCAGTGATCTAACACAGGCTGATGATGATGATGAATCTAATTCTAAACGAATTAAGTGTAAAGTGATAAAAAGTGTTCAATAATTTAGTTTGCATTGAAATTTTTATATTTTCACTTTATATCGACATCCTCATTTTAGTGCCATTGCACTTATCATTATAAGAATTTTATTATATAACCATTTCAATATTTCGTTCATGTCGCATATTTTGCGACATTGAAATACGGTACTGTTTAGTTTGTATAAAGTTTATTATTGAAAAACAAACTTCAGATTTTATTGTTCTAGTATTTATTTTATCATAAAGTTGGTTATGATATTCGATAGGACGCCGAGAATTTGCAGCCGTTGCAAGAAGTTGACGGACGAGAAAACGAACGTATGCGTTTGTTCGGACCAAAGCGAAGTGAATTACAGCGAGATTGTCAGAAAAATAACATCATATCTGTATTAAATAAAATGTGTGAAATAACAATTCGAATGAACATATAACATTTTTTTATAAACGCTTTCAAAGCACAATAAATGTCGGCGTTGATTGTGGTTTTATTTTCTTTTGATAGCTTTTACTAGATTTTGTGAAGGGGGTATGACCCTTTTCTTAAGAAAACGATAAGGAAATAACCACTACGAAGACTATTTCTGTTCCAGACATTAGAGTGTTTTGATTATTATGTTGTGTGATTATTTAGGGTCAAATTTGATTGATCCAGGAGTAAAGTTGGTGGTGATTGCCCAACAAAATTTCTATTTTTGTTTTATTTTCTGCTTGCATAATGACAGGATATTCAATTCTCCCAACAACCGATCGAAATTAGATACCTATAGAATATTTAAAACCTTATTAAAACACGTGTGTGATCTTTTTAAATCGACGTATTGCTTCAAAAAGTATGGCGTTTCACATGTAGGACACTGCATAGTGATTCAGTGATTATATTTGAATTGAATCCGACAGGTAGGACACTGAACGTATTGACGTCATTTTTACTATTGCACTAGTATGCTAAAAACGTATACACTCCAAAATCTTACATCTAACTCAAATGTCGCAATAAGAAATCTCGTTAATAATAGTCAAACATCATTTTGCATTTAACGTTTAGCAATGAAAACAATCAAACGCTTAATTCTATCGTCCATAGATTAACATTAGTGTCCGCATATTATGTAATTCCTTTGTCTATTCTCACTGTGGTATAGAAGAAAAAAGCTTGCATACTAGCCATCATTAATGCGCTGTTGTGAGCCCGAATCAAAAATTGGCAAATAACTTTATCTGTTAAAATGTTATGAAAAATATTTTATGTGACGACTTCAGTAATTTCGATTAAATTTACTTTAACTGTACGAGGACAGTTATGTTAAACTTTTACTAAATTTATATAGGCTTTGCGAGCTGGACTAGGTCCATTGCTTCTTGGGACGTAGTTTGAACTCTAAATTGGATATAACGTTCAACAACATTATACAATTACTTGCTAGTCACTTCACGCAATAAAAATATGTAATTATCAATCAACCTGTTACTTCAGGAATATTTATACAGTTTTTAGGGATATTTTTTAAAATCTTTGTGCACAGTCAGTTCGGTATTCCTATTTTAACGTCACATTCCATCAACTTTATCCAAGCTATACACTACAAGCTATATACTTGAACACAGCAGCACAGAACTTTAAACAATTAAGCCTTTAATTTTTTCTGAAGCGCTAAGTCACTAGGACGCTTAGGAAACCAGTTCGATGGAGATAATAGTTAACATATTATATTTACCTAAAAGCCTACGTATCGTAAGTATTAACTTGGAATAAATATGAACCAATCTCAGGTCATTAACTAATGGCGCCAGAAACAAACTCGCAGTTATTTATAAACGGCAGCCAATTAGAAATTCTCATGGTAAACAAATTACCTACCATGGTATAAAACATTAACTTTACCGACGTCCTTGGCCTATTATTGGCCCTGGCTGTATAAGCCGGACGTCGTGATTCGTATCCCGCGTAAAAAACAAGTCTGTTATCGTTGCTTTCCGATCGGTTAGGACATTATGGGCCAATCACCCCGATTTTCTGATAAGTAAGATGATACATGCGCCAAATGTGCACGGGTCATCGACAGCATCGGTCCCATTTGTCAGACCATCTTTAGCAGTCGTTATTGTATGTCTCTCAAGAACCTTGTAATTTACTTATAACTTATAACTCATCCTTAGAAAGTAGTTAACCTTTTAAGTGCAATGTAAGAATTTTATTATATAACCATTTTAATATTTCGTTCATGTCGCATATTTTGCGACATTGAAATACTGTACTGTTTAGTTTGTATAAAAACAAACTTCAGATTTATATTTCTGGTATTTATTTTATCATAAAGTTGGTTATGATTATTGATAGGACGCCGAGAATTTTGCAGCCGTTGCAAGAAGTTGACGGACGAGAAAACGAACGTATGCGTTTGTTCGGACCAAAGTAAGTGAACTATCAGCAGATTGTCAGAAAAATAACATCATATCTGTATTAGAATAAAAATTGTGAAATAACAATTCGAATGAACACATAACATTTTTTTATATAACGCTTTAAAAAGCTACAATAAATGTCAGCGTTGATTGTCGTTTATTTTCTTTTGATAGCTTTACTTAATTTTGTGAAAGGTATGACCCTTTTCTTAAGAAAACGATAAGGAAATAGCCACTACGAAGACTATTTCTGTTCCAGACATTAGAGTGTTTTATACCTCTCACCTAGCCATGTTTTCATGAGGCCGGCTTCTAATCCATCCAGATTAAAATAGAGAAATATTTAAGTTTTAACGCAGAGTGACTGGCATCTGAAAGGTTAACTACTTTCTAAGGTTGAGTTATAAGTAAATTACAAGGTTCTTGAGAGACATACAATAACGAAGGCCAAAGATGGTCTTGACAAGTGGGACCGATGCTGTCGATGACCCGTGCACATTTGGCGCATGTATCATCTTACTTATCAGAAAATCGGGGTGATTGGCCCATATTGTCCTAATAGATCGGAAAGCAACGATAGCAGACTTGTTTTTTGCGCGGGATACGAATCACGACGTCCGGCTTATACAGCCAGGGCCAATAATAGGCCAAGGACGTCGGTAAAGTTAATGTTTTATACCATGGTAGGTAATTAGTTTATCATGTGGATATCTAATTGGCTGCCGTTCATAAATAACTGCGAGTTTGTTTCTGGCGCCATTAGTTAATGACCTGAGATTGGTTTATATTTATTCCAAGTTAATACTTACGATACGTAAGCTTTTAGGTAAATATAATATGTTAACTATTATCTCCATCGAACTGGTTTCCTAAGCGTCCTTCTGATTTTGCGCTCTCAGTTAAAATAAAGGGTTATTTGTTTAAAGTTCTGTGCTGCTGTGTTCAAGTTGTATAGCTTGGATAAAGTTGACGGGAATGTGACGTTAAAATAGGAATACCGAACTGACTGTGCAGAAAGATTTTAAAAAATATCCCTAAAAACTGTATAAATATTCCCGAAGTAACAGGTTGATTGATAATCCACATTTTATTGCGTAAAAGTGAAAGTAGGTAATGGTATAATGTTGTTGAACGTTAGTACCAGTTTACAACTACTTCCCAAGAAGCAATGGACCTAGTCCAGCCATAAAGCCTATATAGGTTCAGTAAAAGTTTAACATAACGTTGACGAGGACAGTTAAAGTAAATTTAATCGAAATTACTAAAGTCGACACATAAAATATTTTTCATAACATTTTTTACAGATAAAGTTATTTGCCAATTTTTGATTCGGGCTCACAACAGCGCATTCATGATGGCTAGTATGCAAGCTTTTTTCTTCTATACCATAGTAAGAATAGACAAAGGAATTACATAATATGCGGACACTAATGTTAATCTATGGACGATAGAATTAAGCGTTTGGTTGTTTTCTTTGCTAAACGTTAAATACAAAATGATATTTGATGATTCTTATTGCGACATTTGAGTTAGACGTAAGATTTTGGAGTGTATACGTTTTTAGCATACCAGTGCAATAGTGAAAATGACGTCAATACGTTCAGTGTCCTACCTGTCGGATTCAATTCAAATATAATCACTGAATCACTATGCAGTGTCCTACATGTGAAACGCCATACTTCTTGACGTTGATGTGAGATGTGTTTTAACAAGGTTTTTAAGGCATCTAATTTCGATCGGTTGTTGGGAGAATTGAATATCCTGTCATTATGCAAGCAGAAAATAAAACAAAAATAGAAATTTTGTTGGGCAATTCACCAACTTTACTCCTGGATCAATCAAATTTGACCTATATAATCCCAACTCGGAACGAGGGAGAAAAATAAGACACCTTTATTAAAAAAAAGTAGTTTATTGCCTTCATCTATTTGTAGTACTTATTCATCTATTAAAAATTTTAAAGTAAAAATATAGTTATTTTTTAAATAACTTATTGTTGACATTGTGTTCCGTCCAATGTGTGTCAAAACCCTGTTCTTCTGACTAATGGTAGAATGTGTATAATACAGAAAAAAAATATTTAAATAAACAAAAATAATTATTAATACAATGTAAATAATATAACCTAAGTTCATTTAATTTATATATAAAAGTTTTAAAATTGGTGTTGGCAATTTTCTACGTATATTAAGTACTTTTAGTATGTATCATATATATCTGTTAAAACAATTTTTGACAGACTAAATACCAGTCTACTGTGATAATTCAGGCACGATAGTGGTTCATCTTCTTGATGTCTCTGTAGGTCTTGTTAAAACAATCGTGAAAACCCATCCTCTGCGGACTTTGCAGAATGCGTAGAGTGTCCAACGATAGGTCTTCGCCACCTCCTTCAGCTTTCTGAATTAAAAGTTTACTTAAATTTAGTTTAAAGTATTGTATACTATTTTGGAGTTTAATGGATGCAGATCGTCTTCTGCCGTGATATTTTTGAAGAAATAGCTCTTGAATCTTTAAGGTTCAACATGTGACTTAATTTACCACGCATTCTACGTTCTCAATTGTTTTGAAACAAAATTAGCATAATTTTCTCGATAAATTATGTTTTGAAAATATTATTTTATTAGCATTACTTGATTTTGTTTATAGATTTGTTTATCTAATCCAGACTGAACTAGATGGCTTTGAGTTAGTTTCTAATGATTGATTAAAGTAAAAATCTTATGTACTTATCTGGGAATACATTTGAAAACATAAGTGTTAATCATTGTCGTTGACTAATGTTAGAACCCGATAATTTATATAAAAGATGGTTTCTCATCGCAAAGAAATTATATGTTATTCTGATATAAAATCTAAAAGAAGGCCTCAATAGAAATAATATTTTATTAATCTTTTTGAGAATATAAGTTATTTTATTGTCCATGATAATTATGAGCATATTTTGTCATCATAATTCTATTTATTAATGCTGTACATTTTCTAGCATGAATAGGTTTTACTTGTAAGTTAGTTTCGGTACTGTTTCTAATTATGTCAATCTAGCCTTCTATCTCGACGATACAAGTTTCAAACAATTTTTGTAACAATCTATTAGCTTCAATCACTGTTTAGATAAGTAGAACTTTAATTGTTCTATAAACAGATGTTTTCTATCAGGAAAATGAATATTTGTTCATGTATACCGATAAAGGAAAATATTTATTAAAATTTAATAAGACTTTTCTTTTATCTTATTGAGAAATAGTTATTTACCAGTGTGTAATTTGCAAGATTGTTGCCCATGTTCAAATTAGGATTTATATTATTATCATCTGTAATTTACTGAATGAATAGTTTTGCATTTGTAATTGATTATTTTATGACCTGTCGTTTGAGAATAATTACATTTTAGGTCAACACAGTTTAGCCTTCATATCTCGACTATACAGTTTGCACAATCTTTGTCTTGTAAAACAACGAAACGTTTGGAGGACACTTCAATCATCTGTCAGATAAAATTTAACGTTGTTCTAATAGACAGTTTGTTACTTATGCAGTGGAAAAGTGAGAATTTGTTCAAGTTCCCGATTAAGGAAAATATTTATTTGAATCTTTAATAAAGAGCTCATTTCCTTTTTCCTTATTGAAAATGCGTCTATTACGAGTGTGTTTTGCAAGTTGTTGCACCACATTGGATTTTACAAAGGAAATATGGGCATCATTGTATACTTTAGTCATCTGGTAATTTACTGAATGATATGTTTTGCATTTGTAATTAAATTATATTTTACCTGTTCGGTTTTGAAAGGAAAATATGATGTTAATTATATAAGGAGTCATACAAAGGCTTGAATAGCTAATATACTTACGCTGAAAGTTTCTTTTCTTTAAGAAATCAACTAGAACAACCCTGGTCTTTAGTCACAATGCAATAGTTTGCGGTAAATTCACTGTGTTCTGGCTCAGAGGGCACCTTAGCTTTATAAAGAAATACGTATAGTGTAGCTAATTAATAGATACTTTGAATCAATATAAAATATATGTCTACCACTAATGGCGCCAGAAGCATATGCTTTCTTATTGTTGGATTGCGGCCATTTTGTATACCTACACGACGTTTAACTTATAAAAATGCTCAACTTTTTGGCGCCAATTGAGTTGACTTTAGTCTTTATTTAGATATGTATATATTTCCTTTCAATACAAAGGCGAGTACTACTAATGAGAGCCTTAAGCTTTTATGAGTTAATCAGTCCCAGTCTACTCACTCCCTTATTAAAAAAAATTGAAAATTGGTTAAAAGGTCTCCTTGATTGACATTTGCCGTAGTTTTACAATTTAGTGGTTCACTGGTTTATTACTGTTAATATGTAATGTTTGTATACAAACGCATGTCTGCCAATGAACTTTATAGACGCTTCACCATCGATAGTCAAATGCAATCTGCAAATGGTAAAAATAAACAAGGAATTTCATAATTAACTATCAACTCACTCTGTCTCCTTCACTAAAGCATTCATAACCCCTCGGTTCCTCCATTTTTGGTCTGTCGCTGCCACCTTAACCTCAACCAGCGTCTGGTCTTCTGGAAACTTCTCCCACAATCGAGAACCTTCTTCGCGTTTCGCAAGGATGTACAGAATCCTCTCGAATTTTGTGCCCGCACTCGCCTCCGCTTTGTGTAGGAAAGTTTGCCCAATATCCTGTTGGTACAATGCAAGTTTATAACTGCTTGTTTGATTTATATGTTCACGTAAATTGTGAATCTAATTTCCCTGCAATACCTAAATCATGTACACCGTAGTAATCATAGTGGTATGGGGCCATACGACTATGAGAGTGAAGAATTTGATGTGTACTTGTTTTGTTAATTTTCAATCAATATTTTTAACTTAAATCTATGCACATAAAAGTCAACCATCCCATTTTGTGTTAGCTGAAAACTAGCCGATACAATTAAATTTTTACAACATAATTGTATGTTTGTGTGGTATGTAATGCGTTTTTTTATTTTGTGCCTATATGTGAAAAAAAAGACAATGAAAATCAGAAAGAAAACCATTCTACGGTCAGTCTGATTTACATTCCCTTCTGTGCAAAAAGGGAATATGATGAGAGATCCCTTTCTTGCCAAGGATGATGTAAAAATCGTTAATAAAATATATTAAGCAAATAGCCAACTTTTATAAGCAGTGTACCCTGCCTTATATACGCTTTATATCTTATAAAAGATTTAAAGGTTTAAAGGTATTTAATTAATTACGAAATAACTTTGAAAGTATAGCACGAAAAAAAAAAGTCTTCTGTCTCTTTTATTAGCTATTTATGATTTTATTAAATAAAACAAGTGTTTGTATAGTTCACGCATAAGCGGTTTATTACTATTTAATTTTGTATATATATTAATCTGAAAGGCAACACAGATAGATCGAGTTGCTTTTCGCCCGTATCTATTTAGATACAGGGATTTTGTGTATGTCATTCTGCAATCTCTCGGCCAGACTAGCGTTATCGAAAAAGTTTTTATCACACGATTTAGATATGATTTAATGTATAAAAACAAAAAAAAGATTCTATGATTGTATATTGTTATCTTATTAGATTTCTTTTACAATTCTGCATTTAGTAAAAGTTAACGCTAAAGGAACTTTTTTTTTTATTTTGACTCTTTATTATTACATTATATATTTACCAGAGCTAAAAAACAGTTCGAAAAATTTATTTTCTCATATATATTATATATCTTTCATATATATTAAAAGTTATTTTCTCCGATATAAATTCTTTTATTCATAATAAAATTAGATATAATAAATAGATATATAATAAAGTAATGATTAAAATAATTTTTTGAATTGTTTGTCGGCTGTGGTAAACAATTTAATTTTTGTCAACTACGATGTGTTTTCTTCCGTCGTTGATCCTCATATATAAAAGCGTTGAAATTAATTATATTTTTTTTCAATAAATTTAACTTTAAGTTCGTACATACGTATAGTCAATATTATTATAACAAAAAATAAACATAAATCTATTTTCGATAGTTGAATATTGTTAGAATATTGTAGAAGCAATATCAAAGCTTTTAATTTGTTATCACTCAATATTACCACAATGTTAGCAATCAATGTTACCATTAAATATTGAATACCTCTAAAGTATATCAAATATTGAGAGACATTTTCACATTGACATTTGACATTTCATTTTCGCAAAGACGCTATAATAATACAAAGTTTTTACCTCTGTTATTGGACAGGTTTCGTTGATAAGGGCACCAATGATATTCCCGTCGCCATCAACTGCCTTAAATGATATCCCTTCGTGGAATGATGATGCACAGTACTCTTCCAGCTCTGGACAAGGATCATTCTCAGATTTGCAGAGGCCAATGGTATGATTAAGAGGTTCGTCTATGTAAAACGTCCTACAAAAAAAGGTAAATTATGTTTTTATCGAAGTAATAACTACTATATAATGCCTCTAGCTTTACAAACTTAATTTCTTTTCTTATGATGGTAAAATTATTTAATGCATTTGTCTCCGGCATATTCACATGCCTATTCGTCTCCGTGGGCCTTGCTTTATAACCCGGAGGTCGTGGGTTCGAATCGTGCGGGAAAACAACTTTGTGTTATTGTTGTTTTCTGGTTGGTTAGGACAAATTGGGCCGCCAATCACCCACTTCTGAAAAGTAAGATGATTCGTGCATCGGATGGGCATGTAAGAAATCAGTCCACCCACCAACCTGCATTGGACCAGCGTGGTGGGATACGGTCCAAAAAAACACTTCCTAACGGAAAAGGCGCGCATAAGTGGAGGCCTATGTCCAGCAGTGGACTAACTAAGGCTGATGATGATGATATTCAAATAAATAAAATATTCTTAATATCAAAAATAAATAAAAACGGAAAATCTTTTTCAATTATCATTATTAATTGTTAAGATAGTATTTTTATTATCATGTCTTTGCCTATACAAGAACATTACCGTATATTAATACTCAATTGAATGATTTAGCAAAGTAACTAAACACCATGCCCTATTACATTAACAAAATTCAAAAGCAGCTGATGAAAATGGTCCAGTTCTTGCTCTTCCTGATATTTCTGACTCAAAGGAAGTATCGAACTACTTTAGTTTATAGAACCTTTTTCTAAGTTTAATATTCTTACAAAGACATATTGTAAGCTTCAAATAATCCTCGACACATAATTTTGCAAAAAAGAAAAGAAAAGATACGAGAATAAAGTGCTAAAAACTTGTTTTAATAATGCAACAGGTTTCCACACTACCTCAATACTTATTAGAAATTAAGTGTAAGTAAATATAATGAATTTGTTATTACAGCTTTAATATCCCATTGATCTTTACCCTTTAGCTTATATACTAGTACAAACGTTGTTACTAAGGTTTTTTACGGCACGCATTGTTGGAAACCTGTCTTTATAGACCACAAAAAAAGTAAAGTGTACCTTCTGAGCAGCTTCATAACTTCATCATAATCTTTTTCTTGAAGAAGAGATACGGTAAATCCCGGTGATTCTGACATATTGCGATCTATAAATGTAAATTTCCTTTTTATAAATCATGTGTGTAATTATTTGTTTAGTCGTTTTACATATTAAATAACCTTTAATTATTCCTTTATTATTCTTGTTATAATGTTACAAATATTACGTTAACAGAATTTTATCTATATGAATAGAATGTTACTTAATAAATACGCATTCAATCAAACAGTATAGTAACCGTTTATTCAATCACAAGTTTTTCACTTAAAATACAGTTATGTAGATTCCCCTCTAAGTTACTTTTAAAAGTCGTGATAATAATTTACACACTAATTTATTAAACCGATAAAAATACAACGTTCCAAAACATCAAACATTCGGCAAAGAACCGGTGTCATAACAATGGAATAAAAAAAACACGTAAGCGGTATACATACCAGTGTTTACTTTCAGCAATATCTTACGCTAGACTAAAAGTATTTATCACTGATTAGGCTTTCAAAACGGCTCCGTCCGTTATTGATAACAACACTTGTGATATTTCCGTTCGAGTGCCACGAGAGCTGCTCGCGTATGACTGGCTAGATACGCGTAAAGCGGTAAAAGATATAAATACATGCCAGCATGCGTTAAGGTGGCGGACCGCCATATTGTTTTCCATATAATGCTTTTGGTCATCTCGACGTTTGTTGAATTGCTAATTTTGTTTTCGTGTGTCGTCGTAATCCATATCGGAAAAACAAAACTCATTGCATAATTAAAAAAAAATATGCTAGTCGAAATCATCAGTATAGTTGGTTATGTTACAAGTATTATGAGTAAGATGTTTATTATACATTTTCAATTAGTTTTTGTTTATCAAATCACGCGAGATCTGTACTAAGCGCCTTTAAAGTACGCGTCTAAGTACAAAACCTATCTAACTAACACCATAAAATTTTAATCTTCGTATTAGTTTTCGTAGATCCTGGTGCGTGGATCATCTTACTTTTGTTTGAAAGGAAAGACGATTGGGTGATCGGTCCAAATTGTTCTAACCAACCAGAAAACAACGATAACGCAAAGTGGTTTTCCTGCGGGTTCGAACCCACGACTTCCGGTCTAAAAAGCAAGGGCCAATACCGGTAGACCACTGAGGCGTCCATCAGGATCAAGTCATTTGACAGTTAAATGGTAGAAAATTGTAGTAGGCTATTAATCAGCCTGATGATACTTTATCGCAGTTGTTTGTGCTTAGAAAGGACTGCAGGGGATAGTTCTGGCTGAGCTGAAAGGTATAGAGGTACTGCTATACCTGTCTTCAGCAACCAAGGTAGAGTCGAAGGGGACGCGGAGTTTCGTTATTGTCTTAGGAGCTGTGCTTATCTTCCGCGGCTCGCCATTCGTACCACAATTGCGGAGAGATGTTTAGGTTGACTGAGATTGCCGCTGGGACTGGGATTTTTTATCTGCAAGGATCTGTATATCCTATCACCAACGGCTGCATACTTTTCTGATTATATTTGATACACATTGGCAAGTCACTTCTGGGTAAACCAAACTTGATTTTGTAAGTTTAAAAGGAAATTTTTAATTATTTCATTTGTACAACATCATACAACTGAAATCATTTATCATAAACACTTATTGACTTTAATAATATTTTTACCTGAAAATACCTAAATACCATTCGGCCTAAAATTTACCTAATATTCGACATTTTCTTATAATTACAGAAATCAGTTTTGTTACTTTCTAGAAAAAGTAAATGTGTCCAAGTTATGAAATGTTTTTTTGGTTTTGAATTACAATGAGTAAAAAAGTATAAAACACTTTCGCATAAATTCTTAATCTTTTAGTAGATAAAAAATGTATATCTTTACAGATTTAATTTTAAATAAAATTTCAAAATATTCACAATACTAAAACCAGTTCTTGTTAGGTCTAGCTCTCAAGACTTGAAATGACTGTGCTTCGACTTCTTTCCTTGTTATTATTATTCGTTGAATCAATGTGTCACTTATTTAACTTAATGAACGTAATGTTTACGTAACTTACTGCGAATATTTAAATTCAAACATTTTTTACGATATATGACTGTAATTTTGATAATTTAGACTCGGAATAGTCGTCAAAAAATTTAAAGGAGAAGGTGAGAAGAGACGAAGTTTTTACCATTGTATTTTGTGATTTCTTTCTCTCACGATATTCTCTACATCTTTGTGCATTTGCCTTTTTCTTTGATATTAAGATTTGTACCTCACTTGTCGATGCTTTAGCTGATTCCGTATTACAATAAAAGAGACAAAAATTTAACATACACATGCACATTTATATAAATATATAAACATATATGCACTCTATTTATTCTACATTTCTTAGATTAAAACAACCACCTTTTAGCCGACTCCTGAATCCTGGCCTGGTGTTTACAGCCAACTATCACTTTCAGGGATGTTTTTCAACTAGTTGCTGAAAACTCTAAGTTCGTGTTGTATGTTGGAATGCTGAGTGAAAACATTTTTGTTAAAATATTTTTAAGATAATTAGTGAAAAAGCTACAAGTAACATTAGTTGTAATGCTCCGCGGCAAGATGGCGTTGATTGTCTACTTAGTTATTAGGTCGTGTTATTATGCATGTGCAGCTTCTGTTACAAATTAATTGGTAACTTTAGTTAGTACATGAGATGTCTTTGGACGTGTGGCCCCATGGAGCCACTTTTTCTGACGCAAAACAGTGTTTTAGTTTAAAGGTTTAGTGTTAGTTACCTCGTAAACGAAACGTAACATGACATGCCTTTTGGACGGCCGACAGAAAGTAATGAGAGGAGCACATAGGTACGCACGCTTTGCCTCTAAGAATGTATTGTCTATAGCATAAGATCAAATCCGCTAGCCGCCCTGATGCTTGAGGTGGTTCGATTCGCTAACCTCTTAATTACGCTTACTAAGGTGCCGTTCAAACCATGATACAGAAGTGTTTACAGACCACTGAGGAAACGGATACCGCCGTGGTATTTTGTCAATCGGTTCCCTCTATACAGGGGATTACCGTCAACTTGTAGCGTCAACTGCTGCATTTCGTTTAGGCGAGGGGTACCGTTTCCCATCATCATCATCATCGTTGTCTTCATCACCATTTTCAGCAGCCTTTAGCTGTCCAATGCTGGACCAAGGCCTTTTTCAATGAGACAGCCGGTCTCTTGCTACTCGCTTCCAACTTGAACTGGCTACTGCACTGATATCGTTATCCCACCTGGTCTTTTACCGATATACAGTATTTCTCTCGTAGCTATGTTTGTTTCGAATAAATAGTAAGGTATGAGTTCAAGTACTTTACAAAGGTTTTCTCTTCGCAGCTTACCACAGCAGCAGGTCCCTAATAGGACGCCGAATAAGGTAATCTTCCTTTGCTTCATAATCATATTATTTGTAACCCTTTAATACCCTTTACTAAGTGACCCACTTCATATTATTAGTAGTACCTCTTATTCGAGATAGGTCATTTTGTTACAATATCATTAGGTCTTGAGGAATTTCTTATACGATTAACTTTATTAAGTAGAATTACTATAAGTTATTTTTGACTCTAAAAATATTAAAACAAGAAACGTTACAAATGACTAAGTGCGGATTATTTTTTTTAATTTTAATGTATTTGGTTATTTCGTGGTCTTTTTGTCTTTGAAAAGTATCGAATTCAGGGATAAACTGTTTATAAAAATTATCAAATTTACTAAATTTGATGTACAGTTTGTGATTTGAAATTACGCTTCTTGCAATAATGCAAAAAGTATTTTCTCTTAGCCATAAGTCGTGTGTTTGAATCCCGCGTCGGATGGGCGTATGAAACGCATTGGACTAGCGTGGTGGGATACGGTTCAAAAACCCCCTAATGGAGAAGGTGTGCATTAGGGAAGGTCTACGTCCAGCGGCGAACTTTTGTTATTTCACCGCTGGACTGATGATGATGATGATGCTTCGTATTACGACTGTAAGAGTCAATATCGTCGTATTATATTTATTACGCATTTAGAAAATTTTACAGTATCTAATGGTAAATCTATTAGACAATTATGTTAAACGGTCATAAATATGGTCATAAAATGCAACCTTGTTGAACGCCGATGCTTTTGAAAGAAAGTGTTGCGACACTTATGAGAAATAAAACAAGTATCATTCTAGTGTTTCATTTATTCGTAATAACTTTAATACTAAACATAAATGAGTAATTGATAAGATCACATTGGAACCGACTTAATTAACAATTGACGAACATCTATCAAGAATTTTAGAGTGATCATAGAATTTTTGAATGTTATATATAGTTCACCATAAACCAAAAAATCACATTACATAAAAGAACAAAAAAAAACTAAAGGAACTAATTTCGTGTACAAGACGTAAACAAAAAATATATATAAAACGCCTGTTGAATTTTGAGGCAATTTTCGTTAAAACTTTTTGCTCGTATATTTGACTAGGCGCATTATTCACAAAATTAATATAACCGACATAAAAAGAAACAAAATTCATATACATTTAGGTACAAATGTGACGATTAGGTACATTTTAGTTTAATACCCACACGTTTAGTTTAAAAAATCAACCTTCAGGAAGGCATAACATGGAAATATTTGGTCTAAACAATGAAAATAATATTAAAACAAATATGAACCATGAAAATAATATTACATACATATTTGTGCTTCAGTAATATCGAATATTTTAAGAACAATTTGATTTCTTGTTATTATTCAACTTTCTATTATCTATTTGAGAGTAAATTAGCATCAATATTGACTTGGTATATCGGTCCTAAGATGTGTGAACTTCTGTATTTTCAACCATTACTCTATTTTATGTATATCTATTTTGAAATTATTTGGTAATAAAACCTTGGAATAAAATTTAAATGACCAACTGATTTACCACATGTGGGTGGGTGTATCATAAATCTAAAATACTCCATAGCACTGGTAACTTTAAGGGGTGATCTAAAAGAAAAAAAAAACATTATTTAAATAACATATACTAGCACTTTTTGTGTGTTATATACACATCTTTTATTATATCTTTTAATATATACAGATATCTTTAATTTTACCTTATTAAAAAAAATTCAAGATCGCTGATTTTAAAAAAATTGTTAGGGATAGCTAGTCCTTCTGCCTTACGCGTACATCTGGATCTTTTGGTATCTTCTACCAATTACTTTAAATGTTTGTCATAATGAAGCAATATACATTTTCAAAATATTGATCTCTGATCATTAGGAAAAATTCATTCAAATGGACCATATTAAAAAAATATATTTTTATGTATGTACATATATATAAAATATTAGGGATAAATCTCTCTTTAAAGAAAACTTTAACAATGTGTAAGGTGTACTTATCTCTAACAAATATTGTCTTCAGATTTACGTGTATATCATCTACGTGCGTAGTAATTTTGTTAAACTATATACTATAAGTATATGCATCATCATGCATCATCAGCCTTTGATAGTCCACTGCTGGACATAGGCCTCCCTAATACACCCTTTCCATTGAGGGGTTTGGACCGTATCCCAAACAATATATATACTTACTCAGAGTTCTTTGATGTACACCCTAGCCTCTACATGTGGTGCTGGTGGGTGTGGCGCGTAAGGGATGTCTTCATAGAGTACGTCATAGACACTCCTGCGAAAGAAAAATATATATTATTTATTTATATGATTATAATAACAATATTGTTATTATAACAAACTTATTGTTAAAATAAAATCATCATCATCGTCATCGGCCTCTGTCAGTCCACCGCTGGACATAGGCCTCACCTAATGCACGCTACCGCTTTCCGATCTTCGGCTATTCTCATCCAGCCCACACCAGCCACCTTTATTATTAAAATAATATTTTATCACAGTTGCAGTAAGATAAAAATTCGAGAAAGATAAAATTCGAAAGACAAAGAAGAGAAGACCGAATTATTTTTGATTCAACAAATATAGATGTGTTTTTAAAAATCTGTGTTTTTAAAAATCAGTTTTTAAAAATTTGTATTTGAAAATCATCAGACTATTTCCTGATAGAGTAATTTCCTTAACTTCTCTCGATGCTTTAATAATGTATACATTAAATATATTCATAGTATTAAAGCACTTTGCAGTAACCGCAGTCACGGGTCAGGCTGCAACCACTGTAAATTAAATACTCCAAATGTAGACGGTTCAAGTTTAAATAGACGCGATAAACACATTCAAGCTCTGTACAATGTATAGTATTCGAGTGAATTGATAGAATAACTTTTAATGTATTTAGTGCTAAAACTAATTTTTGAGGACAAAACTATACAATATATATATACAAGCGCTAAAACCTTGAAATATAGCTCTTTATAACAGACTGCATTCAAAGTTGTTTTTTTTATTCTTGAAGTTATGCTTCCAGACTCATGTCTTTAGTAAGCTTCATCTAACACAGAGTTCGCAGAAACTCCGTCCCCACGAACTAGGTGGCCCATATTTTTGCTAAAATGAAGGCCACACTACAGAAGGTTCGTGAGTTAGGCATTAGTTTATGTCTCCTAAGGATCGTCGACGATCGGTTTACGGACCGGACGCTGACGGTCTGGCGACTGTATTAATCGATTGCTGGGGCCCTGGAACGCGGGTGTATCTAGTATACGCGGTGTGTGTGTGCGCTGTGCTCGAAGCAAGGGCGAACTACAGGTGACTGTGTGCTATCCCTACTCGTGTGTGTGTAGGGTCTGATGTCGGGACCCCGTTGGGCCCGGCAAAGTTGGTGTATGTATGTACTAATTAGTGTGTTACCTAAAGTAGCTAATAAAGGTGTGCTATACAAATAAGCACACGTTAATTAGCTACTAAAAACACAAAGCTACGAGGTGGTGATTTCTAATCGCGATGTCTAAATATTTACATTTTTTTAACATAAATTGCGACTTTTTCAATTCTATTGCATTAAACCGAATGATGCTTCACGTTTTTTTTACGTAATTCCTATTGAGTATATTATCATATAAATATAGACAGCCACGTGTACAGATCCTTTAGTTTACCTGTATTTCAGCCTCTCCGCCGCGGCTGCTGAGAATGCTGAGGTGGTATCCATCCTCATAGCGCCTGCCCCTACCTCTCTGGCAATCCGTCTGAAAAACACATATGTATTATTCTAACTTTGTCATGGTATTAAAAATTCTAGCGCACGAATCATTATAGGTTCAAATTAAGTGGGTGATAAATAGAATTGTTGTAATGAATAACGAAACAACATAGAAATATATATAAATTTACAAATCATCATCATCATCATCATCATCAGCCTTTGTTAGTCCACTGCTGGACATAGGCCTCCCTAATACACCCCTATCCATTAGGGGTACAAATCGTTGAACTTTTTTTTAGCTACATTATGTGAATTATTCTCGGCCCCGTCTTAGAGTTGACTTCTGGAGAATGCTTCAAGCATTGAGTCCGCCATTGTAAATTTGATTCTTAGCGAGGAGAGTACGTTCTTATTGGTGGAGTTTTTTGTGTTGGTGCATAAAGAGTAAATAAATGAATAAAGTAAGTCGATGTAGGTTACGAACGCCTTCAGATTACAATGCGGAAGGACTGGGTTACTCAGTCAGCGTAAAACAATTTTTTAGGTGGCTCATTAAACATGATAATAGCAAACCCAAGGTTAAATAACGTTAATTCGCTTTGTTTTTTGGTTGACTAACCTAACTAATCAAAATAAGGTTCAAGTCCTGAGCTAATTAATGCATAGCGTACCTGTTAACTCTAAATACGATGCAGTTACGTCATATGCCTGATGTTTTTATTGTCTTAGTCACTTAGTGACTTAATATACTAAAACACGACTTTTAACACACATTTATCAATTAATAATATACTTCAGTTCTAACTTGAGTTCTACTTCTTTATGATATTACGTATTTTGTATGGTAATTGTTATAAATTACACCGTTGACTCTTTACGTGGAGCCAAAACTTTTATCCAAACATTTTTTTCCACGAATATAAAGATGAAGTAGGATAAAATATATCTACGTTTTAGAATAAAACACTCATAACTCTATGCGACTCAATTCATAAATAAGCGTTCAATGGAATGTCTACATATTAATGTTCTTCTATCGCTTCCGTTATAAAAATATAATGCCATATACAACACATAAAAATGTACTTAACGTACAATTTAATCCATAATTCACTTATTATCACCTTGACATTATTATTTATATGCGTTCGCATTTGCACATTTATGGCAAACAATTATTCACTCCATAAAACTCAATGATATTGCACTGAAGTTGTAATTAAGCTAGTTCCTACCCTCACCTTTGTAAACAATCAAATAGGCATTGTTTTTAGTCATTAAAACATACATAAACACTATAATAACTCCATTTGTATTCTGATAAAGTCGATTCTAATCGCTCCGTTACGCTTATTATGTGAAGCGATTGCATTTCTTCCGGGTTATATTATTTTGTGGAAAGTTTTTGCTGAGTTAGTGCCGAAAAATATACCAAGGAGTTTAGTTTAATTTAAACATTTTTGGCAACATTTAATTAATTGTTGTGTATTTAAAAAAGGGCAATGCATTTTTTTGTAAGAACTGTTGGATATTATGTATATAATAATAGGGTGACTAAATGATGCGAAAGTTTAATGAAAGCTCTCAATTGAAATATATTTTTTAAAAAGATTATAAAATTGAATTTTCTCGACAGATTAAATTTTTGAGCTATCTTTACTCAAGTCTTTGTTATCTGAACAAAATGCGTCTTTGAGCATTTTGTTCATACGCTTAAAAATATCTAAATTATAAACCAATACATAATTTCTTGTAAATCTTCCTCTAGAAGATTCGAACCCACGACGTTCGGCTTGTATTACACGGGCAATTTATAACGCAAGGATGCGGCTAAAACTAAATCTGGATTAATATCTTCTCCTAAAATGTTTACGGCCCTATTTATTTTTATGTAAATGTGAATGTAAGTGTGAACAATAATGATTGTTGAAGTCCGATGACAAAAATAAACACCAACAGGAACATTGGTTCATTTTCAATTTCCACGTGAAGTTTAACAAGTATGAGCAATATTTTGGTGCCAAGAGGGTTTGAAATTATACATTGTGTAAGTAATTTCCACTTCTTGTTTTGTTCCGATATAATATGAGGGTGCGCGCAACGCCAAATATTCAGTGTAAGGAGATGTGCACGAACTATCAGGTCGTACATTATCTGCCCGTGCCTAATCGATACGAGGTGCTGATGTAATAAATTCTTAAAACATATGCACATGCGGAATTTATTTTAGACCTAAAAAAAACAAAAACTTTTTACAAATAGGACCACATGACAGGAAATAAAAAAAACGGAGCATTAGGAACGTAGCAACGATATAAATAAAAAATAAATAAGCTCGAATTGAGCACCTCCTTGTTGAAAGTCGGCTAACAATAACACAGGTTTAGACGTCTGGTGGTATACAGTAAAGAGCGGCGTCATCGAACAAACATAAAATATTTTACAACATTGTTAAAACCAAAATACTCAGTTGAATAATTAACAACGAGGAATTACATAATAAATGGAACATAAATCACGTTAATTATATAAAACTGGACACATTGAAAAAAATTTTGTATGTAAAATTTATGTAGCAGATTGAAGGCAAAAAAGTATTGTTTAATTTAATCTATACTTTATACGACTTTAATATTCAAATACCGACTTTAACCAAATTATGTGCCAAAAATAAAATGATGTATATAAATACATAAAAACAAATAGAATTAACCTTGATATAATAAAAAAAATGTGGTATAACAACTTGCCTCTCACTTTATATGTGAACAATATATAATTACATAAAACCAATGATAATTGCATAGCAAATCGATTATCGAGATTGTTATATTTAACTTTGAATAAATTTCAAATGCCCTATTATTTAAATATGATCTAGGACAATCGACGACATTAGCATTTCTTATTTGGTACGGATAGTAAAAATTAATTAAATGCGAATGATAAGGTATAAGGGCAAAACAATCAGTATTTTTTTTACTCAGTTATTTCTTGTTTTCACGCGGTTTCTCGTAGTTATTCGTTACACCTCACTTTTAGACCGTTTATTTAGTGATAAAATTTATCTAAAGGAAATCTAACGTCAAATTCGCTATGGTGCTAAAAAGTCGGACATTCCTTATCATCATCAGCCTGTGACAGTCCACTGCTGGGTTTAAGCATCCCCTAATACACCCCTATCCATTAGGGGGTTTTTGACCGAATCCCACCACGCTAGTCCAATGCGAGTTGGTGGGTGCACCGTCTTTTTATATGCCCATCCGACGCATAGATCATCTTACTTTTCAGACATTTGGCTGATCGGACCAAATTGCCCTACCAACTAGAAAAGAACGATGAAAAATTGTTGAGTCTACGCAGGATTCGAACCAACGTACTCCGGTTTCTAAAGCACCCACTAGGCTACGGACACTTCTATTGGTTAAATGTCGCGTGGGAATTTAAAATGGCCGCGGTTCACCAATGACAACGCGTTCGCTTCTGGCGTCGCTAGTGCATGACATAAGACTTTTTTAACGTCAATTCTTTATCTAATTTGAATCAAGTATTTGATGAAACAAATCTATACGTAAATAGTTATTTGTGAGAACGTCACGTTTTGATAGTTCCCGTTATTAAAAAAAAGTTAATGCGATTTTGGTTTAACACAAAAATATAGACTGGATAAAAAAATGGAATTCAGGATATAAATATAATGACAGAAGATATTGAAGTAATGCTCATTTCCTAGAGAAAGGAATAAAAGAACTGCAATTGTTATGGCATTCAGTTTATAGGATGCAAAATAGTAGTTAACCTCATAAAGCTCCTATATTTTATTAAAATCATTCTTTTAACGAAGCTGTTAGTGTGGTAGGTCTTTAAAGCTAAAATAAAAAAAAAAATTGGTTGCCTGAAAAATCGGTATACGGGCGACAGTTATGCGTGACAAGATCTTTTGGTAGTAGAATAATTGAAATGCGAATATATTTTCGTTTAGTAGAAAAAGCGATAAACCCTCTTTCTCTCTTTTACTTAAGTCGGCCAGCTGCACACGAGTAAGAGAGACGCGTGCCTCTCATTTTGTCTTATGGTTGCTTATGGAGAGCGTTACGTGAGCGGCGCTGTAACACAGTTTTCGAGAGTGCCTCCCTATCTTTAACCAATTTATAAGACATCGTCACGTCAATAAAGTAAGACTTTTATATTATTAATAGCTTTTTATTATGAGGGTCATACTCATTATAGTGCTATCTTTGTATTTTAAAATAATAGACGAATAAGCGGTAGGTAAAAATATAGGTAAACTCATTATAAAGAAAATGTAGCATAATATACCATCAATTTATTACCATTCCTATGAATGGGCATGCCCTTTAAACCGGAACATAGTAGTATTGGCACCTCCTCTGTGATAGGAACGAACAATTTTGTCGTATTTACTCACTAACAAACATATACATACATTTCAAATAGTCATGTACTTAAAATAAAATTAAATATCTTCTATACTGTTTATAAATTTAAGTAGTGCAATATAGGTCGCAAAATTATTAAACAATTTGAAAAGTAAGTAAGCAGAGGTAATTCAAGTTGCCGCCCATTTAATACGTTTATCCACTTGACCTGATACATTATGACGCTCGCAGATAAACTATGTTAATTTATATTAACTTCTGCGCCCTTTTCAGCGAACATTTCAATTAGGAACAATTACGTTTAACGATCAACTAACCGATATTTTCTTGATTTAGGCGGCCTTGTGATGAATCACTTGCTGGTTTGTTTTTATGCAATGCGTCTATTTCGTACTTTTTGTTCGAACATTTAAATAGATGGTCATTAATGCTGATTAATTGTACAGGATATTTAAAAATTATAGTTTTTATTAAATATTTTAATGCAACATACAAGCACTAACAATATCTCGTTCGCTCTTTCTTTGCCGTCAAACTTGTAGTAATACCTAACTCTTACTAAGTTTTATTAAACAGTAAGTAGCAGTATTAAACAGTAATTTTATATTTGTTTAGGACAAATATCAAATCCAGTAATTTACGGAGTTATTCTGTAGCTTCCCGAAGCTATAAAAATTAAAAATATCCAAATTTTAATATAGAGGATGGTTGGTCTTCCACATCTGCGTGCCTACAAAGCCACATGACTACATAAGTACTCTTTGCCCAACCAATGTCCAAAACTAATAAAATGGAAAGATATGTTACATTTTAAATAACAACCCCTGATGGTTATTCCGAAAGCATTAAGATAGCCATATACCAACTTAGTCTGCCCGTGATCATGGATGCTGGAAAGATTCCGAATCGTCGGGAATAAATATATAGGTATGACTAATACGAAAAATCCGTAAATTACTGGATTAACCCTTAATAAAGATGTTGATTAAATTGTGTGCATACCATCAATTCTTTTATTGTGTTGAAGTATTGTGAAATAGCTCGTCGCAGTACATATTTATATTGCTATTATGTCTGCCAATCTTTTTCACTAACTTTTAGTGAGACATACATAAAGACCTACCTTAATATCGTAATCTATATGTTGTTAGTAGATTTTTTTGGTGCGGAAGCTATAATAAATAAAAATATAAAACGTGCGAATTTTTACATATTAATGAAAACTATTCAGGAAACTGTTCTGTATTAATTGTCTCAAAGTTGTTACTTTAATTTTATAGCACAGCTGCAAAATTCATAAAACTATGTGAAGTCAATTAAATCCAGTAATCGTAATTCCATTACTTATTTAAGACTGATCCTATCAACAGAGTTTTATAATTATAAAGTTTTATAACAGCTTATAATAGTAATTGCTGTATTTTATAATCGTATTCTACACCGTAATATTTAAATGAGCTTACCAAAAGTTATTTAATATTTAATAACAGCTCTATACCTTATCTAAATTATATTATCCATAATTAATAATATAGATAATAAAACAGTTTTTGTTTAAATAATTACATATTATGATAAATTTTATTCTATTTTGATTCAAACATGGCGAGCTTAAGAATCGTCTAAAATTTTTAATTTGTAAATTATAAATAACAAAAGCGTGAAATTCAAAAATTCCTAATCGGCTTAGTGAAACCTTTGCGTGTTTGTTTTAGATATCGTTGTAGGCAAATTTTCTATATAATGACCTTCTTTATACAGGCATCGATCAATTTCTATGTTATTTTATATATAGATTATATACAATCGGTTATGAATGTAACCTAGATTGTAACGATCCATTAACCTTAACCCTTCAAAGTAGATAGCCCGCCCCCTATCGTAACTTTACACAAACATGGCATTAATTAATTCACGCCGTTCAATATATCGATGCAATTATCATGAATGATTCTTTGGACAGCTGTTGACAGGATAATATTGTTTTAATAAAGACACGTAGATTATGCAATTGTCCTGTCTTACAACGAAGGTCTTGTGAACATGTAATGACAATGTTCGATGTTACAAGCGACACTAATTAGCCAATTATGGTTTAGGCAAATTGCACGCTATTGGAATTTATGTAAAATATGTAAGTGATGGATTCTGTGTCGTAATCTTCAACATCATCATCAACCTGTGTTAGTCCACAGGTGGACATTGGCCTCCGCCTACTGACGTACGCCTTCTCTACGGGGAGGTTATTGGAAAGTGTCCACTACGCTGGCAATCCCACAGTGCGAGTTATTGGGTGGGCCGACTTTTTACATGCCCACCCGACGCATGGATCATATTACTCTTCAGACAATTGGGTGATCGGCCCAAATTGTCCTTACCAACCAGAAAACAACGGTAACACAAAGTGTATTCCCCGTGGGATTCAAAACCTCCGGTTTATAAAGCAAGGGCCAATACCGCGGTCTAATACAGCTGGTGTCGTAATACATGTACCGTGCTTATTGATGAACTATCACTGAGTGACACTCGACTAATACAAATGCCAAACATACGATGAAAATTCAGTGGGTTAATATATTTGCATTAGTTCCGAGTGTAATTTAGCGAAATTAGTCAATAAAATCAGTCATTCCTGTTCACTTGTTTTAACAAGACTAATGATAATAGGGTCTTTGACATCCTATGACAAAGGATGCTGACTTACAGATGAGTTGCTTTTGTATTGTATATTGTGCATTCAGGTGAACGACTCAAGTAACCTTGGTGACAAAAACTGTGTGCCCTCATGTACAAGATGACGTCCGTGCATTAAAATTACATACTAGGTTCTTTAAATCTGAAATATCTATTGCTGTATCGAGGTAGGCTTCTAATTTATTCCAGATATAAACTAAATAAAATTTAAGCATGGCTTCGTTTCCCCTAACAACTAAAACAATTCGTTCGCTCCATTAGAATCCTCAACCCTTGATTGGACAAACGATCGTTTTTTCTATAGGCCTTAGTAGCAAAATACATATCTATCCTTTTATATTTTTCCATTTACCTGATATAACATACCAAATTCCCGATCATCAGTAGAACGCGCTGTTCGCTACCTCGCTTAAATGTCTACTATATATATTTAACATTGTATAAAATTACAATACACTTACTCTGACTCCTCACAAAGCACCCTCATCAGTCCACGGCCCCGCCAATCGGAGTGGGTGGAGGCTATCCTGACCTCCATGACCGTGTGGCACTCCTTCGGCAGCTTGTCCCAGATCCTGGCCTCGCGGTCCAAGTGCCCTAGTAGCTTCAGGATCCTCTTGAACTTAGGATGGGGACATTCTTCCGATTTGTCCGTGTAGTCGACCTCCTGCGTGACAATGTTTGTTGATATTTAGAATATTTTGAAACTTATTTATTTGATCTGGCCTATTTCCAAGATATAATTGATTATACGCCCAGATTTATCTTAATAACAGTTTTAACGCTGAACGACTGGCATCTGAAAGTCTAAACCTATATACCATTTTGTTAACTGCTCTCGATGAATGGATAACATGGAAATTTGAAGACACTGAGGTTCAATAACGACTGCCAAAAATGGTCTTGAAAATTTGGTTTTTTACCAGCCAACTTAGACGCATGGATAATTTCTTTTAGGAAATTGTTTGGTATAGCTTGCCTTAACTAACAAAACAATGAAAAAATTAAGAATTATAATAGAATAACATATAGCCTACAACAGGAATTACGCCCGCAATCAATATCGACCTGTATATGAGTAAAGTAGTTATTGGACCCGACTTTGGGTGGTTGAGGGTACTCTTGCGACAGAGCAAGTGAGTTACTTTCCTCATATTAAAAAAATCGCGATTTATCGAGATTTTAAGATTTATGAAAAATACAATATTCCGTAATTAAACACAGTACGAGTCAATAGATTCGTTTGAATATTTCAGTAAGAATGAAATGGATTTTCATTTTCAACATAATAAATATGTATGCGTTGGACATGTTAAAATTACATTACAACGTGATTATATATATGTGCGATATAAAAGGCATTTTGATCAGCCAGTAGGGCGCAAATAAACAATATAGGTACGAGTTCCTAAACCTGCGTAAACTTTAGATAATGAAAAAATGTATTACATATAAAAATAACATTATTTTACAAAGTGCAGAGTGGTAACGTAATTATTGAAAACATATTTATGCTATGTTGTGTTATAATTCTATGTGTGTATTTTTACGAAACGAGGACAATCCGGGATGAAAATTCCCGGGGCTCAGCTGTCGGTTGCTAGGCAACGAAATATCGGTTTTTCGAAGCTTCTAGTAGTGAATTTTCAAACGAAGAGAATAATATGAAATCGACGCAGCGAGTTATTACGGTAATCCGTAAAGTAAATACAGCGGTTATTGATTTAAAGTGTCACTTTGCAACAGTTCTGTAACGAGGTTCACTTTAACTGTTTAATGGATAACGATTAACTAAACCGTCGGTGATATTATTTAATGATTGTTAAAGGTAACACTTAAAATATGTTCAGTGTTTCGTTTTCAAGCAAATACACAATGAAACTAGCAGTTAGTGTAATGCGATGTTATAGTTAACATATGTTTAGATACAAATTATCAGACATAAAATATATTGCTAATATATGTTTTTTTTTTTAAATTTATGAGTTTCTTTACTACACATTCAGTGAGTACGCTTTTTACTAAGTTTTATTAAAGTTAATCTTAATTATTTCTTAACCATTAAGTTTATTTAATGTCAATGTTATATTTAAATATATAACCATTAAGATATTCGTATCAAATAAGGCAATACTTAATCATACAATACTTTAAACGATATTCAAAAGTCAGCAGAGACTCCATATACTTAACATTTTTTTATGTGATTCTTTTAATTTAACATCTAACCCATATCCTTTAAGCGATTATGTGATTTATAACAGAGCGTTTTAATCGTCTAATAGTTTTACAGCCAGTGCGCCCTTCAAACCAGATCATACAACAGTCAGTTTTGCGTCACCAATAGAAGATAGTATAATTAGTATGACCCTTGGGAAATGTTTAATGATTTAATATTAAATATAGAAATTGAATATATGTATCTAATATCAATCTTTTTAAGCTAAACAATAAATATGGTTTCTCATAGTAACCATTACTGTAATGCAAAATGTCAGAAAATATATTTAACTTTAACCACTAGGTCTTTACCTCAATTGTTATTTATCTAATAAGTAAAATAATGGTTATTTACTATTTTAATTTAATGATAGTGCAATAATGCGAAATTGTGGTTGTTTAGCATTTCAGTAAAATGGTTATTTGTGTTATTAAACAATTATATTTATTATTAATTAAATTATAACTTAACTGGTTCAGAATTTTACGTCAGTATTAGTTGTCGGTGTCGTTTAGTTAATTAAATACTGAATAATCCTTACTGTATTATAAACTATTAAAAACGCTTACTTCAGTTCAGTTGTTTAGCTTAATGGCGTTTTCTCATAGGTTTCGCCAACATCAAGTTTTTAGATTAAACTCTACTATCTGCTATCTGCTATGTAACAGACTTCATAAATGAAAAACTAATAATTGAAACCGCTTAATATTTGCAGATAGAATGAAAGCTGTCACTAAAAATATTTTATGTTTTTGGAAGTTTTGGGTCTGATAGCTATGGATGGAAAGAGTTGTGGTGAATTCGTAATATTGTTGTAGTATACACAAAGCTAAATACGCTGTTATATTATTTTAGTAAACATTAAGAGCCCCCTGAAGGATAGGGCTGTATTAGGGGAAGCCTGTGAACTTTAAAGAACGGCTGGAGATTGTCTTTGCAACCGATGATCAACGCATTGAGAAATCAGTTCTCGATCGTTTTTATTATTAGGTAGGTCATTGGTAAACATTTCCATACCCAGCGAGAAAAGCAACTATTCAAAACTGTTTCTATCAAGGATTCGAACTTATCCTTCCTATCTATCTTTATGCGATCTTATTTGTCACGGAAGCAGATGTCAAATTATTTGAAACAAATGTTGATTATACATTAATTGGTGATTAATGGATTATGGTGATTAATGTCAGCGAGCTTGTCACAACTGCAATATATATGTTAATTACTCCTACAGTCATTACATGTAATTGATATAAACATGACATAAACATAATTACTTTAAAACTTGAAAATATCTACTTCTGAGTTGAGTTTGATGTGTTTACTTCTTATTTATGAAGAAAATAGTAAACTGAATGCAAAAATATAAGATGATTCAAGCTTCGTATAAATATGTGAAATCTCTGTTTTTGTACTGGTTTTTAAAATAACTGATCACGGTTGTCATAGAACATTAAAGCTATCAAATACATAATAATCTATACTGATTGGTTTAAACGTTGACATTACTGATTTAACTTAGCTTCTCATAAACTTAAATACACTAATCGTATTGGTTATACATATTAACAGCCTCCGTAGCCTAGTGGTAAGTGTGCTTTAGAAATCGGAGGTCGTGGGATAGAATTCTGCGGGGACTCGACAAATTTTTATTGTTGTTTCCTAGATGGTTAGGGCAATTTGGGCCGATCACCCAATTGTCTGAAAACTAAGTATGATTCATGCGTCGGATGGACATGGAAAAAGTCGGTCCTCCCACCTACGCGCATTGGACCAGCATGGTGGGATACGATCCAAAACCCTCTAGATGGAGAACGTGCATTAGGGGAGCCCTAAGTCTAGATTGGTACTAACACAGGCTGATGATGATGATGATCTTGTACGTTTAGAAAAAATTTAGTTGTTATTTATTACATCAGTTTTAGTTAAGATTTACGACAAAAGCAGGGCGTAGATATAGGTGACTACATCCAGTCTGAAACCCTTAAACGTGAGATGTAACCCTGTATTTACAATTGCAATAGTGCATTCAAAACCGGAACACAATAATGATTGTACACTACTGCTCTAAAACAAAAGTTCCAAAGTTCTTTGGGATATTCTTTTTTAAATATTTTTATGTTTTATATCATTCAGAAAATGTATATCGTTTTTTAAGGGCTTTTCGTTCTCTGTTAATCCTTAAAACATACCTTTAAAAGTCGAGTTCAGTAAGCAATTCCGTTTACCGTACTTATTTTTACTAAAAAACTTCCATAACTTGTTTCCATATATACAGCTTATATTATCTGTTGTTTCAATTTCAATAGCCTTTGTTATTAACACAGCGTTTCAGTGACCAAAGTGTAAGCCGCACCTGCGCGGAAGTTGTTATAGAACTTTGATTACAATTCAGCTCGTGTGCTCACGTCATATAAAAGGTCGCACAGTCAACTTTTAAGCTAGTATAACATCGATATTACTACATTACCGATTAAAACTTGATGATTATAAACTGTTGTCTAGTTTGGGAGTTGCGGTCGTAGGGCTTGAATCTTTTGGGGAAATTTTATTTGTTTTCTAGTAGACGGCAGAAATGCGGGCTTATCACCTGATTGACTGTGAAGAAAGATGATTCACTCCTTGGATGGCCCTGTTAAAAGTAGTTTCTTTGTCTTATCTCTCCCCGATCACATCGGTTGTCCTTTTCCAGCGACTATGAGAACAAAGGAATAGGCAGTGCGTTTGAGTCGGCCGGTATACTTGTGTACTATATCGATCGGCCAAAATTGTTGGAGGAGGCTACTTCTAATAATACCGCTTTACCTGTTTTATAGGTAGGTTTAAGCAAATAGATAATTCTATGAAAGCTCAGGTTTCCTTAACTATCGTTATAAAACTTTCCGTTACAATAATGTACAATGGCCTGATCTTTTTTAAAATCTATCGTTTGGAGATGATATTATGTACATATAGTAAAAATTGCATTATTTTTTAGGTATAGGATGACTTTATTACTCATCTACCTTTATGCATGCGGGATAAATTTTATGCATAAATAGTTTAAAAAGGGGGATATTCCAGTCTTTCAATTATTTTCATTGTAAAAGATGGTTTGTTAATATTCAACATCTTAAATTAATCATTAGAACTACAAAAGAAACTTTCATTTCATAACCACGTACGAATCCTTTCATTGTAAAACCTCATACATATTTACACAATGTACGTGTACTGAAAATTAACAACGCTGTAAACGTATACTGTACTTATATTCAGTTTAATATCCGGCACGTGTTCATTCAATTTCAGGGCAGGTATTGTTTCGTGACCGCACGTGGGCGTAATACAGTAAGCCATGGATGCATCGAATAATTAATATTTGTTAATCCCTTTGATGTTACCAAACGGCTTAGTTCTAGCTTTGTGATGGAAGTTCGTTGCTATTTTACGTATTTGTTATGAAAGGTATTTTGATGAAATCACATGTTACGGTAGCGGTTACATTTTGATAAGATATTGCTTATATTAATCAGACTCCGCCTTACCCTATTAACAAATTCGGATGTTCAAATCACTAACTTCAAAGTTCAATTACGCGCGAAAGGTTTTTTTTATATAAAAGATAAGCTTAATCAAATTTAAAGCATATTTTTATTTTCCTGTTATTTTAAAGTATATAAAAAAGATTTCATAAATAAAAACGT
This sequence comes from Lamproptera curius, assembly GCA_029286875.1. Classification (NCBI taxonomy): domain Eukaryota; kingdom Metazoa; phylum Arthropoda; class Insecta; order Lepidoptera; family Papilionidae; genus Lamproptera; species Lamproptera curius. The sequence continues at coordinate 1,094,499 of JAGSMT010000074.1, read as the reverse complement.
TATGTTGATAAAATGCACATCCGTTCGAAGACAGAACGTACAAAAAAATTTAAAAAACGTAGAATCGTAAAATCCACTCATGTTCAGCCTGTGTTAGTCTACTGCTGGATATAATCCTCCCCTAATGCACGCCTTCTCTGCTAGTAGGTTTTTGGACCGTATCGGTATTGGTGATTGGCCCAAAATATGCTAACCGGCCCGAAAACAACGATAATCACTATTTTTTACACGGAGTTCGAACCCATGACTTCCGGTTTGTAAAGCACGGGTCAATACCGCTAGGCCACGGAGGCGGTTAAATCAACCATTCTTACAAAACCTATCTAAATTGTTTGTTAGAAATCCCATCCAACTTTGTTAAAACGGCGACTCGATGTAGTCCTTTTATTAAGTTTTCCTGATCGATGGTGAGGTATCCTGCTCATACGAAATATAGCGTAATTTATGCGCATTTATGTACCAAACTTACCTCTCTCCTGACGATTCCGTTTACGACCACACCGACAAACTGTCCGTTATCATCCACTGCAGCAATAGACACCCCATCATGTAGTGTACCTGCCGCATAGTCTTCAAGTTCGAAACACCTCGACTCTGGAGTCTCCAGCAGGTTGATGGTCTGGTTCAAGGGTTCGTCGCGGAAGAAGAACCTGATAAAGAACAGTCGTAAATATAATGATTTAATAATTTTCCAGAGGGACACTATTTAAAATCGCCTTCGTTTTCGGTCTAATGTCATGGTAATGTTGCAGTACTTCAATGTTTATAATGTGATTTTTATGGTCAAACTAGACTCTTCAAATTAAAGATATTACTATGTAAATTTTGATAGAAATTTAGCCAAAAATTTCAAATATATGTCCCAAAGTAGAAATATGACTAGTTACATGTTTTCTTTGTTGCTCAAAGTGCTACTTGAGCTACAAATTGACATTTTTTACTCAAAGTGCGATTCGATGTGATTCGCAGAAAACGTTGAACTTTTGATTTTCATGCATCTTTAAATAATGAAACTTTGTAGAAAAATATTTCAAAGTTTAAGTTACTAGAAGTTAATAGAACTTTATGAAGGCATTAAAAAATTCCAGAAAAACTGGAAACTAATTTGCAAGCTATGTAAGTTAGCCGACGCTGCGTCGTATTGTATAATTGAATGGAAAATTTATTGTTTCCAACAGAGACGAAACTATTGCGTTAGCCAATTTTTTGCAGTTAAAAAAAAAGAAATCCGTTTTACATTCGTTCCGATTGATTTACTCAGCGTAGCTATGTTAAGTGCTTCGTCACTATGAACGCAATTATATTCTAGTGCAAATTGAATAATTGATTATGTCGTAGCTGGCATATTATGCTTTACATTAATCATTTCGATATCCTGTTGCATGCGATTACAATGTATCGATGATTTGTGTTCGACACAACTTGAGTGTAATAGGTCATTAGGTTAAATAACATTAGATTTGTGCAGTAATCTTAAAAAAAAAGAATCGAGATCAAATTATTTTAGTTTATTCATTATTAGATACATTGTTACTTAATAGTGAAGAACGATTTTCAGCAAAGCCGTCTTAAGCAATACAATTGTAGTGTTTATTTCTGCTGAAGGCAATTGCCACGTCTCTAGGTATGTACTAGTATGAATGTGATGGTACTTGTTAAATTTCTGGGTAATTTAGACGGATCGCTTTACATTATTCTAGTTATAACACCTTCACGTCCAAAAAATTTTAATAATTTTATAAAGTGAAAACTTTATTTTAATTATAAGTTATACCATCATCATGTCATACCTGTGTTACTCCACTACTGAATATAGGCCTCCCCTAATGCATGTCTTCTCCGTTAAGGGGTTTTTATACGGTATCCACACGCTGGTCTAATGCGGGCGGGTAGACCGACTTTTTACGTGTCCATCCGACGCATGCATCATCTTACTTTTCAGACAATTGGGTGATCGGCCTAAATTGTTCTCACCAATCAGAAAACAACGATAGCACAAAGTTGTTTCCTCGCAGGGTCCGAACCCACGACTTCCGGTTTATAAAGCAAGGGCCAATATTAGGCCACGGAGGTAGCCAAAATAAATTATATGCTTACATTTAATAGCAATCGTAATGTGCTTGAATAATTACTAAAATGTATGTAAAAAATAAAGTTGCCCATAATTTGTATTGATTATAAACGATATTAATTAAAGATATATAGTATTGAACGTTACACTTCAGGATTACTTATATAAATACCTTCTGAGGAAGTCAATAACCGCATCTTTGTCCTCGGGGCTGAGCCTGCAGAGAGTGTAGCCAGGTTTTGCCATCACCCGGGGCCGGAGCTCCAGTTCGGATAGCTTTGCCGGCAGCTCGTCTGCCAACTGCGAAGAACACATCAAATCATTACCAAGAATGAACAAGTCAATAATATCTAGTATCAATAAATACGCCTCCTAGCCTAGTGGTATGGGTGAGCTTTAGAAACCGGAGGTGGTGGGTTCGAATCCTGCGGGACGCAACAAATTTTCCTAGTGGGTAGGGCAATTGGCCAATCACATGTCTGAAAAGTAAGATGATCCATGCGTCGGATGGGCATGTAAAAAGTCGGTCCACCCACCAACCCGCATTGGACAAGCGTCGTGGGATACGGTCCAAAACCCCAATGGATAGGGGTGTCAGGGGAGGCCTACGTCCAGCGGTAGACTAACACAGGCTGATGATGTGTGTGATACTTTACGTTGAATGTTGCAGTCCATCTTTATTTCAGGATAGAACATGCTATTCAAGATGATGATTGGTATACATTGGTTTATTATTATATACAGGAATGTTAATTCATGGCTTTTAATAGATAATACAAGAGCTAAATACTATCACGAGCATTAAGTAAACATAGTTCAACTCTAGAGAAACCTTTACATATGGGTATCGTATTGGTAACGCATAAAAAATCAATAGTGCTTTCTCAAAATGATTCTATTTCATAATGATTTTAGTTGCAGTTTGTAAAGTGATAGAAGAATAACGCTGTACCAATGTTCCGTCGCAAACAATGTACGATTTTTAATTGATTTAACTATATATATTATACTGACCTCATTAAAACACAAACATATTCAAATTATTTTTAGGTCATGCTGAATTTTTATTTTTGTTAATAAAAATTTATGAGTTCAATGTTTATACAAAAATCAAAAAAGGCAAACCTATCCATGCAAAAATAGAGGCTCATCATATTAGAGAGCGATAGACCGGAGATTAAATAAAAACTTTGACAAAACTATTGCAAATTGATTTTTTGCTTGACAGCTTCATGCTTGGTTTTTGGACCGTATCTCACCACGCTGGTCCAATGCGGATTGGTGGGTGGACCGATTTTTTACATGCCCATCCATGGATCCACTTATTTTACAGACATCTGGATGATTTGCCCAAATTGTCCTAACCAACCAGATAACAACAATAATACAAAGTTGTTTCCTCGCGGGATTCGAAACCACCACCTCCGGTTTATAAAGCAAGGAAACCGCTACACTACGGAGGCGGAAAACTTGCTATGGATAAAATTATTAATACGTAATTCTTCCCAGTTTTGAATTATTACATCAGTATTGGTAATGCAAAACGTCATTTTCAGTACAATTTAATTAGGTTTACCTGATGCATGAAGTAAGCTGAAGTTAACTCAAACCGATTAGACACCCACAGTTAAATATTTATTCGTTTACACACTAAGATATTGCTTGAACGGTTTTTACAAATGACTACTGTGTACTGAGGAGCAAAACCTGCAAAGTCCTGTTAATTATTTGAGTACCTTTTATATGGGACTGTGTCATAGGATGATTCAGGTCATAAGGCACAGTAGCATCATCATGAAACCTGATATAAGCAGTTGACAATTATCAAACATTTTAATTGTTGGTGACGTCAGTGAGCATCTTAAGAATAAGGGCAAGCTTATATTACACTGCAGACATTCAGTCGCTTGTTGTTCTTGTTAGCACCTTTAGTAGTATATTAAGACGCTAAATCATTGTGAAACTGTGTCAGTTTGTGTGAAAATACTAACTTAATAATGTGAAAATACAGTTTTATAATTTGGAGCGTATTTGTTTAACGTTACAAGAGTAATATTTTCGATTAACTTATTACACAGCTATTAATCATGAAAAAATTATTACAAAAACATATCAAAGTGTTATTTCAAGTTAAATATCCTGGACTAAGTTACGTGAACAAGTTCTAACAAAATGATTGTGGCATGGACAATCATTTTAAAGTCATAATAATTTTAAAATTACAACGTTCGGTTCACAGAAAAACCTAACAATGACTGTCATGTGACAGTGCATAAATAAGTGCTTTTGCTAGTATGTATTTTTCATTATAATAGAGATTGTTATTGTCTGGCTTAATTTATGTAACTTTTAAAGTTGTAATCAACTATGACGTTGACAATCATACTTTGTTAACTAATAAAATAACTAATACAACTAAATTGTTGAGCGTCAGTCACAATGAGTTGACAAATTTAAGTTCAGATAAATAACTAATAATTAAATTGTCATCGTCTGTCCACAGGTAAATTTGCAAATATGTTGACATTTTAAATTTTAAAGCATTATTTTACTGATCTGCTCATATCGACGCTATGATAATGTTGTTATTAGAGATTAGTGAGACGATTTTTACACGGTACGTGTCTCTTCTGTGCCTACTGTCCTTACGCGTTAAAGGTGCAAAACATATTTTTTATGTTTTATAAATTCTTATTAAATTTCTGCAGCATTTTTTCTACCTGATGAAGAGTTGCTAATTCAAAAAAGCTTCTTAAGACTGAGTCATACGATAAATGTTATGGGCTTGATGCAAAATATAGTTTGATGGTCATACTTTTATCTATTCAGTGGTTTCAGTGTATATCATATATATATATTCATGAAAAAAAGGAAACTTATGTACTAATCGGTAAGGGTTCCAGATCGTTCGTAGTTTCGCTTAGGATCATTATAATTATCAAAAAGACATCGTTATGTTATCGTCACGGTATGTTTTATATGCGCAAAAGTTACACGACTATTATGTACTATAAGTTAAATTATAAATAAAATTCAAATAATAATATCTTTATTGAATATAAAAGTGATATATTTGTTTATTAAATGTCAAACGCGCCCCCACCGATACGGAATAGCACGCCTCTGATTAGAGAAGACCCGGTGAAAGAAGCGCCATAACTTACTCAAATAATCACTATATTTCATTGCTTAATAATTTCAAACCAAAGCAAATTAAGGTCTTATATTAATTTGATTTATTACAGCAAATTTTGAAAGTTAAGTTGTACAGATAACATCATTTCGTATTGCTTTATATTTAATTTTTGAAAATAGGTATGAGCACTTTAAGTGAATAACTATGTGTGATTCCGAGAAATATATCTCGGGCTATTCCAGTGTATTCTATAGGCCTTTTACAATTTGTATTCATGTCCGGTTGAAACCTTGAATGGAACCTTCTAATCTATATCCTATGACCAGCTGTGTAAAGCCTGAGACACACAAATGACAGCAGGTTTCCTTTTTGAGATGATTCAAATCGTTCTTCTATTCAATTCATGTGAACTGAATAGTTGAATCGTCTTATCTTATCATGGGGTAAAGGAGACTACAGACTTCATATTCGACACTGAAAAATCATTATTCAACGTGTAATCGTATTGTGTAAATTGTAATACTTTAATATTAAATTTGTAAAGCGCAAAATTTAGGTTAGATTATCAAAATACCATCAAACAACATGGTGAAAAAATTAGTATACGTGCATTGGAAACTTGTGTCTGTAACAATGTATTAAAAACAGCCAAGACATTCTTATGCCTTGTTGTTTTTAAGCTATATATTGTTATAGGTAATGTTGTTTACATGATTTCATATTAAATTTATTTCCTTTTTGTATCTGAACAGATTAGTCTAATTGTCTGTTTGGTATAGCAAAATAACATTGTCAGATATTACCGATACATGTAAAAAAACAACATTTTTAAAAATTATTAACTGTCTGTCTGTTTGTTTTGGCTAATCTTTGAAATGTCGGGTCCAATTTTTGTGAGGCTTTCATTGAAAGCTTCTTTCTTACAAAAAACTTCCAAATTTATATTTCTTTTAACACTACGCGGAATTTAATTTATTGTTATAGTTTTGATGAATCATGCCACGTAATGGTAACTAACTTTATAGAAGCTAGGGTTCCAATCACTTATAGTCATCTAAAGTCATTAGATTGTAAGCAAAACGAATGGTAGGTCGTAAAATTAAGGAAAACTAAATGAATCCCAAGTGCAAGACCGTCCTAGAATACTGCAATTGACCGATATCCTTTGCGCAAGACTTAGTGATGCCACACTACTTCCAGATGCAAGTCACGAGCTCCATCGCGGATACTTAGTTGTTATCGGATTATGTTTGTTTATTCGCTGTTTTAATACGTGCGGGCTAGATTTGAAGGAAACCTGATCCATTATGTTTGAATAAAGTTATAGCCTCTCTCATAGCTCCCTGAGCGACTTTAAGTTTGTGGACCAGTCGAACCGTAAGTGTCCAAGTCTCGGCACCGTAGGTCATAACGGGTAGGACGCTCTGATCGAAGACTTTCGATTTGAGGCACTGTGGGATGGGTGACGAGAAAACTCAACGAATGCTTATGAAAAGCTCTCCAGCCCAACTGAATCTTTCTCTTGGCCTCTCCCTTATAGCCGTTTCTACCTTGTTCGAACGTTTGCCCTAGGTAAACGTACTGCGAAACCACTTCGAGGGAGCGTCAATGTTATGCTTATGTATTGGGCTGCAAAAATATTCATCCAGTAAAGATCACCCTCTGGTATGAAGTATGGAGGTCAGATGCCAGTCGCTTTGCGTAAAAACTGTTGTTCAAGTAAACCTGGATGGATTAAAAGCCGACCCAATGATAACTTGGGAACTTATAATTGGGTCAAATATTTTAAGAATGTGTAAGAACGAGTCGCACTTGGCCAGCTTTGATAATCTACATTTATTTCATAAATCGGTGTGGGAATTAAACTAGCCTACCCTAAGACCTAAAGGTTTTGATTTAGAACAGATTGCTTCAATAATCTGAATAAATCAATTTTTAGGACAATATCAGCAGAGCAACTTCAATTATGTCCGCGTTGATAATTAGAATGACGTCATCGAAGTAATGAACCGAACATTACAACGTCATTGAGGTTTATATAAATCAAGTCATTAGGTGAGCAGTATGTAAATTTGAACCCAAAACTAATTAATAATGAGAAACGTTCAATCAAAATGGTTAAATCAGTTTCTATATTATTATTTTTTTCTGAGTAATCATATTTATGGCAGAAAATAAACTTGAATACAGCCATTAATAAAAGTAACCATATACTTCTATTATTAATTATTAAATCTCGTGGTGTTGCCAGTATCGATAGGTGGGTGGTGTTAACTAATAAATAATCATTAAACAACAAATTCCATTCTATTAACAATAACTTTATCGTGTTTAATACCACGTGGGTCCGCTATTAGTATGTCAAGTCGTTGTGGTATTTGAAAGTGAACTGACCTACCCTATAAAGTTAACGAGCTTTTGTTGTGTATTGTGTATTGTTTTCGTGTCTTGTATGATTTTTGATGTAAACACTTTGTTACAACAGAACATTAATGAAATTTATTAAACACATATAGCTAAAGAGGGATAGAACAATTTTAATAATTTATTTCAGTGGACTTCGGTATATGTCTTTGTTTATTAAATATATATTAATTTTAACGAGGCAATAAAGATAATATGAACACGATCGTTCGCAATAAAAGTTATTCAAATATCAATAGTGCGTGAGTAATTAATTCCGCGTGCCTCATTAATTTATGCATTCGTTTATTAATCTAATTATAACTGTTAGAGTTTGCGCCCGGATATTATGGTTCCGGCTTAAACCTAAGTGGGTATCGTTACATGGTATCTAATAAAAACCCATAGTTCCTTGTAGGAGTGCACACGTGTTTGAATCCGATATCATAGCCTATAAAAACCATTAACTATATGCGACTATAGCCTGCTTCCTCCATAGACTAGTGGTACAGGCGTTTGCTTTAGAAACCGGAGGTCGTGGGTTCGAATCCTGCGGGACTCAACAAATTTTCATTGTTGTTTCCTACTTGGTTAGGGCAATTTGGGCCGATCACCCAATTGTCTGAAAAGTAAGATGATCCATGCGGCGGATGGGCATGTAAAAAGGCGGTCCACCCACCAACCCGCATTGGACCAGCGTGGTGGGATACGGTCCAAAACCCCCTAATAGATAGGGGTGTATTAGGGGAAACCTATGTCCAGTAGTGGACTATGAAAGGGTGATGATGATGATGATATGCGACTATTTCCTACTTGACGAAACAAAAAAATGTTTACCCAAAGTTGATATGTCACTGCCTCCGTGGCCTAGTGGTATGGGCGTGTGCTTTAGAAACCGGAGGTCATGGGTTCGAATCCTGCGGGGACTCAACAAATTTTCATTGTTGTTTCCTAGTTGGTTAGGGCAATTTGGGCCGATTACCTAATGGTCTGAAAAGTGAGATGATCCATGCGTCCGATGGGCATGTAAACAACATGTAAACAGTGCAAGTAATCTTTCTTCTCATTCGTTCCTGATGAAAAGGTCTGTAACGTGAAAAAAATACCTTTGCAAAGTTTGAGACCAATTGTTTTGTTCTTTATTTTTTACATAACGTTTTGAAGATCATGCAAAAGCGAAATTGCTATAAAGTTGGAAAAAACTCTTGTTGAAATAAAGTCAGCACACATCAGAGCTTTGTCTCAGTTTAGTAAAGTATGAAATTTATAAAATAAAATATTTGGCAAATTAGTGGCCCGGCATTTAAACCATTAACGTTTTCTTAGGTCTCATATATACAGGGTGTCCCAGAAGTCACGCACTTCCTTGAGGGATCGGAAAGGACATTATTCTGAGACGAAAGTCCTTAGCCATTTTTCAATCAGACGCATAGATAATTAATTATTAATTAATGAAAGTGACCAATCAGGAGCGCGCTACAGAAGAATAAACAGTTGAGGCTCATGGGGGTGTGACTGAATTTTATTTTTATTTGGAAAATTGAGGCAATTTTTAATAAAAATTTAGTAGCGAAGGTCAGTTAGAGGCTCTGGGATGTGAATAAATTTTATTTTTATTTGGAAATTGAGGCACTTTTGATTTGGTTAAAATGAGTAGTGAGTATCAGTTAGAGGCTCTGGCGGCCGTGGCTGAATTTGGATTTTATTTAAAATAATTAGACAAATTTTGATTAAAAATAAGTAGAAGGGTCAAGAGAGTCACTTAGCGGCCATGGCTGAATTTTGATTTTATTTATAATAATAAGACAAATTTTATTAAAAAATAAGTAGCAAGGGTCAGTTTAAGGCAACAAATGGAATATGTCCACATTCAATCGAGTAAATGCTCAAAGTGTTGTCCGTTTTCTTGAAGACAGAGCTGGCATCGCTTGAGAAGATTTTATTACTTATTTTTAATCAAAAATTTGTCTAATTATTTTAAATAAAATCCAAATTCAGCCACGGCGCCCAGAGCCTCTAACTGATACTCACTATTCATTTTTAACCAAATCAAAAAGTGCCTCAATTTCCCCAAATAAAATAAAATTTATTCACATCCGCCCAGAGCCTCTAACTGACCTTTCAGCTACTAAATTTTTATTAAAATTGCCTCAATTTTCCAAATAAAATAAAAATTCAGTCACACCTGCCCAGAGCCTCAACTGTTTTTCTTCTGTAGCGCGCTCCTGATTGGTCACTTTCATTAATTAATAATTAATTATCTATGTCTGATTGAAAATGGCTAAGGACTTTTCGTCTCAGAATAATGTCCTTTTCCGATCCCTACAAGGAAGTGTGTGACTTGGGAACCCTGATATATATACATATATTTTTTTAGGTATTGATAACTATTTACGCATACATCAATACCAAAAAAAAATTAGTTAGTTACATGTGATAGTGAGATAACTAAACTCAGTATTTCAATCAGCAGTAATTAAACGCTATAAACATATTTATAAAGCATTAAAAAAAGCGAATAATGGTTTTTAGTTTTCAGGAAGTTTTTCTCATAATTTTTAAGGATTAATTATGTGTTCTTATAAATTTTAATCCGCATAAAACGTTATTAATTTGGCATAATAATTGTAAAAATTAACATAGTTGCGTTTTAAAGTTGAATGAATTAAGTCGACTGATACAATCTATGAAATGTAATTAACACTAGGAGGAAGACGGACCGGTTTTGATGCATATGTTTTAGAGCATGTGTAGTATTTTGTTTTGAATTAAATTATAAGTAAATTTTTGTAAATATAGTGGGGTTCAAATTTTAACGTGGTATTGAAGGTCCCCTATTTACAGGGGGCCGTCTGGGGCGGTACCAACGCGGTGTCTATTTCTGCCGCAAAAGCTATATAGCTATAGTGTGTAAGATACTACTGTGTTCCGGTGTGAAGGGCACCGCAGCCAGCGTATTTACTGGGTAAACGAGACGTAACATTCTATGTTTCATGACGTAACAGTCCCTAGGTACTGCCGATACCCATTGGCTTTGGTGACCACTCTCCATCAGGCGGCCCGACTGCTCGTTGGCCTTCGGTGGCAGTAAAAGAAAAATAGTACTTTTGGATGTGCTATTGCGATCCGAATGTTTTTATTCTGGTAAAAACATTAAGGCTTTGAATTAAGGACAACAACACAAAATTGATCACTTCTAATGGTCAATTATATGCTCTTGTCTTTTATATCTTAATATACATAAATCTCGTGTCACGTTGTTTGTCCGCGATAGACTCCTAAACTACTTAACCGATTTTCTAATATTGTTGCACACCATGTGCAGTTTAATCTACCTTAAAAGATACAATATACAAGGAAGGCCGTTGTGAACGACTTCTTTTATTATTCTGCAGTGAAAATGGAACGCACGCGACGGAAACAATATATCCCTCCTTCAGATGGACAGTAAATGAGGGTTGGATGTAAATTTTCCACCGAGCTCAGTTTATCTTGCGTCCTTATCACAAAAGTTAATATACAAGCTTTACATCTTAATTATTAGACGCAATATCGTTTTATTGCGATTTATTTTACTATTATTATTTAATGCAAAATGTTTGCCACAAAACGAATGTGACAGTTGGCGATATCTATTGATTGCGTTGTGTGAGTCAATAGGTGGCGCTGTTTAATTATATAAACTTTTCGTTGATAATATGAGAATTGGGACAATAAAAAATTAAATAATTTTGGTCAGTTAATTTTATAAACACAAAAACACATTTTCATAACGCCATTACTTTATACCAGGCCATCAAATAAATAAAAAAAAAGTACTGAATAAAATAGCTTCCAAATTAAAAAAAATTAAAAAGTGATGTTATATCCTATATAAAGGAAATATTTTGATGACATATTCAATTGCGGATACGATTGCAGGTACTGTAAATATTCGTTATTTATTATTACGTACGACGTTTCTTTACGCTTGACGACGCATGTAAACAACTATCGTTCTTCAATCATGTTTACTTCTTGGTTTTTTAATAACCATGCAACTAAAACGTTAAAATTATGTTTTGTGGTAGTAGTGTTCAATATCCATACAAATTATACCATTTTTAATATAAAACTAAGAATTAAAAAAGTAATAATTTTGAAAACTAACTTTTTTGTATAGAGAGATTTGCCTAATCGAGCAAATCTCTATACAAAAGAATTAGTACGATTAGGAACATTTAGATTAATCGTCTTCAGTCTGTCCACTTTAAATACTAATAATCCAATCGATTTTTATACCAGTGTTATTTTTTAATTGTATTCAGGTGGTATGGTAGTATCATCGAGGTCACTGTTTTTTACAAATTTTCTAATAAAACCAATGATGGTTCTCATGACCGATATTCTCTTTCCGTTTATCTTAAACCCTTATTTTTTTTTATAAAATAAAATATGTAAATCCTAGCCGCAACAACGCGTGGCAGGGTCTGCTAGTATATATAAACACCCAAACGTGTTGTAAATAAAATTTTAGATCATTGCAATTAAATTCGTAATATTTTTTCACACTAACCTGTGACTACCATCAATTGATTACACCTTATAGTTAAGGAATGAAAAAGGTAACATGACAAATATTAAATCCCACATTTAATTATTACTTTAAATCATTTAGCCCACACCGGCCATATTTACTTATACTACTTGTTAAGAATAATGAAATGTATTGCATTCGTGCATTCTAGAATAATGATTTAAGAAGATTTTTATAGTCATTGGTTTTATTTATTTACTATCGATGCTTATAGAACAATTGACATTACATTATTTGATAATACAGAAATCGTTAAAATATCTGCAGTTCAAGACAAGAATTGATCCCTAACCTAGCGATGGCTTCGGGCAATTAGTGAATTGCGCATTAGTACGTAATTACTTTTGATAGAACGAGAAAATCCTGCTGTAATTTAAAGAAAAATACTTATTCATTTTAATATCTAACTTGTATTAGCTAACATTTTGATAAAAATCTAAAGTTGCTGTATATACTAAATGTTTGTAAGCAATATAACCGCAGAAGGGGAAGTTACACCTATCTTATATAATATTCTTCGCATAGGGCAATAACATTAATAGTAAGTTAAATTTTTTTTTTCAATTTATTAGTCAATTTTAATTTAATAAAATATAAAATACTATGTCATTATCTCTCTACACACATACATTTAAGAGATCAACGACTTAATATGGCGGGTGTCAAAATTAAAAAAAAATTATAAAGATAGGAGCAGTAAATCTGCTGATGTTTGTGCCAGAAAGAAGAGCGGTCGTTGCCTTCAAATGCATTGACTCGTGCTACAGATAAAATATGAACTGTGCCCTCTATACAGGTTCACGTACTTTATATCAAACTTGTTTGTTTTAAATTTTTAAAGAAAATCTTACATTCTTAGCATAGCCGTAGAGGTAATTTTATAGGAAATAAGCGTTAAAGAGTAAATTATTATTTACTGTTATTATTATGATAGTTTGTTGTATTAAATTAAGTTAAATATTTATATTCATGCATTAAAGTTTCGTCATCATCATCATCATCATCACCAGCCTGTGTACAGTCCACGGTTGGACATAGGCCCTTCTCCATTAGGGGGTTTATAGACCGTATCCCATCACGCTGGCCTAATGTGGGTTGGCGGGTGGACCGACTTTTAACATGCTCATTCGACGCATGGATCATCTTACTTTTCAGACATTTGGTGATCAGCCTAAATTGCCCTAACCACATAGGAAACAACAATGAAGATTGTAGAGCCCCCGCAGGATTCGAATCCACGACCTCCGGTTTCAAAGCACACTCCCTTACTACTAGGCTACGAAGAGGTAAGTTCTATACAATATTTTAATCAGTGAATGAAGTAACGATTAGAGTCAGACATCTCGTTACAACGATCTAATGGACAATTGTAACCTTTCTAACGTGTACGTGGACATATTGGATGTTCCGTCTAATTTAAGTAGAGGCCTAATAAGGCCCTTTAACCGGAACATAATATTGCTTTTAGATATTTATAGCGTATTTAGTTATTCTTCGGGAGAGTTAACTAAGATAATTCAGTAAATCCGTCATAAATTTAATCGATCACAATTGATACCATGAAATTAAAACTACACGATCTCTTTTGCAAAATATTCAATTTTCTATTACAAAATATTGAAAATTTCACATAAAAACCAGAATGTCGTTTCGATACTGCTTAGTGTTCAGATATACATTATGTGCATAAATTAAAAACTAACTGCCGTCCGTAGGTGGGGCCATAAAACGGGCGGTGGTCGTTTTCCAAAAAAGAGGCGTGTTTCGTGTGGAGGCGGTTTTTTAAGGTCAAGTGTTGCCAACTACATCACCTTTTGGCGGCCATCGTTTACGTTTTACAAATGTCAGTGTTATTAATTACAATTCAATGGCAGTAACGTTAAACCTTGACGTTGATGTTAATTAATGTTTTCGATGTTAAATTTTGTTTATGAAATAAAATGGAACCTTACATACTTTATGGGTATATGTTGCTTTTAGTAATGGCTTACATTGTCGTCACGATGACTATTTATGTATTACAATTTAATTCTATATGATATATCTTATTATGTAATAAAGCTTAACTTAATATCAATTATGAGTTTTTTCAAAAATAAATACATTTCTATGAGTGAAAGAAGAAATCAAATCCAACTAGCTTAGGCGAGCATTTTTGCATGTCTACGTGAAAATATAGAAGAAAATCTTTACTAAATATTAACATCTGTTTGTGTATATACTCCAATAATGTAGTTTTAGTCTTAGTTTTTGCTTTTTAGTAACAAACATCCGCATTATTTTATATCAGTATGATGCATAGAAGATAATAGAAAACGATTATTTTGTTTATTTCTAGTTAACTAGTTTTCAAAAAGAAAAGGGCTTAAAACAATCTTAGGAAGGCCTTATAAAGAAAAAGGTACAGTAGTCGCGTAACATTGCAACCTCAACAATATTTATATGAACCACAATTAAGTAAGTCTTGCTGTTTAAAAAATAAAGTGGTTACGAAAGCGCTATAAAATTAGGCTTAATGCATTTTTATGTGTGCATTCCAAGATAAATTGCGTCTGATTAAATTAATACGCAGTTAACGAACAACACAATGAGCGATCACCGGATTTTGCAATTGTTTTTATCATAGCTGTAAATTTAATTGTACAACACACTTACAAACAAACAAGCGTACAGACTGTTGTGACTGGTTGCAACTATATGCATTAATTAGCCAAAAAAGAGATGAAAATAACGTAAACAATATTAGGTTAAAACTCTATCATCACCAAATTTATTGGTCGTAATAGTAAATAGTATATACATAATTGTACTACTTGAATTGGTCTACAATAAAATTAGCGATAGCATATATATATGTCTTAAGAATAACGCACAAATGTTTACTTTAAAATGCTTACATTTTAAAGTAAACATTTTTAATGACGACTTTTTACATGCCCATCCGACGCATGGATCATCTTTCTTTTCAGACAGTTGGCTGATTAGAACAAATTCGCCAACCAACTGGGAAACAACAATGAAATTTTGTTGAGTCCCCGCAGGATTCGAATCCACGACCTCCGGTTTCTAAAGCACACGCCCATACCACTAGGCTTGAGGAGGAGTATTTACTATTGTCTCGTATGAACTTTGGCAATAATTATAAAACGTAATTAATTTCAACTCAACATTTTTATTCTCAGGTGATACAACGTACAAATGAAACACTTGAAGTAAACACATTTTTTTACGTTACCTTGAAGTCGTCTAACTTATCGGCATACATTCAAGGCCTGTTTAAAATTGTTATTTTGCACAATCCTGTTATTGTTCAGTTTTTTTCATTGATTAAGTACGTCCATATTTTAAAAAAATTACAGTTAATTGTCATGACACCAGCCAGCTGTAAAAGTTTTTATCGTTAACAGGTAATGTTACTAAAGGTTTCCTCATAATTGTTTAATAACGTTTAATGCGTAATTAAAATTATATAGATATAAAATAATATAGATAAGTGTAACGGTGTTTATTTAAAATTTATTTATTTTACTAATTGCCTCCAATTTATATAATCTTAATATATTTTAAGTTATGTTAATATTTAATGGATAGATAATAAATGTTCAATATTTGTGTTTAAAGTATGAAAATTCCTAGATAAAATTTTATGCTAGTTGTTGTTACGCAATTTTATGCTTTGTTCTTTTCTAAGTAAAAAAAACCGTTTTAACAGAAACAAAGTTTTTAAAAAGTTACAAAACATCCTGTTCTATTGGGTTTCGGTAAAAACAATTTATATAAGATAATACTAATTACATTATGGAATAATTCTCTTTTGTTGGGATTACAGTAAGTAATTATATTTTGACACCTTAAAATATAAATCAAAATTGTTTTACCACATCGACTTTAAGAGTGAAAAGCATTGATTCGTAATTAACCAAAATAACAGACGTAATTTAATTATTTCTATTGTTAACGCGAATACTATGTATTATTAAATAAAATGACTTTACGGATTTTATCACGTTTATTTTACATTTTTAAATTCCCGACGTTTCGAACACTTTCCAGCGGTCGTGGTCACGGGGTAGACTACCCCAATTTACATGTCTACTGAATGTTAGTTATTGTACCAGGGCACAGTAAGGGTGGTAAGAGTGATAAGGGTGAAATTTTGCGTAAAATACTGTTTAATGTCAAGCTGCCATGGCACCAAAAGTTTAAGCGTTCTAATTGGTGGCCCAACGTCATTAACAATAAACCTACCTCATAGAAAAATATGTAATGCTACCAGTCTTCGTCTTTTATTTAAATTTTTGGTAATGTCAAAGTTATATGTCAAATCCACTATTTGGCGGATTTTCCGCGTTAGTTATTTCCGACGTTTCGGACTCTTCCGAGCATCCTTGATCACGGGCAGACTAGGTTAGTATATGTTTGTATGTCATTAGTTTTGGAATAACCGTCAGGGTTTTTAACTTAAAATTTGACATATTTTTCATTTTCTCAATTTTGAACACTGCTTTGGCAAAAAGTAGTTATGTTATCGCGTATGTATTTATATATTCATACAATTGTACAGTCATGTGTACATCGCGGTTAGCGTCAAAACGTGATGTCATTCTGACATCTGTCAGATTTCACACCCGGTTGTTCGTGACATTACAGATTATGAAATGTCAACATGAAGTGTGCAAAATTTTGCACTTGTCTACTTTTAAATTTATTGCATTTTTAAGTGTTGTATGTTTTGGTATAATTAATTCTGACTAAACAAGTTTTGTTGGTAATATTAAAGTATCAATTTATAACACAAACTTTACCGTGGCCAAAAATTATCTTTGAATTAATCACGGAATCTTTGAATAAATGTAGGAATCTTAGTTTAATTACTAAATAAGACGAAAGTAAATTTTTTTAAACATAATTAGATTTATTATAAAAGGACTTATAATCGTTATATTAAAATATACACCGCTCTGAGATGACGAAAAATTCTTAATCAAAATAAAAACGCGATAAAATCATGTGGTATTCGAGTAGATGCAAGAAACTATTCAAACTACAGTTTAATCTCGTTAATGGAGTGCGTTATTAACGTTTGCCAAAGCGAAAGTCGATCATCGAACTCTGGACCTTGGTATTGAACGCTCGCAAGGTCTGCCCAGGTACTGGATAATTGAACAACAACTGTATTACTCTTAGCATTTTAACTGCGGAAGTATTCGGTAGCTAAATAGCGCTTTGTTTAGTCGAATTCCAATTATTACATATACATTCAAAATTATGTACTATTCAGGATAATACATATATTGTTTTTGTTGTTATAACTCTAATATCGACAATAAATATAAGTGTGGTAAATCGACAAAATAAATCGCTTTCGAACTGAAAAAAGAAATTTTCTTACTTCTTTTAGTTTAAGTAATTTCAGTCTTTAAATTTCTCATTTATTTTAATAGTTGACATTTCTGAAAATATTGCAATTGTGTATAGTAAAAAAATGAACTTGTTTTTTTAACATGCTACAGTTTTGAGCAGAAGCAATAAACTAGCTCTGCGGTGTTTACAGTAGTGCGCTAGTGCTTTAGTTTAAATGGCACTGCTAGTAGAATTAGTTGGTAAATAAAATAAATACTACGCATGCAGAAATACCATCAGGTGAACGAACTGCTAGTCCTACGGCTTCGTCCAGCATAGAAAATAAAACCACTGGATTATAAACGGGCCATCCGGTTTCTGCACCGCTTTCATTCTTAACGATAATGCAGATTTATCTTACGTAGCTAAGAAAATATAATATATCTAGCCACCCACTACTGCTTCGCACGGGAGCTATGCGGAAAATATACCTACAATATTAAGCATGCGTTATACATATAACCCTTCCTCTTCAATCACTCTATCTGATAAAAATCCGCATTGAAGTCCATTGCGTAGTTTAAAAGATCTAAGCATACATAGGGATATATGCACAGGGAAATCGACTGTGTTTTATACTATGTAGTGATAATAAGTTATAAATAAGATTATTACAGCTGTAACAGTAGTAAATAATACAAAAATATGTAAAAATTGTACCATCTACGTGGCATCATATGACACTGTTATTAATCGAATGTGACATCTTTATGATAGATTTTCAATAAAAATTGTAGTTTTATGACGACGCTCTGTTGCTATAGGTGAACGGTTAAATCAATTTCAAGTCTTATTAGGCCACAGTATAGATAGCAGAGTTATAATGTTCGTGAACACGTCTCTTATCTGATGCATGAATTATTTTAAAGTAAGTCCGCTAAGCAAGTATGCGGAATCGATCACTTTTAACATTCTTGGTAGTGTGACATCCGGTTTCCCATTAAAGGTACACAAAAAAAGTAGCAAGTATAATTATTATACATATAAGGATCTATATTAGCAAAAAACACGTTCAGGTATTCCTAACTTTTTTGCTGTAACGTCTCTTGGAGCAAAAAAATTCTTTCTGTTTTTATATTAGGCTGAAAGTAATTAACGGTATTTAATGTTAACACTTTTATCTTAATCATACTTCTGGTATAATTTTTTGTAAATTTAATATAAGTAAAAACGCGTAAATTATTATTCTTAACAAAAAATGAGCGGGAAAAAGGCGCGGAAATGTTGGTATTTGCTTTAGGACTGGCCAGTGTGACTGGTAAAAAAATTGCTTTGTTTATGTTTGTATTACATTGAACCCGGAGTATGGCGATAATGGTTGTGACCCACTTTGATACATATTAATAAACTGTTCGTATGTCAACGATCTCAAATAAATAGCCACTGTCAGCAATAAAGGGAGACAACAATTTGAATTCAAACGGGCTCAAAATATGTGTAAGAAATATTAGATATTAAAAAAGAAATCCATAGAATAATCCTATAGATATAGTAGGTATTTGTAGTCTAATTCACGAACACATACCGAAACTAGAGCTAATTGTTGTTGATTAACGATAAACTAAGTAAGTTAAGATAATAACTTTTGTCACTCTTTTAATATCAAAGATGTTGTTCCAGAGGCCAAAACTGAACGTTGTGATTTATGAAAATGTAACAAACTGTTTGCTTATAACTTAACATCAAATGTGACATATTATATATTGTTAAAAAATATTTTAACAATACAGGATATTGTTAAAACGTTTACTGCAACCGATTGAATTGCTGGCATTATTCTATTGTACGTTAGTCGTGCACGAGTGTTCATGTTTTGAAAATGCCAATGTCGTTATCCGTGATGCAGATGGAAAATAACATTGTTTCAAAACATGTTTTGTTTTCAACCAAAAGACTCGTAGTAATCCGAACAATGCAATACCTGGTTATTGTGTACGCTCTCTGCGTTTACAAATTTTCTTGGTCATGGCTTGTATTACTTTTTTTTAATATTCTAAGATCGGGCTGTATTCTTACCTCAAACTTTAGTGTTCTATGTTTTTAGTCAATATACTCATCATCAGCCTGTTATAGTCCACTGCTGGACATAGGCCTCCCTAATACACCTCCATCTATTAGGGATTTTGGACCGTATCCCACCACTCTGGTCCAATACGGGTCTGTGGGTGGACCGACCTTCTACATGCCCATCCGACGCATGGATCATCTTACTTTCAGACGATTGGGTGATCGGCCCGAATTGCCCTAACCAACTAGGAAACAACAATGCATATTGGTTGAGTCACCGCAGGATTCAAACCCACGACCTTCAGTTTCTAAGGCACACGCCTATACCACTCGGCTACGGAGGCAGTTAAGTCAATATACAGTCAATATACTGTAAGTGCTAAATGTGCCAGCTAAGGCATATGTTATCATGACTTATAAGCAAAGTCTTTTGGCTGGTTTTAGTTGGAAATTGACGTTGGATAAAAAGGTGTTTTTTTAGACGTATCTAGTGTTAATATATGCTAAGTTTGAAACAGATATTATATATTATAACATCGATACAAAAAAGAGAAACAGAATAAAAGTGTTTTAGTTGTATGACGTTGTCACTAAGATATAATAGTCGCATATTATAGTTTCATCCACACTTCATGAAGCAAACTATCCAATGTTTACATTAGAGTAGAGCAGAATTTTTGCAGAAAGAAAATATTTTTTTTTATTACTCATATTAATCCTATATAATATAGTACATTAGAAACGGTCCTAATCATTGCTAGCTTATAAAATAACTAAGCGATTCGTTGTGTTCATATGACTGTTATCAATCAAACTATGAGTATTTAAAAAATATATTATGTCCTATTATTGTTCTCCGTTAATATTTAAATTATTTTTCTTTCTAGCCCATATTTTTTTTGGTTTATATTTGAGGTCCTCTAATCCACCCAGATTCACCCGAACAGCAATTTTACGCTGAGCAATTGATTTCAAAGATCCACTAGTATTTCGTCTGAAAATCGCAATCCTTGTCGTCTTATCAAGAATATAACAAGTTATAGGAAACCAAGCTGTGGATTAGCCATAAACAATGTTACTGATAGCATCATTATGGCGTTAGTATAGTATATTGACGATCATTTACTAACTACATACAATGTACATTTAAAAAAGCTGTATTTAAGACGCTATCATTTTGCAACGTTTACACAATGTACGTTTTGGACTGCTCAATTGTAGCTATTATTTTCAGAGTGTTGTTTGATGTACTTGTTACAATGCGAGAAATATTTCCAGCCAATAATTTAATGTTTAAAAAAAGGTTCGCCTAAGAAATAGGTATGCCGAACCTTTGGTTATGTTTTGTTATAGTTAGAGATCGTGAAGCTAAATTGATATTAACACATTGCATTATTATTTTAGAAAAAGAACTTGACATAATAAATTGTTTAACTATTAGTACAAGTGCCATATTTTAATTGTATCGAAATCTATAATTCCCTTTACGTCTATCTTGTAATATATATATAATATTACTTGTATTGTTTAATTCTATATTAATGTTATAACTATTTATAATGACCAACTACTAGAGACCGGCGCTCCTCTTATAGCTTTTATAAACAATTAAAAAATATCGTAGTTTATTGAATTAAATTTCAATTGCAAAGTGTATATTTTTAAGTTACTTATTATGACGATGTAATTCCTATTTTACGCCAGTATTTGTAACCTTAAGTATATAAATGACTAAAATATACAGTTAGACTTAATTTACACCTAATATTTTTTGTTTTTTTCATGTCAAATTACACTGCAAACACAAACGTACGGAACTATCATTGGGTGCGCCTGCTTCGCGCTTGGCGGGTTTTTTATCAACTGTCTTTACACCCCGATCACCTTCGGCTGAGCCAGACGGGCAACAAATCTATCTAGATTTGTTTTGTGGACTATGCTGTCACGATCGTTCACGAGGCCGAGTAATGCAGACGTGGTTGTACACGTTAATGGTACAATATCTCATTCATACTTTACGATGACGTGTACATTTAGGAGTGCTGCACTCAAAATGTACACGTCATGTACAAGGTGGCAAGTTTTTAATTTTGTTTTGAGAACGTAACATGAATGGGTCAGACGAAACGGGGTCAAATTGGATGTTGCAATATAGTTGCGTTATTACACTTTGATAATGTAAGTTCAATAAACTCAAAGGAAGATGAAATAAAAAGCGTATGTACGCGTATCAAGAAAAAGTTGACGATTTATTATTAACATGAATAGGTAATAATAATATATTCAACGACAAAATAAAAACATCCGAAAGTGTACATTAATCTGAGTCTAATTAATTCTTATTTCAAATATCAACCGCGTATTTGTTTGGATTATTTTAAAAGAAAACTAGCTGCTCCCTGCGACTCCACCCGCGTGGTTTTATGAAAAAAGTGAGTTGAGTTACTTTCAATTACATCAGCCATATTTCAGTAAAATCCCATCGAAATCGGACAAGCCGTTTCAGAGATTAGCCGGAGTCGACAAACAAACGGACAGACGAACAAAATTAAAAATTAGCGGTTTTCGTATGTACCGGTTATATTTAAAAACGGTAATATAATTTTACAAATAGATATTCTAATAATTCTAATAACTATAAACCCATTTCATTTGAATTTTGTTTACTTTTATCGATGTATAACATGTCGCATTTATTCATAAGATACATTTATTAATTAGCATATAAATAAAACAAAGATATTTCAATGTAAACTGTCATTGGTTAAAACATGCATTTTTTTTTAATATAACTCCTCATATCGTATTATTGTATATATATCAGTACAATATTATTGAGGCTAATTTCTTAAGCTACTTATTGTCTCATACCTAACATGTATTACAAAACTTTTACCGTTTCTTAACTTCATTAAAGTGTAACTATTCAAAGTAAAAGATAAGCCTGTCTCAACAGATCAAGCGACCAAACGAGTACCTGCTTACTTTAACTTTGCCTGATATGTGTCTATTAGACACAAAATAGTCAGCCTATCAATTAAACTAGCAAAGTAGAAAATGAAATCGAACTTGTTTTAATACGTAGAGCGAATATCGAGCGAGCAGAAAGAATATCTAACTAGTACAATATTATTTCTTTTATTTACGCGATTATACATATCAAATCCACTTATTTACGGATTTTTCGCGTTACTTAAATATCTTCTCTATTAAAAAATTTTAATAGAGAAGATGGTTGGTCTATGCCACCTACCTGGGATCCAATAATTAAACGCAGAGTATAAAAAACTACAAAACCGAAGAACAACATAAATACTTTTTTGTCAAACCAACATCAAAAATTAAGAAATCGAAAGATATGTCAATTTTTAAATAAAACTGACGGTTATTCGAAAAACATACAGAGATAAAGACATATACCAACTTAGTCTGCCCGTGATCATGGATGCTGAAAAGAATCCGAAACGTCGGGAATAAATATATTTAAGTAACGCGAAAAATCCGTAAATAAGTGGATTTGATAGTACAATTTTTTTTTTAAAATTTATTTACAAGGCTTAGTTTTGCGGAATCAAATTCAAGGACAAAATGCGATGCGCTTATGCCCTCAAGTTTTATCTGCATCAACACAATGATTGGAAAAATCGTAAGTACATTGTATGTACAATATTTGTTCATTGTTTGGTAGGTTGTATTAATTAATGTTTTACGCCAATTAATGCACACACAGCATCGCATGTTGATTTTTTGCCGTTCGTTTTTAATTAAGCAATTATCTATCTTCAGTTTTAGGTGGGTAATACTAGTAGTATTTTTTAATGCGTAATTAAGTAATTTTGTGTGAACAAACAAAAAAATTCGTTTTTTTTTCATTATTTTTTAGATATTTCACATGAAAATATTTAATTACAAGTGTTATAAGTTGATAGTCTTATTTCTTTTAATTTGATTAACAATAAAGTTATACATGACCTAATTTGCACAATGCATGGTCATGAAAGATCTATACAAATAAATTAAATAGGGGTGTCTGTTTGTAACGTTGAACTTTTCTACCGAGTACATTCTGATATAGAACTGGTACATATAACAATACCACATATTTTGAAAATTTTGTCTGTCCTTTTAGCCTGGATAATCTCTGGAATTGCTGGTCTGATTATAACGGGATTTTTACTAGAAGATAGCTTATGTAATTAGGAATAGTTAAAATAATTAGCAGATTATTTTTACTTATTGCCACGCGAACAAAGTTGCGGGCAACAGCTAGTACCGAATATACTTGTTAAATGAACTTCAAGGAAGACTCGAATATAAAACGGCCGAGAATAGTTATTTATAAAAATTGCCAAATATTACTAACAGCATTAATTAAACTTGGAATAAGGCCTTTTATAAATTTACTTGAAGTCTTTAAATAAAAACCATTTTATTTTGATCTGAAGGATAGTAAGAGAATTAAACAGCTAGTAACGGTTATTTATAGACCGCAATATATTTTTTATTGTAAATAAAATGTCCATTGTATTCTAACAAATAAATAAAAGGTTATTCCAGATTAAAACAGGTTACAAATATGAAACAACAGACGTATACAACTTTTTTTAACTGCAGAAACAGTATCGATTTTTCAATTGCATAAATAGATAGTACGATGATTTTAGTGCATTGTGAAAATGGTTCACTGCATCTAAAATATTTGCAAGTATTGTAAAATTCAAAAACCGATTGTACTTAATATCGTAACGATTCATAACCCATTTGTAATGTCTTAATTCAGTTTCGACAATAAACGATAACACAATTAACTACACCCGATATGGTAAAAATTTATAACCAAATAAAAAAAACACCAGCACAATACTTGTCAGAGACATTACGTTTATAATTCGGACTTGAGGTAATGAAACAGATATCAATTAAGAGTCCATTAGATGTACAACCGAAATGTTATTTAAATTAATATTAATGGATTTAAACAATGAAAATTGCTCCAAAATTCTATGCAACTTATACATATCAAATCCACTAATTTATGGATTTTTCGCGTTAATTATATATATTTATTCCCGCCGTTTCGGAATCTTGTTTCCTTCATTTGTATTTGATATATGTAATAATCACGTAAATAAAAGTAATAATTATGTACAACTTATAGTACTTTATTGTTACTTTTATGACGTTTACTTGAAATATTTTTATTTTTATCGTAAACGGACGTTGGATGCTTAATTTATGTAAATGTGCAGGTAGTAGAAAATTTTACATTATCAAGGATACTCGATCGATAATTTATAATTGAGATGACAAAAGTTCACTAAAGCTTAAAAGATGCAACCGCATAATATTAATATATTATCATAGTAAAACAGTTTGCATTTCCTGCAATTTTATCACTAGAAACGCGCACCTAGGACACTAAAAAAAAATATTTAATTAGATTCAAGTTCGGCGCCATGAAATAAATTATTCTGATACCGCACTATTTTTGAGTTCATTCATACACTCAAAAAGGCGGCAATGGGTCATTGACACCGTATTTTTATTTCTGTTTACATCGTAAACATTTTGATATCGTAGCGTGAGTATGAGTTGTTGAAAAAAATTATTCGACTACTTTTTACTAACACATTTAGATAAATAAACAATAGAAAGTTGTACAAAAAAATTTAAAAGTAAATAATATTTACCGTGTATTTGTCAATCCTTGCATTGTCGTGTTCGAAGTGTCCCTTCTCTTTGATGTTCACAATGCTCCGTGCACTTGTAACAGCCATATTGAACGAGTAATTTATTTGTGATTATTTAGAAAATATTAGAAAAAAAATAACTGCGTCGTTCTATAAGATCTGTCACTTTACGCGCGTATAGGATGCGGCTCTCGCGTTCTCCCCGATAGGACCGCGCCGAGAATCCAAGTTGGAATGATTGCGAAATGGCACGCTTCTTTTATATAAAAGCTGTATGGAGCACAACGCGCCCCCTCGCTCCTGCTCCCTTTCGTGTGATTTGAAAAGAGAACGAACATTGCTCCGTCCGTGTCCTGCTTTGATTGATTAATGTTTCTTTTTTTTAATAGCAAACCACAAACACAACTAATCGGCCAGTCCTTCAGTTCTAGTTAGAAGGGATGTTTACTTGCGCATATCTAATTGGTTTACTTCATTTGTTATTATACATTAACAATAGAATTTAATTTTTAAATATTAAGCAAGTATTAGAAGTATCGCATAAAAATATAAATTACGCAAATGAGGTATATAACACAATTGTTGTAAGAGCTGGCATGAAGTACAGTAAAAAAAAGTTCGTGACATTCAATCGAAATTCAAAACGACATGGTATGTAGTCACTTTATAAAATCAGTTGTGTCAAGTAGTGTTCGTTTTACTCTAAAATAGCCTTAGGCATGAGCTGCATACGAAAATTAAATGCATTACGTGATCCTACTAAGCATTATCTCTGACCTTGACCCTTTTTAAATACTACGTAATACATGACTTCGACATTAAAGTTCTAATTATTTCAATGCAAAGAAGTTGCTTTCAAGTATTAACTGTATAATTAATCACCTAAAAATTTGCATCACTATGTAAATAACGCACCCTAAGCAATTTAGCTACATTTATATTATATTACAGTTTAATATACAAGGAATGTAACAAATATGCTGTTATTAATCAAAGTCATTATAAAAATACCTATGGTAAAATAAAAATATTTTAATCAAATTTTAATAAACAACGTGATACATTACAATTTTAATTAAGTATGGCACATGATAATTCGCTTAATAAAATATACGTCTCGAAGAAAACGAAAGTTATGACTAATTGCAAGCAATTACGTTGACCTTAGTACGAAGATAAGGCATTTTTAATTCGTTTACGGAGTTAGTTACCGTGAAAACCTCTTACGTTATTCGTATATGTTTATCAAATATATTTTTAGCAACGTATAAGATATTGTTAGCAACTAAATATAGTGAGCTTCTTTAGTTTAGCTACTCTACACATGGACTAATGTGTACAAAGTTAAGGCAACAAAGTAGCGATTTTATTAATCAACTAGCTTAGTTGTTGCACGCGACTTCGTTCGCGTGGTAAATAAAAAATGTTATTTAAGTTTTTTTATAAGAAACATACCCTTAGTTATTCCCAGTCACATAAGCTACCTTCCAGTAAAAAACCCGTTAAAATCCAACCAGGCATTCCAGCGATTAGCCAGAACAAACAAACAGACAGAAATTTTGAAAATATTGCTTTGTTATATGAATCGGTGAATACACAATGTTACAATTATGTGCTCTAATTTTATTTATTAGTCTAAATTATAGTGACTATCGAATTATAACAACACCATGCATTCTCCGCTCCGTTACTATGGGTTACTTCATCTCGTCCGTCCGATTAAGGTAAATATATATATATATATCACCAACTCTTGCATGCACAAATCCTTTAAACTAAAAAGACAATAAGGAATGTTTGTTTATTGAATAATTCATACTAAACTGTTATATATATGAACGGGAAACCTTGATTTAACGATTTCAACGTTCACTGGTAAAACAATTCACTAGATAATTCGAGCAGGCTGTGTTAAACCCTGTTTGTTTAGTTTTATTTGTAGAAGGATATTGTTTCGGCTGTTTATTTACTAAAATCACGATGATCAACTTTCATTGAGACATGAGGATTGGCCTAAATATTTTATTGACAAAATACTTCATAACTCAATTAACTACATTATTAACAGTTTTTTCTTTTAGATATTAAATAACTATCTTTATGTATGTTCACTGTAACTGCCTCCGTAGCTTAGCGGTACGGGCGTGTGCTTTAGAAACCGGAGGTCGTGGGTTCGAATTCTGCGGGGACTCAACAAATTTTCATAGTTGTTTCCTGGTTGGTTAGGGAAATTTGGGCCGATCGCCCAATTGTCTGAAAAGTAAGATGATCCATGCGTCGGATGGGCATGAAAAATGTCGGTCCACCTACCAACCCGCATTGGACCAGCGTGGTGGGATACGGTCCAAACCCCCTAATGGATTGGAGTGTGTTAGGGAGGCCTATGTCCAGCAATGGACTATCACAGGCTGATGAGCATGATGTTGATGATGATATATGTTTAAGGGTAAACCAAAAAATTATCTAAATATTTTCAAGTACAAAATATATTAAAAAACCCATTAATTAAGTCAATTTCTTAGCAGAATTTTCTAGAACATTTTCTTAACGAGAATTGAATACAGCACCAGAAATTTCCATATGATTAATTCTTTTAATAGGTGCATTTTACGATCGTATCCACTAAGTGCTGCGGCCTTGTGGCACTAGGCACCTGAATTTGAATGTAAGTTCTAAGGGGATCAGTTCTCTAGTAGAGTGAAAGGTAGATTTGGGTGCAAACCTATACCTCTAGAGTTTTCGGAATATATTGCTTGCCCGTTCACACCATAAAGTTAATTAGTAACTATTAAGATTAATTAGTTTTTATTTACATAATCCACTTAACTATGTGTCGAAAATGATAATCAACTTCTCATTTACACTTTTTGTATCCATCACTGTGACGAATGTTTTAGTTATAAACGAAAATTACTAGTTTGAAACGACTATAACGCTAATCGAAAATCTGGTTCGTAAGTATGGTGACTAATAATATTTAAAGCACTATTTAAACATAACTGTGATTTACTTACTCTTTTTATGTAATTACAACAGAAGGTTGTTGCTTCAACAACTTTATTTTGCACTTACACGAAATAAATATTTTCAGAGCCAAATAAGATGTGTAATTAATGAAAACAAGATAAGACGACAAATCCTTTTTTTTTATTGCATACGCAGACAGACGAGCATTCGGGACCACCTGATGGAAAGTGGTCACTGACGCCCATAGACATTGGCAATACAGGTATCACCAATGCGCTGCCTACCGTGAGACATATGATGTTCAGTCTCGTTTACCCAGTAAATACGCTGGCTACGGTGCCCTTCAAACCGAAACACAGTATTGTTTTCACACTACTGCTTTGCGGTTGAAATGGGCACCATGGTGGTACCCAAAAAAGGGGACTTACCACCGGTAATGGACGGAGAATTGAACGCGGTATTAGTAGTGGACCAGTGTCTTGTTTAATTTCCACGTTATGTTTAACCAATAAATAAATATGAATAATTGTGCCCGATGCTTTACAATTCTGTAAATTTTCTTAGAACGTGCTTTATCTTTAAGACCATAGAACGTTCTAGAGGTGAATGCTATCTATATTTGCTTCACTAGTTCCAGGTGGATTTCATTTAACCACGTTCTTTAAAGCCATTGACTGTTTCATTTATGTGCATCACAAATTGCTGTATGTATTTTCTTTTTAGGCATATTACATCTTATTTGTGCAAATTTTTCTTTCATTATTTCCTAAATAACAGTAGTTAGGCACAACGCCAGACACTTGATTTTCAGAATAAATTTTTCAAAGATGTTTTTGAAAGAACAAACTTTTAAAATGCTTTATTTATTATTTCAGTCATTGTGTAACCAGATCATAACGTCCTACCCGATGATAACCATGTAAACAAAAATACTTTTTCGACCATAGGGTTTGAAACCACGATCCGTAATTCGTACAATAAAGATCGTACCAATATACCGCAGTATCACAAAAGAGAAGCAACCTAAAAAGTATACTGCTACATTCAGTTCAATATAATAACTAATATTTTAAATTCAAAGTGAAGTAACAACTTTAATAAAGATTATTTTCACTCCGTCTGCACAGTTTTTTTGAGATAACTGGATAAGTTCATTGAAACAAAATATCCAGACCATTGAACTTGAAACAGCTAGAGCCACAGCGTAAAAGTATTGCAGGATATGAAGCGTGACTATAAAGTAGAGTACAGGAGTGTTTTCTTTTACGATGTCAATTTTTATGCTCTTGAGATTCAATTTGAACGTCAAATTTATTTATGAAATAATATTAATGGTAATAGAGTTCTAGACAGATTTGTAAAATTCTAATATTTCGTTTGGTAAGGGCTCACTAAAACTATGCTATTAGGCCTTGAAATTACATTGCATTTATTCTGAATTAGGCAATCCAAAGTAATAAAAGTTTTGAGCTAACGAGAAACTAAACTAACTAAATCAGCGACGAGAATGATAAGCTAAAGTAGTAAAGAAGTATCTGCAATCAGCTTCTGGTCAATCGGTTCTTCCTTTTGCTACTGTAAGACAACGCGCGACAACATAAAGCACAACGGACAGTCTTCAAGCTGCAAGAGTTAGGGTTGAAAGCTATTTCTCATCTGCCATAATCATGAGTCGTTGCTTCGAATCGTTCTTACCCTAAATTTGTATAACTTCCTGTGATAAAGTAATGAACTTATCAATGTCTTGGAAGAGGTTAATACCTTCCCTATAGCTGATTGCTACAAAAGGGTATCCATTGACTACCACTGTCTTGGCAAAGATGCATCTGTTGCATGGGTGACTTTAATAGCATAAATAAAATTTTTGATTAAAACACTTATTTTATACGAAAAGCCAATCTCATAAAAAATAAAGTTTATTAGTCTCATATGTTTAATTTATATCATAAATCTCGTGCAAGGACAATGAAGCATGCAAATCTTATATAATACAATGTAATGGAAATCAATAAGAAAGATATTCTTTCCTGAAGAACGTTCTAAAACTGGAAACAGCGATCTTTTGCAAAATGCATGCTTCATCTGCACCAAATTAACATTCACCGATTGTTTTCATGCAATAAATTTAAAAGATCCATATATAAATACATTAACTTATTCAGATCAAGGAAGCTAAAGCGTGAGCTATTACATATGTTGCATATCTACAAATGTCGCTTAGCCGATGACGTTGCAAAGAGATTAGTTAGACTCGTTTCGTAGCTTAAAAAAAAATAACAGGAAGAGATACAACCTTGCTCAAACCCATCGACTGCCGGGTTCACGCTAAAAGCATGCTCAGCACTGACATTACATTGATAACGATACGGTAATTAAATTAACGAGGTACGCAGATTTAACGCCATAGCAAGGTGTGTTGTATCGACAGAAATATACACGCTTTGAGAATGTTACGTAGACACAAGTAGTAGTAATAATCTAATAACGTTAACATTGATTAAAATAGAAGTTTTCTATTTATTAACCAATCATAGGAGTTAAATTTTAATAGGCTGACATTTCTAAAAGTAAAGATCTTAATATTTAATAAATTTTCGGCATTTTCGATAAGTGTAGAAGACGTTTATGTCGACTTCAATTTGTTACCCAGGTCAAATACGCCTTCTCCTTCAAACCGATGAAGGAAGATCGATTAGGTATGAAATCTTGGTCACTCTTTCCTTCGTTGCGAAACGAAGATAGCAATGGAAGCTAATAATAAAACTAATTCAAGAAATGCTAACAAGGAATAATCCCTGCAAAAGATGGATCCTTAGGATCCTGACACCCGTAGCCATTTGGTAACAAAATCGGGGGCACCTGCTATCCAGTTATTGATAGGAAAAGGATTCCAGTTCCAATGGACCTGAAGGTTGAGTAAATTGTAACGAAGGCATCCCAGCTTTTTATCAGGCTCTGTACCAGCAACCGGTGTGAAGCTAAGAACAACCCGGCCACTAGGAGAAGTAAAGTTGTCTTTGGAGGCTGCCCAAAGCAGATTGTTAAAGCCACTGTGGTTGCAAAGGTAAATGTGAATGGTGGTAGGGGTGCCGTCATCAGTGTGACAGAAGTCAGATGAAAGTACCTCCATGACCAGCGACGGTGTTAAAATATATGTTCCTATAACCCCACAGGATGGTAGCCAGGACAAAACAATGAAGTGGTAAATCAATGCATCTTTAACATAAACCAATTAACTTATCCACGCCCTACACAGGTAAGTTATCGTGTTAAAAAGCCACCGACATCATGATATTTCATGGTATGATATAAAATTATACTAGTACATATGTAATTTACCTTAATGGTTGACAAGAAAGTCCTGATTACTGTAACACAAAAAAATAAGCGAGTACTTTAAAAACGAAAAGATAATTTCAAAACACCTTTTAAAATTATATATCTTATTTAATATCTAGATAAATGTAAGTAAAGAAAACTCCAAATATTTTGGTACGAACATTTTTAATAAAATATTTATGTAAAAGTAGTACATCCATCCATTACAGTGTCGGACGTCCCCTCACGAGATGGAACAACGTCCTGTGCAAATGTGCAGGAGGTCGGTGCGTGCCGCTGGCACAGGATTGTACCTCTTGCAACTTATGGTGGAAGGCCTATGCTCAACGGCGGGCACAGACAGGGTGAAACGAACGACCGAATGAGGTAGGACAACTACAGGATAGGTAGAAAGAAGTAACAGACAGAGAATTCAAAGTTAAAGTAGTTCATTCCAAAACGTTGTTTTATAAAATGTTAATTGTTAGTTATTCGTTAGTTTTTTTTTTTTACATAACGAATGCCGAAATAATATAATTTACATTCGAAGTCATAAAAACATTGCAAACTATCGATATGATAACCTAGACCTACATATTAACAACGTTTACTTTTATATTTCATATGCGTTTGATTAACTGTATAAAATGATTAACACGAAAAAATTAAGCATGTATTATAATATGAATATTAAGTATAACATTTGTTATACATAAACGTTATCCGTAAAAACGTACCAGTTTAGTTCTTCCGCAAATTCTGCGCATATATTGCAACCAAATTGTATGCATTTAAATTCTTAATGATAATCCAATAGGCAATGACCTTTGAGATTGCATCGGTCAATAATTAGTTTATGTGTCGATTAATTTTGTGATAAATATATAATGTTTTGTTAAACATTATTTTCGAAAGAAAATCAATAATAAATGTGAAATAAATTACAAATTGTCATGGAAGTACGAAACACTCGATAAAAACGATATGATTACTTTAAAATGAAAAAAAATCCTGTAATGAATTTTTATATATAAATTTAACGTATAGAAGCATTTAAAATGTAGACATAAAGACGTATCTTGGCCATAAGCTGGACAGACCTTGTAACCAATGTGGAAGTTCTGCGTCGAGCTGGGAGACAACGAGAACTGATGCAGACCGTCAAAAGAAGAAAGGCTGACTTTCAAAAGGAAGATACGAACTTCTGCAGCTAAGAGTTACGGGTAAATTGGCTGGAAGAAGTCGTGGCTGCGAATCATTCAGGAATAGACTGGAGTCACAAGTGTAGTAGAACTTTTTCACCTTGCCAAAGACCGAGAAAGATACGTGGAGGTGATTGCCAACCTTCAATAGTTGGAGAGGCATGAGACGGAGAAGATTAGCTTTATTTAAAAAACTATGCAAATTCAAGCCTCAAAACTGGCATTTTTTAAACTCACTTCAATTCCTTTTTTGTTTGTGTCAAAAATCTACAAATCCAATAATAAAATAAGTGACGAAGTCAATATAACATTTTTATTTCACTTTTCTTGACAATTAGAAATGTTGTAAGTAATAAAAAAATCCAAATGTATCTAGCAGTTTTCAAAATAGTTTATTAGGTCAAACTTACTGTTGCTATCTGGTTTAACGAAAATAAACATACTTTTTTCCATTTATTAGATCAACATCAATATAATTAGTGCAATGTCGCGTTTGTAAGAAGTTATAAGTAAATGTATTTGATTTCGACCATTGCTAAATAATTTTCCATTTATTATTTAATTTCTCGGTAGAGGTATAGGTGAGATCACTTCAAGGTCTTTGCTTATATTTTACCGTTTTATAATCTCACAACCTTTAATGCAACTTGTGATTTACTTTTATTGCAATTATATTTCGATCAGTTTGTTTTTGTATGTGGTTTTACTTGGATTTTCCGCTGTAATTGTACTGCATGTTTATAATGGACTGATCACACTATATGTGACGTTAAACGAGGAAGAGAACTTAAACCAAATGACATTTGTGCATACATATGTGCTATGTAATATTTGTCAGGGATTTCTATAATAATTACAATAGTAATATCGGATCCATGGCCACGGGCAGACCATAGATCCTGTAAAGTGTCTGAAACGTCGGGAATATTGTAGACCAAATAAAACGCGATAAAATCCGGAAAGTCTTTTATTAAATCATGTATAGTTTTCGCGTAAACACAAAAAAGTATTACAATAGTAATAATAATAATGTTCTTCAAGACCAGACTGAGGCAGCTGATCTATATTAGAAATCAACCCGCTACGCAGGGACATTATCTTGCACAAGTGTACGCGCAAACACGCAAATACAGGTGCACTCCCTCTTCCTTCACTCTCAAAGTCTGATGGGTCGTAAAACCGACACCACCGGAGAGAGGTCAGCTGCCGGATAGATCTTGGACTAGGATCATCTTACTTAACAGGCAATTGGATGATCGGCCCGCATTGCTAACCAACTAGGAAACGACTTAGAAAAGTTGTTGAGTGCCCAAACCCGTGACCTCTGGTTTCGAAGGCACAAGCCCTTACCGCTAGGCAAGGGATCTTTATGTAACTTTACGAGCGGAAAAATAACCCTAGTAATTTTAAGAAGTACGGAGCACTGAAAGTTCTTTGTCCGAAGTTTGTTAACGCTGCGTGAAAGAGTCTTTTTGAAGTGCATACTTACACCGGCACTACTAGTTTCGTAGTTAGTGGCATTAAAAAAGGTAAAGTTTTTTTCTGTTTCTATCTCTTTCAGGCGCCGTATTTTTAATAACGAGGTGAGCGAGAGGAATATATGCATTCAAAAGTTTTGCCTGTGTTATAAAACTAGAGTCGTGTTTATTTCTTTTGAAGGCGTTTTCAAAGAGACGGAGTTCAAATACTCCCTGCCCCTTCCCCCTGCTCACCTTTTGCAAATTAAAGGCAGGTACGAAATGCAAAGCTTGGATTTTGCTTTTACTCTCAAAGGATTGACGATGTTTCCTCTTGAAATTTTTATGCTTTTTATTTCGTAAAACATTTGAGGAATTTTAATTTTAAAATGTAAGAATTAATACCTGTATTTAAGAACATATGGAATTTATGTAAAATGATTATCAATAAGAATGCCAGATTCGATGAGGACTGTAGTTAATTCTCATTAGTAAAATTGATTACAATTATTTCTTTATTTCGGTTCAGACATAAATAAAAAAAAAAACTATAATTTATAAGTTCGAAGGACAATATTGGCGTTATTAGGAAGATTCGATGCAAAATATTCATCTGCACACATGGCCTAAAGTATTAAAGCAATTGTTAAACAAAAAATAAAAGCAATATCTTCTAGCATTAAGCAAAGGATTCCTTTTCTCTTTACTTTTACCAAAATGTGTTGTTAGACTAATAGACAATGATATTATAATTGAGTTAAATAGAAATGGTAGGTACTCTTATATGCTTTCGTGATTTGAATGTATTGTCGTTATTATTATATTTCTGTCCGTAGTTTCGGTTTTATTTTAATTTGAATTTCAATATTAACGTGTTTTTTAGTTTCTATTTGATATTTTATTTTTGTTGTTGGTTTAATAAAAAAATATAATATGTCACTTATAATTGCGCATGATTTATGTGTTGTAGATAAATTATGTAATATCGATGTATCGGTTATTATTATGTTGCGACACAATGTGCATGGAAACGCCTGGAAATAAGAAACATGAAGTATTACCACATAATAAATTCCGCGTTACTAACTGACATATAATTATAAACAACAATGGCCTGTTGAAAGACCTTGATCGGAGCCGAAGTTATTAATGATTTTTATTTAGTACTGATCGGTCACCAGTTTACTTGCTAAGATAAATGAATATGTAGAATATTGTTGTTTTCATTGTCCAGAATGGCAACCTAATCGTCGTTTGAAAGGACATGGAAGATTATTTCGAAGATTTATTCAAAGTTTAAAGTACAATCTGTAAACTTTGCTATCCATTGTTTTATTTCCGTATTTTAAACTGTTCCAAGATGTGTTACAATCATTTCTGATGTCACAATAATAATAAAGTTTTGGAGGTGGTAGGTCCCCTTTTTACAGGGGGCGTCGGGGGTGGCACTACGACAGTAACTATTTCTGCCGCAAAGCAAAGCATTGTTTTAACACTGCCGTGTTCCGGTTATTGGGGCACCGTAGCCAGCGTATTTCTGACCACGCGACGACTTAAATTGGTATGCCAAAATCTATGGGAGTCGGAGACCATTTTCCGTCAGATGGCCCGACTGCTCGACTGCCTTTAAAGCCAATATTTTTTATATATAACGCTATAACTTTTTACCAAATCAATAGTACTTTATTATTGTATTTATATAAGGTTACCTCAAAGTAAATGTTGAAATAAAAATCTGATAAGAGTCATATTAATTCTTGTTAATGATATTGTTTGTTCATCAAATATTTAAATGTTGACTTTATAAGTGAAAAACAAAAGGTTTTTTACCGATAATAAAGGAATATTCAAACAGTAATATACTCTTACAGTATTTTTTATTTAAATATCAGACTCTAAAAAAAGTGTAATAAATATAAATTGAAAAAAATCATAAGTAATTAAAAACGTAGTTATTCAAAAGCCAGAAATAAAAAGTGCGCACAAAATGAAGTTTTTAAACGCAGACTACACTGCAATTAAAAAAATGCGCTGAACGTTGAACCCTTTGTGGATATGATATTCGCTCGCATTTGCACGAGTGGTTAAGCAGTGGAGCGTGAAAAACAAGTATCTTTTGTTTGATTAACTCCTGGTACATTTTTTTACTTCTGTTAACCACTACGTTATTAATTTGTTTTCAGAGAAAAAGCCTTGATAAAATGAATAAATGCTGCATTATGTTCATTATGAGCAAATGTAACGAGCTGATGAAACGGTATTAGATATAATACTTTTTAATTGGTACAATTCAAAAATAACCGATACTAAGAGCCTTTTGAGCACAGATATAATACGATCGATGTAGATTCTCTAAAACTCCATGAAACAGGTAGGTACAATTTAAAAAAAATATTTATTTTAGTTTGTCTGACCCAATTATTATTAAATATATAATTAATATTACATTAATTTTCGTTGTAATTTCAACAGATTTTTATTATACAATTAAAGCCATTAAAAAAAATTTAAAACACAACATCTGCTAATGTTACTTTAGTAATTCATTAAATAAAGAATATAGTATGTGCTGTTGACGGCGTGATGTGGACAAGCTGGCGTAAATATTTAATTTAATAAGCATTTTGATATAATCTTAGGCGTATCATTACAAGGACATTTCTTGATTTTCTGAGAATTACAAATAAATTTTAAGTTATTCAAGTCTCGAGCACGCTAGCTAGACTAGATAAAAAATGTATGCTAAATTGTAGGTATCAAGTCACTTCCTGACTTCATATTGGCAAAGCTTATACATAGATGTTATAATTTAACGGAACCTTGAACACTGATTGTCTGTCATATGGCTTGCGAAATTATGTATATATTGAATAAATTATTAGCAACTGGTCTGGCTTCAAGAGAAGTCTAGACGTATTATCTAGAATATGTTTTTTTATCAATATCATATGAATTATTTGGGTCAGCTTTTGAGTGATCGAAACTGACTGTGAATATAAAAAGTGTCCTACTATTTCAAAATATCTACAACATCAAAATGTTACTACACAATGGTTACAAATGGAAAAGTAAAAAAAGAAACAAAAAATACTACTTTAGAAGAGATAAAATCCATTTCCTCAAGTTAAAAAAGGCTCTTTGTATGTATTATATATGTATGTTAACCTAACGCACCAACCCATTTGTTTTCGACCAGCGTGGTGGTATACGGTCCAAAAACCCCCTAATGGATAGTGGTGTATTAGGGGAGGACTATGTTCAGCAGTGGACGATCACAGGTTGATGATAATGATGGTAATATATTTTGTATGCGATTTCTTCCATTGACACGTTTCAGTAACTCTTTGGTGCTGGATTATATTGCACTTTGCCTCCTAAAAGTTTTGGACCTCTTTTGTTTTAGTGTCCAGGCCTCGATAGGCTGTACATTATTCTGATATTTACGAAATATATTATTTTGTTTATTTAATGATTTGAAAGTAAAAACAGTATAAAATCGAGAATCTTAAACCAATCAATCAATTACAACGCTGAGCCAAATCTCGCTATGTATGGGCTAATTGTGTACTAACTAACGATGAAAGGGATTTTATATGGCATTTTTAATTTCGGTTTGAATATATGCAGTGTCATATATATATTTTTTTTTTTTATATTAGAACTTAAACTTGCCAATATTTAATTGCTTAACAGTTTAATGCCTCGAAAAAAATTCGAAGCGTAGTTAGTTTCAGATGAAACGTAATTTGCATGTAATTATTTAAATTCAAACGATACGGTATACTCATTTAATTGTATAGCAACTTCTGCGTCGTCTAGATTACATTATTATGATTTATTTTTATCCTTTAAGTAAACATTTCCTGTTTCGATATAGCCTCATATTATCGCGAAGTGTTCATTTATTTATTTAGATGATATTAGATGTTTTAAAAAGTATTTGATTATAATGCATTGCTTATTGTATTTATTTGCTATATACTGAAAATTTATATTAATATATAACTTACATGTAATACATCAAATCCACTTGTATACGAATTCTTTGCGTTAATTATTAATTGTATACATTTATTCCCAACGTTTCGCATCTTTACAGCATCCATGATAACCGGCATACTAATATGGGATATGTCTGTATCTGGATTAGATATGTATCGATATAATGATCGCGTAAATAAAAGATATAATTATGTACATGTGATTTTTTTTTCGGTTAATTTCGATAGTATCCAGTTTTAATAGTTTTTGCGCATGTAAACATTCGGATATGATATTTAGCATTAGATTAAGCGAGTTTTATTTTATGACTTTATCTGTTATCCTCAACCTAGTCCACATGCGTCCGCTTAATATTGTAGGTTTATTTCTATTAGCACAGCATTAGGGTCGCTAGTATAATATAAATGAGGTGATTTTATTGTATCTGCCTATTATTACACTAATGTTTTATTGCTTTCGAACCGACAAAGACGAATTTCTATATCGACTTTCACCCTCATTTCACCCTAGTTCATCCCCGTACAGTTTGAAACTACAATACTAAAAACGTCGTTTTGTCGCATCGTTTCATGTCCTTCTAAGCGATTTCCATATAAACTTTCATCCCCTATTTCAACACTTTCAACCACTTCTGGTGCAATTATTAATACGCTATGACCTTTCTTGGAGTCTATTCTAAGTATATTTCAAATTTTATCGAAATCGGTTCATTGGTTTAGATCGTTAAGATGGACATACAAACAGACCGACAGACAGCTACTTTCGCATTAAATATTAGTATGGAAGTATGGATTATTTTGATACTATGTTTATGCTAAACGTGTCAACAAAAGCTGTCGTTATATTTTATAGCTCTATTTATTTGGTACTAAACTTGACTGTCAAGTGGCATCTACCTCTACCAAATATTATAAGTAATACATAAAGTTAAATTAAAATAAACTGGTGTATTGCTTAACTTTACGGTATGTGCAGCAAGATACCACGAAATATTCCCAAGGTCTTAAAATATTGACCTTTTATACATGTAGCGGTAAATTCTGCTATTACTGTAGGCTATATCACACAAATTTGTATAAGTCTTTATATGTCATTATCGTAAAATTTTATATGAAACAACATCCGGTCCGCGATTCAATTTATGGTGCACCTTGAAACATGTCAATTATTATTAAGGTATGTACATGGTTGGCATGCGTTTATTACTTTAGGAAGTGCTTGTTGTTATAGAAACGCTGTACTAATTACTATTTGAGTAAGCTTATTCCACTACCGGCACACCCTAAATTTATATTCGAATAAAAAGATCATTGATAAGAACGCCATATTCATGTCGCTAATCCGTTGCCATAGGTTGCTGTTTACTTCAATTCCTAGTGTTAATCGTCTCAGATATAGCATCTTTGCTAGCTGATCCCGTTATTGTTTGGTAAAATGGATAGTAATAAATAAAGTTCTTTGTTCAAATCCTAATAATAATTAATTTATAATAATTAGGCTTTAAACAAAGATCCTTTATGTCCCAATTTAGTTAATTTTCATTTTAAATCCCAATGATCGCTACCCGCAGACATGTTTTCAACAGCCTAGTAAAGTTTTACTATACATTTCTTAGTTTGTATTATTCATTCAAATATCAACTGTAATGTTATAAACGCTAAAACTAAAAATTATCCAATTGAAATATATACATCAATAGAAATACCAAGTTAAATGTTAACATATAATGCTACCGACTTCAAATAGTGTAATTTTGAATAATATAAGCTGTTAACAACGTGCAGGAAACTGCTATCTGCTTTATACACATGGAATGACGAATTTTTCAATGCAATAACTTTTATGTTGACTTACACTGTATTAGCCTTAAATGAGCCTTTAATATGCCTCATTGTAATTAAAAAAAATATTTCAATTAAAATTCTTATCGTGGGTTTTTCTTAAAACATAGGTTAATGCTCTCGTGAACTTTATTGTAGACCAATTCAGCTCTATCTCTTTAGGTTAGGCTAGAGTTGATTTTTGACGCTATATTTTTTTAATATCTTTAATATCTAGTTACGTATTTATCACAAAACTATAAAAAAAATCGGACTATATAACAGACACTACCATTTAACAAAAAAAAAGGTCAAAATCAGAGCTCCAGAAGCAAAAAAACATACGCGCAATAAGGGTCCAATGCATCGAAAATTATTTAAGTAAGAAAACGCAATCGTTCATGAAATTAGTTTCATTTGATAATTAAAATAAAGCGGCGTTTGACAATGAATGAGCATATATTGACCTTTAAGTCTGTAATGTAAAGTGCATCGTGACTATTAAATAACGAAATCTTTGGTAACGTGGCGTGGCATAATTTGGCTTACGTTAAAACTACGTCTCAATTTCCTCAATCCTGGGGGTCAAGGCCTATTGGAAACTGCACTAGAAATTTTTGCTTAGTTTTTTATTTTCGTCCAATGTCTAGTAATCGAATTGCAAGTTTCTTTTACTAGTCATAATATATTTTTTTAATAATTTAATAATCATATAATAAATTTAACAATAATTTTTTAATAATAATTTGTAGCTCAATTAACTAATTTACATATTATGTAGATGCCAAAGGGTATAATGACATATGTCCGTTTCGCAAAATGAAGATTTGTTATAAATAAAAACTTTACTAAATACTTTTCTTTTATTCTTGGCAACAAAAAAAAAATTGTCAAGTGTCCAAATTTTAATTTTAAATCACCTTTACTACTTTTATAAATGGGTCAGTGGCCCAGATAATGTGGAATCAAAACATGTAATCGTATTGTGTTATGCTTTTATTTATAGAGAAACCGGTTACAAAGTTCAAAATCCCCTTCCGTTCGTAAGTTTTGCAAATTCAATCCGGTTTTTTTGCACGCCTCGTTTCGAAATTGTGTACACGTGTACGTTTTGATTATGACCTACCTCAATCGATTCTCAATTTGGACCGTACAGCGGTTCGGAAGTCGAATGAGTATTTTGAAGGTTGCCAAATGGTAAATATTTTCGCTCAGACTATTTCAAAATTTTTTGTAATCTTTGATGGTTATCTTTCGCATTTAATTTATTGCACTAATTTTGAATTCATTCAGTCATAATTTAATTTAAAAAGTAATTAAAAAAAATTCTACATATATGTTGTTTGTTGTAGCATAAATAATGACGGATAAAGTGTCACGTTTAGTAGTAGAGTTGTTATTGAATTTTCTTTATAGGAAGTAATTTTTAATAAATCTTCACGTACTGCTTTTGATCAAAATTAAAGTGTTAGTATATACTTTAGTCAAATTAGGGTTAAAATTAACTTAAACAAACCCTATAGTTAAACATACTTGGCCAAAATTGTCGAGGATTATTCTTAAAATAAAAACGTTGGCTTCTAGCACATTCAAGGATTAGATTAAGCACATTAGAATTTGTTAACGTCAATTGTATGTGTACAGCTTTCTATCTGTAATAATAGTAATAATATGTATTATGTAACATCAATCAATAGCGATTAATTTTCATATTATTTGTTCTGTTGAAACTAATTACAATTTGCTAATTTATATTTATATTGTAGCAGATATTTAAGGCACAATTTTAAAGTATACAGTTTTAAGTGTATCGCTGCTAAAAAAATGAAGATTAAATCAAGAAGATTTGATCATCTCGCTATAACAACGAAGAGAACGTTGTTCATCACATTTATTCGTTTTATAACTTGAAACGATTTTGCAAAGAACGTCACTACAAAAATCGTTAAATATACTAAGATTTAATCTATCAGTCGTACAAACTCTGCCATTCCCTTTTGGGGCGGCTTAAACCCTACCAACCCATTGGCTTAACTTCTTTACTTCTGACTCCCTAAGAAGATTAATTTACCTCTGTATAATATTCTTGTCGATGTTCTTCTGAGAAACAAATGCATTTGGATAAGTCTAATTTGATAAGTGCATTATCATTGACCTGCCAAAAAAGACTGTACAGGCGCACGCTAAGTGTGTCATTGTCGTAATGCAGGATCATAATACGAGATTTAATTCAAGACACCGGATATAAATTATGTTAGCAATTGAATTTGAACCCTAATGTTATAGTCTAAGATTCAATTCTGTTTTGCTATAGAAGAGATTGTAACTAAGGCCACTCACCAAAGGACTCGTATAAGACCAACCTTACAATGTTACGTTAATATCAAATTCTATCTACAATTTTTAATTAACGCTCTTTGTTATTATTAGTCACTATATAATTGTCACTGTCATAAATAAAATTTATTATAATAATTCAACATAACATATTTAAAGGATACCTTTAATAATATTGATAAAAGATAATAATTGTTGCCTTTGTTTGGTTTCATGTACTAACATCTTTAGATTTTTTTTTACTGTTATTGTGTTTTAGGTTTTTTATGGCATACGCAGGCAGACGAGCAGTCAGGCCACCTGATGAGAAGTGGTCACCGACATCCATAGACGTTGACAATACCAGTGGTATCGCCGACGCGCTGCCTACCGTGAGACATAGGGTGTTAAGTCTTGTTTACCCAGTAAATACGCTGGCTACGGTGCCCTTCAAACCGGAACACAGCAGTGTTTTCACACTACTGCTTCGCGGCAGAAATAGGCACCGCGGTGGTACCCACCCAGACGGTCTCCTGTAAACAGGGGACCTACTACCGGTAGGTAATTATAAACATAATCCGATTCATTCTATACTTTCATAATTGTAGAAGTCTTTGACGTTTAATTACTATTTGTTAATAATAATAAAAAAACAATAGTCA
Organism: Lamproptera curius; assembly: GCA_029286875.1. Lineage (NCBI taxonomy): Eukaryota > Metazoa > Arthropoda > Insecta > Lepidoptera > Papilionidae > Lamproptera > Lamproptera curius. The sequence continues at coordinate 1,051,469 of JAGSMT010000074.1, read as the reverse complement.
GTTGCTTGATAATAAATCATTCGTTTAGCGAACCTCAAAATAGTTTCGGTCGATTTAAGATTGATAAAAGTGCGACCTATATTACAATATCAAAATTATCTAGGTAAGCACTACTAGTATGCAAATACAGTCTAGTGCTGCATATCTGTACTAAATCGTATCTGTCAAATCCAGCGGAAACTTTTAACTAGGTCGTCAATCATCGTTTTAATAATAATTTTAATTATATTTAACTACCTCTATGGCCGCTAAATAAATCATGGAATATTTTGGGAAGTTTTGTTAGAATAATTATTAATAAAATAAAATTGAAATGGAGTTGCTTATAACATCCACGCCGAGCAGGTGGATTGGTAATTGGCTGTGGCTGTAGGTCAGTCATACAGTCAGAAGAACGGATGACCAATGGAAAAACAAGGTTCTGGAGTGAAGGTCGCAGTTGGGAAGACGGAGCGTTAGTCGAGCCCCGACCAGGTGGGATGCCGATCTCCGTGGAGTAGCCGGTTCAAGTTTGCAACGAGTATCGGCCGTCTTGGCGTTCATTGAAAAATGCCTACATCCATCAGTGGACAGATAAAGCTGCTGCTTATGATGATGATGATGAATGATGAATTATAATAGAATTAACTTCCTCCATGCGTTGTGTTTGTCATGTCTGAAGGCTGCGATCATTTCTCCTTTATCCTCTTTCTCTTGATGTTACGCCATCTCGTTCTATCTCAGGCACTTGGAGCGCATCGTAGAGCAGTACAGTAAATCGTTGTCTTTTGTCGTTGTTCGTTGTTACACTTTGCCAATAATGACAAGCTTTCTAAAATTAGATCTTGCCTTCTCCGAAGTACTTAAGCAGATGGTAGACAGCCTTGTTTCAGTTTTATATTTTGTTGATAAGGGTACGCAGGTCCGGAATGCTGTCTAAGGGATCCGATGCATTTTTATCGAGTACCACGTCTCATTTGCGTCTATCCTTTTGTGGTCTGCAGGTCTCAGGGTCCCGGTCCCAGCCTCGTAGAAAAAAACAAGCGTGCATACTTGTTATATATTTTATCAGCGAGATGTTTCAGTCCCTCCAAATTTAACTCAGCTAAGACCTGGCTCTTTCAGCCACTAATTCTCCTACCAACTTCTTGTTCACATGAGTCTTTATTTGTGATGGTAACGCCGAGATACACAAATTTTGGTCAATCTACAGATACAGAGCGCTATAGCCTGTCCTGACCTGTCCATCATCATTCAAGTCAAATTACGTTTCTGATTGTCGAAATCATACTTAAATACATTTACAAACAGTAGGCAGTAAATAATATTGTAATTGAACTCTATTGTAATTGAATTTAAGCTAAAATAAAAAAAAAAATCTTTATTTTGCTAAGAGTTTCGATTTCATTTATAGTTTATCCAAATAAGATTACGAGTTGAAGTGAATAATGTAACGCCACTCCGTTGCCATGGGTGACGTAGTACATCAATCTCGACTCGAACTTGACTAAACTGTAGTGTAAGACAAAATATGTCTGTCAAACGTGACATCCGTATTGTTATAAAATAACAGTTACTATAGAGCAATAAAACACAAGGCAACAGAACTTGCTAGAATTTTTATTATACTATGAATAAATATAGGTTTATCGTAACAATATATTCTTTCCGGCTTTTTTAATGATAGCTTTGAAACCGTTTCAGTGTCATGTTTTATTGAAACTAAACAATTCTTATGTATGAGGTGCGATCAGGCAGACCCTTCACGATCCTTACTATTATTATAGTCTTTACACATATCTTTATCGTAAACGGCAATTATAGTTATCTCTTGAAGTAATAAAATAAAAGAGTTCTAAATGGTATGCTTCTGGTAAGAGTATGTTTAAATCAAACTTAAGCTTTATTCAAAATTATTTTCATCCCGCAAATTATTCGTCTTATAGAGTTATGAACTTTTAGCAAAAATCATGAAAGAAAATTGATTAACTAACTAAAGTAATTACATTATATATACCGTAGTTTATATCAAAGGATGTAAAAGCTAAAGCGTTTCTCGCGTTGAGTTTCAATCTGTATTTTAATGTCTTTGTCGCCGAACATTAGCATTTTGCCAAGTTTATAAGGTGTTAATTCCAGATCAAGTTTACTTAAAAAGTTATATGGAGCTGATTATCATAGTTCTTGGTCTTTTTTTACCTTGGTCTGTAGACAGTCACTAATCTTTGTCCACTAATGAGCAGGAAGTAACTGATTTAATTATCTATTAAAAATTTGTGTTAAAAAAGCAGCTATAAAGAAAAAGGAATGAGCATAAAAAGAGACAGGAAGATATTAATATCAAAATTCCAAAAATATATTTAAAAATATATTACAGATCCTAGTCATCCTAGTTTCATTTACCTTTTTATATTTTTTTTTATTTTTAATTAATGCTTTTAAGGAATAGTAAGTTGATGAGTGTCAATAAATGTGTGAAATCGGACCAAAAATATACTTATACTTGAAGTCGAGAAATGTTAAATGTTGAAAATTATACTGTAAAATGTTTGTTATGTTATATATATATATAAATGTGCTATTTTTATTTTACTAATTTATTAGTTATAATTCAGAGTTTAGTATTTTAATTTTTCATAATCATATCATGAACCACAACCTCAAAGCTTAACGTATCGTTGGAAACTGTTAATCCACCACCGCCATAAAGGTATTATCATGAATTATTAAATTAATATTCCTGAAGGTAAGAAGTAACCTATGTCAGTTAAGGATAATATATATTCTGTCCACTGACCAGACTGTCGGCGTCCTGGCCCGTACACCGATCGCCGACGACCCTTGGAGACATAACAAATGCCTAACTTACGTACCTTCTGTAAGTATGGTCTTCACTTTTAGCAAAAGTGTCGGCCACCTAGTTCGCGGGGAGGGTAGCTTTCTGTAAACTCTGTGTTAGATTAAGCTAACCAAAGACATGTCTGGAAGCATAACGTCACATCTTTCCTCTTTATAATATAAGTACAGATTTCCTTCAAATAAATCCCGATGTCAACAGCCAATCTATATTAGAAGTAGATTAATATCTGCGCAGAAGATATCATGACAAGCGTACTCTAAAACGAGAGTGCATTCCTTTTTCCTTTACTCTCATATTCCGTTGGAACCCATACAAGTGAACCCATTAAGTAGACGATCGAAATACTACCTTTTTTCTTACAGTTCGTATCCGGATCTTTAACTTATCCTTTTTTTACCCAACTCACTTCTTAAATGGACCACTTTTTGTTGAAATTGATTACATCACAGTTTACTTAAGGCCAAGTTGTAAATCTCATTACTGCGTTTATTATTAAACTAACATTAGTTAAAATTTGTTTACGTTATGATAATTGATCTAATTCTTTAGCATTTGTGTTTTTTTTTCAAGTGTAGTATGCAATTTAATTTACCATGGTTTTTACATATGGCTTAAGCAAATCTACGTATAGATTTGAGGCTTCACTTGCTAGATATAATTAAGCTATAAATTTGAATTGTTATATCATGTCATCCATATCCACATATTAATTCAACAGGAACCAGCTTACTGCAAAAATGAGTCGTATTTTTCGCTGTACGTACGTCTTTTTAGGTCAAATAATTTTAGTTTACTGCCATTACATGGAGTTGCACCTTACGCGTAGGTGTGATTGTATCAAACTGTATTTGAGTTATGTTCGGAACTATATACCAAACTTGTAGACCTGACCTGTTTTTTGGACTCTGAAATATTATCTACATGATGATTTATGAAAGTAAATTCAAAAGCTATTTATTTATTGGATTTCCATTAGTTTTACTCTTAAATACAAGTTGCTATGTCATTAATAGATCCGCTGTAAAGGTATGCTTAAGTGCGTGAGCAAAAAGCATCAAAATGATATTAAATATACCTTCAACAATGTGCTAAAAGATATAACTCAGATACAAGGCAAATTTAACTTTTTATAGATTTGTCTTTTTGCTTTGTTTTTGAGTAAGCTCCGAAACTGATGAACCGATTTTAAATATTTTTATACTACGAAAAAGCTACAGTGTCCTTGAGTTACATGGGAAAATCCTCAGGAAATCTATTGTAAAAATCTAAAAATAACACTCTATTATCCAGCTGTAAGAGTCTATATTCAACATTATTCGCTCGTTGATAGTCGTAGCCTCAAATTCTGACAAAAGGAACACCTCACGTCAGTTTGTTAATAAAAATAATTGACTTTATTTCCAAGAATCCACAACTCGATTAAACAGCTTTAGTGCTATTTAGACCTACAAATACATGGTTGTAAATTTATTTTTGATTCGGAACGGAGAAACTAGATCAGTTTTATTATCAACATACTAATTGTTGTTAACTTTAAAACTACTTAGATGTTTCATTGTTTTCTTAAACCAGTCCACTTTGCATTAAATAATTTTGATTATGACTCTGGCTCCTATTCGGTATTTTTAATCTTTTCCTTTCATTTTCTACTTTTAGAGAAGATAGAAGTGGCGGTATAACTACACTTTTCTGTAATGTAGATATGTTATTATGTCTTGGCGCTCACTGAGAAAGACCTGTATTCCTAAATTATCGCAGAAGAATGTGAAAATTAACATATATTGTTTACATCTACGAACATATTTTTTATTATAACATGTATATTCTTAGTTACATATAAAATAATATAACGGAAGTTTGTAATAACTCTCTAATCTTAATCGTTCAGACATAAACACACAATATTTAATACAAATGCACTAAAATACACGAAATGTTTTACTGTATATTTTCAGTACATGTGTAATCAAAGATAAGTTAAAGATAAGACCTAACCTCAAGAATGACCTTAATGTGTGTTTGTTTTGGTCGAAAATCTCATTACGAAATATTATAATAACGTAAAACTAACTTGGATTTTATGTTTTAATTTAACATATGCTTAAAACCTTAATTTTACTGTATCATTAATATGTTTCTCTACCAATTTTTATCAAATTTATTTTTTGTTTATATTGAAATCGAATAGTTTGTTAGTAAAGATTTTTTGGATATTTTACCTCTAATATACCCAAAAAAAGTTTAAGCACAATGCAACACACACACGCAACACTTTTGTGAAATGTTAAATCGATATATTTATCCAGACACAAACCTCCGTCCCCTTTTTAAAGTACAGAAAACTGCTGATTATGTATAAATATGATTACAACTTGATATCTCCATTGGTTCCCAATAAAAAATAACTTAAACTGATCTTGTACGGTAGTATATAAGATAAATTTTTAAAATTAAAACCTGAATAGCCTTGTAGAAGTCTATTTCAACAATAAAATAGTCGTTAATAACTAAATCTACTCACAAAACAGTAAACAACTGTGTAGTTTATAAAATAAACATCCACAATACCTGCAAAATGGCCGCAATCAATCATCTTTACCGGTATTTTTTTTAATGAAGGAAATGCCAGTTATATGCGTATAAATCTTAGCCTTTCATGTCCGATATGAATACATAGGTTTATCCGGTCATAAAAGCGGTCTGAGCTAACAAGTTTCAGGGTTCGCACAAAAAACGATGTTTAATTGTGGATTTAGCGGTCCGAAGGTAAAGATAATTGCACATTTTCCGGGACTTTGTTCGAAGCGTTTGTGCTGAAAAAATTACACTGATGATAAGATTTATTGTTTAACCTTGGAAGTACAAAATATCAGACGTATCTTTTTTTATAACGTCACCACTGAATTTCAAACCCTGGTTTAATAGGGCATAACAATATTTCAATAACATAATATGGCATAACAACAATAGCCTGAACAATATTTTTATGATTGTTGTAGTAAAATATGTACGATAAAATGGGATGTACAATATGGAACAAATTGGCACATCAATAAACTGAAATTAATAATTTATAGAAAAATTATAATAAAGTGATTATTAATATAGTAATATAAATAATTTATAGTAAAGTAAATATGTCCGTCCGCAGACAATAGCAAATTTTATTAAAACATTTTCATTTACAATTTACAAGGAAGGAAGATTGTCTAAAGATAGCTGATGATATGTTTCGTTCATTAAGTCAGTGGTAAGGTCGCTTCTAAGGAAATTTGAATATAAGTCGTGGTAATGCTGGGCAATATTAGCCTTTTGCATAGGCCTTTTACAGTTCAAGACAAACAGACCCGTCTTCGCCTGTGAGCCCAAATAACTAGAATCTTATTGTTTTTTTTTTATGGCATACGCAGGCAGACGAGCAGTCGGGCCACCTGATGGGAAGTAATCACCGACGCCCATAGACATTGGCAATACCAGTGGTATCGCCGACGGTCTCCTATAAAGGTAGGTGGTAGGTCCCCTTTTACAAATATACAAGAATAACATCCCAAGGACCGCAAGGTAGGTTGCGTGTTTCTGATGTGTTGCTAGCCGAGTCCTTGAGCGTCCTGCAAAGAGTTCCACAGCACAGAAAAGTAATTTAAAAGAGGTGCCGTGCTGTTTGTATCCCTCTTTCGTAAAATAATATATATTCTTTGTAATTTTTTTAATTTTCAGCTCACATTTTTTTAATTGCCGTATGATTCCAATGATGTATTAGGTACGTTAGAAAAAGAGTTTGTACATTCCTTATATGTGCATTCACTTAGTGCCGTCTGTTCCGACATATCATGTCGGAAGTTTGTAAGAAAGAATAAATAAATGTATAATTACTTCTCGAATCCTATTTTAAAGTTAATCTTTAGATATAATTTTCAATAATAATAATGTAATATAGTAAATAAACTTATTTTAAATACAAATAAATAAACGAGCTAACTGCCTCCGTAGCCTAGTGGTTAGGGCGTGTGCTTTAGAAACCGAAGGGTTCGAATACTGTGGGGACTCAACAAATTTTCATTGCTGTTTCCTAGTTGGTCAGGGTAATTTGGGCCGATCACCCAATTGTCTGAAAAGTAGTAAAAGATCCATGCGTCGGATGAGCATGTAAAAAGTCGGTCCACCCACCAACCCGCATTGGACCAGCGTAGTGGATACGGTCCAAAAACCCCCTGAATGGAGAAGGAGTGGTGCATTAGGGAGGCCTGGAGGTCCATTTCCAGCATTGGACTAACACAAGGCGAATGATGATGATTATAAACCGATTTTCGTATGACATCATATAAATAATAAAATATATAAAAAATCTATATCGAATATTTTTACATTAACACAGGCTAATTACAGGAAGCCTCATGGACCACGTTACATTATTACAGCTTGTCAATTCAAACCATATTTGTAAAGAGACGAATGTCATAGAGTTATTACGAGAATTACCTATGTCTTGTCTAGTCTAGTCTGGTGACCTTCGGGTCTTACAAAGTGGTTCGATTTGTCTTGCAGAAATGTTCGGCTTAAGTTATTTTACTAAACGTAGTTGATAAATTTTCAAAGTTGCTTTTGCGCGATCTCGTCCACGGTATTTATATTTTTTTTCTAAAAAGGAAACCTAAATTACTCCCAGTTACATTAGCCATCTTGTGCAGCAGTGAAAATCCGGCCAAAATTGGACCAGCGATACCAGATATGAGCCAGAACAAATAGACAAACGGACAGAGAAAAGTAGAAAAAAATGTTATATTTATCGGTTCTATATCACAATGAATCAGATTAAAACGGTTATTCTGATGTTACAAAAAGACCCTCTAATTATACTATTTGTATAGATAGAGCGAACATAATTATTTCTTGAAAATTTAAATCATATGTCTTCTATAAGTATAAACGCCTATAGAAATTTTACTTATTGCAAACAATTAAAAAAAAAAAAAAAAATGTGTAATTCAACAAAAACTACGTAGGTACTATTCCTATGTCACGTCCACATACGTATTTAATATTTATAGCATTATTTATTCGAGTGACTACCATCGTTACACGATGTAACTTTATATTGCCATTTAAATTTATACACAGACAAAAACTCTAGATGCTGTGGCATTCAAGCCGGAACTCACATGAATTTTTTGACGCGTTCCTGCCTTGCGACAAAAAAGATAGCATCGTGTTACTTTTTTATGAAAATCTAGTTACAGTAAGACCGAATCAGACGAACCGATAAATATCACGCTAGCTTCCGAATGGACAAAAACAATTACCTCAACTTAACGCACGGCTAACGTAATACAACGTAACAATAGTTCTAAGAACTTAGTCAACGTAAACATCACGTAGAACTTCAGTAATGATGTGTCACGTGAAAGACACACTTGGACGACCTCATACCGTTGACGGAGAAGTCTATTTCAACATTTTCGTGCATGCTTACACAGTTGACCTCGTCAAGGCTACTGGTGCCTAACCACTGACTCAAGAACCAGCTGACTAATGCTGCTAATTCTGTACAATAATTGATTAATTATATAAGCTCAAATTTTTGCAGAGACGTTATCAAATTGATCCTGCTAATGTTATGTTCCTTGGTCGAAAATACTAGGAATATCACCTACGCGCTGCCTGCCGTGAGACATAACATGTTAAGTCTCGTTTACCTGATAAATACTAAGGCTATGGAGTCCTTTAAACCGTAATACGATACGATGCGGTGGTACCGCCCCAGACGACCCCCTATAAAAAGGGAATCTACCACCTCTAAATTAAAGAAGTAAACGTCAAGATAAGCTGAACTTTCACCTGGTGGTGAGTGGAAACGCCAAAGTTTGTAAGCCGATTAGATTGTATGTGGCATGGCGTTTATGCATTTATTGCGCTCGCAATAGTGTTCTTTAAACCCGAAGACAATAATGCTATTACACTGCTCATCTTCGCGAAATAAATAGACAAAAATAGCTAAACGGATTCTGATCAATCTTACACGGTAAAATACTTACTAAACCAGAATAACGTATTCGAAATAATACAATACATTTAAAAATTAATCAATAGTAAAATCGTCACAAAATTATACATTTTTCTATGTGTGGTTCATACATTTTGATTTTTTTAACGGGTCTCGGTCACATAGCACAAATATTTGTTTATTGTAAGAATCTTTAAACCGAAGCAAATAGTTTAAAGTGGTATTAAAGCGTTAAAACAAGCGTATGAATATCACACATCATCAACTTTAGCAGTAGAAATTAGCTGCCTACAAAATAAGTAATCAGTAAGATATGCGCAATTTTTAGCGGTTACGATAATAATATCCTCCTAGTCGATTCCGACTACGGCGGCCAATGTATATTTTGATCAGCTAACTGCGCTGGAGATACACGAAATGAGCCTAAATGTGGCTTGCGGCGCAGCCTAACTATGAGGCCGCCATTGAAGGCTAGCATGCTGGTTCGTACAATATCGGCATAGATCTAATGACCCCCGTGTCCGATGAGTAACGTATTCTAGACGGACGGATTTGCGCATTTTCCCTCCATGTTAAACTGAAAAGGTAAGTTACGTAATAGAAACTTGCAAGTGAAAACCGTAAAATTTTGTAACTTATTAGTTCTCAGCTTACGGCGCAAAAAATAATAAACAATTTTATTATAATCACTTTAATAATGACGTGAAAACTTTTATGGAGTCATATTTTTCATTGAACACTTTATTTTTGTTAATTTGCCTTACCAGATATATTTTTTTTATTTAATGTTTTTCACACATGGAGGTACACAGGTGAGCTTAATGCCTTAGACATTGTCTAATACCCGACCATGATGACTTTTCGTGCTGTCAAATTTCATAAAAATCGTAAGAAAACTATTACTCTTTGGCTTTCTGTGCTCTTCATCTGAGAAATAAAAAGTTCGGAAAGCCAAAGACCGGCCTGCTCACCTTTTTCTTGATGCCCTTGACATGCATTTTAAACCTATGACAAACATAAAACAAAGACTACTTTGTTCAGAAATTTGTTGCGGTACAAACTAACCCCTATAAACGTTTATTTGTTTTAATTGGTGTCTACGGTGGCTTCGGTGCGACTGGTGGTATTTTGTCCATTTGACATTTTATCAACCAAGTTCTCGTCACCCGTGTTTAAAACAAGCCACTAGGCCACAGAGGTAGTTCACAAACCTATATTTCAACATTCTCCTTGATTTTATTCGAACGTTATTGACATTGCTCTTGAATGTGTCGAAGAGGCATTTTATTAGACTGCTTATATAACCTTCAATGCACAGTTATTCGCATGCAGACCGAATAACAATCTCGCATTTAGCATCTGGTCGTAACCCCTTTCAATTGAGTGCTGATATGGTCCTACGGCCTTACATTTTTACCTATTTGCAGCGTATATCAGTTTGATTATGTAAAGGGCAATTAAAGGCATTATACACACGTAAAATGTTGTCTCGATAAACTTAATATTACAACAGTATTACTTATATCGATATAACAATGAGATATTTTATAAGATTACATTAGTTTAGCATGTACTGTGATATATAGTATTTAGTGCATTAACTCGTAGCCTACTTATAAGGGCTTGTAATTATGGCTTGTATTGGCTTGTAAAAATACTTTAGTAATGCGAGGTCGTGGGTACAAATTCTGCGATGACTCTCATTGTTGTTCCCTAGTTGGTAAGGGCAATGCGGGCCGATTACCTGATTGTCTGAAAAATAACACGATCCATGCGACGGATGCGCATGTTAAAAGTCGGTCCGCACCTGATCTCTCACCGGTTGAGTCATTTATCCGTCCCATAAGGACTACGAGAATGAAGGAATAGGGAGTTCACCTGTGTTTGCCCGTACACTTGTGCACTATATAATCTCCTGAGCAATTATAAATTAATTTTATATTATATTAATATTTAGAAACTATTAACCAAGGTTAAGAGATGTTATTTCCATTAAAATATATATAGCTTTGTGCCTAGTCTGCTATTGTAATGTAAAGGATATAAATACAAAACAATTCTATATTAGTCTAATAACGCACTATTGCCTTCTAGATATTCGCATTGTGAATTTTAAATAAGCTTAACGGATCTCATACCTAGTCGTAGCGAGTTATTTGCAAATAAAAAATGTCGTTATATTCTTATCCTGGTTAAGTGTGGCTGCACTTTACTTTAAAGAATATAGTTTAAAAGATTGTTACGTCAATTGTTTTTGATATAAATTTAACTTCGTTCTTTTTTGCTAACTTCGTTTTTTTTATTTTGAAATGCAAAATAAACACGTCGTCTGTGGAAATTTTTACCTTATAATTTTCGGTTCATAATACAAACGGAAAAGCAGACACAAACGGCCTGGTAACGGTAGGTCTTAGTGAGTCCCATTTTACACTTTGTCTCGCGGAACCCTAATAATGGCGACTTACCAATATAGCTAATAACCAACTTCCGTCGATTTATAGTTATACCAATGACAGAATGGTGCATCATTAAATTGATAAAATCGATCGATATAGACAATAACTTAACGTCTTTTCATATAACATAGAATTAATTATTCAATTGAATTTTAGTCCACCTTCGATAACAGTAATTACGTCTGAAAAGTTGAGTCATAAAAAGGTACATTGCCAAATTGATTAATGTATTCGTCGTTGCGTGCTTTCTAATTTAATCGATTACGCATTTATCTTAAAGGCTTGATATATATTAATCTACAAAAAATGTATGTCCTAAAACAATTCCAGTTTGGTGTTGTATGTCTTGTCTTGTACTTGTTTATTAGAATGGCGACGTGTAATTGGCGGTATATTGACGTGGTTTTTTAACTCATATGTAATTTGAACAAGTGTGTATATTAAAAACACTAACGCTAATAATCTTTAAATCGAATAAAGTCAATTTTGAAACCTGTTCTTTTAAATTAGTATCGAGAAAGTAAAAGTTTTGTGTTGTTTATTATTGACATTGGGTATGATAATATCATAGATATATTAATATTCTGTCGCCCCGTGGCTTTAATGAACATGGATAGTTATTGGTGATAATAATTTCAACGCATTATATGTTTAAACATTATTGTTTGGTAAGCCCAAAGGTTTTTACGGTCCGTGCCGGAGTAGCTCTGCCAATAGCAGATTTTTTATACATACACATATGACACTTTATAATAGATTCAATGTACTACTTATTTATTATAGCCTACAAGTTATCTGGATATATACGCTATGTTATCCTAAAGTTTCGGTCCAATCCAAATTCAAATATTTTTATTCAACTTATATTATCACAAATCATACAGCATTAGCCTGTGATAGTCCACAGCTGGACATAAGCTTCCCCTAATGCACGCCACGGCTTCTAACCTCGGCTCTTCTCATTCAGCCCACACCGGCTACTTCGTACTAATATTTAGTTTTACTTAAATATGAAAGTTTGAATGTTTATTACGCTTTCACTTAAAAACTACTAGATTGAATTTTTGATGGTGGCGTTTTTGGCATTCAATTAGTAATTGTATACCTATATGGACGCACTCCGTAGCCTGATGATGATGAAATATTAGTGAGAAACGAGGGCATACTGAGATATAGAATTGATGTAAACAACGTAACCCATAGCAACGGTATACATTTAGCGTTGTTATTAATGGACTGCCACTCAGTGATTGAACATTTGGTGATAAAAGGACTTTTTATGAATAAAAATTGTAAATTAGACGCGATAAATTCCGTTAAAAATCTTTTAATTCAATAATGTGTAGAATCTGCGTATACAAAAGAATTATTTCTTTGGTGATAATTCATCAATAGGAACGATAGACGTATCCCATTGTTTACTTATTTCATAATTTTACTTTGTTATAATTAGGTATATAATATATTTGCTTAGTTATTATTTTTAAAATCTTCAATAATATGTTCTAACGTATACATTTGGCTTAAGTTAGAACTAATTTGACTGGCTTATATTCCTTTTCAGGAATTATTTTTTCCATGAAACGTTAGGTGATGAAAAAAGAGACAGTTAAAATTTCTCAAATTTAATTATATATGTCAATAAAATTGTCGATGATTTCTAAGATAGCAACATAAAATTTAAATTAAAAATATTTTTTCGTATTTATCGCCTTGAGTTTAACTATATTTTATAACCGCACTTTATTGGAACTTTGGTACGTTAAATTTTCTTTTTATTATAGTTCCCTTAGTGCTGTAGATAAAATTTAAATATTACTCAATTTATAGAAAATAAATAACAATAAAATATTTTGCAGTATTCACTTTTACATACATATTTTAATATTGCACTGTTGTCTTCTCAGTTCTATTAATTAAAACAAGACCAGCTTTAATTCAAATACACTATTCATAAAAGGGTATATTTTATCAATACGACTTTTCTTTTTATAGACATAATGATCTGATCCGTCCCATTAGTATAGCGAAATAGAGACATTCGAGTTGTCATAGTAATTGGATTATGCAAATATTATTCTAATAGAAACCATCAACACCGTCAAGCATAAAGAGATTAAATAAACTATGATTCACTGTACATAAATGTACATAGATAATAAATTCCTCCTCCGTGTCTCCGTGTAGTAAGGTTTACAAAATACACTTCTAGGTTTATAACTGTTTGTCTTCCATTCCTGCTTAATTTGGGGATTAAAAGCCTAATCTCAAAAGCTTCCTAAATAGTAAAATGATTAGTATTATTGAGTTAAAACTGTGTGTGTACTTTCCCTAATTGTTTAAGGCATTAAAAGCTATAATTATTTCTATAATTTGCAGAATATTATACATTATTAGACATCATGACTTTGACGGATTTATCGGGTTTATTTTTACATTTTAAATTCAGACGTTTCAGACACTTTCCAGCGCCATGGTCATGGTAGCTAGTGGAAAGTATTCAAATGTAAATAAAACGTGATAAATCCTAATCATTTAATAATGCATTAAAGTAAAATTACTTAGAAACGTCGTTATTTTTCTTTATCGTTATATTAATAAATAACAAACACATTTATCACAAAACTCAAGCAGTTGCGAGAAAATATTCCATTATAAGGAATAAAAAATTTTAACACACAATTTTTCGCAAGTAACGTATTATAGTCAATACTGCTTTGAATATTTTTGCTTTTTTATAGATGGATCTATATAAAAAGAAAGTGATACAGTGTGTATAAAAGCCGTAAGTTATTTAAGCACTTAGCTTTCCTAACCTGCGTATAGAACCTGGACTTGTTAAGCTATCTTCTAACTGGATATGTAAATTTTTTGTTTAGAGGTAAATTCATAGGTTTAAAGACAGCCAGTATGATCTCTTGACTACTGTGATTGTAGATATTTTTATGAGTAATCTAGCATTCTATTTAGCATTTTGCGCTTAGAATAATAAAGTAATTAATTATATGCAAAAATATTCCATTACATAAATGTAAAAAGAATTTATTAAATAAACTAAATATCGTAAGATTTTTAGATGTTTTTGTATTTTGTATTTTTTTTTTATTTTCTGATAATGTCGAACACAATTTGTAGGAGCAATTATTTGAACCACGCGTCCTTGAATGAAAATCGTTATATAAAAAACTTAACTTATATTAAGTAACACCTATGTAATGAATTAAAAGACGTTTTTCATAATAATTATTTAACATATTTATATAATATTATGAACTTGATGTATATTAAAATAAAGTGGATTAAAAACAGAATGTTTAGAAAAGCATCTACTTAATGCAATTACATATTGTTCTCCTTTTATTACGTCTAAATTGAATTAATACTTATTTAAAAAATCTAGGAAGTAAATACTGGCAATAAAAATCTATACACGTTCCTTATGCATGTCTGAAATATAAGGCGAGCATTGAGATCACAATAAAAATGCAATTAAAATACCTGTTAAACGTTGTAACGTTATTCTTAGATAATAATAGTTTTTATAGTGTAGTGAGGTGACTTTGTTTCCAATACCGTTTTGTACAAATTCACTCATAAATTATCGATTATAACGAATTCTTATCATATCCACAGTAATTTTGCTTTATTAAGATATATCGAATGAGTATTCCGCCTCCGTGTATTTTTACAAATACAGGTCGCAGGATCAAATTCTGCAGTTGAACTACTTTGTGTTATTGTTTTTTATGGTTGCTTGGGGTTAATATGACATATATTTACCCTTATTACCCGGAAAGTATAATCATCCATGTACAAAACATTATGTGTCACATCTATCTGTTTTGTCTGTTGGCAAGCATTATATTCAAGAGTACGTTATGCCTTCAAATTTACTGATACAGATTATAATTTGGGTTAAAGAGGTTAAATACCAGTCGCTCTTAGCTAAGTCGATACTGAAGGAATTAGGACAGGATCCAGTGATAACAGAAAATGGCTGAGATGACAGACAATTAACCAAATGAGGTTTATCCTAAATTATAAAAGATTTAATAAGAGTATAAAACCAGTCGTGCATGTACTTTCCATAACTTACCTACTTCATTATTTTAATCAACCTGTGCGAGTCCACTGCTGGACATAGGCCTCCCCAACGCCTTTTCTATTAGGAGGTTTTTGGACCGTAGACTTTTTACATGCCCATCGGACGCATGATGCAGATCTTCATTATTTCTTATAAACACATGTAGATAGCGTAAAGTAGAAAGGACCAACGGTTACTGAATTCAAATTAATAATAATAATAATTGTTGTATATAGTACGTTATAATATGACCTTATTGCATGATTTAAACCAAATTAAGTATTCAGTTTGCTAATAGTAACCTATCTACCGACCATACCGTCAATTGATTTTTTACTACAATCAGTCCCTTTTCATGTTATATAGCGAATAAAATGCTTAATATTAACAATGTGTCTATATAAGCTAAGAATGTGAAGACAAGTAATGACATATTTTTTAAAATTTTGTTCAAACTCTTGATTCGGTCGGCATGATTTAAAAAATGTGAATGTCGCATACTTTTATATTTTATGGGTACAATTTTTCAATGAGTAAAGCCATAACCATTACTTATTATCTTAGAACATATTTATATACAAAACATTGGCATTGTCAAATAAAAAAAAACAAATTGTATTATAATTTATTCTATTTTTAATATAGAAAAAGAAATGAGACTATTCAATACATTTTTATTATTTTTAGATAGTGAATATTGACTATGTTCTGTTTTATGTTTTAACATTTAATTTTTAAAAACTACATGTGAACTGTATTCACTATATATTTGTATAATGAAATTCATAAGTTGGTATAATCGTATTTAAAGTTACCTATTAAAAGAAAAAGAACAATTATTAATAAATATAGTTACTAATTAAATTTAAATTGAATGAAGTCTTAAACAAATACATTTGTATAATTGTCATAGAAAAAAAAGTTATTGTTCTATGAAAAAAAAATGTTTCAGTACATTCGACAGTTTAAAATTCATAGAATGAAACGAAATCGCAGGTCAAGAATGCGAGTTTTTGAACCTGACCTTGACATTAACATTGACTTACTCATAGCAACTGTAGGCCTTTGTGTCTCAGACTGGAACCAAATGCATTTGTTATGTTTTACTTTTTCTTAAAATAATAGCCTTGGTTAAAAAGAGTAATGACTTGTGAAATTAAAACTTAAAAATAATTTTATAAAATAAGAAATTAGTGTTTAAGATAACTGAGTATGAACTATTTTTAGGGTAAAAATATCTTAGACTTGATAGTCAAATTCTTATATTTTGCTATCTATACGTTAATGTATTGAATAATATTATAACTAGTTAAAATGCTGCGTATAAAGAATAAAAAGAACTAAAAGTTACTGGCAGTAATAAACGCCGTGGAATATTTTTATTAAACTTGCAACTCCGGTCAGATAGTAATCCACGTAAAAACCCCGCAATTCCCTGTACGAACCGCAATTTCCATTTAGTTCAGAAATCAAACTCTCTTGGTCAAAACAAGTAGGAGTAGGTACTTGAAACGAACCATTACCTCTTGTTACCTCTACCCTTCTACAGTATTTCATTATATTATACCATAATGTGAGTCTATTTTTAGAATAACCATTAGTATTTTAATAAATTTGAAAATTCAATTTGTCATCTCTAAAGCTCAATTAAGGTTATATAGTGTAGGTTCACATAAAAGTTAAAAATTCTAAAATACGTTTTAAAATTCTTCATTACATAAGCATAAAACACATTATACACGACATTGTGATTAAGTTAATATCTTAAAAGATATGAGCGATTTAAAATGCGGGGGCAGAAATCACGGGGGCAATTTCACTTTGTTACCATGCATGTATTGCGTAAAAAGGTTCTGCGCTGTTTCAAGTCGGTCATATTTTTTTGTTAAAATTTCACTTGCTGTATTTAATTTTAACAAAAGCAAAATCTTTTGTTAAAACGCGGCCAGAATTATGTAATATGGACAAACCAGGCATTATCCTTAATATTGAAAAAAATTAGAACGTTTATTATTAATTAAAAACCCCTAATGGATAGGGGTGTATTAGGGAAGGCCAGCAGCAGCAAGGAATGTCCAGCAGTGGACTATCACAGGCTGATGATGTATTATTAATTATGAATTAATTAAGACAAGCTTTATCCAACTTGTAAGACGGAACAGGATTTTATGGAATGCAAATAGGTTGCGTAGGCACCTAGTTCTGGTAATAACAGGGTTTTTACGTTGCATATGGGACCGGTGTCGCAGGTTTGATAAAGAAATATTCCACGAACCTTATGTTTAGCGAGGAGCTTTTAGTTTAATCTTTCTTTTTATATACAAGACAATTACAAGACAACAATTATATACAAGACAAAATCTCTATGATTTCTTAGTTTGATAAAATATGTAGAAAAAGTCCATTTAAGGCACCTTTCCTTGCCTAATTTGTCTTTGCCTAATCTAATTCTGATTTGTCCTATTTTTAATTTCAATTTTATACTGGATAAACCTTTTCATAATAAGTGCTGACTAAATATAATTATCTTTATTGAAAAAATCTAAATCTATCTATCCAAGCATGTATCTTTTAAAAGCCACATTAAGCAGGGTCCAAAAAAATAGTTCACTTTACGGGCACGGGTACAATGAAAACATCAGAAAGTATTACGTGATTAGAGATAACCGACGAAAAAGTGTTATAATTATTAAAATAGTGAAATAGGGATAAGTAGTGTTGCCCAAATGCAAGAAATGGTCATGGCCAAATGGTCTTGGTCTTGGTCTTGCGCTCCCGGTCTTGGTCTTGGTCTTGGTCTTGCACCAAGAGTCTTGCAAGTCTGTCAATTACCTATTAGACTATTGCTATTTATTTAAGTTTACTTTAGATCTTCGAAAAACGTATTAGAATTGAAACATTGTGAGCTTGAATTAACATAGCCATAGTAAAAACCAATCAGATTAATAAATGTCTGAAGATTTGATAAGAAATTCGAAAAATCAAGTGCCTTATGGTTATCAACTGAGCTATATGCCGTTTTCCATGGGAGTAACTGTTTCTTAATAAACATTTACGCTTTATAAGCTTACATGTGCTAAAACATGTAAAAAACAAATTAATTACAATAACTTGACTGTATTTTAAAGAACAATATCTGTCTAGAAAGAGATTGAACCCTCAACTTATATGAAATTTAATAAAAGAGTTTTACGATTTACCATTTATTTCAATAAAAAATAAAATACAGCACAAATCAAACAACATTACAGTACACAACAGCTTTGTCATTAGGTTCTGTTACTTTATATCAATTCTTTTGACCAAGAATTAATACAAAGTAACCATCTGGCTGACTCATCACTTAACCTATTTCTATGTTTTCTAATTACTAATGATGCTTTAGAAAACAATCTCTCAGCAGGTACCGAAGTTGCAGGTATTGAGAGAAAATCAGTTACTATTCCTTGTGGACGAAGTCGCGGGCACTGCTAGTAAATACTTACTCTCATCACCTCTCTCAGAGATATTCGGGCTCGTAAGCAATACAAAAATCTTATCGCAGGCTTTTTATTTTATAAGTATATAGATACGCTTTTTATATTATTTTATTAGTTTTGTAAAATTTTTCACACGTTTCAATTTTCATATTCTTTGATACAGTTTTTTGCGTCTCATAGAATTCCTAAGCGTACCTATACACCGAACTGTTATACCTAACTACTCCGTGAAATAGCGCTAAGTTCTAGCTGCAAGACGCAAGAGTCTTGCGGATTAGTCTTGTTCTTGCTCAAGTCTTGCACGGTCAGTCTTGGTCTTGGTCTTGCTAAAAATACGGGGTCTTGTTCTTGGTCTTGGTCTTGCAAAAAAGCAAGAACAAGACCAAGACTCAAGACCAAGACTGAATTTGGGCAACATTAGGATAAGTAATGTTGCGGGTACAAAGGATTTTGAGTTGTGTGTACTTGTTTATTTTAAAATTAAACCTAATACAACAATGTTAAGTATTTTTATGACTGCGATGGTCGTTTTTAATGTCTTATTATGATAAATATAATATATCACTTAATATAACATAACTCTCATTACTAAATATGAAAAATAAGGTGTAATAACAAATTAAAAATAAAAAAATCTACCGATACCATTTATTTAATATAACGTAAGAAAATTTAATAAAAAACATATAAAAAAATTCAATAAAAATTAATATAACGATTGTTTTTAATGACAAAACCAGTTCTTTGGGGTACTTTGTCAAAACGAAAGAAATAAAAACTGATATTAAGGAAATTCACAGTTATCAACGATGTGTTTGTTAACGCATTTTAATAACAAAATGAATTTGTAGCTCAAATATGGTTAGTGGTATGCATGACCATTCGCTTAAAAGATTGTAGATCTATGGTTCGAATCCCGTGCTTCTTGTTTTTGCTATTTATACTTATGTTACAAAGTGGAAAGAGTCGTATCTTTGTAAGTAACAAATAAACTCATTACCATTGAAATCGACTTATAAACTATTTTACCATTCGAAGGCTGCGTTATTGCTAATAAATCATAATAACTATATCTCTTTCGGGTATTTAAAAAAAGAAACCGATTTTGTTGAATCATCGAACATTATTTCACAATTTACGAATAATGCGCGTAATTTGATGGCGCTTAAAGCAATGATCAGATTTAAGATTCAGTTTGACCATTTTTTGGTAGTAAAGATCATTTCAATGTAAACGAATTTGATTTATTTTATATATTCTTTTTCTTGCTTTATTCCAACAAATTGGTTATGGTAGAATTAATAAAGAATTATAAATGGTGACACAAAAATACTTTCTTTTTCTTATTCTTCTCTGCTTTGACGTTTCTTATCCTAGCCGGTGGTAAATCTTTTTAAATTTCAAAACCAAGTGTTTCAATTATATATTTGTAATCAAATCAAATGTGTGCATTTAACTTTAGGTTGTGCGTGTTTCAAACTTTTCTTGGACAAAAGCACAGTTAACTTATAAAAAATCTATCGCGCTGGTGGACATAAGACAGTTACAGAAATAGCACCAGGAAGACAATTTACTCGTAGATAACTATTAAGGTAGTCAATTATTTATTTATAGTCCAGGCGGTACTGCGTCTACTTAATGTTTGGACTTGATAATTAGTTGACATAGAAATAGAAAGACTTTTTATTTCTGTTTGTAGCTATTTTCCGGATAAACATTTTCTATCCAAGCTGGCTATTTTATTGTTACAACTTATAGATAAAGATGCGTTCAATGGATGGTAAGGATGCTATAGATTAATATATACTAGATATTTATAGTAGATGTAATCTCAACAACTGGGACTAGTGATTATTAATATATATTATGATAAATATTATATATTATATGATATATCAAACTTTTAATATATTTAGTTGTCAAGGGTCTTCGCATTAGCCATTAGGAAAGAAAAACATATTATCATGTGAATAATTTGAGGCCACAAACTTCTTTAGCCCATATCACTTGGGCAAGGAGGAGAATCTTTTTTAAAAAGACAATGAAAAATATCTACTTAATGTAAACTAAACTATAATTTTATTGATTTCTTAATAAGATTTTTTTTAAGGTTTTAGAGTTTTGCAGGAAAAACACTCCCTGCCCTTCGCAATGGTTGTTATGCTTCACCGACAAAACTATTTGAATATCCTCTCATTCCACTGACTCCCTACACATTCACAGGCAGAAACGACCATCCCGGACCCTCGTCATCCTAAGCCAACTTACTCCTCAGGTCAGCCAGGTTGAAAGGCGAATTATAAAAATACCTTAAATAATATGTACAGTTTTCCAGTTCAGCTTCTATAGCACGTGTCGGTTTTCAAATTACAACACTCTCTTAAAATATTGTTGCCGGAAATATGTAATTAAAAATGTCAGCTGCATTCTAAAATCCTGATAAACAACTTTTATGAAGGATAAATTAAATCACTATCTTATTTCAAGGTTAGAAATGTTTTCATGGATTATTATTACTCGAAAACATTGTAAAAATGTAAATGAAAATAAAATTATGCAATGCAAAACGTTCAACTTTTTTTAATTGACACAATGTTTTTAAAGAGTTAACAGAAACAATGTATGTTTACTTACACACTTATAATTTAAACAGTTAGTATGATGCAGGAATACAATGAAAAATACTTTTCTCTTAATGCCTACCATCAAGTCATGATAATTTTTAACATTTTACACTTTCTAATTATTTCCTAACCGACAGAAATGTTTGAAATAACAATGAATACAGTATGTTATTAATACCTATACCGATATTTTTTTACAGTAACTAATAATGAAAATACAATATAAATGATGAACAAATTATCTCTTTGGCTCATACGATTTTCTAAGAATATAAACTTTAATAACACCCATGGTAAAATCATGCCAAGTAATTATATGCACGGGTAGTTAACGGCTATATTTAGATAAGTTTGAACCAAACCGCGTCTGTTATTAACTAAACAAGCAATTATAATTTATCTGTTAGTTAATTCAATCATTTGAAGCGCCCTAAAACATGTTGCACGATCAAATTTCCGCTCCCTTTTGACTTGTCGTTGCCAGTCACGATCTCTTAGCCGTTATTGTTTTTGTTTACTAACAATGTGCTGATACAGGGCTGTTTATGTATACAAATATATAAAATTAGAGATATTACATACAAGCAGACAGTTTGTAAGATCACAATAGCCGGTTGTAAATGATAACATTGTGATATATAATTGAAAGGTATATCAAAATCAACGCTTTTTAAATTTTTTGTCTGTCTGTATGTCTATCTCTAGAACGGCTGGTCCTTGACTTGACTGGACTTTCACTGGATGATAGCTGATGCAAATGGGAGTAATGTAGGGATTTTCTTTTTATAAAAAACAATTCTAATTTAAATACCACGCATTTCCCTATCCCCCATCGCATTTTAATAAAATAACGTCGTGTTTAAAAAAGGGTAATTGTAACTAATAAATACTTTAAGTGAAAAATGTAAACTTATTTTTAATTGTTCATTTTAACTTAACTCTTAGTTTGTAGAAAAAAAATGACTACTGCGTCTTATTTTGGTATAGATAAATGATGATACTTCGATATTTCTTAAGAATACAAAATTTATACCTAACAGGTAAAGTCTCTTCGTGCATAATAATTCTCGTATATTTTCCAATTTTCAACGCTCACAGTTTTTTTATTTAAGTATGTTTTTTTTGTTGAACTAAAGGCGAACCAAACGTTACACGTTTAATTACGTAACCGGATTGTAGAAGGGGTCGTGCAAATTTCGATGACCTTTTTTTTTATGGCATACGCAGGCAGACGAGCAGTCAGGCCACCTGATGAGAAGTGGTCACCGACGCCCATAGACATTGGCTTACCAGTGATAACCAACGCGCTGCATAACGTGAGACATAGAGGTTAAGTCTCGTTTACCCAGTTAATACGCTGGCTACGGTGCCCTGCAAACCGGAACACAGCAGTGTTTTCACACTACTGCTTCGCGGCAGAAATAGGCACCGCGGTGGTACCCACCCAGACGGTCTCCTGTAAAAAGGGGACCTACCATGTAGGTATGAAGGTAGTAGGTCTCTTCTTTACCGGAGAGCGTCTGGGTTTACACCACGGTGCACATTTCTGCTGCAAATCGCAGATCCTTCGATTTGAAGAGCAACTTAGCTATAAATGGGTACATTAGACGGATTTGTTGCGATTTATGTTGCTTTTGTATTTGGGGCGTATAAATCATATTCAGGTGAACGCTCTGCTCATCTGGTCGCTTTAATAATTATAAGAATTACAAGCACCAAAGGACTAGAGGTCGAAAGCGGTTTAGCTGAAATATTTTTATAAGCTTCTGCAAAAGATTCGACATATTGTAATTAAATTACACGTGACAAAAAATCGATGATGCCTTAATTGCATTAAAACTTCTGTTCTCGATACGTCGTAAATAATTGGCCTGAAAAAAGCTTTAACTTGTCTATAGTTTATTAATTTAATTTCAGATTGCAAATTCCTATCTCCTAAAACATAATTTACATTTAGACCATTATTATCTCTAACTAAAATCTTAAAGCAAGTCTACAGTAATAGCCTTATACACAGCCAGCTTGTCAGTTTCACAATAACTGTTTTAGGCAACCGGTCCAAAACGTGGCAGAGTTACCGTGTCTGGAATATTCATACTGAATATATCCAACAAACATTTCTAAATATTTCCTCGTATCAATAATACCTTCACCCAAGTGTCTTCTGCATGATAAAATTTCTGTATAAAGAGAACTTGAGTCATCACATCAGCCTTGTGTTTGTCCACTGCTAGATATAGGCCTCCCCTAATGCTCGCCCACTCCATATGGGTTTTTATGGACCGTATCCCACCAATCGGGTCTCAATCACCACCACCATCGAATGTGGGTTGGTAGGTGGACGACTCTTATATGCGCACCCGACGCATGGATTATCGCACTGTTCAGACAATTAGGTGATCGGCCTAAATTGCCCTAACCAACTATGAAAAAACAAAGAAAATTTGTTGAGTCTCAGCAGAGTTCGAACCCATGACCTTCAGTTTCTATAGCACATTCCTTTACCACTAGGCTACGGAGGAAGTTTAATCGAGATCTTTGCACAATTCAAAATTATATTAATGTAACTAGATCGTCATGTCTTATTGTTTTTTCTTACTGAGTTTTAGAATAATACGTTAAGAAAATTATTTTGTGTCCTCGAAATAATGATACAATTAAAAATTTATGTTACATGTAATATCTCTTTTACATAAGCCTCTTATTTCGTAAGTTTTGCGAGCTATTAATAGCTCTTACCCATTGACCTATTCTATGTTGAGGTCGTTTTAAAAACAGTGCAGTTTCGAATGCAAGGGCATCTTACTTGAATGAAAAGGATCTGAGTGTTACCTTAAACTTCGCATATTAAAGTAAGCCGGGGTTCTTACAGCACGTTTATTAAAGTGATTATTGATTACATAAATAGATTATATAGATTTGTGATAAAGTAATTTTTAGATGCTTATTTTTTTTTAATTTAATTTGTTTCTTGGGTAACGATAAAGAAACAATAATTTATACGTTACTGGCTGGCTACGGTTTTGTGTGATTTTTTGACATTTAAAACGAGTTGTGTACTCAATAAAGTTTCACACAATACATATTAAGGGGATCGCAATA
Source organism: Lamproptera curius (assembly GCA_029286875.1). Taxonomy (NCBI): domain Eukaryota; kingdom Metazoa; phylum Arthropoda; class Insecta; order Lepidoptera; family Papilionidae; genus Lamproptera; species Lamproptera curius. The sequence goes on along the minus strand of JAGSMT010000074.1, from coordinate 1,026,884 downwards.
CACAAAAATGACGCTTAGTACAGTTCCGAAACATTTTTTTATCATCAAAACTGCCAATTTTCATAATTTTCACGGTTTTTTGATGTTTTCTCGAAATTTCGAGGGTGTAGGGGTCGAACGGACCTCGAATTCAGATTCAGTGGACCAATATACGTACCCGTAGGCAGGTCCGGTCAAATGCAGATTCAACTTATGTTTTTTGTGTGCCGGTGTAATTATTTAATTTTGAATCACTTTAAAGACAGCTCATTGTAAATATCCCTCTCAACGTAACGTACATTTTAATATACCGCTTCAAAATATGTCTTAATTATTGTCAGGATTTTATAAAAACGTTTATGGTCATTGATTTAACAAAAAAAATATTTTGCTTCCCGAAATTTCGATATTTCTCGTAAATATTTTATAAACATCCTGTATCATCTAAAATGCGTATATAACGCTTTTTTAGTTAAACAAAACATATTTTGTAAGTCGAAAATTAGATTTATAAAAATAATATTTTATTAACACCTGTAACACTCAAAATGCGTATACAGCGCTTGTTTTAGTTAAACAAAAACATATTTTGCTAGTCGAAATTTTAATTTATCAAATAAATATTTTGTTAACACCCTGTATAACTAACAATGCGTATATAACGCTTGTTTACGTACGTAATTAGTCCTTAAAACCCCTATAATGGAACAAAGTGTTGGTTATTAAGCGCACGCCTGCATTCCTCGATTCGATATCATGACGGCTAGATTGTTATAAATTAACTCCGCAATTTTAGTGGTCTTACATTACGTCCGAATTGTGCGTGACCTTCGAACGCAACGTTACTGGTTTCACTGTTTTTGTTTGACGCACAGCTCGATCATTATTTTCGTGTTAATCATGCCAGTAATGCGACCTAATTCTGCTCTTTGTTCAGCAAAATCCTACACTTTGCAATGGTGACAGTGTGTTCAAATCTCGGGAGTATAGTAAAATAGCGTACAAAGGGTTGTCAATTGTTTACTGTTTAATTAATTTCGGTTGTGTAAACATAATTGATTTATTTATTTATTTAAACTTTATGTACACACAAAATTAGAAACGGATACTTAATGCCGGAGGCATTCTCTCCCAGTCAACCTTTGTGTGATGTAGCAAAATATAAGGTAGGCGTACAATTAGAACAAAAAATAAATGTTAAGAATATCAGACCTATGCTAATAACATATATTTAATAAAACTATATTGTACGTCATAATATATATCCATATACATACATAAACATATTCCATACACATATAAAAAAAATATGATACATACTTACATATATATTTATAAAAAATACATACATAGGAAGTATCAATAAAAATGAATACATAAATAATAAAAGCTCTTACGTGTTAAAGAACAAATAAAATAGTTAAATCTAAAAAAAATCTTGTTTTAGAAGATATTCGCGAACTTTACTTTTAAACTCAAAGCGATTCTTAGCCATCCTAATATCGGTAGGCAGTTCATTCCACAAAGTTATTGATTTAATAGAAAAAGAGGAGTGCTTAAAGTCAGAATGGTGAATAAGACGGTAATAATTTTTGTTACTGACTTCACAAAGGTACTGGAAATGCGAAGATATGTATATAAGAGTGGAAGGAGAATCAAGAAAAGAATAAAGAGTAGTGAGAGCCCGTAACGAGTGTCGCTGGCGAATGGGTAGCCACTGCAATTGTGCACGATGGGAAGAAATATGATCATATTTACGAAGGTTGAAAACAAATCGAATGCAGTTATTTACAAGTCGGTCCAGTTTATTCATTTGATCTGCATTCAGCTCAAAGTAGCACATGTCACCATAGTCGATGTGAGGGGAAATCAAAGCCTGCACGAGCATTTCTTTTGTTGGCGCCGGCAGAAAGTTTTTAAGCCTGTAGAGATGTCGCATGGAACCGGTTACTTTTTGACTAACATTAGAAATATGCGAATTCCAGCTTAATGTGCTATCAACGAACAGGCCCAAGCTTTTAACGCTTTGGCTGATAGGAATAGGAGAGCTGTCAAAAAAAAAAATTCGTGGTAGTTGAACTGTATTTAATTTGGCCATAATTCTAGAACTGCCAAGCACAATAGCCTGGCATTTAGATGGGTTGACAGCTAACCCAAACCTATCAGACCAATCTTTGATAGCGCCTAAGTCTCTGTTGACTTTATTAATAGACTCCGATACAGTATCGATTGTTGATTGGGCATATATTTGCAGATCGTCAGCATACAGAAGATACGCACAGTGAATATTGTTAGTAATAAGATTATTAAAAAGAGAAAATAGAAGAGGGGAAAGAATACCGCCTTGTGGGACGCTAAGTTCAGTGGCAAGCCAACTTGATGAGGATTAATCAATAACTACAGACTGTTGGCGCCCCCGAAGATAAGATGAGAACCAGTCGAGCACTTCTTCAGAAACCATGAACAGGACAGGACAGCTAGAAGGATGTCCGACGGTATTAGAAAATCAATTAATACAAATACTGTGATTTTGGTATTCTCCATACCAGCTCTAATGTCAGTCACTTTAAGGAGGGCTGTGATAGTAATGTGGCCAGGTCTGAAGCCGGATTGAAAAGGACTTAGTAAGTTATTACTTAGTACAAAATGGGAAATTTGCTTTAATACACATTAATACACAGTTAATACACATTCAAGAACCTTGGAGAGAAATGGTAAAACTGAGATAGGTCTATAATGATCGAGAAGTGTTGGATTGGAGCATTTTGGTAAGGGCCGAATAAAAGCTTTTCGCCATGAGGAAGGAAAGGATTTTGTGTATGAGGAAAAATTAACAATATAAGTGATAGCAGGAAGTAGAAAATCTAGGAGAGGCTCTATCATTCTTCGGTCTATTTCATCAGGACCTACGGCGGTGGATTTGATGGCAAGGAGAGTTTTTTTGATTTCATTAAAAGAAACTGGGGAAAAACAAAACATATTCGTGCATGGACACGTCAAACCATTTAAATGCGAAATTGTTTCTTTAGTCGTTAGATGATCTTGTGAAAATGTGGTAAGAAAATTATTATTAAAATCATCTAAAGCGATTGAACTGGATATGGTTGACATTCGTGCCTTGCCGATACCCAGGTTTCCAAGGAATTCCCAGATATGAGCAGGACTTGAAGAAGAGATATTATCAAGAATGTGTCCGCGTTTGGCGTTGCGTATCATCTAATACACCGATTTCTGACTGCTTCGTATGTGGACCAATTACTGTCAGCACGTTCGTACGACGTAAACCTATATAATTTAGCATAGGATGTAAAACTGTGCTATTTCTTGTTGTTGATCGTAACATAATATATATATATATGTATGTATAGTGCTCTCATTAGGGAATCGCTTACTTTTTTGCTCAATTAAGGATAGGGAGAGCGGCCTAGGAACTAGCGACACTCCTCTTCCCCCGCGACTCCTCCTTGGTTGCGAAGGACAGGAAGAGCGGCACACCTACTTCCTGCAACCCGTCCCTCGCACTCTCCAAAGGCGCATCCAAAGCGGGCTTATGCAGCCCGCTTGGAGCAGCCTCCTCCACGGCCGGCCTTACACCTCAGGCCGGCCAGCTTCCCCGCGGCTGACCCAAGCCGCAGGTATTGAGCCCCACCGCTACGACAAAGTGATAACCTGTTTGGGGGGAATATTTACACTCGACCCTATCGCAACCCCGACATCTACGGCAAACTAAGTTTTGTCTAAGATTTGTCGCGGCTGACATTAACATAATATGTACGGTAAAACAATTTTTGAAACTCTTTGAAGGAAAAAATGTAACTATGGCAACGCAATAGTAGTCTACACTACTGCCTTTCTTGATAGATTCTTTATGGACGTTGTTATGAGTTTATCGTTAGGGTTGGTTTTAATTATGTTTTACAGGTCAAATATTAATATTCTTCAAGAGATTATATAAAACTGTCCAGTATGAAGGAATATTATTTTTAAATATTTTATAGCATTTTATTTTATAAATAAAATCAAGGTGATAGACATTACGTAAAAGATTTAACCTTGTATTATTTATTTATTAAGTGCCTAAAAATAAAAGATATTAATAAGTTAATTTTAATTTAAATACACGTGCCGTCCTATAAACGGCAAGGCTTCATTTCCGTATACATAACAACCGTCAATTTGCGATAAGACTTTTAAACTTGTAAAAATTATGCCAATCATTTCCTTGTTTCCGCAAAAAAAATTATTAAATCCGTTCATATTAAACAGTGGTCAGCCAAATATTATATGTCTCCTAACGGTATTTTATATAAGTCTTTATTGTAGTAACGTTATGTATCTAAACTATTAGACCTAGTACTGCTTGAGAAAAGGCTATTTAACGAGAAAAATTAGCAACTAATATCCGCAAATATCACTTAAAAGCGCCCGTATCTCATCATCATCATCATCAGCCTATGATAGTCCACTGCTGGACATAGGCCTCCCCTAATGCACCCCTATCCATTAGGGGATTTGGACCGTATCCCACCACGCTGGTCCAAAGCGGGTTGGTGGGTGGACCGGCCTTTTACATGCCCATCCGACGCATGGATCAGCTTACTTTTAGGATGATCCATGCGTCGGATTGACCAGGTGGTGGGATACGGTCAAAAACCCCTAATGGATAGAGGTGTATAAGGGGAGGCCTATGTCCAGCAGTGGACTATCAAAGGCTGGTGATGATGATGATGATGATGATGTAAACTGCATTCCCTTGTCAGTAAATTTGTAGGCACGTCAAACAAGGACTGCCAAAGATGATCTTGACAATGTGTTTTATTACACGCCCTTAATTTGAGACAATAGGGCAATCGGTCCTTATGGCTCCCATCATCATTAGCTTATATCAGCCTGTGTTATTCCACTGCTAGACATAGGCCTCCCCTAATGCACGCCTTTTTCAGGTTAAAGACTGGTCATCCTCTAATTTACACACGGTCATAAGAGACGCAATGGATAGAAACGGATGGATTCCGATCACACGCTCGACATGCCGCTATGATCAGCATCATGATCCATCGAACGACCGGAGAAAGAGACGTTTGATATCATGAAAACAACAGTGGAAATTATAAAGGTAACGTTTAGGCTTAAACATTTAAACCATAAAACAATTAAAATACGGATGTTTTTTTTTATAAATAGTACTTAAAATTCTTCTTAAAGAATAATATGTATTTCCACCCATGGAACATATAGCTAATATGATCCATAGAATATAAAATATGTATATAGATATATTTGTTGGTTTAAAATTATGAAGTGGCTTCCACGAACAATGATGAATGATGAAACATTAAATGTTGTAATTATACATTAACTAAACGAGGAAATTATTTTATAAATTTAATTTCATTACCAAACGTAAAATGTAAGTTATTCCACTTACATTTTCAAGCTTTGGCATAATAATAAGATATTGCGAACAATAGTTTTATTTATTATATACACGGGGTATAGTCACCGGCAACACAGAACTAAAATTAAACAAAATGTTAAAAATAAAAAAAAAATAAAAACATACAAGATAAGAAATGCGTACAAATAATTTCTTAAATATTAAAATTGTAACAGAAATTAAATATTTTAGTTCCATCATAAATGTAATTTATGTTAAATATCATTTGATTATTTACGTCAGTATTTAAGTTTGCGTGTAATTCATCATTTTATACTTTATTTATAAGATAACTATAATTTGCGAATTATTTACTAGGGTTTCAAACGTTAAATATGTCGGATACTAAAGAACCCATACAAAATTCAGGAGTTTCCAACACGATTTAGGTTTATAAGGTTTCTTACCTATTCGAAAGTTACTTTCATTTCATGGCTATAATTTAGTTTAAGTAAACAATTTACGATGTTTAAAATTATATTAAATATACAAATTAAATAAATATAATTATAAATTAACTGTTACCTACATGTTACCGCAACGTCTTTCGGAAACTCGATTCGTTATACGGTTTGATAAACAATAAAAAGCGTGGTTAATTTATGACTTGGAAGGTATGAATAGATATAAAACGTCTTTACATAAATTTATTACTATAAAACTATAATTTAATATACTCACCGGTAAAACCAGCGATTATTTTCAGCAAAATTGACCCGCTTGAAAGGTTCACTGCGCTCGAGCCGCGTACGTTAGAAGTATGCTTCCTTATTGTGGATGTCCCTATCCCAGGATGACAGGGGTACCGGCGTTCGTTCAATTTGTTTTATTGACTAGTCTACGGGACCAGCAGAAAGTATGGTCGGCAAATCAGTACAGTACAACGCACAAAATATTCGCATACGCCCTTTGCTCCCGTATGCATAACGCTAATACAGCAGAACGAAATTGGAACCGATCCAGTCAGATGATGCACTAGTTCGGTTTATTTGCGAGCGTCGAAATGATAATGCGATATCTATTATGCACTTGTGATCTATTATGAATTGTTTTACACTACAGTGTTATGGATTTTATAACTGTGTCAATGACTTAATCTATTAATTACACCAATATCTAGCTGTTATATCAAATCCTTGTTAATAGGTTATTGTTCTCAGCAAAATGAGTATGATAACGTTAGACTGAAGTTTTAAAATTATACGCAATAATTGTATAAGGTGATGGTTTTAATAATAATTTATATAACCTTAAAATTGCTTATAGATCGTAAGTTACAAATTATTTGTACAAATAAAATTTATCTTTCACTCTGTCAACTGTTTTTGTGCCGGAGATCGAAGACTCGAAATCTGCGAAACAAGAACTTAGGTTTATTATGGATTTTAAGTTGGTTGGTAAATTTGGGACGATCGAAAAACGATCATCCGAACACCTAAAGTAACTTCTGACTATTAATAAGACTATTGATTAGAGAAATAGGAGTAAATCAGCAATTCAAAATGTCTAAAATTCGGATTTGTTTTAATATCGCTTTGAAAATAATACAATATTATTATTTAATCACACCTACACTAAAAAGAAGAAGACATCATCCATGATAGGGAAGCCTTCTGAACACAGTTTTCTTGTACTGTAAATAAATTTCATTTGAAGTGAATATTTTTTATATATTTTAGTATACCATAAACAGATTTTATTTGAAACACATTCTGCAAACACAATTTTTACTTACACATAGAAACATTACTTATTTTTCTAAAGCTATTTTTTTATATTTTTTACATTAATTTATTGAATATGCAGAAATTTCATACAAAAGCGGAACTGCTGATATCATTGTCGTCTTTCTAACGTTAGGTTAGTAATGAGGTAATAAGCCACTAGAAAATAGTTAAACAAAATAATTGCATATTTAAAAAGGTTTCCACGCTTTAATTAAAGACTTAAAGAACTCGCAGTTCTTCAGTAACTAAAAACTGTGTCCTTGTATGAACCAGCATTAGATGTTTATTTCTAAATACTATCAGGTCTTTAGATTTATTCCCTTTAAGCATCTGTTGTGTCGATGTTATGTGACCAAATTTAGACATTTTGGTGAATGAATCTCGGAATAAAAATGACCCATGTGAAAGTGATATGCCTGAAATTTAAGTACAAATTTAAACATCTTTATTAGTATTCGGTATCGGTATTGTTCACATAGGTTCAATATCTAATTTGCTTTAAAATAAATAGATATTTTTTTTATTTAAGTTGTATGTCGTTCCTGGGCAATGTAGTTACCTAGTTGTGAATCAGACAAATGGATGACTATCGAATAATTTATTAGGGTCAAAGGTTGGGGGCAATTGTTGCCAATGATCGCGTAGGTTGAGATTTCGGCAATAGGTTTCCTTATTAAAGCATTGGACAAATCTTCTCATATCCTGCCCGCTAGCCAATTTTATTAATAAATTGCCAACATTCCAAATAAGACAATGACAATGCGATAAAAAAATGTGTAGCAATATGATTTAGTTTTTTTGTGCACCGTCACTTGTTTATCGTCAAGCTTAATGTTGTTTAAACAGACGGAACAACGGAAGTTAGTAATGAATTTAGTGTTGGAAGGAATAGTTATTGTTAAATCAGGTATTATATTTAATTTTAAACTGAAAACAAAAATAATTGCCGTTAGTAAAAATTTGAAGTTATTAGTTAAGCGTCTAGTGCATGAGCTGAAGCGATGTATTTAACGATGAAATTTGTTTGTTTTAAAAAATGCTTTTATTTTCAAGCTAAATAACACGATGATAGGCAGTTTTCACTATTTATAGTCTGCTTTAATAGAGCACAAAAAACTTTAAAAGTAACAGTAGCACTGACAGTTAAACGCTGCGTGTAATCTGCCTTATATCAGCTCGTTCGGCTTATATCTATATTATAACAACATATTACTACCTCCATAACCTAGTCTTGGGTTCGAATCCTGCGGGGATTTAACAACTTCTAATTATTGCTTCCTATTGTTGTTCGTTAGGGCTGTGCGGGCTAATCACCGTAATGTCTAAAAGGATCCATGCATCGAGAAGCACGTAAAAGGACAGAGAGAATTGTTCATTGCCAGGTTATGTTATAATTTATTATATAATATAAGAAATAACGTAGATAATAATGAAGAAAATAAATAATTTTTCAGTTTTTGTTGAGACAAATTCAAAATTCATCACAATAATTAAAGTGCCTAGAATGCAGAGAATGGATTGAAACTAAAATAAGTATAGACGCTTGTTACCCCATATCGCGAAACTAATAAACAAGCGTGAATTCATCGACAGTTCTATTGCTAAGCTAAACTAGAGAGGAACATAAAGGTCAGACAATAATAATGATGACGAAAAATTTAAGCTAGTTTGGAGTGAAACTAATAAGATAACATGCATTGAGTGCAAACGCACCGGTGGTAGGTCCCCTTTTTACAGGAGACCGTCTGGGTGGGTACCACCGCGGTGCCTATTTCTGCCGCGAAGCAGTAGTGTGAAAACACTGATGTGTTCCGGTTTGAAGGACACCGTAGCCAGCGTATTTACTGGGTAAACGAGACTTAACACCCTATGTCTCACGGTAGGCAGCGCGTTGGCGATACCACTCGTATTGCCAATGTCTATAGGCGTCGGTGACCACTTTCCATCAGGTGGCCCGACTGCCCGTCGCCTGCGTAGGCCATAAAAAAACACACACACACAACAACTGGTGCTTTGTATTGTATTTCGTGATGTAACGCTTAGAGATTCTTGTCTATGGTAAGCTTCATCTAAAACAGAGCCTGAAGGAGAAGGAGCTACCTTTCTTTTGCCTGGTGGCTTACATATTTCGTCATTATTGTAGCCACCATACTGCCCACGCCGCTCCGATTTACAAACTGTTTCCTGACTACAAAACGTGATTAACAGAGATTAAACTTTTTGCCACATGAAATAATACGAACAAAAACAAAGTTAACAGCCAATTTGCGGCAATTTCAGAGGGAATGGCTTCCTGGGCAATTGACTGTTTTTAATTTGATAAATTTGAAAATTGCAGGCTTTCTATTTGTTTCTTTCTAACATAAACAGCAATCGTAATCTCTATCATAGTACCTTTCTTTTTTATTTTAAGGCTATTTTTATTGTAATCTGTCGTGGTGCATTAAAAATTTAAAACCAACATTCCGAAATTTATTGGGACAACTAAGTAGCATTCCAATAAAACAAAATATTAGCAAGTAGAACATGATATGTATGAAACAAAATATGACAGTTTGTATCGATTTTTGTTTGTCACATTTTTATTAGGGATGTAACGGATGATTTATTAGGGATGAACGGTTGCTGTCCGGTATCCGGAATATCCGGCCATTATTTTACTATCCGGCCGAATACCGGATAGTTGCGCACTATCCGGCCGGATACCGAATAGTGATTCTGTTTGGTATTTAACTTTAAAAATGGTTAGTTAGTATACAAGAAAACCACACCAAATAATCAATATTCGTTTATTAGTATTACCTTTAACAACACTTAAAATTTAAACTCATCAAAAAGCCTCATTTGAAGTAGTTAAAAAAACCTATGATCAGCATTAGGTATCCATTCAACAGATCGTAGCGATCGTATATTAATTTTTAATAAAATAAAATAAGTGTTATAAAATGAATAAAAAGAGAGTTTAATATTCATAATTAACTAACGGCAAATTGTGGTGAATAAAAACGAGATTGTCTGCACATTCTGGGTAACAGACGATTCCTCCTATTTTCATAAACAAGTCCTGCCTCTGAAAAAAGTCTTTCGCTATAAACACTGCTACACGGTGAGGACAGGTATATTTGGGCAAATTTTATCAATATTGGGAATTGACTGGCGTTCGCTGCCCACCATGCATAAGGATCACTCTGTCGATCAACTCGGGACATTTTTAAGTAAAAGTCAAGCTCGTTGGCTATACCACGATTTGTCGTATCTTCGGTTTTACTATTATCTTGAGCGACTTCGTCAAAGCAATCCCAAAATGTTTCATGAACAACAGTTGCGCTATTGCCTGCCCTTCTTTTCATTGGAGGTGAATCTCCTTCAGTACTATTTGAATCCATTTTACGACAACTCATTTTTAGGCCCTCTAGAAGCAGCTTTTGTCTAGCTTTTTCTGTTTGTATTATCTCGAAAAAACTGGTTTTGAATCTGGGATCCAATATAGTAGCCAAAAAATATTTTGGATCGTCATCAAGATGTTGAAAACGCTGCTCTATTTTAGTGTTCAAAGACATCAAAACATGCAACAAATTCGGTACTTTCCGTGCAGTTTCTTCTTTTTGTAGGTACCTCATGAACATAGCCACGTGTGGTATGACTTCGGAAATGCATGACAAACCTGAGCTGGTAATTTTCGTTATTTCCTCGAAAGGTTTAAGAAGGCTGAGATATTGCTCCATTAAGTTCCACTGATAAAGAGTCAAGTTACTTAATGTATCGTGGTCGGCAATATATAAAGAAACAGCCCGTTTCTGCTCCAATAAACGCTCCTGTAAATAGTAGGTGGAGTTCCAACGTGTACTGACATCTTGCACCAACTGATGTTCCGGCAACTTCAGTTCCTTTTGAATAGCTTTGAGTTTTTCTTGCGCTAGTCCTGACTGACCGAAATAGGTTACATGCGCCTAGAAGCAGCCAACATCTCCATTAAATCAGGGTGACATTTAAGTGATTCAGTGATGACCTTTTGGAGCGAGTGAATGAAACAACGAGCTGAATCGTATTCAGCCACCCGAACTCCTTTTACTATATTAGCCCCTCTATCGTGCACAAGAATGTGTATTTTATTCAGAGAAATGTTCCAGCGCGCGGCAATAACGTTCAGTTCGTTCGCTATATTCTCCCCGGTATGAGATCCTGAAAAGGGTTTGATTGCCAATACGCCATGTTCCAGTTTGAATTCAGGAGATATCCAGTGGGCTGTAAAACTTAAAAAGCTTTCATTATTGTGGTGGCAAGTCCATATATCTGACGTAACAGACACCGCGGCGGCTTTAGAAATTTTTTCCATAATTTTTTTATTGATTCGGTCATAAATGTCGGGTACTATTTTTTCAGTCATAAATGTACGATTGGGGATTTTGTACTGAGGCACTGCCTTATGCATAAGCCTGTTAAAACCAATTCTGTCCACCATTGATAGTGGCTCATTATCTAACGCAATCATTTCACCAATTAAATAATGATATTCCTTAGATTTTGGGTCATTGATACCCCAATACTGTTTTCTTTCTACTGTCTCTGCCAAAGTTAATTGTTTATGTGAAGCCAGCTGAGCGGGAGCGCTCGTACTTGCAAATAAACTCGTAGAAGGAAAAGTTCTGCTTCCGCCGCATGAAGTTGAAGATGGACCACCGTAAATTTCGGAGAATTTTTCGGGATGTTTGCTTTGCAAATGGTTTTTCATAGAAGAAGTCCCTGCCTTTTTTCCTTTGCCACCACGAGATAATTTTAATTTGCAAATTAAACACACTACGTACTTTGCATCTTCTATTTCTGTTTCAAAATATTTCCAGAACGGAGATCGTTTATTTGCCATCATTTTAGACAAATAAAATAAACACAGAATGAAGTTCACAATCACGTATACACTACGATACTATACACATTAAACAAAAAAACTAATCTATTCAGCAAAATAGGCGGGTGCACTTGTACTGCCTACGAAATTGTTTCGTACGATATAGTAATAAAATTCGTTTCTTGCCTTGAAAAAGGTCCGCCCAAACCTACAATACGTAACAGATAGAACCATGCACGACGCGCCCTCCGCCCAACTGAAATGTAGGTATCGTTTGGCCGGCCGAATATTCGGCGACCGGATATCGGAAATTCGCCCGGCGTTGAGGCCGGTACACACGTACACCATAGTTTGTGTTAGATTAAAACAATTTGTGTAACAATTGTATGATTTTTATTTGACAGAGAATTTAATACTGGAAACACGACATCAGTTGAATTGCACGCGCATTCGTGGTGTTTGTGATGCATTTTCTGAGCAGGAGATACCACTTACCATCTAATAAACGTCCTGCTCGTCTAGTTGTCCTATCCAATCATAAATAAACAACCGTATTACACCTTTCCGATTTCAGGCCGACCTTACTGCCCAGGTATGGCCAGGATTTCCTTAGCTTCTCTCCGGATTTCTCAGACATTATTATCAAAAGGACTCGAATATATTCAGTACATAAGTATAAGCGATACTTTTATTGACAATACGTTTTACTAACACGGGCAAAGGCATAATGTATATTCTTCAGAAAATAATCAAAAATAACGCCGGCCCTTTTCGACTCTTTTTCGGTCTTCGTCCGCGTCATTATCAACATCAAGTATCATATAGTCCAAATAATTTACACATTATAACAAACATCACACAATTGCTAGAAAACCGTGTCAGTTCCAATAATAAATAACATTATATATTAATAAAACCCCAAAATAAAACGACCCATGTGACATATCAATATATTTATTTATTTTTACGCGGTATATTTCCATTTGCCGGACGGTGCGTCGTTATGGTAGAAATTGCACTCCAGTTTGTTGATGCACGCCTTTCCGTATCTACAAGGCTTAGGGTGGTAGTAGTGGCAGCTCGGGTTCACGCAGTTGGGGTAGAACTTGCATAGATTGGCCGCACCGGTAGCGCAGATTGTCTTGTAGTTCGCTGCTGGCACCACGTGGGAGGCTGACAAATAATAATAAAGATAATTAATAATAATATTTCTGGACACAACATCATCTAGTCCCAAATTAAGCAAAGCTTGTACTATGGAAACTAGATAACTGATAAATACATAAACTTACTTTTCTTTTGTAAATAAATACATATACAGATAAAAGCACCCAGACACGAGAAAAACACTATGTGCATCACACAATATTGTCCCCGGATGGGAATCGAACCCACACCCTTTGGCGCAACAGTCAGGGTCACTAACCACTGCGCTAAGCGGGTTGTCGAATACTGCAGTTGTACATTTTAAATACAGTTTTAACGAAATTGATGTGAATAAAGTAATCCGTGGCAACGAGGCGGCGTCGTATGTGTCAGGGTTTGCAACGATGCGAATGACACTCGTGGTATGTATGGTGTAAGTTATTGATCGACCGTCACTCAATTCATAACATCGGTGACGTTTATGTACTTTGCTTATTATTGCACTTATTCGCAATTCAGGGTCAGAATTAACTAAACTAATGCCGCATAATTTCCTGTACGTGTGTGTTTGTTTATTCACGTTTTATTTATGTATGGTTTATGCTAGTCTTTATGCCGTCCAACTACTATTGAAGACCAGAAAGAGTCTGAAAATGAAATCTGTCTAAAAAGTACTTTTAATTTCTTAAATCCTGTAATAAAAGTTATTATTTAAACATGAAAAAAAAGATACGAAACTAGATTAACAGTTTAATAAAAACACCAATCAAACAGGCTACAATCAGCTCGCCAATTTCCGAATAAATATTTGTCTTACGACTCTAAAACAGACATTTAGATCATAGATGCATTCGTTATAGATATGTTGTTCACACACCTTTATATTTTCTAGATTTTCTTTAAAGTTTATATCTCGTAAATGTGATATAACTTTTGGATTCATTAAGAAAAATACCTCATTTTACAAAATTTTAATTTCTATTTACATTTAATTTAGTCGGTTAGTTAGATATGGCATGGAACTCTATATTGGGTTTGAAAGGTCAGGAATGTTACATACAAAATTAAAAGTGAACGCATCATAGGATTGTTATTCAATGTATCATCATCAGTCTGTAGTAGTCAGTCCACTGTTGACATAGGGCCTCCCCTAATACAACCCTATCCACTAGGGGGTTTTGGACTGTATCCCACCATGGTGGTCCAATGCGGGCATGGATCATCTTACTTTGCAGACAATCGGGTGATCGGCCAAAATTGCCCTAACCAACTAGGAAACCACAACGAAAATTTGTAGAGTCATTAGAACCCACGACCTTCGGTTACTAAAGCACACGCCCTTGCCACTAGGCTACGAAAGCAGTGACATTCCTTATGCATTAAATAAAACAAAGATTAATCCACTAACCGACGACAGGTCCCGTGATAGCATTGGGCGCGTTGACGCCCGCCTGCGCCGCGTGCGCGTGCGCGTACACGCAGCCGCGCCTCGTGCACGCCGCCGCGAACTTGCACCGCGGGTGTGCGTACGCGCACGACGAGCCGAATCGGCACAGCGGGAACGAGCGACACCATATCAGCTTCTTCTCGGCTAGACTCACTGTCGATGGTTAATTTGAATGTATGTTTGTAGGTATAATTAAATAATAAAAGCATTTATGTAAAACTGGCTGAAGACCGCGGCTCCGTCCGCGTGATAATATAATGGAGAAAAATGTGTTTTATTTTTACTAAGAAAAAATAGTCCAAGTTACTCTTAATATCATCAGCAATTTTTCGGAGCAGCCATTAAAGAGATTAGCCAGAACAACAAACAGACTGACAGAATTTTTTTATATATGTACTTGACTACCTCCATAGCCTAGTGGTATGGGCGTGTGCTTCAGAAACCAGAGGTCGTGGGTTCGAATCCTGCGTGGACTCAACATATTTTCATTGTTGTTTCCTAGTTGGTTAGGGCAATTTGGGCCGATCACCCAATTGTCTGAAAAGTAAGATGATCTATGCGTGGGATGGGCATGTAAAAAGTCAGTCCACCCACCAACCCGCATTGGACCAGCGTGGTGGGATACGGCCCAAAACCCCTTAATGGATAGAGGTGTATTGGGGGAGGCCTATGTCCAGTAGTGGACTATCACAAGCTGATGATGATATGTACCGGTTCTATAATATTACAAAGTACTCATTTAAAAAGAGTTGTTTTAATAGTACGAACAGACACTCCAATTTTATTTATTTGTAAAGATAACATTTTACATTGGCACTAGGCAGAGCCTGTCCTGTGGTTGCCAGTTACAGCTATCATCAAAATGTTCCAATGTTTTGTTTATCAGACAACCTTTAATGTGTGTAAAATCAATTAGTTTCCAAAATAGCCACTAAATCATCATTGTCAACCAGTCACTGGATGACAGGTTTATTTCTAGATAAAATTTCTAGTATAGAACAGATACAAAGTAACATGTGTCAACAAATGACAATGTCTTTGGTTAGATATGGTTTATCTAGCAAATATCCATAAATACAAACATATTGTATTAAGTAAGAGTACATAATTATAAAATATTATTATATGAGTTTTAAGCATTATTGTAGTATTAATTAAAGAAGTTTTTTTAGCTAAGTGATGATAATAAGTAACAACTTACATGGAGGGATAGCATCATATTTGTTGGTATTTGCTGCAGTGGTTACTATAACATCACTGCTTGCACTCTGGGTTCTTTCGCGCACTCTCTTGCCTCTTTCTCAACTATGTCAGTTTCGAATATTATCGGGGACGCTTTCCTCCTCTTTACCGTTGGAACTTCTAGAACAATCTCAGAATTACTAACGGCAAGGATTTTCGTTGGTTCCTTTTTTATAATTACTTGAGTGTCACTCTCCTCGCTTGCATCACTCAGCCTCTTCATTTGTGTGTCACTCGAGTCACTTAACTCTTCTTTTGGATGTCACTTGTGTCACTCAAAGTCTTCATTTGGACATTACTTGTGTCACTCAACCTTTTCTTTTGACTCTCAATAGGGTCACTCAATCTCTTCTTCTGTACTTCACTTGGGTCACTTAAATTTTTCTTTTCAACACTAGTGTCACTCAATCTCCTTTGAATACTATCAGTTGCTTTTGCATTACCATCTCTTTCAGTAAGTTTTCTCTTCAGCCCTTTAGTTGTATCCCTCAATTTCTTTGGATTATTGACATCCGACGCTTTTTGTTTTGTGTCATTGTGGTCATCAATTGATTTATCGAGAGTGTCACAAGTGATAAGTATATTAGGTTGGCTATTAACTTTATCTTTCCCAGCTTCCTTGGTATTCTCGCCTCTGTCAACCTTCAATACACTCGGGGCAGGCTGCATAAATTTGCTCTTGTCAATGTTGTCCCCATCGTCCAAGATCCCTTCCATCATCAGCTTCTTGGCGAGAAACGCGTTGGGAAGGTATCCATCCATTGTTACTATGAATTGTGTGTCTCTGTCTTTGTCTACTGTTGGGTTGTGGATGTTACTGGAATTTTGAATAAATATTAACTACTAAAATAATAATTTATTTCAAGATAAAAATTACATTTAAAATAAACAATATGATAAGACAGAATAATGTTAAAAGTATATAAATACAATATTTTATATGATGCTTTATTGTATTGTTATTGAAACATGCAATGAAATTGGTAAACATTCAAAATATTACTTTGCTTAATATAAAAAGAATTATGTCTAAATAATACTTCTTATCAAACAATTTTAATGTTTTTAAAATATATAACAAACATTCAAACAAAATAATATCAAACCTAGTGATTTAACATAAGATATATTTACATATAAAGTATTTATATATGGTACTTACATTGTTTCAATAATCAATTTATCCTCTTTTCTTGTTGACACCTATTTGGTACATAGTCAGTGTTTTTGATGACTTTAGTTATTTGCATGGGTTTATCTTTATTGCTAGTGGTGATACTTGATGGCCTAAAAATTAATTATCATCAATCCTTTTTATTTAAAATTAAAACGAATCTAGCCAGGCAATCATGAATTGATGTAAGCAACACATCAACACTGCTGTCATACTTGCGACAATATTTAAATTGGAGTTAAGCAGGGAATCGATAGGACTTGCTTATAATTGCAACCTGGGCAGGTGCATTGGTAATTGACTAATTGCAGTTGTACTATAGCTGGTTCAAGTTGACAGCCAGCGGGGGATCTGCCAAGATGGCAGATCCCCGCTACTGGTGCTACCTTGCAAAAGCCCTATGTCCAACAGTGGACGGATAAAGGCTTATGATGATGATGATAAAGTAGGTTAGTAGTAGTTAATAGTTATTTTACATTAACAATAGAGCACATGACAAAAATATTTCATCACATGTCTAGCATTTTAGCTGTGTTACTGCAATGTCTACCACTGAGCAACAAGCCACAAAAAAATGCCATATGTATGAACACTATTTCATTGTTTCAGGTTAATTTGCTTTTAGGAAATCCATTACCTATTTGGCACTGCTGTAATGAGATATGTGTTAACATTAAATACTTTGCTATGGCTCTATTAGTATAAAGTTTAAAATTCAATGAAAAGGTGAAAATAATAATGCTATTGATTGACACTAAATTAAAACACAAAAAACATATTGAAGAATGACACAAAACAACAAAAGACTCACAAAAATTTTCCTAAAATAGGACTAAAGATAGAAAAAAGGACAAAGAAATGTCAGTTATTAAACTACCAAATGTAAAATTTGTAAACACAAACTTCAATGTTGTATCTTCATTATCACCAACATCATTAGGTGGCCCTGATGGCACTTGGATGACTATATTCTGCGCGTCGATTCGTCGCATAGGCAGCACCATAGCTCGCTTCACTTTTTGCTTTTCCATCTCCACTTTTGGCGGTGCCTTTAACATAATTTATTGATCATACCATCATTTCGAGGTTACATAGTAAACAATTTTATAGTTATTTCTGTTAAATTACAATTAATTTTATAGGAACAATCATCCTAATATTATCGAAATAATTTCCATGAATCTTGGTCCTCTATGTAGAGTTTTTCAAAGTAATATTACACATGTATGAAAATT
Organism: Lamproptera curius; assembly: GCA_029286875.1. Taxonomy (NCBI): domain Eukaryota; kingdom Metazoa; phylum Arthropoda; class Insecta; order Lepidoptera; family Papilionidae; genus Lamproptera; species Lamproptera curius. The sequence continues at coordinate 1,008,651 of JAGSMT010000074.1, read as the reverse complement.
ATGCCTGAACTTTTTATTAAAATGCTATTACAAATTAAATCATTACTAAGTATTAGTATAATAATTCATCAGACAAAGTCTTTTTGGCTTAATTTCAGAATATGCATATGTAAATATGCCTGAACTGATAAAATCTGCAATTAAACATATACTTATTGATTTTCATAGACTGATTCTTTTCAATTATTGCAAATAAGGCCTATGTAAAATTCAAGAAACAATCGAAGCAATAATGACTTATTGCGTTTTCAAATAATACATGGATTATTATCTATAAAAGGTTAATCATGACAACATAGGTGCCTATCGAATGGGACTTTTATAGAAACAAGTTAACATCAAAATATTATCGTCTACCATGAATATACGGACTACAAACTGTGTCTTTGATAATTATCCCAATAAACATGATTTGTGTTTGAGATCAGGCTTTGTTTTTATAAATTTGGCATCTCATTTGGCTCGCTCTTTAAAAATGAAATAATGACTACTCTGTTTTTTTGCGAATCTATTATTGCAATATTAAAGGCATTACATTTAGTAGGCTCTTGTGCGCGTCGGCCACCGCTTTGAGTAGAGGTTCGAAACCGGCGCCGAGACACGTGGCCTGGGGCGAACTCGAACCACGCTGGCGCAGAGTTGAACGTGCCGGTCTACTGTCCAAGACGGAAACTCTGTAAAAAATTTAAAAAAGGTTGATTTATGTATGACATTTTAAGAACATTTTAAAAATAATAATGTTCTCCATATGCACTAGTGTACGCGCAGGCACAGATGCACTCTCTCTTCCTTTATACCCTCGTAGTCCGATGGGACGGATGACCGACATGATAGACTTTTTACATACCCCTCCGACGCATGGATCATCTTACTTTACAGGCAGTTGCAGGCAATTGGGCATTGCAGGTTGTGATCAGCCTTTATTGCCCAATTGCCACCAACACCACACGAAAACCACAAGGAAACAACTTAAAGTAGTAGTTCAGTACCTTCAAGATTCGAGCAACTGCTATGGACATAGTTACATTAATTTCACTCATTTTAAAAACCTATAAAACAAGTTATGAATATATAAGACAGAGAACTGATGGAATTAGCCATAGTCATTAGCTGTATTAGCCCTTAGCAGCTGTGTGCCAACATCAGTAGGCACATAAATCTAGTGTTCTTATTAATAAACTGTCAACAAGATGTCATGAGTTGAGCAATAATACACTAACAGCAAGGCTCTGGGTTACAATTCAATCTTTTCCCGGGAGATACTTTTGGTATAAAATATTTACATTCTGAAGCAAGTTTTTTGCTAGCTACCTGTTAAACAAAAATCAAGTGATTGTAAAAGTCCTAAGTTACTCAAAAACTATTACGATGTTGTGTTTGTTATGTACATAACATTACGGATGTCTGCACATACTGCTGATTTGCTTGTATAATTAAGAGAGCATTATGTTGTTTCATATCTAAATTCCTATTACAAGAACTTACTTTGAGCTCCTTCTTGTTGTTTCGTCGTGTATTTCTCCTCTGGCTTCTTCAGAGGACGCGCTTTGATTTTGAGGTTCAGGTGTAGTTCCCAAGCGGCTTTTGGCAGATTTATTCGCAACCACATCAGGTTGCCTTTCCGGTGTAAACCTGAAACTCATAATTGACAATAAAAACAGCTATATCATATACTATAAGCAATATAAAGGATGGACAAGTACGGAGATAAGCCACATGTAATTTCTTACTACCTTAAACGAGTTTGTAATTAACAACAACCTTTCGGGACTCTCTGAGGGCTTTACCGCAACTCTTTCCATTTCCCTCGATTGTTGCGCCTCCTTTGACGCGTCCCGGACACCAAGTCTGTCTCTGATTGGTCGCTTTGGGAGGTTAAGCTCAATGTGTGGGAGGGATTCTGGAGTTTCAGGAATATCTTTAGCCTTAATAATTTGTGGAGGTAACGGATTGTCTGGAATAATAGGGGGGGTTGCTACATGGTGCGAAGCGGTTTTCGGTATTTCCTGTAAACAATTTAAGTATTAAAAAGTAAAAGGAGTTGTAACGTATTTTATCGCGTTTATTTTACATTTTTAATTCTGGCCTTTTTCAACTTTTTTAAACGCGTTAAATCGGTTATACGTCCTTTTTATTCAATAATGTCTAGTATTCATGTAAACAAAAGATTTAATTATATTAAAAAATATTATTATGTTACTAAACTGGAATTATTGAAGATATATATATATAAAATACCTGAAAAGAGTCTTCGGCAAAATCATTCAAGAGCTCTTCAGCTTCAGTCCTTATATTCAAGAAGTCTTCATCGTCTGACATAGACTCCATATTTTCGGGCAATTTAGTTTTCAACACAAATTTCTTTGGTTCCTTACTTTCTGTTACTTTCGGCTGTTCATTTGCTTGACCGGGTGATGTGCAATTATACTAGTAATACTCAATTGATCTTCATTTGATTCTGGTTGTGACGATATTGTCGCTGGATCGATTATCGGTAAGATTGGACGTTTGGTTTCTGTTAATACTGCCTTTTGGTCCACATATTTTTGGCATTGTTTTTCATCGTCTAATGAAATACCGTGGTTCTTTAAAATTTGCCCAGCAAACACGTCTGTTATAGAAGGTTCCGATTCTTTCTCTATATTCATAAGTAATGGAGGCACATTTGGACGTATCATTTCATGGTGCTTACTCTTCTTTTTATTCTTGTGTTCTTTCTTATCTTCTCTCTTTCTGTGCGCCTTTCCTTTTCTTTCTTTTTTGATTTCTTTGAAGTTTCACCTTTCTTTTTGTCTTTATCTTTCTTTTCCTTTGCTTTCCCTTCCTTGGATTGTGATCTTTCTTTTGGTTTAACAGCTTCAAGTATTTCTGTGTATAATATATGAAAATAATTAACAATTCCTTTTCTGTACATTAACCAGATGAAATGTTAACTTAATATTCTCAGATACAAGTTTAAAAAAATTCACTTCTTTAAAATATTTCAAAATAAAAAATTTAAACAAAATAATTATTATCAAAATAAAAAAAAATACTATGTCTTGGAAGAAAGAAAAATTAAATTTTTTTATATTGAATTAAACAGAAACATTGTTGTATCTCTCTGTATCCACTGTCTATGTTTGAACCTATAGCGGTCCACTAATATTTTTATTATTTTCAGACATTTCATTCACATTAGAGAACAATAAAAATCCGACTTCCTGCTTTCTATGCAATAAAATTATAATAACTAAAATAGTTGAGCTACTAAATTGAAAATTTTAGACATTAATATAAAAATTAAACTGCCTCCGTAGCCTAGTGGTATAGGCGTGTGGCTTAGAAACCGGAGGTCGTGGGTTCGAATCCTGCGGGAATCAACAAATTTTCATTGTTGTTTCCTGTTGTTAGGGCAATTTGGGCCGATCACCCAATTGTCTGAAAAGTAAGATGATCCATGTCGGATGGGCATGTAAAAGTCGGTCCACCCACCAACCCGCATTGGACCAGCGTGGTGGGATACGGTCCAAAACCCTCTAATGGATAGGGTGTATTAGGGAGGCCTATGTCCAGCAGTGGACTATCACAGGCTGATGATGATATAAAATTTATATGTAATTTATGTATCTAGTGGTGTATATCTTTCTGAATAATGGCCATAAATAGAATGCTACATACTTAATGGTGCAGTAACAGTGACTTCCTGCAGTTTCTTCAGCACCTGATGTAACCAGTTAACAAACAATTCTGTGTTGTCACCAAGGAAAAGCTGTAGGTCTTCATCCATTTGTGCCCTTGTGCGTTTATTAGCAACCATTACCATTACATAATCAGGTAGTTCATCATCTGAAATGATTACAATATAAATATATATATCACTTATTTACTGTTTCTGTTTATGCCCCCATTAACTGCAGCTTTTGTATTTAATTTTATATATAAATATATTCAATAATACAGGAAAGATTTCAAACAATTCTTTAAATAAAATAATAACAATATTGTCTATACCCATTATGATTACGGGCCTTTGTTAAAGATCAGCCAAAGCATCATATTATAGTCGACCAATTCATGCAAAAACACTGATGCACTCCTTGCCCACCACTTGCTCTACTTTCACATAAGACTGATCACCAACACAACACACAGATGACACAGGGGAGGGATCAGGTGCAGGATAAATGTTTTACATGCCACTCTGACATAAACCATCTTAATTTACAGACAATTAGTTGATCAGCCTATTTCCCTAACCATGTATTTAGTAACACCTAAGAATGGCACCACAGAACTCAAACCCATATAGCGAAAGCTAATATAGGCTACAATGGCAGTTAATACCTATACAGATACAGAAAAACATGAGTGTGTGACAATACAATGTTGTGTATGGAGATACACAATTGAGTAATAAATTACTTAACAGATGTTCCTAATGTTTCAGCCTTTTTTATTGTCTATAGTATTAAGTATGCAGAGAACAGTTTAACTCAATCTCTATTTATTTTTTACTTTACTAAAGGAGTAATCTAGGTGATAAATTCACCTATTACATATGTATTAAGCTATCTAAAAAAATGAACATGCAATTTTATTCCCATCTTTATCGGAACTGCTAACGTTAACTATGATAAAAATTTACGAGTATAATTAGCTACTTACCCACATAACATCCTAATTCTGTTAGTTTGGCCTTTATAGCAGACTGTAAACAGAAAAATACAAAGTGAAATTCGGCATTTGTTTATGCAAAAATAGGTATGGTATTAAGTTTATAATAAATTTAAATAAATTTATTAGATATGTAGCAGGAGTTTTACTACATTAAAAATAAAACTGCAATATTTACCCGCATTTTCTGTCCAATTTCACTGCCGACAACATCCATTTTTATTTCGGTTTTTCAAAGGCTTAGTCAAGAACTTTTTCTCCTTACCTTATTTGACTATTGATATATTAACATGCTAATAATTCACACCAGTACCATAAACTGGACATATTACAATTATAATCTCTATATTAAAATAACTATTTAGCACAGAAACAGACATAACATTTTTTTGATTATGTCTCGAGCATAGAATATATTAACAATCGTTCTTACGTCAACAACAGATTAAAAAACTTTTTAAAATAGTAAATAGAAAAACCGTGTAAGCAATCTTATCGTTTTTCACGGGTTTAATTGTTTGTCATTTTCTATCAATTTTCAATAAATAGGCCTCGGGGTTAAAGCATAAATTTATAATATGAATTTGTCAAGGACCATTCTTTTCGTATATTTCTTGTGCCTAATTTTACTTATAAAGGCTCAGTTCTGTAAGCGCATAATTTTTAAAAACTAATTTTAAGTTGTAGCCAATTTTCAAGGATTTGTTGGATTGTTCTTTTAAATAAGATTTGTCGGTTAAAGTGTATTTATAAATATTAATTTAAAATTCATATTTTCTGTATAATAGTTATAATAATATGGTTTTGTAAACCCATTAACAAAATGTATTTTTAAAAATACTATCAAACTAAAGGTTCTTTCACGATTCAAGGGATAGGGGCGGTTAAAAAATTTTATTAAGGTTACTCTCGACAGCAGATTTACTCACAAAAAATGCAACAGTTGCTTCTTTCTCATCGCTGTTGACGAGCTGAATTAACGTGATAACAATCTTCGGCGACCCAACGTATGCTGATTGCTGACGTTTTCATTTTTCAAACAAAACCACGATTAATAATTTAATAAAGTGCAAATAACAAAACAAAGTAAAGGCAATTTATTTTTAGTGTCGAAATATGAACACGGAGCATGTATTGTCTGTAGCTAAAACCATTTATTTTATTATTTAGCTCGATATTATTTAAAAATAGAGTAGTCGATTGAGTTCAATGAAAATAGGTTTACAACTACTTATATTGCTGAATTTCACTAAGAGTTTTTGTATTTAGCATAGCGGGTTTCATATTTATAAAAGTAAAAGTAAGAGATCCTGTAACGTTTTAATTACAATCTAAATAAAATAGAAAAGGAAAGTTATTTTCTTTCTTATTTCAGGCAAAAAATGGTTAAGCGATGGGTACTTAAAGCAACTTGTTTCTCTATTTTATACGTTCAAAACTAGTTTAACTTTAAAAATTGATTTATTGCGCATTTACTATGTTTATTTAGATGCATCAACAGTACCTAAACCAAAACAGCAACTTTTCTAATTTACGTCTGCCTGTCTATCGTTCTTTTTTAAGCTATTATAAATATATTAAAATTAAAAATAAATTATTAAAAATATATTTTGATTCTTGTTTTTAAAATTAATGGGTTGTTGTGGCTGGCGCTATGGAATGAGCTGTTTTGGATATTCTCTGCGTGATAGATAGAACGGTAACATACCTGGAAGAGTTATCAATCTGAGGAACCAAAGGGTCGGCAACATATTCCGTAGAACCGACAACTGTTGTTGAAAATAGGTTCTCGTGTGAAAGCCGCGTACTGGATATCGCAGTGTAAAATGATTCCTTATGAGATGGAGTGACGACCTGTGCAAATGTTCAGGGAGTCAATAAATGCAGTAGCACATACTTCTTGGAAGCTTATGGGGGTGATGGTATATGATGATGATGAAGTGGACTCTAAATATTACTCCTATTTCAATGCCCATATTTACTTTCTTACAAATATTAAATTATTTTATTAAATCTCTAAACCCCATTTTCGCTATTACGCTTATTTAGCGTTTATGATTATACACGATAGTTGTACGCTATGAAATTTCCTCGAAAATATGAGCTGTGATTTTGGAAACTACTTAAGAGCATAAGCTTCATAAAAATAACAAATAGTATCTCGATATATTACGATTTTGGGTCAACAAATATGTCTCGAGTAGAACAGAGTCAATAGGCTAGTGATCAATCTTCCAATACAATACACTCGAAGTGTTTTCTCGCCATAATAGTAAGTCATCAATAATGATGACGGAGGTCCAGATAAGTAAAGCAATAAATTGGTTTGTCTTTCCAACTGAAACAGGCTGATACATTTTTTTTACTATACTTATTAGGTATAAATCGATTGTCTAGTGTGAGTGAGCACCATTACACTTTTTTTTTTCACATAATGTACTGTATTATATACGAGGCATGATTTTTTCTAATGTAGGTACTGTTTTGGAATTAATAAAAAGACGTGCAAAGATATCGCAAGAATTTTATTTTTACATGAAAGCCTGTACCTTAATCTACTATGGTACATAATTTACGTGAATATCGAGGCACTTGTCATAACTTGGCACCAGTTTTTGAATACCCTTCTCATAAAAATCTGCCGCCTGACTTGCTAACCACTGTATCCCAAACGTTTCGACTTAATCGTGACGAATTTCGGCCGACAAAGAAGCTCTGTGAATGGCTCGTTCTACATTCAGGGACCATTTTGGCCTTGTATGTTATAAAATAATAATAATAATGTAAGCTGTTTATTTATTTACACTTACTGCACTTATGGTACTGAGGTGGCCTTAATACCGTAGGCATTTTCTCCCAGTCAACCTTAAGGTGGTGCAGAGGTAAGTGGGGAGGTAGATCGATAAAATAAAAAAAGGATGTATTAGTACTGTTTGATATTATAAAACTTAAATCCTTTTCTGATCACATTCACAAAATGTAATTGACTTAATTTTTTGTATCACTGTCAAACTATATAATTTTAAGTAGTTTTTAATATAAAATGAGCTCCTAGGCATACTTCATGTAAAAAATATAATATTAATTTGTATAATGCGTACAATTAAATTATTATTGCGATTAAATTGCTAAGTAAGCTAAAGTACTCGGCGAGTTATAGTATTTATTATCCGAGAAAGTGTAACAAAAAAGGCTCGGGACTTATTTATTTGACCATTTTTCTTATTGTCTTAGTCACAGGACAATTCAATTAATTCTTTGCTCCACGAGTCGCTTTTATTTTCGGCACACTGGCTTTAACCAAAATATTATATTAGCGATAATATATACGTTACACATAATGTATTAGTTATTTTTCTCAGCATCTTTTCGTACGCTCTATTATCTCAGAACCGAATTTCTAGACCAAACATTTAATCAGGGTAAAATGATAACATACTAGAGGTTCTATCCTATTTTCGTTTGGTTAACATTTTAGTTTAAACAAGTGAAGTTTTAACAAAAAAATATGACTGACTTCTAACATCGTATAACTATTTTACGCGATATGAGCAGGTAACAATGTGCCGCTGTACTAAATTGCGCCGCGTTTTCTGCCACCGCATTTGAAATCTCTGATAATTTTCGATTAAAATGTCGTCTATCACACGTTTTATGTACATAGGATGAAGAATTTTTAATACAATAACTTTTATGAGAACTTAAACTGTATTAGCTCAAAAAAGCTTTGAATGTGCCTGATTGCAATTTTTAAAAATGTTTACATTTAAATGCTTATTGTGCGTAATTTCTAAAACATAGATGAATACTATTGCGGACTTTATTGAAAACTAATTCGAGAAGTACAATGATGTAAAATATACTTTTTGTCTATCTTTTACGGTTTTAGCAGCGTTTGTAATTTAATCGCATGAGGTTGTGATTTTTTATGTCTCTAATATCTATTAAACTACTTATTGCCATATTATTTAAAAAAAATGGGGCCAATAGGAAGCTAATATCTATTATTTAAAAAAAAAGAATGTATAAAATCGGAGCTCTAGGAGCAGAGAAACGAGGTAACATATATAAAAAAAAATATACGATGTCGGTCAAGAATTTATTTTTATATTAAAAAAGCCTAATAAGGCAGGTAAGGTTAGTAAGGTAAAAAATTAAGGTTAATTCTTTTACGCCTTGCAACTCAAGGTGTAAAAAAATTGGTTTAGTAAATTTGATTTAGTAAAGACTTTTAATTTGTCTAGTAATAAATGTAGCCAATGTTACTTAGAGATCATGCATCTTTGTGCTGGGAAAATATTTTTTTTAAATCGGTGTCAGTTTATTCATTACGCACAAAAATACACAGTTTTATTTATTTATTAAAACTTTATGCACAAATAAGTACAAATGCGAACAGTTTTTGACAGCTAAAACCATTGCTTGCGTTGCCATTGTAGGCGTATCGCTTGGCGCCACGCGTCCATCTAGATTTACGGCCAACCGATCCCATGGGAAAGGAAGGCCAAATACCTAGGCGTGACTTCAAAGCAGAAGTCATATTCAGGACGTTAGGAGAAAGGCTTTGTTCGTTTGACCAGACTTATCACTAACAATTTCAGTAAAATGTCACTCAAAATAAACTTTATTGCATACGAATAATGGCTTATGCATGCAAAACTTTCGCTCACGCATCCTCCACTCCTAAAGCAACTACAAGTAGTTCAAAACAAATTCATCCGCCGCGCCACTGGGGCAGTGGTACCAACGAAACGTAGATTTACAGCGACTGCAATTGCCGACACTCGCGAGCACTTTAAAAGTTAACTCGCTTACGAGCACAGCGACAACACACACCGCGTATACAAGATACACCGCGTTCCAGGGCGGTTCTCACCACCACCAGCAATCGATTAATACAGTCGCCAGACCGTCGGCGTCCGGTCCGTAAACCGATCGTCGACGATCCTTGGAGACATAAACAATGCCTAACTCACGTACCTTCTGTACGTGTGGCCTTCATTTTTAGCAAAAAATGTGGGCCACCTAGTTCGTGGGGACGGGAGCTTCTCGCGAACTCTGTGTTAGATGAAGCTTACTAAAGACTTGAGTCTGGAAGCATAACTTCAAGGATAACAAAAAACAAAAAAGTCCACCTAGATCGCTGTCTCGCTTATTGAATAGTTCATATTTTTTCCTGGTAAGAGAGCACTTAAATTTTCTTGTGTCATCTTTTAGTTAATACTCTAACGAATATTAAATTTCTTTTTTCTACAACACCGAGAAGTAAGTTAAATTTGCATTTGGTTATCGGAAAAGTAATTAATAACAAACTCTTTTTTTTTACGTAATTTTTTTTCCTAGTCTTCTACTACTCCTTAATATACAACCCGGGTTTCATAAAAAAAATATTATTCACTGATATATTATTATTTAAAAAAGATCTTAAAATATTTACTCGCTCATAAATTGTGAAAAAATTTGATATTTCAAGAATCGTTTTAGGGTTTTACTTTCAACTTATAAAGCTACCACAACATGCTCATAAATACATTAAAATCGAATAGTACATTTTAGTGGCCCGCTTAAGAAATTCTGACTCAATGTGAGCTAACTCTTAATTTATATTGTGTTTATAAATACATAGATATTATAAAAATATAAATATTAGGGCACGATAAGATACATTGGTCTTGTAATAACAGCTGTCGTATTCCATTTTTAAGGGTTGAATTCTGGGTTAACGGTGTCTCCTTTGGAGAGAGTTCGTATTCGACTGTATCCTTTGTTTCAGGACCATAATGTCTGCAACGGTACCAATTAAGGTTATGTTAAAATAATAAATAAAAAAATTATGGTATTTTAGCCCACCACGGTTTGAACTCGATAGCTGGAAAGCTATCGCGGTTTCCAGTATGCGTTGTGGGGCGTGATTATCCAATACTTATACCCGTTTAATTTTTCTTTGGTGTGCTTTTCTTTTTTTAGTTCTAAATTAAAGTATACATTTTATAGATCCTTTTTTTCACAAATTAGCTACCTCAATTACAAAAAAAAATTAAGCCATACGATCTATCAAACAAAAAAACTCCATAGCCTTACGAATTGGTGCAGTTGATACATGTGATCGCCTAAAATATATTAATTGTAACGTCTTTTTTTATTTGGCCAGGCATTTCCGATTGTTGCCTGAGTAAAGGAATGGCGGAGTAGAGAAATTCAGACATTATTCTTTTTGTCATCATACTCTTATTATATGTATAAAAAGTGATTGCAGAAATAAATAAAAAAAGGTTTCATATATTGTGGTTTTCGTTATCGCCATTAACCCTATCAATCTTAGCCCTATCATAACTAGATCAAGAAACTGGAACGCAGCGAGTCGTGATCAGATTAAAAACTTTCCTTTCTCCAGAAGAGATTAGCTAGTATTAAAGGCAACTTACTTACTCGTGAAAGTATGGTTTACGACTTTTCCAATCATCTGTTCCAATTCATGTGCTGCATTATATTTTTGTATTACTTTTTAATGTAACTCGTCAAAGGTATAAGAAGGTTTTTTGACTGTAGATGATCTACCAAAAATGTTGGTCTTTGAGATGGAGTAGGATATAAACACGGGGCTGACTCAGCAATTGGCACTATCAAGGTTACAAACGATTGTGAAAACGTCACTTCAGCCTCTTTTAGGGACTCAGGGAGAGTCTGATATGAGGAAGAGTGGCTCCTTGCCCAAAGAAGAGTGGACAGGCGTTAACCTATGTAGAAATAAGAGGGGTTAAGATAAGGCAATATAACACTGTTGTATGAGAAGATGATCCATGCGTCGGTTCGTCATGTAAAATGTCGGTCTCAGTTATCAAGGTCTTTGGAAGTCAGTACGGACCTAATACTACCTAATTTACTGAAAATGTATCTATCGATCAAATGCAATATACATTTTGGGTCATGGAAGTCAGATCGATTTGTGTAAAAGCTGTAAAACTCAACCCTTGGAAAGCTTGAAGAAAGCTTTAAAGGTATAGCAAGGCCTTTTACGTGAAATCATCATTTATCTTGTTCAGTAGAAAGAAAGAATTTCGTTTGACTAGCTACAATTTTGCACTTTTGTTCTTTGCCTTTTTTAAGTTTTGTAATCTATAATTTTGTGGTTTTTATCTTTTCAGAACGGCACGTGAATTGTGATTTCGTTTTAGTAAGAAAGTTACGTGTTAATTATATGGCAAATAAATTGCAAAAACTACACTACTAATACTTACTACTAATAATAAAAAGTCTGAAATAATTCCTACTTTAATATTATTTTTTACTCGAGACCGGCTTACGTAACTAAACGTTGAATAAGTAATATTTTACAAATATTTGCTGCGTGCTATTGGCAGTTCATATTACACGAGAAAATATTGAATTTCGGTGTGACATCTCGTTAGGTGTGTATTTCTTGCTAACATGCCGATTTTTTTCATAATGTTTACAATTAGGACATTTTTAAAGAATTCTTCTAACTTCTAGATGTGTAAAATAACAATAATATACCTACTGTTTCAAGCATACGCTAAATGGAATCCCTGCTTAATAGATTATGTTAACAGACTTTTCTGTCACATTCTGCGAACTTATGTTATATTGCTGTTACAATATTGCAATGCCAATTCCATTTATTTTATATTTTTCATCCAATTCTACTTACAACCTATTGGACATTTCAAAATTTCGAAAATGAGTTTTATGTATTATTAGAGTTATTTGTAATATTGACGTGATTTTGTTTGTCGGTTAAAATAAATTAATAAAAAAAATGTAATTAAACCATATGTGGTGTGGCAAAGTGATATCATTGCGATTTCAACGAGAAAATACTTTTACTTAATATTTTTTTGTAAGTTCGAGTAAGTATTTCTATTAAAGCAGCTTTTAATTTTATGTCAAATAACATTAATATGAAATATGATTCTAAATAAATTGGGCGCGTTATAATTTTTGTTTAGTTTCGATTTGACAACTGATTTGGTTCACATTAATTCTTTAAGAAATTACATGCGTCAAGTATCTGAGTCTAAAGGCCACTGATATATTATTTAAATGATGCAAATTATTTTTCCGCCATAATAATGATGGCGAAGGTCGAGATGAGTAAAGCAATAAAGCAATAAATTGGTCCGTTTCTACTGACTATTAAAGACATACATTTACTCGCAAGATACATATACATTATTGCTTACGAGATACAACAACTCTTTTGTCAAGTATGACTGAGCATCATTGAAACGAGGAAACATCACCGATGCGTATACACTCCCTTTATAAATAACAAGAAGTTTTTGAGGGATACCTACACTTTTACTTGTAAAAGTCACGCAATTGTTCCCGAACAACATAATTTTTATAGTTAAAACAATTAAGACTCTGAATAAATGTAAAGAAATCTCAATAATTGTAAAAAAGCGAAAGCGCTTCTTTGTACGAACCGCGGACATTTTTACCCTTTTTTGGCGCTAATTCAATATGACACTAGAAAATTAAAAGAAAATAAAGAAAAGGGCCTTTACTGGTTCATAAGCTCATAAAACAATTATAATTTAAAGTTTAATATAATATTAATAAATGTACGATGTTGTAACCAGAGATCGTGATGTTATGCTGACTCTTTTTGACCGACCTCCCAAAAGAAGGATGTACTCAATTCGAAGCGCATGTTTTTGTACATTTAGGTATATATCGACGGAAGAAAACTAAACGTCGTAATGGACTAAAAATGAAATTGTTCACTAGAGCCTATGAACTTTTTTGATCATAACTTATATTATTTTTAATTTTATTAAATTATATATAACTCATTTTATTAACAGTTTTTCGGCTTTGGTGAACAATTTCATTTTTATTTATTTTATCATTACATGCACAAGATAAATCAGTATAACATGACGATTACTGGTTACAAAATTTGATTTTTTAATTTCAATTCTGTTGCTAAATTGTCTAAACTTTAGCATTTAACTTGTACATTTATAAGACTGGAATCAAACAACGTCATTTGCCTTTTGTTATTATACAAACCCAAATTCAAAATTACGCTTGGATCACTTAATCATAGCAAATATAAGTTATTCTTTATATGGTAATGAATATTCATCGAAATTAATTTAATTGCAATGTTTTTAGATAATAATATTTTGTTACATTGTATATTATTATTACTAAAAATATTTGAAATTGTTGGGGATTCGCGAAAGTTTGAAACTAAATTGCAAATTAGGTTATTTTATTGAATGTTTGTGCAAAATGAATAAAGTTTAAGTTATACATTCGTACATTGTCAATTAATTAAAATTTTGTATCACACTTAAATAACTTTTGGTTGAAACACGACTTTATAACATTAAATAAAAAAAACTCTTTTTTAACTACTTAAATGTAAATTAAAGTTCTTCGAAGGCATAAGATGTTTAAGTAATGCTAAGATTTTGTTAACTTTAACAAAATAAATGCCTGATGTTATGGCAGCTATTATTAAAAAATAGTGTACTCTGTACTATATTGGCATTGCTTATAGAATAAACTATGTCACAAAAAATAAAAGACTTATCTAATAATTATATAAGTAATCATAAAATTAATTCATTCTTCTAACATATAAAGCGGTGTAAATAATCTTGCTTATATATATTATTTGGTTAACTGTATATATATATAATTTAGAAAAGAAATGCTTATCGCACATCTCTTAAATAAATGCTAATCGGTGCAAATCGGTGATCGACTACTGTTGGGCAGTAGTAATAGGAAATCATCGTCTTCTTTTTTTCTGTTACGTATTTATTTTTTACCGCCTCCGTTGCCTAGCGGTATTGGCCCTTGCGTTAAACCGGAGGTCGTGGAATCGACCACCGCGGGGAAACAACTTTGTGTTATCGTTGTTTTCTGGTTGGTTAGGACAATTTGGGCCGATCACCTAAATTGTCTGAAAAGTAAAACGATTCATGCGTCGGATGGGCAGGTAAAAAGCCGGTCTACCCACCAACCCGCATTGGACCAGCATGGTGGGTTACGGTCCAAAAACCCCCTAATGGAGGAGGCTTGCATTAAGGAAGGCCTATGTCCAGCAGTGGACTAACACAGGCCAATGGTGATGAGTTATTTTTACTTTAAACCTTTAGGTTAACAAACCCAGATGCCAATTCCAACAGTTCCAGATTACGCGATAGTGTTATAAAACAATTTGGATGTAGAAACATTAAGTTTGGACTATTTGCTTTTATCGTCAACCGGGGTTTAGATATAATCTCGATATAAAGTTCAGCAAAATACGTTTTAAAGAAACTGTGATTAAATTTAAGCAGACATAAATCCGACTTTAATTTAAGGATACTTCGAGAAAGATCCAGTACATTACATTAGTTGTAATATTTATTCAAATGCCATTGTATCCTTCTAATAATGTTTTATGACAGTAATTTTGCACAGATATTCATTTGTAGTTTAAGGTTTATAGTTTTTTTCATTTCAGAGCAAAAACGGTTAGAAATATATATGTATGTGATATAACTTTTAATGTTATATCTACAAATGTACCACGAACTGATTATTTTAACAGTATTATATCACTTTTTTCTAATTTTATCAAAGAATTAAAAATAATTCCTGCATCTATTGCCCGCAAATACTTGAATAGGGCTGTAAAAAATAGATGAATATTACAAAATCTTTCAACATAGTAATTTTTGTGTCATTATGGCCTTTAAGGCTAAAGCTAAAATTTTTATTCTGAATTTTGTTTCTATTTCTTGAGCATCGAAGTTTGAGTATCGAATATTAATTTTTCTTTAAAAAGGTCTAGCATTAGGTACTTATAACAACTTTTTTTTCTATATATATGTATATTATTTTCTAAAATTAAAATCTGTAATCAAAAAAAAATTGCATTTTGCAGTTTTTTATTTTCTTAGCTAGATTTTAGAAAAATATAAATAATGTTCGATTGTTAATGATCTCGAAAGAGAAATTGCAGTTATAATTAATAATGAATATTCTTTGAACGTTCTAATCAATCATACACTTTTAATTATTTTTGTTCCTTTGACTTTCCTTGACTTTCCCAAGTAAATATCGAATAAGCAAGTTCATATTTACCAAATATTTGCTGCGCCTTACTGACAGTTCATATTCGTCGAGGAAATATCTTAAGTGAGAAGTGTTATTTCGCGTGTATATTCAAAACATTTACATTTTTCAAAAATCATGTCACAGATATATTATAACAAATACTTATATTTCAGAAATATTATATATTAAAGTTATATGTTCTGCTTTTAAAATGTAGATAACTGTTGCAGCGCCTCTCCTAAGGCAACAGTGGTATGGCTTTAAATTTAAGATGGCCTTCTTTTTGCATGGAAGTACCCCTGCTTTGCCTTTTTCCTCAGCAAAGCAGTAGTCCGAATGCCCTACTGTCTTTCGGTTTAAAGGGCACTCCAGCGAATTATTGGGTAAACGGGTAGTAACATTTTACTCTCAGGGCGGGAAGAGGATTTTTGGCATTGCGTATTAACCTTGTCTATATAATCAATAAAAATATTCGTGTTCTGGTTTGAAGATTAGCTCGGTTAATGTAATTTCGTCATAGCAGTGGTTTCTTTTTTCTTATTAGAAGAGTTCGGATATGTTTTCATAGTTTTATTTTCATAAGCAATTATTTTTTTGAGAAACGAACTAATCAAGAGCTGTGAGCATTAGCGCTGTGGCAATATATTTTTTTTTATCTACAAATGTACCAGTAAAAAATGGTGTACTTAGATTACTTCATTATTTTAACAAACCTTACATATAAATGTAATGAGTATTAGTATAAAATATTCGTGTATTAAAAAGGTTTCCGATCCAAAATGCATACTAATGAAATTTGACGATTCGCTTGGCCTAGTAGTTACCCTGACTATTCATCATCATCATCATCAGTCTGTGACATTCCACTACTGGACATAGGCCTCCCTAATAAACCCTAACCATTAGGGGTTTTGGACCGTATCCACCACGCTGGTCCAATGCGGGTTGGTAGGTGGACCGACTTTTACATGCCCATCCGACGCATGGATCATCTTACTTTTCAGACAATTGGGTGATCGGCCCAAGTTGCCCTAACCAACTAGGAATCAACAATGAAAATTTTTGGGTCCACGCAGGATTCAGACCCACGACCTCCGGTTTCTAAAGCATACGCCCATACTACTAGGCTACGAGAGGCAGTAACCTTATGTCCATACCACTAGGCTACGGAGGCGGTTACCCTGACTCTTAGGCCAAAAATATTGTGTGATGAACATAGTGATTTTCTCTGCAATAAATATGTAGATAAATCTTAGCCAGGCGGAAGCCCTAAGGAGGGGTGACCGAACGGCTGAGGGTTAGGTTTGAACGGAGAGAAAGATGCAAGCGGTGTCCAGAAGCACCGCTTTCTACATTTGAGATAGAAGCGGTCCGTCACGGAGTAGCTTACTGGGATTAACTTGTTTGCAGACACGACTATCAAAATAATTTCGGCCGGCATCCGATTCCACATGGCAGTAAGCCTCGAGAGCCTGATTCAGATATTTTTGTTTCTTTTCCGTTTTGGCTTTCACCAGGTTTTCGTCAAATGGGATCATGATAAAACCAAAAAAACCCTTGACAGTGCCCGGCAGTCCATCACCACAATATCAGGCTTATTAGCCAATATCTTCCTGCCCGTGATGATAGACCGGTCTCAATAGAGCCTCGCGCGATAATTTTCGAGCACCTCTGAGGGCATCAGGCGAGTACTTGCAATACGGCAACCTACGTTCCACAATCTTGGCTACTAAGTTGTACCAAATGCTCAGTGTAAGCAAGAGTCGAACAACCGGAGATAACATGCCGCAGGGTCTTCTCAGAATGGCGACAGACTCGACAAACGTCTGTGATCTTTGTATTTATCTCTTTTTGTTAGAACGTTGCAACGTTGGTCTTAATAAGCTGATCCTGTATTGCACAGGCCAAGCCCTCGTTTTCTCCGAAGAGATTACTGAGGCGGTAGAGTAAGGCTCATGAAGAGCTTTTTAGAGCCGCTCATGTAGCTCTTTCCATACAGTGTCACGGTCGGAGTTGCTCAGCACTCCTGGGTCTTGCCATTGCTCGTTGTCTTAAGATAGAGGGGTAAGTCCATTATAACTCTGAATGACGCTTGCTAGAATGAATCACCCAATTTTATCAGGCAGTACTTCGAAGGTTGCACACTTCACGGTTATGCATCAGAAGGTTGCCTAATGCCCTCCCACCATGCTTTCGGTGTAAGTACAACGTCACCACTGACGATCTCGGGTGGTGCATATATTTGTCACTGCGCGGTCCACTGGTTAACGGCAAGCGTCAGTGGGTAACTAATTGATGTCGTTTGGTTTTGTAATTTCCGACTCTTTTGGTAAAATTTAGAACTCGTGTTACGTAATTTAAAATTTCTTGTAGGAATTTAAAATTTTTAAATTTTTGGAGCAGCGCAGTCAAAATAGCTGAAAGAAAGAAGATTTTATTAACAAACGTAACCTAATTTCTACTATATTTCGTCAATACTTAGAAAAGAATATTGTCTAAATGTTTAGTATTTGCCCACATTTATACGTTTACTTAGTTAATTACCGAATGAAGTAATTATTTCCTTATTCAATTAAATAAATTTTTATTTTTAAATTAATTTATATTAAATACTAAACTTTTTTTAACGAGAGTGATTATAAGATCTAACTTGCCTTTTCCACCAAAGTAAATGTTAGATTTTTATTTAGGCTGGCTATCAGGATACGCCTTTTCTCTGTTTCTGAAAGATCTTAAATTCGGATTAGGTATAGCATGTTCATACTGTTAGGGTAAATGATACCTTAGTATCCTAAGAAAGCACCAAAGTGGGGTTGTTCCACAGAGTAGGCAATATTATACTAGTAACAGAACCTTCTGTTACTAGTCTACTTTGAGCCTTCAAAGTACCTTCTATTATATATTCACTATTATAACTGCGCTGAAAAGATTCCGAGACGAAAATATAAATTTCTAAAAGTTGAGAAAATTATTAATTAACATCAATTCGATATTAATTAACATATTTCTTTCCAATTCTCTCTTATTTATATATGCTTGGGTAAATAAATTTTGTCGCAAAGGGGCCCGTCAGACTGTGTGAATTTTACATCTATATTTACTTTATTAAAACATTAATGATGCAGTAATGTTATCGAGTTCCGGTTTGGAGGGTTGATTAACGACTATTAATGACAACCCGTTACGATGCAGAGCATACTTGACGATGCTCCTTAGTCTTCAGGCATGTAGAACTTATAAAAACAAATTTAGTTGTCCATTTAACTGAAAAATCAATATATAAATAAATAAATATGCCCAAATACATGAGTAAATGAGGTAAATATGTAGTCTTTAACTTTAAATTGGGTTAAATAATTAGAAAATAGAAAAAGGTTTATTTTTTTCGACTAATGCGGTATTTATATATTATTGTATTAAATTACTCCAACTATTATTATAGCTGACATATTGTATTGGTATCACTTGTCATTTGTTTACTTTTCTCTGATAATAATTGATTAGTTTCAATACTCATATATTTATATTTTCATAACTGAATAAGGAAACGGCTTCAAGAATTGCGGTTACACGTGATTTGAATAAATAATCCTTTTCTATTTTCTGCCTTCATCAATTTATAGGATTTGTTACGACAAAAATAAGATGTGATTATATTGTCTATAAAAGGTTATAAATATTAAAATAGAATACATTATTCAGGTAAATGAAATAATCAAACATAGTTTTTATAATATTAATTATGTCTATTATTTCCGATATTTCTTTGCGGTTTTATATTTTGATTTCTTGCGGTAATTATTTTACTTGAGAATCGAACCCATATCCACTGGAACGCCAATCAGAATCACGAACCACTGCGATGGAACAAATTTTTAAAATATTTAAAATTTTTGTGCGATGATTTTTCGGGGGCTAACTTAGAACGTACTTCTAGCACGGTAGTTACAAAATACGGTAAGTTTTTTTATTCAAATCTTGAATAATGAAGCATTGATTAAAAAAGCACTTGCCATATTTTTTCAGGTTTCAGTTAGATTAGTATGTAAGTGGTGTTGTGTTTTTAACGATAACTTATTACAAAAATGTAACAAAGTGTTAAATAAAAATCTTATTTTATAGAAAATACCAAGAATCAATCAAACTATGGTATTCAACTGTTTATTAACTATCAAAACTAATAAGAAAGTTACATTACATACAAACTCTTTCGTGGTAAAATATGCTGCGATATTTCTATTAATCCTAAGAAATTGATTATATCATAACTAGATCGTGAAACTGGTTCATGAAATGGGGCCATTCGTGATAAGATTAAGGACTTTTTGAGTTATTAATAAGAACCACAACAACTTTTCCATCAACGTGTATCAATTATATCGAAAAGTGATGGTTGGTGAAATTGGAGGCCTAGGTTATTTGTTCCATGATTGCAGGGGGGAGATAATTAGACTGTATATTTTGTAACCACAACACAATACACAACGCAACTAAGCAATTTTACTGCATTTTTTTAACCACAAACAATAGATTTCACTCTGCTAACGTCCAATGTTGTCACCTGAGGTTAAATTTGAAGCCACTGATGTCTTATAAAGGCTGCCAAAAATGGTCTTGTCAACCGAGATTGACTTCTTACATGACCAAACATAGCATGGATTATCTTATTTTCGAGGCAAATGGGTAAACGGCAAATATTGCTACAAAAACAATGACACCACAAAGTTGTTCCACCAATTGTTTCAAACCTATGTCTTCTGATTATTAACGCAAGGGCTTAAAGCTCTAAACCACGGAGGCGGAATTTGAGAATTTTTTGAGAATTTTCGTTGTTGGCTATTAGCTTAAATGCATGTAAAATTTAATATATAACATTAATGTCTATGTAATTGTAGTTACTTTAATATAGGTTACAATTGTTTAACATGCGAAACCTTTCGTCCGCCTTCCCACTAAAGTTACTCAAATCCCTTAATGATCCTTAAATTCGCAAAAGCAGTAATCCTGACAAAGTGATCAATTGTCAGTATATTGCCCTGAATGGCTTCATGGGACCGATTCAATACGCAATCTATTTGATATAAATTTGGGTGAGACAAAAGTTTTTGTATTTGTATTTTTAATGTTTTATTAAATTCCTATGAGACTTAACGTGTCTCATAACAGACATTACGTAACTCAAATATTTCACACAGTAACTTTAACAGTTTTGTAGAAATATTAATAAGATATTTTTTTTCATAACATCTAATAGGCAAACGAGCAAGACGGGTCACCTGATGGTAAGTGAATCACCGCCGCCCATGGTCACCAGCGACGCCAGTGCGTCCCTACCCTTCAGGTAAGAATATGCTCTTTTCTTGAATAACCCAATGTTGCAGTTGTTGGGGAAGACCGCTGGTGGCAACGAATTCGTGAGATTTACTGTGCATGGCAAAAAACTGTTTTTAAAACGCTTTGTGGTGGAACACCAACCATCCAGTGCGGATGATAGTTCCGGCGAGACGATCAGTTGCGAAAATCAGCGGCTTCTATTAAGTTGAACAACTCCTCGGAACACGCCCCATTGTAAATTCTGTAAAGTATGCATAGGGAAGATAGATCCCTACGTAGTGCCAAAGGATCAAACCGATCGGCAAGTTTAGGATCGTCGACAATCCGAGATGCCCTACGCTGGATTCGATCAAATGGGGATAGCTGATAGACCGGAGCCCCGGCCCAAAGGTGGCAACAATACTCCATGTGACACCTGCCCCTTATACAGTTTAAGGCGGTGAGCCGGCTTGAAGTACTGTTTGGCCCTGTTGAGTACTCCGAGTTTTTTGGAGGCCATTTTAGCCTTGCTCTCCAAATGACCGCCAAACTGGACAACACTCGAAATGTCGACGCCCAGAATGCCAATGTTTGGCTTGGCACAAAGGTGAGTGTTTCTGAAGAGTGGCGATGCGACAAAGGGGGCTTTTTTGCGGTGTACGCGAAATGTACAAACTTGAGTCTTTGAAGGGTTAAACTGGACTAGATTTGAGTCCCCTCAATCGGAAATCTTCACTTCTTCATGATTCGATGTCAGACACAAGTTTGTTCCGACACTCATCGACGTGATCCCGAGAGATATTGCTGCGGCCGAAATACAGTGCATCCACGGTACTGTCATCCGCATAGCAATGAATGCTACTGGTATGCAACAAATCATTGATATGCAGAATGAACAATGTCGAGGATAGCACGCAGCCTTGGGTAACACCAGCGTTTACGGTCCGGGGGTCCGAGCATGGCCATCTACGACGGCATTAACTCTCCGTTCCGCAAGGAAACTGCCGATCCACCTACAAAGTCTCTCAGGAAGCCCATAGGAAGGAAGCTTCGATAGTAAGGCTTTATGCCAAACCCGATCGAAGGCTTTCGCTATGTCCAAACTAACGCCTAGTGCCTCACCCTTACTCTCTATCGCCTGCGCTCAACGGTGAGTTAGTAAAGCCAGGAGATCACCAGCTGACCGGCCTTTGCGGAAGCCATATTGGTGGTTGCTGATCAGCTAGTGCTATTCCAGATAGCACATGTGCTGGTGGTTGATTATGGATTCCATAATTATGGAGAGTAAGGTGATAGTGATAGGCCTGTAGTTGGACAGATCTGAGCGATCGCCTTTTTTAGGGATTGGCTGGACTAGAGCCGTCTTCCATGAATGTGGGACAACGCCGAGGTCATAAGAGTGTCTGAATAAGAGCGTTAAAACCGGTGCCAGCTCTGGAGCACACACCTTTAGCACAATAGGAGATACTCCATCGGGCCCACTGGACTTATTGACATCCAGAGAATAGTCCTTTCCGCACAGCACACTGTGTGAAGCGGACGTCTGCTATTGTGGTTTCACACCTCGGGATGGTAGGAGGTGTGCTCCCCCTGTCATCAAGAGTCGAATTTTCCGAAAAATAGAGCCAAGAAGATCGGCTTTATCCCTTTGCGGAATAGGCCAATGAACCATCCACCCGCGCAAAGGTAGAAGTGTCGACGACAAAATTACCCTGGACAGTCTTGGCGAGAGCCAGAAAGCACGAGAGCCAGATGGCAGGCGTGCATGTCTCTCGCCTATTCTCCCAACGTATTTCAATTTTGCCAATCATTTGCCTCTTAAAGAACCAAGAAGCAGAGTTGTACTTCTTCTTGAGTGAGTCAGAGTTTATATCTTTAGCGGCCTTTGCCCTAGCCCAAGCACCGCTGAGCTAGGAACAAACAATTCCATGCCCTGCAGCACGACGTCGGCAACCGAATCAGCGCAGGTGCTATGATCCTCCGACTTGAAGCAAATCTGCCCCCATGGGAAGGATGCAAAGAGCGCATCCCGTCCTAGTCTGCAGACCTGTAGTTCCAAACTCGTCGTCTACCAGACGAGACGGTGAGAGGCACCTCGCTCCGAACTAGGCAATGGTCCGATGACCCGAGAGGAGCATCGACCCATACCCGAATGGGTTTGGGGCGAGAGGTCAGCAGAAGGTCCAGTAAGGAAGGTGAATGGTCTTCCACATCCGGCACACGTGTGGGAGAAGGTACCATCTGCGTCAGACCATTGGCAATGGCAAAATCGTGAGCAGACCTTCCCGCATGGTCAGTACGTGTTGACCCAAGCCAGTCAGAGTGGTGGGCATTAAAGTCGCCCAAAACCACAATTTCTGCAGTAGGAATCTGCTCAAGTATTCTGTCAGTGGACACCTGCAGGTGCTCGAAGAGCCGGTCAATTTCCGAATTTCCGTTATGGGACCTGTAGAGACACACGTAGACGCGAATATGATCCACACAATCCACGCGCACCCAAAGGATCGACAGGTCTCTGCCTTCAAGACTGCTATGCCTACGGTTATATATAGGGAATTTGCTACCGCTATAGGCCGGGTACATTAGATATAAAGTGTCCGTCGGGGAGGAAATCTGCGTCTCCGTCAAGAAAAGTAAATCTGGCCTTTCCGTCTCTAGATGATGGTGAACGGCGTTTAAGTTTGAGTGAAGTCCCCTGATGTTAGAAAAATCCACTGCTAAAGTGGAGGGGGACTTCCTTGTGATTGGGCTCAGTTTGTGCCCAGCCGATGTCATTAAAGACGCTTGATATGCCCCCCCAGAATACGATGGGCAGCCTGAGCCAGAGCGAGAGCATAGCGTCTCTCGCTCTCGCTCAAAGAGGGATTCTCCAGACTCTGAGATACTGGTACCCTCCTGGGGTATTTTATTTTATCACTCGTCGCCATCACAAAAGAGCATAAGGGGTGGGGAAAGGAAGGAGAAGGTCACGAGGTAGAGGAATTGTGGGACAGGAATAAAAACAGGAAGGGGCCAACTGATACTCATTCCACAGCAACGCAACAGTCCCTAGAAAATTTGCTGTGATACGTGTAGTATAATGGAAGTGCCAGTTGCTATTTGGGCCCCGAGGTAGGGGGATAAGGGATAAGGGCGCCGGGATTCTCACTTATCAGTCGAAACGTGGTGGCTTCTAGGAGGCCCCCATTTCACGCCTGATTTTCTGTGAGAGGGTAGTGTTTCACCGGTCGATCCTGCCTATCTACATGCTACAGCGAACTGCAGACTTGGATCTACTGCCGTAATATTATTTTTAAACGTAATTTAAACAATAATAAGGAACGTTATAATTGTACACTAAAAATATACAATAAGTTTTTAGATACTAATTTTATTAATTTATTGTGACTTAAAGTATATAACATTTTTTTTGTATTACATTCATCTATATTTAAGTGAAAGGACATACATACAAATATAAACAAAAAGTTGTATGCATGATTATAAATTAAATTATGGTTTAGTCTAAGTTTAAGTGAAAAATTTGAAAAGTAATGACAGATTTTCTAAAAGGCCCCTGATTTTAGGCTAATGATACTATTTAATGAAATACCTGCTAAGTTTGACCCTTCTCCACCTAATTATACCGCAAAGGAGTAGAATTGCTGCACTTTCGTTGTTTAGTACTGTTTAGAAGGAAGGGATAATTAGGGAGTTGTAACCACTATAAATTCGTCTTGAAACTTAGGAGATCACCTTTACTAGCTGACTTTGTCTGACCTAAAGTAATTTGTTTGATGAGTTATCTGCAATCGTCTTATTGCACATTCAAGTATAAGGAAGCATTACGAAAATTGATAAGTTAAGGAGGGTATAGTTTTCACCTAGGTTTTACCAAACCATATGTAATATTCAGTATCATAGAAAGAATCATGCTTTCCGATTTATCGTTTGTATTATATATTGTTGAAATATTAATCATTTTTAGTATTAATACTGTTTGAACCAAACAGTTATTGTAAATCGTAGTCGAAATTGTCTGCGGCTGCTAGCAGTGGCAGACATTAGATATCAGCCAACTGCAAAGGTGACATCATATAGACCAGTACGCGCAGACACAGGTACACTCCCTATTCCTTAACTCTGACAATACAATGGGACTGATAAACGACACGGCCGGAGTGAGATCAGGCACCAGGACTGACTGTTTTATTTTCAT
Source organism: Lamproptera curius (assembly GCA_029286875.1). NCBI lineage: Eukaryota > Metazoa > Arthropoda > Insecta > Lepidoptera > Papilionidae > Lamproptera > Lamproptera curius. Next base: position 983,402 of record JAGSMT010000074.1, on the reverse strand, counting down.
GCACATCAAATGCATGGATCATCGTAATTTACAGGCAATCGGGTGATCAGCCCGCATTGCCTAACCAACTAGGAAACAACGACGAAATTTTTTTGAATCCCCGCCGCATTAGTACCCGTGAACGCCGGTTTATAAAGAGCAAGCCTATACCAAAAGGAGCCTGGTGGCTGTAGGTGTTTCTACATTTTCCCTTTCTAAAACTAAATTTTGCAGCTTCGTTTACTTCGCTTATACATCATTATATAGTTTGTGAAAGTTTTATGAACAGATGGAACGGACATTTCTATTTATTTGTTACAGTTCAATAGCTGTAGGATCCGTGTTGATGGCAAATGGATAGTTGAGGTCTGATTTACAGTTACATTTGTAGACTCTGTCACCCGCCCTATTTGGCTCAATTCCAAAATTTTGAACGTTTTAGTATCCTTTATGCGTACCAATTATAGCAATCAATTTGAATTATACACCATTCTGAATAACATTTTTATATTAAAAACATGAATAAAAAAGATCACCTTTGCAAAGATAACAATTACATTGCTTGAATAGAATTAAAAGTAAGTTTTTTTTATATTTCCTGGGATAATCTGGTAGGGTACCAGAAGTATTCACAATATTTTTTCAAATTTGTTTTATATGTGTTATAATTAATATACTTACATTGTTTCGATATATAATGGCGTAGCTAAATATTCGTTATCAGGTTAGTATCCGTTACCTGTAAGCAAAGCTCTCAAGAAGTTTAAGCAATAGATGAGCTGCACTGTAAACGTAAACTCCAGGCAAACATAAAAGAACACAAAGCTGATTCAAAACACTGTTGTTTGTAGAAATCTAAAGTCTATTAGCATATCTTGAAGCAGCCTTATCCTATATATTTCACATAAACCAAAAATCCCCGAAACGGCCACGATTTATTCGCAAGCCTGTCAGAATGATGCTTCTTCATTTTGATAGGCTTGCGAATAAATCGTCCCTATTCCTTCTCTAAGTCAAGAGTATAATTGAAATATAATTATTAAAACACGTCATCAGCCTGTGATAGTCCACTGCTGGACATAGGCCTACCCTAATACACCTCCATCCATTAGGGGATTTGGACCGTATCCCACCACGCTGGTCCAATGCGGGTTGGTGGGTGGACCGACTTTTACATGCCCATCAACGCATGGATCATCTTACTTTTCAGACAATTGGGTGATCGGCCCAATTGCCTAAACATAGAAACAACAATAAAATTTGTTGAGTCCCCGCAGAATTCGAACCCACGACCTCCAGTTTCTAAGGCACACGCCTATACCACTAGGCTACGGAGGCAGTATTAAAACACAAAAAACTTAATTGATCATGACCATCCAAATTCTGTTACAATATTACATGTATTCAATATGACACAGGATGAATCGGTGTCCTTTTATAATATAATAAACTGACATCGAAAAGTTTGCTTTATACCAGATCAATCGTTAATACTATCAATTTATGTTACGTGGCATGTACTTTTGTCAATACATTTTAAACATTGAAACATAATTCATTCGGAAATAAAGCAATATCGAAAATAGGAAAAACATTATAGAGACAACCAACATGTCACATAGTCAAAACACGTAAAAATTCTTTGATATTTATTGTTCTTCGGAAAACCAATTTCACCGTTGTTCACTTTCGTGCAGATAGTGTACGGTCGGTGGGTTATATGTTTCAACTGGAACATTTTGGATCGCTTCCAACTTGGCATATAGGTTCCGGACGTGTATTATATCACACATTACAATTATATTTGCTTGTAGCATTCTGTTCTTTAATACTTTAACATTTACTCCAGTTTCGGACCTATCGGAGGTCCTCCATCAGGACACGTGAGTTCAGCCGTTTTGTAGAATATTTTTTCAGTGCAATGTCTCACAAATAACTGCCTCCATAGCCGAGTAGTAAGGTGCTTTAGAAACCGGAGATCGTGGAATCAAATACTGCGGGGACTCAACAATTTTTCATTATTGTTTCCTAGTTGGTTAGGGCAATTTGGGCCGATCACCCATTTGTCTAAAAAGTAAAATGTTCCATGCGTCGGATTCTCAACTAAGGTTCCGAAACTAAGCAAAGCTTGTACTATAGCAGATGACTGATAAATAAAAAGAATGAAGAATTAATTTTCTTTTGTAAATAAATGCATATTAAAAACACTTCGAGATGTGGTAATGCCTAGAGTGTTATACATCGCACAATATTTTTCTCGGGGGGTAATGGAACCCACAACGTAAGTGTAACGGTCAGATTCACTAACCACTACGCCACTGCTGCACAATGAATATTTTAAGATGGCAATGCTAAAAGTAATAAAAAAAGCTCCTGTTTCAGTCGCTAGGGAAAAGATACATTTATTTTTTGGTGGTTAGTCTCCGTGGCCATGAGTTTGAATATGAATATTACGAAATAACCTTATTGTTTTTTCGAAGAATCGCATTTTTAAAAATCAGTACTTAATATTTTAACATTCCATACATTACATTCAGTTTTACCTTCTGGGTTGTAGTGCCAGTTACTCTGAGTAAAAATTGTTTGAGTAAATCTGGATGGCTTATGTGAGAATTTTCTACGGGATTCTAAATTAGGTACAAAAACTCTGCCGTTGTTCTTAAGAATTTAATGTTACAGCATAGATAAGCAAATTTGTCACGTTCCTTTCCTTTATCTTCATGGCTGTTTATGTATTTCTTGTTCTGAATCAGAGATGTTTTATGAGCGATAGTGGCATAGAACATACAAGTTTGATTAGTTTATTTTTTCCGTGAGGATGGGTAGACGTAGATGTTTCTTCACGTAAAAAATGTTTTTGCCGAACCTAGATTTAGACAACCCATTAAATACATCCCTCTGGTTAAAACATAAAACTTTTATCAGAGATTAAATCGACTTTTTCATGGATATTTAACAAGGTATTGAATAAATCAAACGATTGATATAAAATTTTTTATTGTTCATTTTTATAACATTTCCTTGATCGCATCTATGAATAATAACAAAGTAATAAATAACTCTTAAGACTATTAAAATTACATAATTACATACGTGTCATTTTATTAAAAATTCAATGCTTAATCGATAGTAAATTTAATATGGCATTTTTATACATTTTTCATACATTTCACTTACTAATATAAAACTCCCTAGTATAAAAATAAATACTGTTTTGGTCTTTTATGGTTGCGAATTGAGCTTAATATTAACATATATCTTTTTTGGAAATTCGTCAATTCTTTGGTGAGAGTTATAAAAGGTAATATATAAAAATTATAAAATTTAGTAAGTTGAAAATAATGTAAAAGATTCAAAACAAAAAACTGCACAAAGCGGTATAACTGTTTATGTATTTATTTTGTTTCTTGTATTGGAGGTAATTATTTTCTTATGTCGCAAGTATCTGATATTATGCAGTTACTTATAATACAATATAAATTGCTTTGCTTTTTGTTATCTACTTTTCAGTTACTTGTCGTAACGTTTATACATAAATAATGACAAAAACCATTCCTACAAAATGAACTATAAGTTTAAAGGAAACAATGTACTGTACGTTAGAATTACTATATTAAATATCATGGTAAGTGGAATGTAGTTCTAAGCTATAGGTGGTATTTCATCAATCAAATAGTAGAGACGTTATGAATATATATACATATCAGACCTTCGTATCATAAAATGGTTCTATGACTAAATAAATACGATATTTAAACCCTAAAACTTGTCACTCGTTATTGGGACGGACTAAGTCTAGTTTTGTTCTTTGATAGTCATTATATTGTAAAAAATATGTCCAATACCAAGGATATTGTACAATGTAGATATGGTTCAAACGATATTTTTATAGTATCCATATATCAGAGTGGAATTTGAAATGTAATCTGTATGAAACTAGAGATTCTTTTTTAGTTGATTGTAGCTTAGTGATTATCATCTCAGTAACAGTTGAATAATGACGTATCTTCGTTATTGGTAACTTTGTTCATATCAATTTTATATCTTATTTAAACAGAGTTAACTTCTCCCTTTATTTTTTAACAATTGCAATGTATTTTATAATCTTTACTACGCAAATCAAACGTCAGTATATCAGTGTAAATGTATGAGCGGTTCGTCTATATTATGTAGCCCAGTTCAACTTTTTATGAATATAACATATCTATATTGTAATATATCATGGAACGTTTAAATGCACTTAGTATAGTTTTTTTGGTGATGAATTTGTTGTCTCAGTCATTTGAGTTTAGATCCGACTAAGTGTGAGAGTACGTGTAAAACGTAATTTATTTAACTACAAATTATACAATTCTAAATAGAGTATTAAAATGGTTTGTCAAAGCCAATCGCAGTTTCAAATAGCCTACAAACTACTTGAACAAATTTTATTTATTTGTCGTATTCTGTCTATAATGTTAATTGAAAAGTTACTCGTAGCTTAATAAGAATTTCGAATAATATCATAGGCAAGAATTACCATATTATTATAGTTCGCATTTTCCTACAAGGATAGACGAAATTTATATCTAAAATTACAAAGGAAATCATCTGAGATGTCAAAATAAAAAAAATACACATACCGTTTTAAACCAATCACTTAAATATTTTAGTCAGTTGCAGTGTTACCTTAGATTCAACATTAATCTTAGACGTTAAAATTTATATCGACAACTGGGCAAAAATTACCTGATTAATAAAAAACCTAACCAGCTGTTGTCCGATCGACCACTAGTCCACATCGCAGAATGTAATATAAATTCTATACATGAATCACAAATAAAAATAGTCGATAAGATAATATCAGGCAGACCATAGATAATAATAATAATAATTTATTATAGTCGGTTTGAAACCAGCTCCAAGTTGCAGTACGTTACTAAAATTCAATAAATACAATCATATACTTCTAGAATTACTAAATAGTCGATTTCAGATCACAATTTATTCTGACTGTAGTCAGATCGACCCTGTTCCTGATCATAAAGTTTGGCTAACATTTAACAAAACAATCTTATGCTGCAAAATTCAGAGTCGTCTCATATCGATGTCGATAATTAATATAGTTGGATTAACAACTGGCAGAATGTGACGAAAGTTCAATAAATCAATCTCACGCTATAATAATTTTCAAATAGTCGTATCTCATTATAGTCGGATCAAACCCCGGTCTCAGTAACGAGTGACAGGCTAACTAGTGCCGTACCTGTACGAAGTGGTCCCGCCTACCTTGCGGGAGTCCCCTGCGCCCTGGACTCCCCTATCGACACCTGACTGAGGGCCGTTCGTGTGTTGCTGTAGCTGTACCCGTGACGCTCGTTCCATTTCTCTAAAATTATTCCACGCTAGTTGACCACACTTAAAGACTATTGTACATGAATTACACAGAAGCGTATAAAATCATGCAAGACAATGTCTGTCCGCTAGTACATATGTATTGTCCTGCATGATATTTCAAGTGATTAGGATATAAAACAGAGTATGAAATAATGTTAAAATAATGTGATGATTTCTCTACTCCAGCCGTGACAGTTGCAGTATAGATAAATGACCTAGATACTGACTATAGCGCAATTTGCGCGGGCTGATTTGTCTAAGGCGTCACGCAAACGTATAGATAATAATTCATTCAAATTGGTCCAGCAACTAAAGAGAAGTTCAGTGACACACATGTCTAGTATAAATATATATACATAAAGCTGTATCGATATGGAATAGTATGCTTTATGGGATATATCACGTCTAAACAATAAAGTGGTTACAAGTCTACCCTTAAATTTTAATGTTACGATTTGATTTACTCAGTAAGTGCTCTTGATACGGCCCCTTTTGAACCGGAATACAGTGAAATTTCAAACTACTGGTTAGCGGCAGAAATATACACCGTGGTGATACTTCCCCAATCAGTCCGATCGATAAAGGAGACTTACTATCCTCTAGGTTAAATGTATTTGCAACGAAAGTTGCTTTAGATTGTCGCGATTCTTAGCCCCTTTACAATGACCGTGGGAAACGGTTTCTTATGCATGCTGCAAAAGTAAATAAGTTTAATAAAAACCGGTAAAATAGACTAATTTGATAATGGTACAGCGATGCTAAAAATTTTGAAGGAAATTTAAAGAACAAAACGTTGAAATAAAGAAAACGATAAGTAAATAACATTCTGAGTAGGAGAATAACCAAACATACTACTTCGGATATATGGAGAGCTGAGGGAATTAGGGATAATGAGCGATAACTAACTACCGTGTAAAGTAGGGGTTACTTGCTGCTGTGATGTCTAACCATGAGTCACTTTGGAAAATAGATAAGAGGACTTTTTAATGAATTTATGAATTATAGATTATAATTACTTTTTTGTCTCTGCGCCATTTGCTTATACATCAAAGTATCAATTCAATAGTATTTCCAATTGAATAGTAACATTATTAATGAAACAAATGAAAAACAGAATATGATTAAGGGCAGATACAATGTGTATGATTTAAATAACAATGACGTATTGAAGATGAATTTGACGCATGCAGAGATGATACCTTGATTGATCTAATAAATAGATGAAGACTTTATGGTCATATCATTTTAGATGTAAGGCTATAATCCATTGTATATAACGCCAGCGGCTGTGCACCTGGACACCTGAAGGTGAATTGCTTTTTGTTTAGGAAAAAAAAGTTCATTTGTATGGCCTTTACATTTGTTCCATAGAAAAGTATATAAATTCACCTAATTTTTTTGCTGTTAATAGTTGTCTTGTTATTACCTAATTTTTAAGAAAAATCGAATCACATTTATCAATTTATAGCCGTCATGGGTAAGACGAAACACAATTGCCGTACTTGGGCCCTAAACCCTAAATATAGCGAGTAGGCAAGAAATGTGTTAATAGTCTGATGTTGGTTATAAATTAAAAAAGAACTTTGTATCTGTCCCACAAAGGAAAAAAATTTGAAAAAACTTATAATCACCTCATATTACATATTTTACTATTTGGACACAATAACTACCAATTGTAATCTTTAGGATGGAAGGTCTGACAATCTTATTAGGTACGTTTTAGGTTAATCTAACTAAAAATAGCTTACAGGTTATCCCGGTCAGTTGGGAAGGTCTGAGGAATGCCAATCGCTTTGAGGGAGACTGTCAGAAATAATTCGTTTCACATCAGGAACCCTAAATCCCTACAACGAAGAGGGCAGTAGAACGGAAGATCTAGTGATATGCTTCAGAATGGTGCATTTTAGTGCACACCGAAATCTGATTAGTCTACAATGGAAAGGATTGACATCTACCTTGGGGGGGAAACCTTGTTTGTGCCGATAGGACTCTGGAATTCGGTTTATATCTGAGACCTGCGATCTCTGTAACGAAAAGGACTACCAGACGCCTTCTACAATTAAGAGGAAGCATTCGAAAGCTCAGGGATCTAAACAACGAAAAGGAATGACTTCACGAATGCATCCTTAAGAATTTTGAGGACGGAATCCTTCAGAAGCCGAGGGATCTGCTATAGCCTCAATACGGCGCTGATCACCTTCAGGGCCTGGCGCAGGAGACGGCCGTGGCGTGCTTGTGCCGTGTCGATGGATACGCACCGCTGGTGAGCCCCGCCAGCCGCGCCTTGCAGCACAGCGCCGCCGCGTACGCAGCGCGGTACTGCGCGTTCATTATCACGTAGATGATCGGGTTCACGCACGCGCTCGCGTATAGGAGCAGGTAGCCGGCGATGTGGAATACTGTTGAGTATGTGTGTGATATTAATGTTATGTTTTGAGTCGTTTTCTTTGTTTACATTCTTTATTTTTTAAATTGCGATATGGATTTTGCGTTTTTTATTAAAATAAGCAATGGGATGAGTATTCAGAAGTTTTTAGTGAGGTAATCGCTACGTCATAAAGGTTTTTAATCTACTCGTTGCCGTTGAATTTGCAATGTATTGCATTGTTTATCTAATAATTATATTATTTATCCAATTAATCGGAAATCAGTATAGTGTATATACTCATAGATTAGAAAGAACTAAAATCTTAATCGGAACAGATAAAACAAAATTAACTTTGGTTTAAGACAGTACTCGTATCAACAACGACTTTACTTGGATCGAATAAGTACAAAAAATAAGGATTTTAATTTGTAGACCTACGGTATAGCCTCGCTGCCAACGCAAAGCTTTGGTAAAAACTTTATTGTAATCAATTTTAATAGCCAATTCCGTACGTGTTGTACATTCGATGAAAATATCTTTAGAAATACTCTATTGCTTTTTGAGATCCATGTTTCGTTTAGACAACTCTCATTCCTATTGTAGTGCCTAAAAGACCTAAAGACTTGTGTAATTAAAGTCAAATTTCAAACACTAAGAGCCTTAAAGCATGCCAAAAGCATATAATCAAAATACTCTGGAAACACGTGGCTATTGAAGTTTACTTGGAAATAACGCTTTGTTAAACATATTCGGCAACTTATTCGCCTGTGACACTAAGCGCTTTTCATACTGTTAATTTAAGTCTATTATTATTCACTTATATATTTTAATACTTACTGGGGTAATGTACATGGCTGTCTGCGACCTTGGCAATGGTGATGGGCAAATAGCACACCAGAAACGAGAGGAATATCGCAAGGACCATCTTCGTGATACGCCACTCGTTCCGTCTTGCTTTACTGTCTCTATTGTCCTTGACGGTCGATCGTTTCTCTGTGTTATTGAGGACACCGGGTCCTGAGTGCTGAGACCGTTGGTGTTCACGCATCCTTTGCTCGGAACTGCGTAAGGAAGTTTATTATGAACTTTAAGTTTGTGATTGATTAGAACAGGTATGTGTAGTATTTTAGGAGATTTTTTTTTTCCTTCTTGCATGATAGGGTTCTTACAATGATTCAAAAGTATATCAATCTCTTTAATAGAGATTATAAATTTGACTAATATCGATTCGTAACTGGATAGGGCGAAAATCTATGTTTCAAATGTAAATAAAGGTCTGATAGTACTGTTTCTGATTTAAAACAAATAAACTACGTTCTATGGCTGGTAAACAAATCGTTGTTAAAATAAATTAAAAAAAGGTTGATATCACAAAAGAGAAGTATCGTTGAAATCTGACATATTTACTAAAACCACACTAAAGCCTGTCAAATATTTACATAGGTTCAAAATGAAGGTTTTGGAAGATAACAATAAACTCACTTGAAACATAACAAGAAGTCATGTACTCTTAATGTTATTTTTTACTTTATTTTAACATAGAGGCAATGAACATGACAATTGGTAGTCTCCAAAGTTATTTACTTTTACCAAAACATTAAATGAGAAAACTATGACTTTCCAAAAGACCTGACTTATGTTAGATTCATGAAATTTACGTCAAAGACGAAGGTCAAACGGGTCATCTCTAGATTGCATATGCATAATGGAATATCGATTCGGACCGAGGTCAACTAGTTTCTTGGTCACTTGAGTGATCATAGGTCATACATTTGCGTTCAATAATTACTAAGCTAGCTTTTAATACTTTTACCTTAACTGACAAACTTGTTATCTTTAGGGTAAATTATTTGTAATAAATCTTATTTAGTGACGTATTGGTTATCTGATAACTATATTTTTCTAACACTTTAGTCTTATACAGTAAGTGTTTTTTGTTGTTTAAAGCGATGAGACGAGTGGGATGTTCCCCTGGTGGTAAGTGATACCTGTCTTGCCCATAAGAAAACAAGCGTAAGACGCCATAGATCCGCTTACCGCCCTGAGATATAATAACCTATATCTAAGACGGTAGTGTTTAAACACTGCTGATTTGCGGCAGAAATAAACACAGCGGAGATAACCCAGACGGTCTCTTGTAAAAAGGGACCTACTTTTATTACATTCTGTAGTATTTTTTTTATAATAAAAGACAAACACTTAACGTGCAACTATATAACGTAGCGTAACTATATATTATGGTTTTTTGTCATAAAACACAAGATTTATGCTCTTATATTTAAGCTTATTTATAAATAAAGCGCATATAAGAATTCCTGTCGCCAATGAAGAATATGTATTGTTATTTTCATTAGAAAGAGGCAATCAAGTGACCGATATAGAAGTTACTTACCTGTGAACTACCCAGAATATCCTGGCATAACAGATGAAGATTAACATTGCTGGCACGATGAAGGCTATTACGAATAAAGCGGTTTTAGAAGTTCGTCCGTTGTCATCAGGCATTATAGAACACGTGCCCAATTCAGGGTCGTAGTCGAATTTACCTGAAAACATTGATATAAATATAGTAAACAAGTTACAGTTAGCGGACACAATATATAAAAGTGCATAATACTGTAAAAGTTATAAAATGTAAATTGTTAACTTCACAGTAGTACAAAAAGCAAAGACGACTACGTGTTGTTCTTTTTAAATAACACGTGTTCATAAAAAATATACTAAAATAGTAACGTAAACGTAATAAGAAAATAAATAATACCTGTTTACGTTTGGTTACGTGCGGTAGTAAATACAACGCTTTCTTGTTTACACGTGAAAATATTGTGCTTAATGAAGAATTAATAATGCAACAAAAAAAACAATACGTTGTAGGCGAGTTCTAGTTAAATAAAAATAAAAAAACATTTGTGGTTTAGAAAATAAATCAAAAAATGAAAGTATTTTTCTATAACGTTAGTAAGGACGGGTTACCCTATAAAGTGAGATGATCCGTCGAAAGATGAACCAGCCGGTTACAGTCTATCATGGTAGTACAAAACCTTCAATTTACTAACATTTATTAAATCCGTTAAATGTAGTTTTTTTTACGTCAGATGGCTTTAAATCTGGATGGATTAAAAGTTGACCCACTATAAAAATAGCCAGGAGAAAGATGTAGCTTTTACGAAGATTCCAGATCTTATTTACATAAGTATACGTGATAAATAATACATTTTTACGAATTTGACCGCGTTTAACTACTTTACAGTTAATAATTTTATAATATAATTTAAAAATTACATTAGCCGAATTAACTCTTACATTTTGACGCTCAAAATCTTAGTCTGTCTTGTTACCGAAGACCCTAGGAAGGATTTGAATCGTCAATAGGTATGTAATTAAAAAAAATAAGTAAAGTATTCATAAAAGAAAGTATTAGCTTATGCTAGATACAGTTGATACATAATCAGATTTGCGCAGTTTGTGATAGAACTAAATCCTATTAACTTGTCTATTCTTTGATAAATCATATGTCAAATTTAATCTGATAACAAAAATAATTTAAAAAGGACTTTATTTAATACTTTCTTGTTTTTACACGAATACTACACATCACTACATAGCATAAAACAAAGTCGATTACTCTGTCCCTATATCCCTATGTATGCTTGAATCTTTCGAACTACACAACGGACTTCGATGCGGTTTTTTTTAATAGATAGAGTGATTGAAAGAGGTTAATATGTAGAACACATGCTTGATATTGCATGTAGATTATCTATCAGCACAGCTCCCGTGCGAAGTAGGGGCGGGTCGCTAGTGATTTAATAAAACGCTTTAGATCGGATTTTTATATATTCTCATGACGTATCCTGTAAAGTATCTGTCTTTTATTAAAGAGAAATATATTTTGTTAACCACCCACCAACCCGCATAGGACCAGCGTGGTGGGATACGGTCCAAAAACCCCCTAATGGATAGGGGTGCATTAGGGGAGGCCTATGTCCAGCAGTGGATTATCACAGGCTGATGATGATGATGATGATATTTAATTAAGACCATGACGATGTAGACGTACTTCATATTGTATTCGAATATGATTTTGCGCAGATGGAAATTATTAACGCGATGTTGTTCGCACGGTAAATTAACCAGCAGAATATTTAATTTAATTATTAATTAGTGTATGATATCATCGATTGTTGTTTAATCACGTATATGGAAATACAATATTTTAATGGAATTTTGGCCTGATTATTGCTATTTGAGTTGTTTTAATGCAGCTGGAGTTAACTACTAGTCATGGTTAATGCATGAGAGTGTAATATTTCTAAACTTAATAAGTATTTGTGCAATTCAATGTGCGCCTAATAATGTCAGTTTTATCTTCGGAGTGGTGTTTTACTAATAATACAACAATAACTCTTAATATCGATGAACTAGTAACGTTACTACATAGGTGTCCTGTCTTTCATATGTATATATGAAGCATCAATAAGTTCCTTTGAGAATATTTTTATTTTCTATTGTGGCAGCAAAATTATCGTAACAAAATTATCATAAAGTTATGTAGTCTTAAGTGGTTTTCGGGACGAAGCTAATGTACATTTAATATGACGCTATTTTTCAATGTGTAAAGATTAAATCTACAAAGTTTTCTATCGATTAAATCTTTTTGAGCCTACGCATTTAAAGCAATCAATTTCGTCATATTTAATGCTATAACGCTTTCGATTTTATGCCTTGATGATTATTAAGATACTAATAGTAGTATCTAAAGTTATATAGATAACTTTGAAACATACTAATCAAAATGTATGAAAGGGTGTTTGCAATTAGATTAAGCGACATGTAACTCACCCCATATTCCAAGGAGGGTCGGTATCTGCATTCCATACGAGAACGTCCACGAGAAGACGATCATTAGAGCTATATTGTACTTTCGGTACACGCGCCCGTACCAGCTGTGGTGGGCGATCATGATGTACCTGGAATTTTAATGTTAACAATATTTAATCTCAATGGCGTAAAAAATCCCGGATAATTTAAGTCTTAAAACACGGTAGGGTACGATGAAATGGTTTTATTTGCCACATAAGTAAGATTGATTTGTTATAAACATGTTAGCTAATACGCTTAACTATTTTTAAGACACGGAGTCTCTTCTGACACTAGAATAGACCGTGTTGCTATACAAATATGAGTTTTTAGGAGTAGTAGGTAAGGGAGAAGTTTTGAAAATCAGATGCCAGAACGAATAGCATCCGACCTGGATAATATGGATTGAATTTTAGAATTTGTAACAATGTTAAATCCTGTAATAATTGTCCATACTAGTCCTATAACGTGTACCTTACTTTCGTCGTATGTTTCTGGTAGGTAATCGGGTGGGAATTTTTTTTTATCTTGGGATTAAATCTAACGTCCGTCTTGTAAAGGGCTTTCGACATTCGAAAATTTGTCGAAAAAAATGTTTTTTAAAGTTGGGAATCTGGCAGGCGACGAACACATCCATACAATTTAAGTATATTCTGCTTATGTCACTTAAAAGGCATTATAAATTGAACCAATTTTTTAAAAAGCATTATCCGTTTATATTTAGAGAACGCACAAAGCCATATAACTTTAAATACAACAAGACATCCCATAATAAGGTTCAAATACATATTAAATTAAACGTAGGTATGTCTAGACCTTAAAATTATTACTCACGACCTTTTCGTACAGTTAAAAAAGATTAAGAAACGATCCGAAAAATATTATCAATCGAATTAGAAAGGGCACCACCGTAAATGGTGGAAAAGTGTCAATAATTCAAAATGATCACATTATAACAGAATACGATAGGCGAGTTACGACCTTTTTGGTTTTCTTAATATAAAACGTCGAAGACACTTTCGTACAAGCACCTACTTCACCGTCGTCACATATATTTACCATATTTCAGCGTCAATATTTCATTATACAGCTGTCAAGGACAGATGTACTTTTTCTCGTAAGAGACTGAAATTTATAGTGAATGCTTATACTTTATCGTCCTCTCAGATCAAATAATAGTGTTATATACTGCTGAGTAAAGCTCTTCTGTCCCATAAGTCTATAGAATATGGAATATGTTTCGAATCTAAGCAACTCTAAATCGCGATACAGATAATTCAACGCAGGGCGATAGACCAGAGAACACAATTATAAAACATAATTGGTGACTCAACATTTTTTTTTGTTGTTTCCTAGTTGTTAGGCCAATTGGGGCCTATCACCCAATTGTCTTAAAAGTAAGGTTATCCATGCGTCGGATGGGCATATAAAAAATCGGTCCACCTACCAACTCGCGTTGGACCAGCGCGGTGGGATTCGGTTCAAGAACCCCTTAATGGAGAAGGCGTGCTTTAGGGGCCTATGTCCAGCAGTGGACTAACACAGGCTGATGATGATGATAATGACGTATTTTTCACCCGTCTGGATCTAAACCCGCGACATCCGAAGTAAATATAATCTTTACTTGTAGGTTAAGTAGCCCCCTCGTATAAGTGTTATGAACATGTAAAAACATACTATATAATTTAGGAGGCTTTAAATATAGTTAGCATCGTTGTCCTCGTTTTTGATTAAAGAGAATTTATCAATTCTATTTTCATAACTAAAGACAAAAAAGATGTTCCACCAAAATATTATTGAGTTACGCTAAAAACACGAATTCGCGAAAACGGCAAAATTATGTTGATTTCGTCGAAGAATTGAATTTCCAAATCGAATTATACTCGGCGAATAAAGTTAGTCACCTGCGCTGTTGAATAAATCGAATAAAACAATTGCGTGGTATTATATACCGTTTTTTTTTGTTCTATTCGGTGTATAAACTGAAAGTGCCTATGTCAAATACATATTTTCATATATAAGTATGCCTATTTTTATATATTTATACACTTTTATGTTTTTATTACGTATGTGTATTGCTGTAGTTGTTTTTTTGTTATTTGTGACTATCAAACATTTTTTTTTTTGCTAATATTTCTTAGCGCTTCTTGCTTTGCACCTTTGCTCTTATAATCTCTGCACCACCCCAAGGATGGCTAGGAGAGTATGCCTATGCCATTAAGCCTTTGTACTTTTAGTGCATGAAGAACAAATAAATAAATATCAGACTGCCGATTACATACTTTAGTATATAAAACGGAATAAAGATGATATCAGGTGAATATGATTGAACTCAGAACATACGATAATATCATGCATAAAGTCATAACTCTTTACAAAATTTTAAAGGAAAATTGTATCAGATTGTAGGTTAGAGTTTTCTATGTAAGGATTCTTTATCGGTTGTGTGTTACCGTTTATATTTATTAAACTTGTTTGATTTTTGTATGTGAGGGAACTTTTTGAGGCTAGGTTACGTAACGACCTTTAAGTTATGATTCCGTTGTTTTTGTTGTTAAGATTTGCCTCTCTGAAAAATGTGTGTAATTACGACTTTATTAATCAATAAATATTTTTATATATAATTAGATAAAACCGTTCCAAGCGCATTCCACGAAAATATGATTACATTGTTATTAATTAAATCTCACTACCTGTCTAATTTAGTTATGTTCTGTCGAATTGGTGAATTTTTAAGTATTATTGCCCATCAAACCTAAGAGCACAACAGAAAGATCGATAAAAAATTGCCAAAAAAAAAAGAAAAAAATAACAATTGAGAAATTACACCCGTAATTAAAACAGTTATAAATTAAACAAACATTGACAATAATTAAACGACGTTACAGACGTATACATAATTATAAAACTAAATCAATAATACGATCTACTATCCAAATTTAAAAAAAAAAAAAATTCGAAATTCAAAGTTAAAAGAGCAAGCAGCAACAAAAAACAAAGCGGAACTAGGCATAGCTAGAACCACTTAATAAGGAACGCGGTCGTCCGATGCATCGGCAATAACATTCCTATTTCGGCACGAGTGTCATTCCCTAGACGTACCTGTTCAAGGTAATGAGTGCGATACTGAGCAGGGACACGCCGACGTTTCCGTACCGCAAAAAGGGCACCAATTTGCATAGGGCACCGCCGTGGGACCAAGTCCTGGTCCAGAAGCCCGATATGGCGAACGGTAGCACCATCGCGCAGAATAGAAAGTCCGCTATGCACAAGCTGAAAGGAAGGAAATGAGGCAAATGTTACGTCTATAGTTTACCAGTAATAGACTTGGAATAGAAGAGTAACCTATAGCAACGAAGTGTAAAGTCAGTAGGCTGTCACTTGTAGATTGACATATCGGTGACAAGTCGCCAATAATGACGTAACGTCGTTGCCATGGGTTACAATGTTTACATCTATTCTGGGTCTAAATCGGCTATACTGTAGTCAGTTTTATAATTAATTACATAGTAAAGAATTATATAAGTGTTAGTTTATATTATATGTTGAAAGTTTTACTTATAATAATATATTTCTGTATGATACTAAGAACTGTGACTATTAGAAATATAGAGTAGGGCGTTGCAAATCCGTTTCAATAAAAGGGTATAGGTTTTTATATCTCCTATAAAAAACTTTAATATTATTCTACTTTGTGGCGGCTAAAGGCACCGTTGTGATTTTTCCTACTCGGATGTCTGAACCAATCATCTTTTAAAATAATATAAAGTTTTAAACCTTTAATTGCACTATATATAGGGAACTATTTTGTATCTGTTTAGTATGGATTTTGAATATATTTTAGGAGCAAAATAAAAGTAAACGTCTACAATTGAGAAACTAACTCAGAGAGAACACACGATGTCCCTTTATAGGCGCGTTTGAGTGTTAATTGCTATGGAATTGAACCATAAATTTCCCGTTTGCGTTCAGGCAAAGCAATTTAGGAAACACTGTAATACTATCCCAAGCGAATCTAATTGAAATACAATACCACCAAATTGTACGCGAAATTCATTTACGATGATGATAAATTCTGCTATAAAAGGCATTTTATTATTGAGCCATGAGTTGCTAAGGTTATATTCAAATTTTTTACTACAAAATCTGTATATTTCTTGTCAAGTTGAAATTGATTTTTCTGAAACAATAAGTTACTTAGAGTAAAACCCGCGTTCATAGGAAGCACAAAAACCCACTTATGAGCAAGCCTTGGTAATTTAAAAGTCTTGGTTACGTACCAAATAAAAAGTTACATATCTCGTTAAAGCTTAAAAAGTAGTTTCGTAGTTTTTTGTTTATTATAAATAATGGAGGAAACCAATAGGAAATTCTATTAATATGAAGTACGTACCTTATTATAAAAGCGGAGCGACGTTTCTCACTTTGGGGCATCTGATTAACGCTACTACGGTTAACAGATTTCCAAACAATCCTATTACCATTATAAAACCGGTCACTACGGCCGCAAACGTCAGAAGACCCGGAGAAAATCTGAAAGGTAAACATGACAATGTTTAAATTTAACTGTTAGTATTTCTACTTCTCGTTCCGGAGAAATACTTAAATTACTGTCTATATTTATAACATTCAGAACAATGAACAGAACACGCAATATACAATAATAAAATAGGAAATGAAATTACTGAAACATAGTCAAATGTCAAACAATAATGGCGTCAGGAGAAATTGTTATTGGCATCGGCCATGTTTAATCCCCGCATTATGTAAAATCAACAAAAGTATACATCTCCATAATGCCAATTAAGTTAGAAATGAGAGTTTATGTACGGTATTTCCGTTTCTAATATAGTTCGAGTAGATCGATAAACAATCATTATCGTCATCATCAGCCTGTGACAGTCCGCTGCTGGACATGTGACTCCCCTAATACACGCAACCGCTTCCGATTTTCTCTCGACTATTGTCATTAAGCCCACACCGCTTAGTTAAAAATATATATAAAACTACGGCAAAACATCAACAATAAAATAACTGTACTTAAGGAATCTGGGACATATGACATCTCGTTTGTCATCTAAGACAGTAAACTGTAATGTTTCCAAACTAATGCTGAGGCAGAACTATTGATACCTGTGCAACAGGCGGCTTCTAATTTTTTTATAGTTTCAATAGGCCTGTCGTAAAGTTACCCTTTCGCGAAATAAAAACAGAAGTATAGCAAAAACATGGTAGATGTTGCTTTAAAAGTGAATAATAATTAATAATTTAAGGCAGAAGCAAATTTCGTTTACAAATGCTTTATTATATATTGTATGTATATATACATTTAAAATCAATAATTAGTATGTTGCGTTGGTCAGGGACAAAACTGGCTTTAATTGTCACAGCACGTTTGTTTACAATAGCCACGACACAAGCTACGCTTACACAAGTCATTTCGTTATTGTTCTACGTTTTCCTCCATTTCCATGCAGTAAACATGTTTCGTTGTCAATCAAGTTATTTTTCAACAAATTTTAATTGAGTTTGCTGTATATTTGTAATTCGATTTAAAGTCGTATATTCAAATTATATCCGCATCAACATGAGTATATAACGCAAGCAGAGCTTGAATATGACTATAGCAGAACTATAAGACATTGTGTGTAAACGATCATTATGACACATACAATCACATAAAAGGTTTCCTTGTTTACGGTTTGTCGGTCTGGGATTGATATCGGAAATTTATTAATAGAGATTAATAAGAACTCTAAACGTATGACACCAGTTCGTTTCTGTACTTTACATTGTTGACATAAAATCCGTAGGATATATGGCTTAGTTAAAGTTAACAATGAACAATTCTATACTAAAGACGAGATGATGAACAAATTTATATGACACTCATATTTTACTTTAAGGCTATAACCGTTAATCTTAGGATTCTGCTAGAATACCTAATGCTGCATAAAATGAAACGGTGGCCGATCTACATTAGAGATCAGCAAACCACGCAGGAGATATTACAGTGCACAAGTGAAGGCGCAAACACAGTTGCACTTCCTATTCCTCTGTCATGGACGGATAACCAACAAGATCGGAGAGAGATAGGGCGCAAAGCGACTTTTTACGTGTCCATCCAAAAAATCAGGCGAACCGCCCGCATTTGCTCTAATCAGCTAGGAAACAACGATGAAAATTAATTGAGTCTCCTCGGGATTCGAACCCACGACCTCCGGTTTCTAAAGCGCAAGCCAATTCAACTAGATATTATGTAAACAATATAACTGAATATGCGAAGTGGCGTCGTACGAAAACTTTTTGTAGCTGTATCTACAGCTACTATCTATTATTATCATCAAAAAGAACGATAAATGTATGTCGCTACTTCGTTACCATGAGCAACGTTATTGATTTTAATTTTATATGTTTTTTGGCTCTGGTTTATACAAAATATATATGGCAAGAATGAAATGTTTTTATGTTAAAAAGCTATTAGTTTAAACGCTTTTTCCACTGTGTGAGCATTGTACATAAAAATGGGGCTTCTTTGAAATTCGAACAAAATGAAGCTGCAATTTATTTCCGCTATATTTTATCCCGTGAGTGGAAGCTTAATTAAAAAGAAATCATCCAAAATAACATTCAAGCAAAAGCTGCCTTTGAATCGTTTATATGGCCGAGTTTTCATTTTTATACTCAATGAATTGCTGGTTAAATAATTTACATTTATCAATATATCAGAGTTCTATCTTATTGAGAGCAAACAATACAAAATACGGAGGAGGGAAAATATGTTTCTGAAACATGTATCATTTGTTTATTTTTTTTTTAAATTATCCGTATGTATATGTCATATAAAATCGAAACCGTATTATATCATTTTACAAGTTATTTTTATGACTTAAACAATAATTCAACAAAGTTTATACATCAGAAGTAGTTTGATATAAATATACGCGTACATAAATCTCAATAACTTTTGTTTTTATAACCCACTAGTTACTTTTGATACAATCCTACGTTGTTATTCATTAAGCACCTGAAATATACAAAGCATAGAAGATTAAAACGATTTCTACCCACATAAACCCTCTTAACCTCATTAAAACGTGCTTAAAATTCAGTCTTTAACATTTTAAAGCTTTTTATTCGTAATTCAATACGTTTTTATTCGAGTCAGATTTAAATTTCACGAAAGCTTTATTCGCCTTTGCGCGTTTCATTACAGGATATCTTTTGTTTTCGAAACATTATTCAAGTAATTCAAAAGAATCTGAATTCATATGGATGAATTAAAAGAGCTGAAAGCATTACCGCGTTAATGTGTGCTAATATAATGGCTTTAAACAAAAAAATCAACGAATAGGAGTTCATTCGTGACATTATTTAAAGAAGGAAGCATAATAATTGTTTTTAGTTCAATAGAAGCGCTCACCATAAATTTGCGGGAAAGCACGAAGTGTGAAATGAACACAAATTAGAATAAAAACAACGGCATATGTGCTAAAAATTCATTAAAAGCGACCGCATGAGCTTGACAATAGACTCTTTTATATATTTACACTAGCGACCCGCCCCTGCTTCGCACGGGAGCTATGCTGATAGAATATACCTACAATATTAAGTATGTGTTAAGCATATGAACCTTCCTCTTCAATCACTTGAAAAAAAACCGCATCGAAATCCGTTGTGCCGTTTGAAAGATTTAAGCATACATAGGGATAAAGGGGCAGAGAAAGCGAATTTGTTTCATACTATGTAGTAATATATTTATTGTATTATATTTCTCGGGTGATAATAATGTGATGCGTCGGAGAACCAGAGTCACCGATAGAACCCTTCGGATTAGATGCTGAAGTGGCAGTGGGCTAGTCATAAAAGCCGTAGATCTGACGACCGCTGGAGTCGGAAAGTTCTGGAATGGAGACCGAGGCTAGGTAAACGTAGGACGCCCCGCGGCAAGATGGAGTGACGACATTTGCAAAGTGGCCGGTGTGAACTGGATGAGAATAGCCGAAGAAAATAAGCGGTGGCGCGCATTAGGGGAGGCCTATGTCCAGCAGTGGACTGACACAGGCTAATGATGATGATAATACCTCGGGTACAGATAAAAATACAGGTAATATGAATTATTGTTTTATACTTACTTTGAAAGTTCACTCGGTCTTATACTAGACGTGCTGTCGTCGCTTATGTTCATAAAGTCGTCCATTTTGAATTAGTACCTAGAACAAGGAACATATTTAGGTTTATTAAAAAAAATATACATTGTTCCTACTCAAATCAAATTATACATACAAAAAAATTGAGCCTTAATTATATTTAATATCGACTTATTGACATATGCATGTAAAATTATATATAGTGTGAATCACATTTTAATTTAAAAGTAATTAAACACAATTACTGATAAAATCTTCGATACCCAAATCAGAGAGAACTAAACGACTGACTTGAATATAGTCACCGCTTAATAACTGTCAGTCAGGATTCAGTACTAATTGTCACATTAGTCTTCGTAACATTATCCCCTGATAAAGAGGTTACGGAGACAATTTACCGTAACCTTTTCAATTATGTAACGGTCAACTCGTCATCTCTGTTCTGAGTAAGGCATGAATCATTTGTTGCTGTCCGAACGGTAGTAGGTAATGTCAATTTTATAAGGCATATCCTTGTTTTACATTTGCCACGTTTATATAAGTATCTATGGATGGTAGGTACATATAAACACGCAACGACGATATTATGTCGATGTAGATTGCGTCATCAAAAACATTGTAGTTTGAATTTAGACATACGCTCTGACAAAGGGATTCTTTGTATTATTTATTTGATGAATTGTACATAATTTAATAAGTAAATGGTCAAGTCAGATGGGATATAAAATTTACGTAAAATAAGTAATCATCGTTTTCATTGGCTAATTTATAATGTAATATTTAGTGATCCACCAATAAGAACACATTCACTTCCAGAGCCGTTAATTTTGTCTCATTAAATTTTATTTTAATTAGTCTCTAGTTTGATAATTGTGTTATTGAACGATATCCCGCACAAGCGGAAATAGGTTTTTAAGAACACGTATTAAAAAAGTAAAAATGCTATATGATTTCTTGTCTGAGTCTTATACAAGTCCGTAGTTATTTTATTGTCTATTACAAATCGGTGAGCGCAATTCAGCAGGCGACAAATACGATTAATCCTATAGTTTATTCTGAACGTATATCAACAACGTTTTCGTACAACATTAGCGTGCGGAGGCTGTGTTATGCAAACAACTGCACATCTTTTGTGCCGGCCGCTCCTACAGCGTACGGAGCGTGCGTTTGTCGAACACAGCGGGCATCATGTCACGTGTCACTGGACACAGAACACAACAGGAGCGTACTTTTGATCTGGACAAAGTATTCTTTGTCTTTTTTGTTTATTCATTTGTTGGTTTTATAGGTTACTTATACAAAGAGGTTGAAACAACATTTAACGTACATTAAGTTAAAATGTAATTTAAACAGTTACTAGTAACAAAATAAATGTTAAAGAACGGTAAAGTTTAAGTATATTTAAAAGCGTAAATGCGGAATGCACTTGAGTATATAAATTGAAAATGTTATCTATGTTTTCAATATTATATTTTAGAGCATATCGATGTTTTGTGGTATAAAAGACACTTATAAATAATGTAAACAGAATTAACAATTGTTTATGTTTCATATGCCCGCGCATATCTTTTTTTAAGACTGAATAGCCGCGGGTGTATGAACCTATGAAAAAAGTAACTTAGCATATTCATACATTGTACTCCCAAAGTTTAAAGGACTGGGAATCTGTTGATGGAATAATGCTTTCGTCACTCAATTCGCGATTTTCTTCCTAAATTGCTGCAATTACATATAATGTACTAATTAACTATTTTGTTTAATAAATTAAATGTTTCAAGCACTATTCTGCAAATAACATTGATCGATCGGCATAAGAATAACATGTATTAAAAATAGCGGACAATATATAACTAGAGCAGTTAACTTCATAGCAGTCTATGTAACCGAATAAAATTTTCCATCACATAAAAATTTACTCACAAGATTGGCAAATTTTTCTCCTACTTTTATTTCGTTCCTTAACATTTATAGCCTGATTTGGACATTAAGCACTAGCATTAATTCTAAAACCACGACGTCGCGTACTATTCTAGAACAATTAACGACCGCATTTGGCAAACAGATGCCGTTTGCCATGCCAACTGGGCCAATACTTTAGCGACAAAGGATCAACAAACTTTAAAGGACATTTAATTCTAAAGGAAAAGTCATACTTGATCCTTGCGCGCATAGTATTTTTTAATTTTATTTTGCATACATACTGCTAGTAAGCTCGATAGCTTTTGTTTGCACCCCTAGAAATTTCACCTGGCATAAAAATAATTATTCGGCCCCTGTTGGACGAAGCGAGATGGTATATAGAGTTATTTATTGAATAAGAATAAGGACTTTTTACGGATTTTATCGCATTTAATTTACATTTTAAATTGCCAACATTTCGAACACTTTCCAGCGGCCGTGGTGACCACAACCGTGATAAAATTCGTAAAAAGTAATTTTATTCAATAAAGTGTAGTATTAGCGTAAACAAAAGAATTAATTATAAGTATTATTTGTATATTTTATACGATTTTCGATTAAACTCATAAGTAGTAATAAATAAAAATTATTTTATTACTAAGGTATTTTAATCAGATAGACCGTATTTCTTTCAAAACACGAACATCCTTTTTATACTTGTTGCTGTTTCGAAAATGCTTTATAAGTAAATCTTTGAGTTTAAAATAGTATTACAAAATAGTCAAATACTTTCCATTTACCTTATTTCAAATAAAGCAATAGCTATGTATAAATTATTAATTAAACTGCAACCTTAATGCCTACCTTTAATAATGTCCGTTTTAGCATATGTACGTATTTCATTTTATGTTAGCATCGATGGGTTTGACATGCCTAAATAGATAAAACTCCCGAACTAATAAATAAATAAAAAACTATTTAAAAACGAAAACGTGTCGAAATATTGCTTTGTTAGCATTTAAAATAGCTAGATATAGAACAAAAGAAAGAGCAGTCTGTTAATTAAGTTAAGAGAGCATCCAACTTGCACCGTTTAATTGTTTGAAGCGCCAATTTAGACCATTTAGCGCAAACTAACGGCAGCCATTTTGAATTGAACATAGTTATATAACATATGCCAATGGATGTTACGAGAAGATACAAATTAATGAACAACATATTTTTTCATAGGCTATAAACATTTTTTTACCGAACTTTTTTGAAAACTATTTACTAATATTGATTATTTTCATGTCAGATAGCAAATTTATTAAGGTAAGTTTATAATGTCAGGTTGCGATAAAGTTTAATGTTTGGAGAAATAAGAGATATTTATTATTTTTGTTACATATACAATATGTATATATATATATATATATATATATTGGTAGGAGTTCTGGAAACGTAGGCTTTTTTAAAATACAGGCATTATAATCTTTTTAACACTCGCATAACTATTCATTTTCTATAAAACATTAAACTAAAACTTTTCTATATATTCAACATGAACTTTCTACACAGCGTGATAAAATTATTTGCGAAATGGAGCTAAGCGCTGATATAAAAGTGAAAATCGTAAAGCGAACGAAATTACTTGTAAGGCACGTTCTGAAAAATCAGCACAAACAAACCCTAAAGTTTCAAGTGAAATATATTTTCAAAGATTTACTCAAACCTGGGTGTGTTTTTATGTAATTTGGTTAATATTTAAGCTTTGACCTGAACCTTTTTATAATCGAATCACTACTACTTATCTCTTTTATAAAAATCTTGAATTATAATCGTTAAGTAAAAATAATACTCATAAAATGTGTATTAATCTTAAAACGAAGAAACATTTTTATCCGGATTTCAACACAACGGGTAACATGAACAGATTTCCTTTTTAATGACCTTATAATTTTGCTGCAACAATTAAGTAATTTATCAACTTATAAAATAATAACGAAATTATAACAGAATTTCCGATAATTGGTTATAAGTTAACGTAAAAACATACTTTTATATTTTAGTATAAGATACTTCGGTTTGTATTTTAACATTGTACGTCGTTCGATAAATTCGATGTAACTATGTAATATAAGCTTCCTTAATTTAGGTCTAAGTAACACTATAGCACATTAAGTGAAACGACGCCTACGGGATGAACATTTCGTTGCGTTAGAATAAAAATGGAATTAGTGTTTACTTTGGTCACGTAAGAATACCTTTACGCGTATTCACTAAATCTTTGCGGAGCGGTTAAGCGTCTTATACGTTCGTAGTGGTTCGATGGAAGATGTGGAGTTTACGATACAATTGTATTGTTTCGTAAGTATGCAATTGTATATACTAAATATATTTCAATATATATTTTCTTTTTCCGCTCAAAGAATGAAATGCACAAAGGCCGCTTAATGCTAGAACATTACTTGTCAGTCAACCTTATGGTGGTGCCGAGAATGAATACGCATATTAATATACATATATACATACTAGCTATTGCCGCGACTTAGTCCGCGTGCCAAAAACTCAAGAGTATCTTTTATTTATTCCAAAAAAGTAGTCTTAGTTACTCTCGATTACATCAGGTATCTTTTAAAAAAGTATCAAAAGTCGAAATCAGACCAGCCATTCCAGAAATTAGCCCGAAAAAAATAAAAAGAAAAAATAGTTTTATTATATGTATAGGTTATATATCACAACGTTATCATTTATTTGTTTCTGTAGATTATGCATACATATATGAAAAGTATACATATCCTACTCCTTTTGCGTTTAGGGGTTTAAAATTGCTTTGTTTTACGTGTAAGGCATGTTGTAATTGAATCAAATTGAGAAATGCGAACAAGATTTAGCGAAAGGATTCTCTAATATTATTTAATGAAGGGGCGATATGAGCAGGACGTGCACCTGATTGTAATTGAGACGCTTTTGCACCAATAGGATGCTACCCTTCAAACCGGAACGCTAGAATGTTTCTGAGTTGTTTATAACAGTAATGGGCACCGCGGTAACACCAACCCAATCGGCCGCTTGTAAAACCGTACTATTTAAGTACATTAATTGAAGAAATAAGCTTTACAATAGTCTGATGCGTAATATTTCTTTACTTTTATTTATTTACGCTTAATGCCATAGTAATAATATATATATATATATATATATATATATATATATATATACATATATATATATTATATATATATATATATATATATATATATATATATATATATACATTTAAATGTGTAAAATACTCTGTTACTATATTTAATTCTAATGAAACCATCAATTATGCTACTAGAATAATTACCATCTTCAATCGTTTGGATTCAGCAATCACTGTAATAAATAAGGTTACCGCACTAATGAAACTTAAGCGATAGTCAGGGAGCTTGAGTCCCTTAACAATATCTGCGTAATGTATTGAATCTGTGGGAATACGAAAGTTAATACCGAACGAAGTTATTTGACAGAGCAAAACATGATTAGTTTGTCTAATATCGTATATTCAAAGTCAGAAACTAATCGAGTTAAATAATACGATACTCCAGAGTAGAATTATACTTGAAATTAATTCTTTTGGATACGGGAATACTACACGTTATTGAATGGCTTCAGCACTGGCAACAAGACGCATGACATCTCAGTCTGCCCGTGACCGCGGCCGCTGGAAAGTGTTTGAAACGGTGGGAATGAAAAATGTAAATAAACTCGATAAAATCCGATAAAAATTCGTTCATTCAACTGCTTGAAATAAATGTAACATTTATTAAACATAAAGCTCACTGATTGGTTTACGCCACTAAGAGTGATGTACATTATGGCGCCATTAGACATTGAAATAAGACTTTGTTCATGTAACGCGGTATTCGTGTTATTATTTCGATGTATTGGTTTATAATAATATATTTATGTTAAAAATGTTATTCAACTGACGAACAGGCACTTGATATTACTATAAAAATATATATAATATATTTTATAAAAGATAGTGATTTTTTGTTTAAATTTAACTAGTTATATTTTCAACCAGCAGTAATAATGTTCATATACATAATGTTGAGTTATAGATAATACGAATATGGTTGAGTTTTCTGACAGGGAAATATGAAAGGAAAGTGATTATAAGATTATATTTATAACACAAGCAATTCAACAAGTTTTTTCAATAAAATTATACTACATTAAAAGATATGACTAATACTAATTAATCAACAAACAAATCGGAACTAGATACAAACTGCGTTTAATTTTTTAATAAGTAATATTATCAGTTATAAAAGAATGAGATTATGATTATAAAAATTATACTGCTTGATATTAATATTTGAGTCAAAACTTACTATATTACACAATTTGAAAAATTTGCAGCTCCTAAAACCATGTTCTTATTTTAAATTTATAATATTAATCTATTAATTAATTTTTAAAATCGCTACATGCATTTTGGAATACTTAAAGAATTTAAAAAAATTATGTTGAACGCTCTATACTTCAATAACATTATCGGAAAATCCGCACAAAAAGTTGAATCCTTCATCGTTCGTCCTCGAACTTTAATTAAAACTAACACGAGCGTACAAATTCACTGGTGCGCACAGATTATAGCGGCGAAATAGAAAAAGTTTAAATTGGAGCAAGGAGGCATTAAGTATTCGGTTTTCTTTTAATCTGTATTTGACTGATGGGAGTGCGTGATTACTGTCACTTTTAGCGCCCAGTCGGGTTACTTGCGTGGACAGTGACCGTCTCAATGTCTGGAGCAGCATAAGTTTTGTTATGCTGTTTCATATAATTACATTAGTACCTAAAAAACAGATTTGTGTGAAAATGGAGGCCTCTGAGACCCACCCAAACGTCCACGTAACATTACCACTCACATGGCGCGTGGTTAACTAGCTGTTTTTTTTAATTTGAGCTGTATTTGGAACAGTGGATTGAGCCGAGCCGTGTAGTGACTTGTCTCTGCGCCGACAATTAACTAATTTAGCGCGATGTATTTTAAGTGGTCGACGCTCATTGTCTTCAATGAGGGAAGCGCCCACGAGCGTTCTTACATCCTCTTCAAGTTTAATTTCGTTCGTACTGAATTGAGACGGATGGTACTCACTAATTTCTCGTTACTTACCTACTCAATTATGAACAAAATTTTAAAAGTAGTTTTATTTGCCTTAAAACGCTATAGAACATTACGTGTAAAACAAACGCGCTTCGCAAATTATTAATTGCTGTGGAATTTTATCATGCTTTCACCTTTAGAGAACGAATTGATTTTGAGAATTAACATTCATAATTAATGAGTCACCGCGTATAGCCTGTTAAATTTCTACGAAACTGGCGCAATTCGATATACAAACATTAATAAGGCTAATGAAATGAATGCTCAGCAAATATTAGGATGTCTAAATTAAAACCGGTTGTGAGAGATCAATTTGTAGTTCTTTGTTATACTGATGTCGTTTTGATTACCTTATAATAACACATACAGAAAAGAAATCCACAATTGGCTATTACATTAATAACAAGAGACTTACTCTTTCATGACTGGCTATACAAACAAATCATCACAATAAGCTCGAACTATTCTCAAATTATAATACAAAAATACAATCGCAACTAACCATCGCATTGAATTCATTAAAATTTCATATAAAAACAAAATAAATATCATATCTTCAATACAAGCCAAATTATAGATGCATCGAAATGTTACTCCCAGTGGATTCAGATACATAAAAATAATCTGTCCCGTCTGCTGCCAACTTTAAATGGTTTTCAATAGTTTCCCTTCGTGTTTATGAACTTGGATCCTCGCTATGGTATTGTCGTTCATCCGACCTCCGCAATAAAAATGATTCGGTCGCCAGACGGGGCTATTAAATTTTCCCGCTCGAACTGTTATCGGGGTCGTTTCCCTTCGGCTATGTTGTTTTACGCATTTTTATCGTAGGTTGTTTGTTGTACTTTTCCCTCTTTGAACATTAAACAACGCTTGTCCTTTTTTAGACGGTATTTATTTGTAAATGTATTTTACGTACTAAACAATATTTTGTTGGGATAATATTTTTAAAACATATTCGGGAGAACAGATTGATGGTTCAATATAGTTTAATTTTTAATTAGGGTCGGTCTCGGCTTTGCACGGGTGGACTTTGTTTAGCATTTTGAAGTGAGGCATTTTATAGCAATTTATTTAAGTCATTTCAGAGGTCGTTTTAATACAAATTTTTAAGGACTAAACTTTTTTTCGAGAAAAAGATGATCTCTTTCATACACAGTGACAATGTAGCTACGTAATCGAAGAATTTTTGTAATCGTATAATACCTACTTTTTAGGTTTATTAAGAATATTGGTCGTTTGATACCGATAGAAGTTTTATGTTAATGCAATTACTTTGACTTTAGTTTGGAATATTTAAAGTTAAAATGTTCTAAAACTATTCATTTGAACCTTTGTAATTAAGTTAATATGTTAGAAGCATATTTGTCGTAGAGCTAGAATGCCCTAACCTTTAACTAGGTTTCGTCGTCGGACCTTAACCTACTAACATCGGCATCAAATGGCTAACATTGGCGGTTATCCGCAAAACAATGAATGGACAAATGTTCTCTTTATGTGACTTACATTATTCATTGGTAAAATTTTTAACAACGGTATTTCTATTCATATTTTTTTTGATTAAACCGTTGGTTTTAAAATACCTGCACTAAAAACTATATTCAAAAATTATTGTGAATGTAATTCCTAGAAGTATTTATAGGTTTTGAAAGAATACGGAATTTACGATCATATAAAAAGTCAGCTGAATCATTAAATATAATTAATGTCAATACTTCACTTTAACAATTTTTCAACGATGTCATTCCTTTTTTTGCTTACTTCATCTCTCATCATCTGCCATTGGCATTAAGAGGCACAAATAAATAAATAAAAAGCATATAACGTAATTGAACACACACTACCATAACGTTCATATAACAGTTTATTACTAATTCAATTCGCAACAAACCCAATGTAGAGTTTTTTTACGAATAATACATTAATAGAAAATTTCCCCAGACAGAGTTCTCTACAAAAGAAAGTATTGCATCGTACTTCGATGTAACAAAGAACGTTTGGTATTTATGAAAGGGTCAGATCTAGCAATAATTCAGTCTGATTTAACGCCCTTTTTGTGCCTACCCCAGTAGGCAATTCTAATAACATATAGAGAATAAATTTATCGTCGATACTAGCCGAGCAAGAGTCAGAAAAAACATGACCCGAAATAGGAAAATTATTACGACTCTTGTTACTCGCAAATTAAGTAACTATGCGAATATTCAAAAAATATTTAAAAAGATTAATTTATGTTATTCATTTATTGAAGCGCATTGTTTTTGCTGGCTAAATTAATACCAAAGGGCATTCATCATCATCAGCCTGTGTTAGTCCACAGCTGGACATAGGCCTCCCTTATGCACGCCTTCTCTATTGGAGGGTTATTGGACCGTATCCTACCACGCTGGTCCATTGCGGGTTGCCATCCGACGGATGGATCATCTTACTTTTCAGACAATTGGGTGATCAGCCCAAGTTGCCCTAACCATAACCATAAAGGCATTATCGACTTGTAATACTAGTGGGATATTAATATAATGTAAAATTGTGTTATCTTACGATAAATTAGTTCGGGTTTAATTATTCATTTTATTTTAAATCAAATACGAAGACGGCATATAAACCTCGTTTAATATTTAAGTGATTTGTGGTTACAGTGTGCTTTTTCTTAATTTTATGCCAAAAAAAATTTGTTACAGCTACATTGTTTATATAAAATAAATAATTTTTTTTTAAAACTTACTAAGTAAAAAATATATTTCAAAGATGTATTCGTGAAACTTATTTAAAATACAGCAATACACTACATATTGTTTAAAGTAGGTTTACAGCACATGAGAATTGTTACATAATTACTGAAAAACACATAATTCATTGACAATATTTTCGTACTGAGATTGATTATTTTATCCATGATTTTGAGTTACACAGTGTAGTATTCTTAATATAAAAATCACTTTCCTACAATATCTATATAACTATTTCCATTACATTTCTTCAGTAATAAAACAAAAAAAACAAACGAAGGTTGTAAGAGGCACCGTGAAAGAAAAGAACGACATCGTGATCATTATAACAAACGAAGACGTTAGTGTAATGATCATAAAATGCTTTTACAACATTTTTACTGGAAATATAGAACAAGCGGTGTGTGCACCTGATGTCGATTCATTACGCCCGCTGATGGATCTGCAACATCCTTTTCAAGGTAAGGTCTTGTTATTTTTCATCGTGCTATATAAATTGTATGAAATGATTCTAATTTACGCCGTGATACTGACTGTCGTACGTGACTTTTAGAAAGGATGAAATATCTTTTAGTTTTTATAGGAATTAACGCGGGGAATGACTTATATACAAAATAGGTATATTATTTCATAATCAACTTATATAAAAGACTAGCTGTTGCCTAGTCTAGTCTGCTAAAGGCTGGGAGTTACATAATCTATCTTCCAGTGAAGGACCTGTCGAAATCAGACCAGCCATTGATAAAGTTAGTCAGAAGAAACAGACGGACAGAAGGACAAAACAATTTTAAAATATTGTTCTGTTATATGTACCGGTTATATATCACAATTTACTGACATAAAACGGTTTTAGTGTTATAAACGGATACACTTATTTTATTTTATTTTTTTACAGTATTAAAACTATATAATACAACTAAAATTAGGTTGTCTATAACTACAGACAAAATTTAGTATTTGACTGGAATCGCCTTTTATAGGAGCATCCAACGTAAATTAAAGTGTACTTTACTTTTTCTCTTAAGGATTCGAACACACGACCTCCGAATCGTTGGTCAAGAGTCAATACCACACGGTCATGGAGGCGGTAAATAAGTAAACTTTGCACTTCTTCAACACAAAGGATTGTTTACATTATTTTACCGTTAAAAACAGTGAATCAACCGTTAAAAATTGACTTACTGTTTCTTGCGCAAATACTAAACACAATATAGTTAAACCATAAATAACACATTTAGGCTTTTTATCGCGTTTAATTACTTTACAATTATTTATAAATATTTAATATAGAATTATACTAGACATTTCATACCCTTCCCAGGGTCTATTTCAAGAGACAGCTCGTCAAGATAATCATCGGACATCTGTAAAACTGCGCTAATTAATTTAATAAGTTTTATTCATTACGTTGCATTTGCACCTTTTCAAATTACTTCAAACACTGTATCAAAGTCAAAAATTATTTATTCAATTAAGGCTCTACTGAGCTTACTAATGAACGTCAGAAGTCTACCACCGGTTCACAAACTCTGACATATCATGATATGTTAAGATAAACATGAAGATTGTTTAGGACTTAAAATTTATTACGGTGTTCCCAAAATATAGTGCTAAAGAATATAAATGTTAAATAGATGCTGTACGCTTATATCACTACATAGTATAAAACAAAGTCACTTTGTCTGTCGCTATATCCCTATGTATGCTTAAATCTTTTAAACTACACAACGGATTTCGGTGAGCTTTTTTATTCGGTAGAGTGATTGAAGAAAAAGGTTTGTATGCATAACACATGCTCAATATTGTAGGTATATTTTCTATCAGCATAGCTCCCGTGCAAAGCAAGGGCGGGTCGCTAGTACAAACATTCAATTAAGCAGGACGGTCTTTTGCTTTTGATATGCTGTTATATATTAAACAAGATTTGCATTGGTTGACCGGCGACGTTCACTGTACCTTTTATAAGGGCATTACTAGTGAGAGTTCATAACTTCGTTTAACCTTCTCTCTAAACCGTTCTAATTTAATTAAGAAAATTAAACCGTTTGAGCTCAAAGCTCTAATAAATACGGTGTGTAAAATACGATGTTGGATTAGAATACGTTATAATCATTTATACATATATTGTTGAAAATCATTTTAAGTTATCATGTCTATGATACATATTAATACTTTATAAGGAAGCCTGTTTTGTTTTATAAAATTAACAGATTATATAAATCTTTAAGTTTAAAAAGATAGTGTTTTGTTCTATAGAAGCGCTTCGCACTGTATTTCATCTATAATATCTTCAGAAATTTTTTAGATTACATGCTTTAAATTGCCATTTTAATGTACATCAAAGAGATAATTAAATATTCAATGATAATGTATTTAATTTATAAGAAATAATTCTTATCTAGCCAATTGTTTCGCGAAAAATGTAAAGATAAGAAATGGTTATTGTGGATTATCCTGAAGTGATAGACATATACCATCGCGGACTTTTGTTGACCGTTTTACTTACAGGTGTACAATACTCTAGTACATTTTGTGAATTTATCTCGAGGGGTTTAGCTAGCTTTAACTGTAAGTCGAAAAATCTATTTATTTATGACGTCACATTAAAAAACTCTACATTTATCAGTTCCTGAACAACATAATGAATAATTAAATCAATAATAAGTTTTACACAACCAACTTTTTTTTTTAATTAACAAAGGTTTTATGGTTTTTAAAAACAAATATGGCAACTTTTACAGCTTCTACCTACAGCCACGCTCTGCATCCTTTCAAAACTAAATATTTTTAAGTTGTTATTTGAAACTACTAATTCATATATGAAAAGATGATTTCAAATTAGATTAATTAATTAAAAAAAAAAGAAGATTGATTAATTAGATGAAAAAAGAAGAAAACTGATTTGCAAGTTTCTCCTGAAATAACTCAAATAATAATTAATCAATTTTCAAAATTTCGATACTAATTAAAAGTTATAGTACCTAATTTTAAATCTCATATTGTAGATAAAACTCTAATATAGATCATTCTTTATACAGTTTGTATTGTCACAAGAAATCTGTTGAAACATCGTATTTTTTTTTCCTACTAGCACAAAATAAAACTAAGAATTATTTGACTTTTGTGAAAAAGCTTGCAAAACGCATAGCAATTTCTTCTTATTATCTTGCTATTACATTAGAAATGCTCATAGCTCCTTTGAGTACATTTCACAATATCAAGAGTGCAATATTTATAAAAATATAATAAAAGCTCTGTACATGACAGTCTTTTTAGTATTATTGCTGTAAAATTGAGTAAATTTTCTAGCAATTGTTATTGTAGCATAAACTAGGAGAAACTATGATAAGAATGTGTAAAAAGTTATACGATTTTACATTTGTCACTTCAAAGAAAAACACGATTTTATAACTAAATACTTTGTTCAATTTGTTCTTAGAAAAGTATTGATGACGCGTTAGTCTTTAAGTCAGTGAGTCATCGAAGTGGCTTGAGCAATGACTTGATTTTTTGCAAACAAAATGTTGTCTGTCAAAAGTCTCAGGTAGAACGTGATTTTTCTAAGTAAGTAATACAATAATTGTTAGAAAACAAAAGACTGATTGCGAAGAAATAAATAAAACAATTAAATCTCTCGAAAAAATGTAAGGGTATCCTCTTCCTTTTTTTTCTGTAGCTGCCATTATGTGTTTTCTATAATAATATACATTTTCTTGTACAATGTATAAAACTAATAAATGTAACTAAAAAAATGCTAACTCCCTCCGTAGCCTACAGGTGAGGGCGTGTGCTTTAGAAACCTGAGGTCGTGGGTTCGAATCCGTTCGAATTTAGGCTGATCATCCAAGTGTCTGAAAAGTCAGATGACTCGGATGGGAATGTAATAAGTCGGTCCACCCACCAACCCGAATTATAGCAGCGTGGTGAAATACGGTCCATGAACCTAATGGAGAAGGGGAGGCCTATGTCCAGCAGTGGACTTACACAGGCTGATAATGATGATGAAATAAATCAACGCTAAGACACAACAAATCGTGATAATAACATTACAATTAGCATACCTATCAAAGAGCTGCGCCGTCCATTTAAATGCAACGAAAGTCATTGAATTGATTTCTTTCTTTGTTCATGCACGTGCAATGGGGATGAATCATTTGAAGCATCATTGTTTGAAAGCATGTAGCTCCTTGCGTTTTTTGCCATCGAGTAAATTTTAAGAAGTGTCTTTTAATATATTACTATCGCTTATTCTAAAAGGAAACTGCATCATCATATCACACAATGGAGTCTTTTGTTTGTCGTTAATTGATCATTCTCCGTGTTATTACAGATTTTTAATAAAAATTCCAGGAGCACTATCATTTATTTATTTAAAAAACTATTATATTTCACAGAAAGGGGTATTCAATGTTAATATTATTTGTTAGTTAATCCTAATATTCATTAAATTCAGTCTAAATTTCATTCTGGCGTATAAGTTGTAATACCATAAAGTTTATGACAACATATTCAGTACTTTTTATTTTATACACAATGTAACACTATAACACTTCGGTTAACTTATTCTCGACGGACGGATGACGTCACAGTTACAAAGCTTACCAAAGAAGGTAACTTAATCTGAACATAATTGCAACTTAAGCTTAAGTTAGACAAGAAGTAATAACATTTCCCCTGTGACACGAAACGAGCAGGAAAAGTATCCGATATTCCATTAGAATTCTGCACGCAATTTTCCGTTTTGTTTGCTATTTATTATTCATGGCATAATTGGCGCAGGGAGAGTAACATTTTGTTAGCGGCGTAACGGAAGAAACAATTCTACAAAGGCTTAAACAAAACATTGATACTTGTGTAATACATTAAAAATTCTTAAATATCTTTAAAATACTAAACAATTATTTATTTAATGTACAGATACACGTGAATTGAGTAATTTGTATTAACTATATCAGCTTTGTTTTCATTTTTCGCATCTGCTACTGTTTATAACACAAAAATATCAGCTCATACTCATTTTCACCCGCAAGGGAGTTTGAGTTAGCGAT
This sequence comes from Lamproptera curius, assembly GCA_029286875.1. Taxonomy (NCBI): domain Eukaryota; kingdom Metazoa; phylum Arthropoda; class Insecta; order Lepidoptera; family Papilionidae; genus Lamproptera; species Lamproptera curius. The sequence continues at coordinate 947,850 of JAGSMT010000074.1, read as the reverse complement.
AATAAGATTAATATAAACTATTTTACATTTATTTAGTTTTGACCTCAATAACCTCGAGTGACTATTTAAGTGTACTATGTTAAAAAGCAAGTTCTAAGAGGTATCATCATCAGTCTGTGTTAGTCCACTGCTGGACCACCCCTTATGCCTCCTCCTACGCCTCCCCTTATGCATACCTTTTTTATTTTTTAGGGTCTGTATAGGTTTTAAACTGTAGACAGCTAGGCCACGGAGGGATATATGTCAAAGATAATAATATAGCAAAAAAGTTATGATAACCTACAAGTTGCAATTTGTGAAAAATTGTTGATATATTCGTGTTCGTAAATATTTACTATCTGTTTTAGTTAACTAAATTATTTAAGTTTACTAAAGAAGATAACAGATACATTGTCACATGGTTTTAAAATACTGCATCGTAATTAATTGACACTACTGTATTTTAAAACACTGAGAACTTATTCAAGTTTAGTACGAATGAGGCTTGTTCTTAAAACACCGAATTAAGTCAAGTAAGCACATTGCGGAAGGCTGTATAAGACGGAGTCATGACGTATAGTGATGACTCACTACTATATGTAAGATTTCAACACACAAAGAGGCCTGAGTCAGTGTCATTACTGACGTCTGAGTCGACGAAACAAATCGGATAATATAGCGATGATTCTGATGTATTTATGTTTATAACTCAGAAGCCGGTTTTAATCGCTTCCGCACTCTGAGAGACGGAATTCGTTATATAAATACGCATAGATTGATTATAATTAAGTTAGTTTAAAAGTTATGATATTGAAATGTGTTTACAATTGTCTTTTAAGGTTACGCAAAAAGTTATTATACTTGAATAGCTATATTATAAAACTATATAATAAATACATGTTTTTCACTTAAAACGTAAAAGAAAGTTATTTATGAGAGAACGTGAGATGCGCTTTCAAAGAACATTGCCTCGAGAAATTCTACTATACCTACAACTTGGAAGTGATGTATTTACTTAATCAAAGTAAGTGAGAAACTTGCTTGCGGAAAGGAAAGTACCTGTCCATGATATAAAGGCAGAAGTGGATTACGCTTCCTTGAAATTGTTGAGGCAATATATAGTGAGGATTGTTAAACCGCTCGTTGAACATTAAGTGTATGAAAAGCTGCTTATAATATAAAACCACGCATAGTTTTCTATGTTAATATCTGTCAGGAGCATATACGCGAAAAAGATCGTTGACATTAGGTTCTTTGTGGATGGTTTGAATTTAAATTTAGTATTAGCGATGACATTTTTTGCCTCAGAGTTGTAGTATGCAAACACTAATGTTTTCAAGCTCACAAGACTAGTGTAGTGAAATTACTACGTAAATGAGTGATAATATTCCATGTTTAGGAAGGCAATCAAGACGAGAATTGGAGCCACTTACGCTGCAGATATTCTTACAGTTCTTTATTTACTTGTAAAGGGTACTTGTAAATTTTTTATAAAATTTGCATACGTAAAATGACTCATTTTACTTCTGTTTTGCTACAATTGTGGCTGACTTTTTACATTATGATCATGTCCGTGACGTGAGGTTGTTATTTTGTTACTTTTTGTAAATAGTTTTTCACGCAATACTAACATTAAAAGGAATAACAAACGATCATGGCAATATTAGTTTCGAGTTACAGAGAGAGTTCTATGCTTCTTTGCATTACTTGATATGTCGATAGATGAATTGTGAAGTATGCTTTCAAATGCATGCCACCGCTTTCAATATTAACGTTTGCAAATTTTATTAAAAACTATTTAGACGAGAAAAATGTGCCTATAACAATTTTTAACTCTTAAATCAATTTAGAAATGTATAATGTATTGAGTACTAGTTACGTAGCAAAATTCTGTATTCTTTCTTAAAATATTAAGGTACTTTTACAAATAATTCAGATTAAGTACTATGCGTCACACTATATTCTGCCTTGGCTGAATACAAAGTGCTCATGGAGCAGAATGCAATTAAGCATATTATTGGTTTCAATGTTTTTAAATAGTCTATGTTGCTAGTACAGCTATTTAAAATGGATACATTTTTTATGAACTAAAGGAAAAGCAAACTATATCATAGTATTTTAAATATACCTACAAATAAATTCAAATCCAATTTATTATTGATCGTCAAACACGCTACCAAGAGTTTTATTAAAAACTTATCTATAAAAGGGACTGGTAAAGAATATTATTGCAGTAAAACGTTCATTTGAAAACATTACTACCATGTTTTTGTTTTAATGGCGGTTTATTTATATACTAAAGTAAATTAACTACCATTATTAAATAAAATTACTTTACGGATTTTATCGCGTTTATTTTACATTTTTAATTCCCGACGTTTCGAACACTTTCCAGCGGCCGTGGTCACGGGTAGACTGAATGTCATGAGTCTTGTTGCCAGTGATGAAGCAGGGTTTCCAGATCTTAGTTTTTATTAATTATATTTAATCTGTACTCGACCTATGCAAAACGAACTGATTTTATCTTTCAGCCAGCAGTGGTATTATGCTTGGGTTTAAATTTTAATTTATTAATTATGGGATCCCAAGCGGTGGTAGAACCAACCATCTTCTCTATTGAAATTTGGATGTTTTTAATCTCAATAGCCCTCACGGATCATCCCTTGGTTCTCTTATATTGGACAAACAAAGCGAGCAGTAAGAACCCGCGTGAAGGAACATATAGCTGACATCAAACATAGAAGACCCAACAAGTCGGCAGTGTGTGACCATACCTTAAATCACCCAAACCATTACATCAGATTTGATCAACCACAATCCTCGCTAAAGAACACCGATTCCTACCAAGGATGATCCGTGAGGCTATTGAGATTAAAAAACATCCAAATTTCAATAGAAGAAGATGGTTGGTTCTACTACCTGCTTGGGATCCCATAATTAATAAATTAAAATTTAAAGCAAGCATAATCACTGCTGGCTGTAAAGATAAAATCAGTTCGTTTGCATGGTCGGAGTACAGATTAAATATAATTAATAAAAACAGATCTGGAAACCCGCTCATCACTGGCAACAAGACGCTGACATCTCAGTTACCCGTGACCAGCCGCTGAAAGTGTTCAGGAACGTCGGAATTAAATGTAAAATAAACGCGATAAAATCCGTAAAGTAATTTTATTTAATAATGTATAATATTCGCGCAAGCAATAGAAATAATTAACTACCAGACCGCCATGGCATAGTGGTATTGCCCTTGCATTTTTAAACGGAGGTAGTGCGTGGACAAAACTTAAGGTTATCAATCTTTTCTGGTTGGTAAGACCTATTAAGACCGAGGATCGAAGTGTCTGAAAAATAAGATGATCGATGCGTGGGATTGGCATGTAAAACTACAGCCACTGGTTATTAAAGCCATCTTTGCAAGTCGTTAAAGGACGATGGGGCCTTTGAATTTACTGAGAACTAATCCGTCCATTGATTTCACTTTACCCATATGGTTGTGTTGGTTCAATGCCAGTAGCTCAGTGTAAAACAGTTATTTTGGTATGATAGGTAGGATGGTATAGACACACACTTCACGGCAATATGAGAAAATAACAAGGAGCAAAAAGGACTTATTATTTTCTTTTATCTTTCATCATCAGTTGAAGAATTTGCTCTACTCAGCACTTCATGTAGAAAATAAATGAAATACCGTATCGTGTGACGTTATTCCGAACGATTGAACAGTTTATCGTAAATACGTCGACCCAGACAGATGTTAGTGCCTATATTTTGGTACATTTTGGAGGCCAAACGTGTCATTTGGCACTTGACACTTGCGCAAACAGGCATCTAGGTCGTGACACGGTCATTGTTGTGTGTGTTTTTAGGTTCTATCACGTCAGCTTTAATCTGATTCGGGCCGTTAGGTTTTTATTATTTGTTTGACACTCGACTGTTTCGCGCGTACGATTGTTCAGAGCTAAATGAGGTCTGGATGCTGAGTGAACGTTATTATTGATAGAAATCGGCGCGGGTTTTGCGATGTACCAATAAAAACGCTTCACAGTTTTAAATGATGTGATAGAAATAACGGTTTCATTTTACGTAGAAGTAAAATTAAGAAAGGGTTAATAACCAGATTTGTGAATAGTTACGAAAACCTGTTAGTAAAAGTAACTATTTTGTGACTATTGCGTTGTTATAGCAAATCTTTTGGACGTTTCATCGAAATTTAAATACCTAAAAGTGATTTAAAGTGCCTATGGTAATTATTAGACCTATTTTGAGGTGTTTCTATTTCAAGAATAATAATGGGACAAAATAAGAAGCATATTAAAAAGTATCATGATTTATTTTTCAGTTTTTTATTCAGAAAACGGGCAGACTGTTCCGCTATTACAAATGCAGAGTATAATTTATTTAGATGTACCAACTAATGCTAGTATATATCTTCCATATTCTTTCTGTTTAACAGTGGACATATTCTTTATCTGTGCTTTGTAACCAAGTTCGAAATATTTTTGTCAATACAGCGCTTGTATTATTTAAAGCTTATCGGAGCGTATCGGCACAACACATTTTATGGCTGCTTACATTCGGTAATTTTGATACTTATTCGTCTCGTAATAGTGATGTGAATTGAACAGCTGCCGTATAATTGATGTGACAGTCGTTTCACGGTTCGGCTGCTCTCCTATCCTGTGGCCCGATGGAGCATCGAACAATTTGACGACGGTCTGTTTATACTCTGTGTCCTTGTAGTATTCTGTTGTATACGATTTTATTCTTGTCTAAATACATTTATGTGGTACTACTCGCTCCTCGTTACTGCCTCCGTAGCCTAGTAGTATGGCGTGTTATTTAGAAACCGATGGTCGTGGGTTCGAATCCTACGGGGACTCAACAAATTGTTATTGTTGTTTCTTAGTTGGTTAGGGCAAATTGGGCAAAGTAAGATGATCCATGCGTCGGATGGGCATTTTAAAAGTCGGTCCACCCACCAACCCACATTGGTCCAGCGTGGTGGGATACGGTCCAAAGTCCCCCTAATTGCGAAGGCATAATGATGGGAGGCCTATGTCCAGCAGTGGACTAAAACAGGCTGTTGATGCTGATGCTGAGACTACTCGCACACTATGGTGTGGGCTAGATGAGAACATTCATTTGGGGAGCATACTTCACAATCTAACGTTTTCATTCATCTATCGACATATCAAGTAATGCAAAGAAACATAGAACTCTCTCTGTAACTCGAAACTAAGATTGCCATGATCGTTTGTTATTCCTTTTAATGTTAGTATTGCGTGCAAAACTATTTGCAAAAAATAACAAAATAACAACCTCACGTCACGGACATGATCATAATATAAAAAGTCGGCCACAATTGTAGCAAAACAGAAGTAAAATGAGTCATTTTACGTATAAGCAGAAACTGTATGCGGGATACGTCATTTAACCGAAGTTAGGTAACACTTCAATGAGAATGAATGCAGTGACTAATGCGAAATAAAAGTTTTTTTTGTATTCTCCTGAGTACATAACTAGCCTAACGTCACACTAATTACTTACTGCCATTTTTTACCTATCTATACTAAGAACAGATAAATACTGAAATAGTTCAATATCTAGATTATTCGAGAAATTGTAAGTTATTAGACTTACCATGTCTCATTACTAACTACATATTGACAAATTTATATAACGAAGACAAACACATCGTTAATAGAAAAGAAATAAGGAAATAATAACTTCAAGAATAATAATAATTACTCACAAAACGTAAAAAAAAAACACTATAAAAATTAAGAAGTAAGAATGTTAATCTGCGTATACGAATACCTAATTTTATATAAAATTACTTAAGGTCATTTATGTAAGTATAACTCATGCTTTTGATTTAAATTCAAAGTAAAAGAGTAAAAGTTGGTTGTTGGTCATCTTGGTTGTTGTTAATAATAAAAATAATGCATTATCTATTAAGAATAATGTATTTTATACTACACAATATACTGTTTTACCGTAACAAAAACAAAGACTAAATGTGTTTGTTTTTGTTAAGTAACAATGCAGTAAAAATGTTTAGTAATTTTACGTTGATTTTCAATAAAAATGTATACAATACAGTATCGCTGTATCTAAATAGAAAATTAAAGTAGGTTAAGGCCAATTTACAAATAATAAAAGCTAAATAAACCAAACATCAAATCGGCTAAGCAAGCGGGGTTTTTTCCAATTAATTCGCCGTATTTTATTTATTATACCTGTCCCCGATTTGCGCAACGGATCGTATAATCGTTTAATCGTAGGGATCGACCCGACTTTTCCATTAAATCCCGTATGAATTACGTGAGAATATTAGATAGCAATCGATCTGGGCCTCCGTGGTCAAGTGGTATTGGCCCTTGCTTTATAAACCGGAGGTAACGTTGGTTCGAATTTCGCGGGGAAACAACTTGGGTTGTTTACAAAATTGTCTGAAAAGTAAGATGATCCATGCGTCGGATGGGTATGTAAAAAGTCGGTCTATCTACCAACCCACATTGGACCAGCGTGGTGGGATACGGTCCAAAAACCCCGTAATGGAGATTAGGAGAGGCCTTTGTCCAACAGTGAACTAACACAGGCTGATGATGATGAATTGTTGCGACCTTAAGGACCAGATTAGTATAAATCCATTACATATATATATAGAGAATATACATTAATATTATAAAACAGCTTACATTGTACATTCTACGGCAGTTAACCTTAATATATTTTCTCGTTTTCCCTCATTTCCACCTTAACATACATCATCCATTGGCACATTATCCGAATCCTGTCGAGTCATGAACGTTGTACTGCCTTATATCTAATCAATCGTTTAATATTGTCCTTTAATATTAAAGAAACAAGGTCGTCAATGGACTGGCAAGTTGGTACCATTACGAATATAATAGCGACACCGTCAGTAATATAAAAGCTATAATAGAGGTGTTGCTATCATCTTCAATTGAGAGCACATTTCCACTCGATAGCACAATGGAGGTGAGAATTACGTACGTACTGTGCTCTTGGCCCAGTATGGGAACACTTCGCGACTGATTTGACAAATGACGTAGAAACTTCCATCATCATAACAGGACACTCGCTTAAACGGAGTCGTTAGGGTTGTTTCTTAGTTGTAATGATATTATCGAGTAACAATATTAGAAATTCATTATAAACACAATCCAGTGCAATATAAAAATTTGATTTAATAAAGTTTAATGTCAAGTTTAAAATTAAGTTCTCCATAAGTCAAATATCACGTGATGGTGCCAATAACCTTCATATAAGATTTTATTTTATAAGTGCCTCGTCTTATTTGGTTTTGAGAATAAAAATATAATGCAATAAATTGTTGTCACACAACAATGATAATTATTAGCGTTCTTAATTTAACTCATTTGGTTGCTTTAATCCATTAAAACGCTTTTTGCTGTTGTTTCTAAAACTTACTACGAAATTAAAACGGTAGTATTATACGATCCAACGATCTCATCTCTTAGTATTATTATAGGTAGGAGAAACAAGTAGAGTTATTAACCTTTACTCGTTTTTGATGTGAAAATGTATTAATACTCTATCCAACCATAAATTATGTTTTAATTAGTTATCAATCTAATTGTTATGTACATCATTAAATTAAATTATCCATTAACACTAAAGCTTTTCTTATTTAATAACTTCTATTTAGATACCATAATTTCTTGAAACCTTGCATATACTCTAAACATTATCCACGCGTCACATACTGCTAAACGAACGATCAAAAGAGTAGAAAAAAATATATAAAAAATTGTTTAAATTTTATAATGAAGGATTTTAGAAATATTCTACGAAATCATACATAGCAGTAAAATCTAGCTATTCAAAACATTCCTCATTCAAGTGCGACAATGATTACCGATTACTGTGCAATAATAATATTTACCCAACACTTTATGACGCACATCGATATCCATCGATAAGCGCGACCATCCCTAAAACGCGAGCCGGCAGAAAACGAGTATCCGTGTTTCCGAAACGTTTCCCGCGAACGGCTAACGCTGAGTAATCACTCGATTGCGCTAACTACGTAACAAATAAGTTCAGTAAATAACTTTAATCCAACACTCTTTGGTTGGTATTAACACCATCGAGCCGCTAATCGATAAGTCGCTATGGAAACCCCTTTGACGACTCCCTTGCGCAGTGGTTAATGACCCTGCCTGTTACGCCAAAGGGTGTGGGTTCGATTCCCACCGCGGGAAAAATATTGTGTTTGTATTTGTATAGTATGTATATATTTACAAAAAAAGAAGTAAATCCATGGATTTATCCATTATCTAGGTTCCATAGTACAAGCTTTGCTTAGTTTGGGACCAGATGATGATGTGTTATTCGTCCATAAATATTATTATTATTTCCGCTATTTAGCTAGTTTATTCAGTTAATCATCATAATCATCACAAACAGCCTTCAGCAGTCCAATGCTGGACATAGGCCTTTTTTAACGCCAAGACGGTCATTAAATAGTTCCTCATAATCGCCAAGCTGATCAGGCGGATTGGCAAATGACTAATTGCACTTGTACTGCGGATCTGTCTTACTCCCATATAAGGCAGATCCGCCGTCAAATGGGCGGTGGGGTCTTTTCATCCCAATTCAGTTTATTCAGTTTTTTAAGATAAATATTTTGTGTTTCTTACGCAAATACTATATATGATGGTAAATCAATTGATTGCGCTAACTACGTAACGAATACGCTCAGTAAATAACTGTAATCCAACACTCTTTGGTTTGTATCTAAATTATCGAGTCGCTAATCGATTAGTCGCTATGGGAACCCGATTTCCGCTATTTTGTTGGTTTATTCACTTATTTATACTCAATACTTTGTGTTGCTCACGCGAATACTATATATGATAAGTAGTCAGTCAAAAACATTTAAGAAGCGGATTTAATTTAAAAAAAAAGCATTATCTCTTAGTCAATCTGGGAGCAATAAAAAATAGGAGGTATAATAAAAAATAAATCTTAAAATCTTTAAATAATCACTTTCGATAGCTTAATTAATTAATAATTTCTTCGATTTATATTTATGATTGCGTCGATAGAACCGTCAAAACTAAAATATCACAAGTTTTAAATGTGTTTTTTTTTTTATGAATTATTGTGACAATTATGAATTACCGTTGTTAATTTTATTACGATTCATTGCTACATTAAAGCAAAAGGTTTCGCCTTTAACGTAACCTTAAACTTTATACCACCTCATTATTATGATATGTGTTCAGTAATTACATCTGAAATTATTTGTACTACAGTAAACAAGCGAAAAAGTCGATTATTAATACGTTTAATGACCGCTCCGCGTACTGCGAAAGTTTTGGTATAAGCCACATATTCGAACTTTTGGGTTCCTACAAAAACAATATGCGTAAAGTTTGGCGAGTTTCACGTTATTATTAAGTTACCCAGGCTGTGTATTATTTCTATGTCAAAATTTTATATTTTTCGTATAACAATTTTTAATATCATGATAACAATTTTTATTGATCGAATCGAAAAAAGGTTGAATAATAAAGAGACATGTATGTGAATTGTTCAGTCGTTTTAAGGATGACATTAATGATATAAATGTTATGATAAAAAATAAAATAATATCAAAAACTAAAAATGAATCAATCTATATGGTTTTAAAAAGCATTAATTACTATATGACTGCGACTTTATCAGCCATCTTCCAGTAAAAATCTCGTCAAAATCGGACCAGCCATTTCAGAAACTAGTCAGAACAAACAGATGAAGAGACAAATAAAATAAACAAAAATTGTTATGTTATATAAAAGAGTTAAAATTTTACGACGTAGTAATTTAAATATCTAATCTTATTTTGATGTTAAATAGAGCCACTACAATTTCATTTATTTGTTAAATTATTAATCTTTCTTCTATTCGTCTTCATAAGTCGATCCGCACAACATTAACCTTGACCAGCTGATTAACCTTTGTAGAATTTTAATTTAAAAATCTTAATCCTTTTAGTTGGATCGAAATTAATGAGTACATTAAGGTAGAAATTTCGGTTTAAACTTTACAGAAATCACTCTTTTGATAATATACGGAGTAAACTTTAAAGTTTTATCAGACGAATTCAGCGAGTGAAGCTCAAATATATAAAATGTTACAAGTTATTTCTCACCCATACACGGCTAAGATTCTAAACGAATATATTAAAGATACGCACGATTTTTAATCGAGCGTCTGATGATAAGCGAAATCTGCCTAACCAATAATGCCATAAATCCACTGATAGATGGTGTCTATTATTTACCCAAAAATCGATTAACCATTTTATATAACCAGCTCTGCTTTCGCCTTTCATTTGAAGCAGTTTGATTACACGGTCAACAATCTGAGAAAATTACCATCCTACAGCCACATTTCTTACCCGTCAAAGACGTCGTCAACACCAAAGTGGTAGTCACATCCAGCCGTTATGTCGAAACGATAATTAAAAAGCCCGATTGCTCGTCAAGTCGTCTAGCAATTAGTGCGAACACAAAATTCCCGATACAACAGCGTAACGGCCGTAATAAATACGGGCCGTATAATCACCCAGACATGTAATTACTTAGTGTCGTTAAGACGAATCTTATCCGGGTCGTCCGGGTGACGAGACGTTGGTTATAAATTAGTCTTTAATAAATTATTTTATATTGAATGCACCATTTAACGGATTTTCGCGTACATCATCATCATCGTCATTAGCTGTAGTCACAGCTAGACAAAGGAGCCTTGTCGTGTTGACCAAACTGGCTCATGCACGCCTTCTTCATGGGAATTTTGCCCTATCCCACGAGTTGGGAGGGAGGCGGATCATCTATTTCATGCGAGTCTTATATATACGTTTCGGACTCTTTCTAGCATACATGATCACGGGCAGACTAAGTTGGTATATGAAAACTGGAACAAATCTGAAACGTCGGGAATGTATATATATATAACTAACGCGAAAAAACCTTAAAATAGTGGATTTGACATGCATAATAATTACTTAAATAAAAGGAATTAGTCTGTTTGTTTTATGCTTTACATTTTTATATATTGAAATTGATCACACTCGAACGGATCGTCCATGGTTCGGTTACGTTTAATTGATTACGTGAGTTGTATATATTTTAGTCGAAACAAAGGGAATCAGTTGTGAAAAAACGATTTGTTAAGATACGATTTTGTATAAATTTGAAGTTTAATTATATTTGAAGACTTTGTGAGCTTAGTCGACTTTATATGACTGTGTAGTACTGGATTACAGGTAGTACTACTTAAAGATAGACTAAACTAGAAAACACGGCACTGCTGTCTGACGTTTAAATTATAAATAAAACATTTCACTGAATTTACCGCGCTCTTGTATTTTACAGTATTCCTGAGGTTCCTAATCATTAATTATTATTTTTTTTTTAAATTTAAAACTCACCTTTAACAAATTTAACGTCAGATCAAGTCATTTGGTACAAAAAGGCAAAAAGTATTCATTGAAAAGACATTCAAATACGATCTTCAATATAAATAAATGAAAAACAAAATAAATTAAATTTTATTGAATAAATTTAAACGTTAAGTACATAATTTTACCACAAATATGTCCTATATAATTTTACCATAAATAATTCTATAAAATAAAGAAAACTTGACCGTATGGTCACCCTTATAGTCCATTTGAAATGATGATCAGAACCCTTAAAACAATTGCCCGTAAACACTATGCCATTTAATCAACGTACAGGTGCTATAACCTTATTTATAACTAGAAGGTTAATAAATACATGAGTCTTTATATTCTGTACGGTTCACAATAATACAAAAAAGTGCGTGTTTTGTTGCTTTATCTGTCGAAATTAATTATGGATGGATTTTGATAATTTCTAAAGTATCTGTTCTCTTTAAAAAACATTATTTGACACTATAAACACTATTTACATCAATTCCATGAACTATTTGGATATTGTATAGTTAGCATTACGTTTATTACATAATTTAATTCTTCCAGCAACTAGACTGCAAAGAATAAGTAAGTCTTTTATGGGACAATGTATACGTTTTTACAACAAAATCCCAGTAAACGTTCAGAATTTAACTATTAATAAATTTAAAAAGGTAGTCAAGGAACGTTTATGTGCTAAAGGTGATTACGATATTAATGAATTTTTAAATGATAACACAGTCTGGTAATGGAATGCTCGCTTTAGGTCTTGTTTCAAAATTGCATAATATGTAATGCCGAATTATCAAATTGTTTGTTATATAGGTCTGAGGCGTCCCTTTACGAACCGGTGGTAGTGTGTTTGACAATCAATAAGCAAGTGTAAACTTCTATATTGAATAAAGATATTTGAATTTGAATTTATTGATACTAGTCACCTACATTATCTATTACTACATGTAACCATACATTTAACTACTTTCTTGTCTTTACGCGAATACTATACATGATTTTAGATTTTGTCAAAGTTACACTGAGGTGTTGATTGTCTATCAAAGTTGTACCCGGCCACCATCATTTCATCGGTGATCGTTAAAGATTCATTTAATATCTATTAAAGTGGAGATAAGCAGAATCACCGGGATGCCCTTGGTGGAGCTATTATAATTAGAAAAAGAAGAATAAGTAGAGTTAATCTTATCGTACCAGAGGAAAGGCTGGTAAGGGTACTTATAATAGATTTTATTAATAATAAATCCAAGAATAGCGAGAATACAGCCGTAAACGGAGCGGATATTACAGAACTGTGGAGTTTTCTGTACACCAGATGGACTCTAACGGAAGTTGACGTAATAAAATGTGTATATTGTTCTCATAACCGGTTTCAAACACATTGTTTACTTCTTGAATGGCTAATTGAGGCAAAACGAGTTATGACGTCATAATAGATTGAAGGATAATTCTCGCTTCTTTTATAATTAATTTCACACTTCATAATTTAACATTAATTTCATTTTTCAACACAGCAGAGGGATATTACAGTTGACTAGGTTGACTAGGCAATGCATTTTTGTTCCGCATAGCAGCAATGTTAGAATACTAGGTTTTACCGATTTGGGTCATATGTGTATATTGAATACATATATCTGTAATCGAATAACATGATAATTTAGTTTAAAACGTAGTGTGGGACGCCTCGCGGCAAGATAAAATGACGACATTCACAAGGCAGCCGGTGTGGACTGGATGAGAATAGCCGAAGATAGGAAGCGGTGGCATGCATTAGGCGAGGTCTATGTCCAGCAGTGGACTGACACAGGCTGATGATAATGATTATGTTGATTGTGTAAAGAGACGTCTACGTTTTAGAGTAGCGAGTGGGCTTTTGGAGTCATATAGAGTAATTCTTAGAGATGTTACAACTATTGTTTACCATTGGACGAACGACCTACTCGCTTGATAGTTTTTTGGTAAAAAAAATTAACAAAAAAGAACTTATTTAATAGGAAATGTTCGAAATGTCCAAGTGTTAAATATCCGTTAATAATAATTCAAAACAATTTCCTTCATCAAGATTTTTACGGCGAAATCGATGTCAATTTAGCGATGATATATGTTATCAAAACGTAACTAATTGGTACATACCTACATGCCAATTCTGGTTCAGCCAAAGCTAGCGTGACTTCCAGAAGCGATGAGTTATTACTAGTATTCGGACAGTGGCACGTCTAATGTACAACAAACTGACAATTAGAACTAATTGGTGCTGTTTGAACGGCCATCGCGGGCTATGCGGGCTACGTGATGACGACTTTTTAAGTGACTGTATAACTGTACATCTTACGTTAGACGTCATTGAAACGTATAACGTCGGGGTGTAGGTTCAAATCCTTGTGATCTTGGTCCTGATCGAATTATTTTTATTCGTATGTTGAATTGGATTTTTCATAATCGATTCATCAAATTAATAATATATGACTATCGATGCGTTATTGATTTTGTTTTTTGTTGCTTATGGTATTAATCTCTTACTTAAGGAAATACAAGTTAATTGTTAAAATAATGGTTTGTTGACTCGCAAAATCATTCGTTTAATTTCTAATAGATATAAAAACGACAGCTTAATATTATTTATGGTGAACAATATATTGCAGATTAATCAATCGGGTGATCGGTCCAAAATGCCCTAACCAACTAGGAAACAACATTGAAAATTTGTTATGTCCCCGCAGGATTCAAACCCACGACCTACGGTTACTAAAGCAAACGCCCTTACTATTACACTACGCAGGCATTGCAAATTGTTATTTCGATTTTTTAATATATACGATCCATTAAAGCGTAAGAAATAAATTAACTGCAATTATATTTTATCCTAAACATTAGCATTAGTACGTATAACATTATTATTAAATAGCTATTATTATGATGTAATCACGTAATGCATTAGAATTGAATGCATAATGCATGTTGCATTGAGTTTACAGCTTTATGTGGTAATGTCCCATTTATAACATTAGCCCAAGGATGCAACGTAATATTATTATGCGTATTCTCTATGCTGTCTAATAAAATAACAATCATAAATAATAAATGGCTTACCTACACGATAACATATAGAACAATTTGTTACTGATAAGAGAAAACTCCTGAGTATACATGTATTGTTACGGTTTTAGTTTTTAAGTTATAATATATACAACCTATTAGACTGACGGTTAAATATATTTTTTCTTTTAGAATTAACTAATTAAATTTAGGAATACATCTTTTGACTGACTCGCTAAAAGGAGGTTAACAATTCATATTTGTTACCTTGTTACTCCTCTCTAGGCACTCGGACTTTGGTAATTTTGTGACAATAAATAAAAATAAAATAAAATAAAGTAAACAAAAAAATACGCAGTCAAAAAATATCTTCACTACATAGTATAAAACAAAGTCGCTTTCTCTGTCCCTATATCCCTATGTATGCTTACATCTTTAAAACTACAGAACGGATTTTAATGCGGTTTTTAATAGAGAGCGATTGAAGAGGAAGGTTTATATGTATAATTCATGCATAATGTTGTAGAGAAACGCTGATAAATTTATATATTTTTCCATAAATTTTACATATATTAGTATTGCACCCGTGTGAAGCCGGGGCGAGTAAAACTAAAGTAAAACTAGTTTTTAAAAAGCATTGACATAACAGATTCTTACGTGTAATTAAAAAACTTGTTTGTCTAACAATAAAATTAGTGAAGTTACCAAAATGTTTACTTCCAAAATTATAAAATGTACATAACAATAAATATTTCTCTTTCTTTTACTTAGTAGTGATGCAGCGAAATTTAAGTGAACACTGCGTCATGTTGCAACGATATTGCAAGTCGTCGAAATGTTATGATAATACGACACTGTTACTTTAAATTGCTTTCATGTAAATTGAACGCGTCCCTTGCGGATCGTACGTCATGCGCCGTGTGCGGTATTGCGGTATGACTAATATAGGGAATGTAATTATAGCCTTTAATTTATATACACTAACGAAATTACATATTCATTAATTGTCATTGTTATAATTAAGAAACATTTACTTAAGTAATATATGACCTAGTTAAAGTATACAATTAAATTACAGCTAGTTATTGCGCTCTTCAAACAAGAGTATATCACTCTTCAAGCAACCGCATGAGCAAAAGAGTGTTCGGTCGAACTAACGGCTTTGAACTATGAACATTACTAAATATGTTACTAATATTAAACTATTACATTTTTGCAACATTAAATGACGATAATCGCAAAGTGACCGGTGTAAGCTGGATGAGAATAGATGAAGATCGGAAGCAGTGGCGTGAATTGGGGGAGGCCTATGCCAGCAGTGGGCGGACACAGGCAAATAATATTGATAAAGCAGATAATATTATTCCAAATCATTTGTGGTAACCAAATAAACTCAAGCATTGTAAACAACTTGTCCCTTTTTTAGATTGTTACTTTATTAGGAAATTGCGTTATTTTATTACTTTTTGGCTGTATTCGTTAAGTGCCGCGGAAGGAAAGTTTCCGCATAAAATGTACTATTTATGTTGGCTATTTACTTTATCTGAGTGGTCTTTGCGTCGTATAATTTATATTGTGTTATTATGACTAAAAAAAACCTTTTTTATTATGCTTTCTCCGCAGCTTTTGACGCAGAAGCAGTAAATTTGGCAATTTTATCGGAATGTTTTTTTATGGTATTAAATTCTTATTTTTCTCACATCGACAAAAATATGTTATTAAGTTATCGTATTTTTTAATAACTTTCATTTGATGTTTTGGTGTTATATATTAATTATTAATTTATAAATAAATATATATATATATATATATATATATATATATATATATATATATATATATATATATATATATATATATATATATATATATTTTACAAGCGTTTATCTGCCATTTACAAAAACACTACAGTTACGGATTACAAAAAAAATAAGTACAAAATTAGTCGTTATTTATCCAGATTAAAAAAAAAGAAGAACCTTTCGTATTTTAGCACACAACAATTTTACGGGTCAAAGTTCGAAACTGTACTTAAACGTTCCCTCGGATGCATTCGACCTATTTCCCCGCTGTTCCCTTAATTACTCCATCGCTACAGGAATTGTACGGGATGCCGTAAGCAATTATGTTTCTACCGCTTTCCAGTGGAATGCACTAGATCTCTCTCGAAGCCTCATAATTGGAAAGCTCTCCTTGCTATATAAAATTTATATAGATATCTTACTTGGAAACCAGCTGTCGCTTTTAAAATTGTCACGTGCTCAAATCTATAGGTGCATTTAAACGTTTTTCAATATTAACATGATATCCATAATATCACCCACCAACCCTTGTTGGACCAGCGTGGTGGGATGCGGTCCAAAAATCCCCTAACGGATACGAATTTCAATTACGATGCAAAATGTATGTACGGGAAGCGACCGTGAAGTTATCCCACTCGTCCTGATGAAGGATCTCCGATAGGTCCGAAACTAGTCGGCACCAGTACCGACTTCGTCTGTGTTTAGACGTTTGTAGTACGTATTTTAAGTTCAATGTCTAGCGAAAGTTTTAATTGTTTAGATATAAAATGTATTAAGAAAGCAGCGACACTCCAAAATAGACGAATATTCTTACACACAGATCTCGGTTACAGTAACGGCAGTCAATTTTACGTTTTTTTTTAATGCTTGCAGAATGCACAACTTACCTGGACACTATCCAAGTTTTTTTTAGTAAATATAAATCTTTGTGTTTTTTAACTCGTCTCATTTTATTAGCTTAATTATCTTTGAGAAAATCGATAATTGTAAAAATAACACGTTCACTCGCCTGATGGTAAAATACGCCCTTTCCGTGTGAAATGCGGCGTGTGATACCGAAATTTTCCACCCCGAATCGAGATGATAGCGTTATTTATTTTATATAATTAACTATAATCGTCGCCGCCTATACGCCACAGATATTACTGACTTCCTGAGGAACGACTTCCCGTGGAAGTTATTCGTTATTGAACCCCAACAGGGGAGATATAACGCAAATAAACATTTCCATACTAGATCTTGTTAAGCTGTCTAGGTTATCCAGTACCAACTATATTCTAAACAATATAAAAATAAAAATTTATTCAGTTCCGCCTCCGAGGAGCTGCAATGAATACTAAATTTTTCTAGCGAAGGGTCTGTAGCTCTATGAATGTCATTCTACCAGTAAAACTATAACTTTTGAACTATTATTATTTCTTAAATCATCATGAATAACTAACAAATGACAATGTGATAAAAAAAAACAATTTAAATAAAACGATATTGAATTTATATAATCACTAAATTGTTTTCGACCAATAATTTTTAATTGTGTGGGTATTAAAGAACGTTTGGGCTTCCAGAAATATTTCTAAACGCTGACAACCCTTCGTAAGAAACAGGAAACGGGGTAAAGATGGCGATCTTACATTAATTTTAGAACATTCCAAGTAAATAGCGTTAATAATGTCCAGGACGTCCCGTGATTAAAGACTTCGCAGAACTAAGATACGTTATTATACTCACGGATATTTAATCATAACAGTGACTTATATTATAGTGACATAATAATTATAAGTTACTTTGTAAAGAATTTGGTTATATATAACTAAGGCTTTCGATTACGCAACGCCTGTTAATTATTGTTTATTTAATTCCTAGTTATTTGTGATTAAAACACAGACTTCGGATTGTCTAATAAATAGCCTGTTATCAAAGTGGTAATATTATCGCGTTTAAATTATTTTTCTTATTAATGCTTTACTCCTTTTAGTCAAAGATAGTTGATATATGACACTTTCGAAAATAAACTTAATAAGATTAAAATAATTAAAGTATTCGATAAAATTTAAACAGTAATCGATGAATTTCACTTATCGGTTTCATTTATAACTAATAACCTAAGCTTAAAACTAATTTTAAGCTACGTTTTTATAGACCCTTTTCAGACATGCATAAAATTAGACTGATCTAAATGATCCGTATTATTTGAAGAAAAGACGGATGACAGACAAAAATCATCTACGTCGAATTTTTTTTCACTTATAGCTAAAAAAAACTTTAATCAAATATTTCATTGACGTCTTTAAAGGTCTTAACCTCTGAGATAAGCCGATCTTATACAGCGTCGAATTTTAACCCAAAGTATGTATAACAAACGATGAAACATTAAATTGCAAGGACAAATAATTAATTAAAAATAATTTGAATGTTCTTTAAGCATAAAATCAAATATAAACAAGTATTAAGTAACACAAGACCTACCTACCTTGAATAATTTGATTTATCCTTATTAGTAATTTCTCGCCATTGTCCTAGTTTTCCCTCCAATTCTCGTAAAATTACTTTCACACTTCAACATCCATAATTGATGAAAATGGTGAAAGCAATTCATTCGACCCACTGTTTTTGTGCATATCTAATCAACGGAACTTGAAAGAGAAAGGGCATTTTCTTGAAGATTTTATAAAAGTTCTTCTACTTATTAAAGTGTTATTAAATATGTGATAAAATATTCAATAGTTTCCAAAATTTAAATAATATACGTATAATTTTTTCATTTTTATTTACGCTGTTATATAATTCATAAACAACTCATGATTACTAATCATTTTAACCGCTTACAAAAAAATTAAGGAAATTTGTTGGTCTGTTTGTTTCTTTTGAATATTAATTTTTATTTAAATTATAAAAAAGAGTTGCTCCTGTATTTTAAATTATATATTTTTCTGTGTAATTTTATATGCGTAATAATTAAATTACAACCTTATTTTTTATGGCATATGCAGACAGACGAGCTGGCGGGCCACCTGATGAAAAGTGGTCACCGACGCCCATAGACATTGGCAATACTGGTATTACCAACACGCTGCCTACCATGAGACATAAGATAATAAGTCTCGTTTACCCAGTAAATACGCTGGCTACGGTGCCATTCTAACCGGAACACAGTAGTGTTTTTACACTACTGGTAGAAATAGGCACCGCGGTGGTACCCACCCAGACGGTCCCCAGTAAAAACGGGACCTACCACCGGTGAATTTATTAAAAATTTTTCATATTTTTAACAGTTAGTATTTATTATCATCATTTACAAATTTGTCTTTATTAAATTGTTCCATTTGTTTATTAGTACAGAGGCTTAGCACTATAAATGAATTATTCTGATTCATCTTCAGCATGATACTATAAATGAATTATTCTGATTCATCTTTAGCATGATATTAATTGACGTAAACATAAAGTCAATATAATTGGAAATCGCTAAATGGCACTATACGTTTGCTATGCGAATTATCGCTAACCCTACGTGACGATGACGGTGTACCGAACACGTGAATTCGTTATTTACTGTAATCGGGCGTACGTTAAAGTAATACTCTTAACTTAATGTGAATCAGTAATAATTATTTTAGTTCACGTTTTTACGCTTTTCGTAATAATCATTGTATAGTAACAAAGTAACACAAGTTAATATAATATACATCATATAAAACTATGCAATCAAAATGTTGTATAGTTTCTTTGCTTGTGTTCGTTATTCAATGGGTTTTTCGAAAGCAACCTCGTTGAAAAAACAGTTAAACGTTCAGACAAACGATTGAACGCTCTAGGAGCTGAAATCCTCTTGCGGAAAGTTCGCGTCTATTTCGTTCCGTTGCAAAAATATCAAAATAAAGTCCTTTATTCCTCCACAAAATTGTATTTTTTGTATTTAGAGACTTTGTAAAACACGTGCACAATCTGGCGGAATCTCACAAATAAAGGAATATAAAAAAACGTGTGACAAACTTTCTTAGGATTCACATGTGTCACCAATGGGGCTACCGTTTAAAAAAAGTTTCTCCGAAAATAGTTTCGTTTCAATGAGTACAAAATTAAGTCTGAGTGGCTTGTAACTGACTTCAAAAATATGAGATTCGTCTAAGTTGGACTGTATGGCACAAAAAAGGGTTTATTACATTTGGCAGAGTTTGTACGTTTGTATTGTTTCTTATGTACACATTTACAATTTAGGTAGGTACAACGTATTTCTTAATATTTAAGCGATTTTAGTGTACTTTTTAGTTTTAATATTGCGTTGAAGCTTTCAAAGCATGAATAAAGTTTGTAGATATTATATATTAAAAAAATTAAAAACTTTTTGTTATATTTTCGGTTTTTTTTTCTAATTCTCGAAACTGAAATGCCGTCTGGTTTCTATTTTTAAGTTTAATTGAATTTATAATGTGAATAAATGATAGCTAAAAAATATTTTGGTTAATAGTATTATATCAAAATGTAAAAACAAAACAAACCTCTTCTCTAATACTAACAACGCTTATAAAGATCCCTATTTTATTATAAGTTTATAAAAAATAACATTGTTCACATAATATTTTCGTTCACGCGACACACTTCATGCTTATTACAGGTATGCAAAGTTAGAAGCTATGTCTTAAGTTCGGAATAACACCCTTAAGTCATTCTTAATTGCTTGAATATTCAGATGTGTTTGACGTAAGACTCAACTGAGACGACAGTCTCAAACTGTCTTCACGTTAGACCTTTCCCGTGACATTCAAAGTTATAACTCCGTAATAAGCGTATCTCTTAGAGGTTTAGAGTCTACGTTCGCTGAAATACTGATTATGTTAACGACCGGGGCTTACATGAACTGCGTAGCGTATATTGTTATAATTGCCGTCATTACTCTACAATGCGGCAAGATGGAGTGACGAGATTCACAGTGGCTGGTGTGGGCTGGATGGGAATAGCCGAAGATCGGAAGCGGTGGCGTGCATTAGGGGAGGACTATGTCCAGGACTATCAGAGGCTGATCATGATGATGATGATAATGAGGCCACCTGGGGCGGTACCGTCACGGTGCCTATTTCCGACATAGCGGTAGTGCGAAGACACTATCGTGTTCTGGTTTGAAGGGCACCGTAGTCAGTGTATTTCCTGCATGAACGAGACGTAACATCCTATGTCTAACGGTAGGCAGCGCGTTAGTGATACCCCTGGTTTTGCCGATGTCAATGGGTATTGGTGGCCACTTTCCATCAGGTGACCCGACTGCTCGTTTGCCTTCGCATGCAAATAAAAAAATAAAACACAAATTATACTGAAAAAATTCAGTAAACATACCTCGTTGATATGGCTTGGTATCAATAATGTTTCCATTTTCTTTTGGGTGTAATTTGTACTTGATATAAGTCAATAAAAATAATGCAGTAGTTTTATGAGCGTTATTCTGTTTTTTCTACATTTTACGTACGACTTTCCGACGGTAGCATTTTTCCACTAGCAAGAAAGAAAAACCGCAATATTAATATTATTGTGTCTTGTTAAATTCGATAATAATACTTAAACCATAGCCAATAATAGTAAATTAAATAATCTAACAAAAACTACAAAAATAAATAAATGTTCGTACCCTAAATCTACTGAAATAAAATATTATTTTATTTAACGCAAAATTCGAAAAGTTTTTGTTAATATTTATGATTATACGTAACTTCCGTAATAAATAAAATTTTGTTAAGACCACTAAAACAACATATGTTGTGTTTATTAATATAATCTGTTTATTAATGTAATGTATATAATGAATCCAAATTGAAAAAGATAGAACAATGAAATAGCTTTGAGAAATCAGAATTGACAATAATTATCGAGACCAAAAAACACGAATTGGGGGGGAAAGCTCGGTTTTGTTTTTTTAACGCAGCTTCGTTTTTTAGTCATAAAAATGGTTAGATATTTCCTCCGGGATAAAAAACCCAAACAAAAAAGTAAGAGTCGACTGTATATTGAATATATATTTATTATATAATTGGACATTGGAGATAAATTGGAGAAACGGCGAAAATAAAACGTAATTTTTATTTTTAACGGGGATAAAAAAAAGCAACATTTTTTAAATATTAAAACGTCGTTTTGTGTTTTGAGAAATTTCAATTAAACGTTTTTTATCATTCTATAATGATGTTTTATTTTTAATAAAAAGAGAAGTGATTAAAAACAACCTTTAGATGGTAAAGTTTTTACATTGTTGTTTCTAAAACTGTCCAAAGAAAATTGGAATATACGTGTTCAAACAAAAAATACAATCAAATAAACCAAAAGAAAGCCAAAAAAAAAGGTGGTTCGAAAAAAAAAATAAATAAATAACCATGAACAGATTTTGGTAACCCTTACTAAAAAAATGGAGGTTTTGTTATCAAATGGAATGCTAAAAACATTTAATGTAAATTGGGTAAATGTTTTACACAAAGTTTTATTTAATTTATTGAGATAAAGAATCCGGATCGTTTTTCATCTAGGGCCGGACATTAAACGAAAGGGTGGAATTTGAAAACGGTCGTTTATAAAACTGCTCCACAAGTTATTTTGAACGCGTTCGGGGTTATTTGGAGTTGGAGCTGATAAAATACTTTGATACTTTCGTTATCTTTTTAAAAAGGTTTGTTTGCCAAAATATTTTTCTTTATCATCATCACAGCCTTTAAAAGTCCCCGTTGGACATAAGCCTCCCCAATGGCCGCCCCCCAACGTTTTGTTGGTGGACCACGAAAAATCCGAGTGGATTATTTTTTTTCAGACCTTTGATGATCCCAAAATTGTCCAACCAATCGAAGACAAACAAACACAAAGTTATTTTCCCAGGGTCCAAACCCAGACTTCCGGTTTATAAAAAAGCACCGAAACTGCCACGGTGACGGCGCCTTTCCTTGACATAAAGAATTAATCTTTGATGTTATCAAAGTCGTTCTGCTCACATTACCCATGGGGTTATTATAATATTGTATCCAAACTTAAAATAATAACGATAAAATGTCTCCAGCCTGTGGGGCGTTCGAAACCGGAGGTCGGGTTGTTGTTTTAGTTGGTTGGGCAATTTGGGCATCCCAATTGTTGAAAAAAGGAAATCCTTCGTCGGATGGGTAAAGTCGGACCCCTCCCCGCAGGACCGGGGGTGTTAAGGCCCAAAACCTCTTGGATAAGGGTTGTATTAGGTAGGGCCGTCCGCGTGGACTATCCCTTTGATGATGAAGATTGATGATAGTAAGGTTTGGATTTTGTCATTTACACCGGCAATAATTATACGGATTTCGTGATTTATTTTGTTTTTTGACAAAACCTTTTTCAGTTCGTATTTTCGGCAGAGGTTTTAAGACGTTTTCAATAAAGGATCTTTATTTCTGACAGTTGAGTGATTATAACTTTCCTAAACAACCAGAACAAATCTCCATTTACAAAACACTAAGTAGGATTCAAAAAATAATACAAAATTAGTCCTTATTTTCCAGATTAAAAAAAAAAGAACCTTTTTATTTTGCACACAACAATTTTAAGGTCAAAGTTGAAACTGTCTTAACGTTCCCGGATGACTGACCATTTCCGCTGTTCCTTAATTACCCATCCTACAGGTTGTACGGGATGGGAAAATTATGTTTCTACCTTTATGGAATGCACTAGCTTCTTCAATTGGAAAGCCTCCTCTTATAAAATTTCCAAATAATTGGGGTTTCGAAAGATTTTGGGTTGATAAAAATTCCAAAACAAGTGAGAAATCAACTGAAGTAAAGTTTGATCGTGCTAAAATAGACGACACATTACATATTTCAGTATTTATGACCTTTCCTGATTACCGATTAAGTTTTTTTATCCTTGAAGGCCCGATCATGTCTTTAAGTTTTCTAACAAGATTTGGGCCCCGTCCCCACGAATGGTGGGCGTTCAAGCCTCCGTGGTGTACTGTTATTGGCTCTTGCTTTACAAACAGGAGGTCTTGGGTTCAATCCTTTGGAGAGAACAACTTTTATCTGTTTTGTTGGAGAAAGAGCAATCACCAATGTCTGAAATAAGAGATCCCATTTGAAAAGGAAAACCTCTGCCAAAAAAAAGAACGAAAAGGTTTAACATGTCGAAAAAACAAAATAAATAACGAAATCCATAATTGTTGCCGGTAAGTAAATGACTAAATATCATGACAATCTGTACTATTTAGTATCATCATCATCATCAGCTTGTGATAGTCCACTGCTGGACATAGGCCTCACCTAATACACCCCTATTCATTAGAGGGTTTTGGACCGTATCCACCACGCGGTCCACTGGGGTTGGGGGGCGATTTTATGCCCAACGACGGGATTCTTCTTTTGACAATTGGGTAAGGAAAATTTCCCAACCAACAGGGAAACAACAACCCACGACCTCCGGTTTCTAAGCCACACGCCCATACCACTAGGCAAGGAGACTATTTAGTATGGGTATATTATTTTAAGTTTGATTCATTTAATTATAATAACCGCCATGGTGCTGTAGGAGAGAACACTTTACAACATCAAAGATTAATTTTATGTCAAGGTAAGGGCCCGACCGTGGCGTGCGGTTTTCGGGTTGTTTATAAACCGGGTGGGTTATCGGGAAAATAACTTTGTTTATCGTTGTCTTCGATTGGTTAGGACAATTTGGGGATCATCTGTTGAAAATAAGAATAAGGGATAAAAAGCTCCACCTACCCAAAACGATTGCGAAGGCGGGCCATTGGGGAGGCTTTGTCCCGTGACTTAAGGCGAGATGGGAAAAAAGAAAAATATTTTACGCATAAACAAACGCTCGTTTAAAAAGATAACGTAAAGATGTATACAAATTGTATTTTATTAAGAACTCCAACTCACAGATAACCCCAGAACGGCGTCTGTAATGAATAACATTGTAGGAGTTATTATAAACACCTTGTCAATTCACATATCGTTATAAGCCCCCGATGAAAAGATCTCTGGATTCAATTATATCTCGATAAATTAACATAAAACTTTTTTAATAAAAGCTTTTGGGTTTCAAAAGCGATCATAATAGTATTTTAGATTCCATTTGATAACGATGACTTCATTTTATTTAGTATGGGGAATTCAACTGTTATGAATTATTTTTTTATTTGATTTTTGAACGAACCCCATTTATTTTTTTCAGGCTTTTTTAGATTGTATTTTTATGTTTACGAACACAGTTATGTCAGTCAATGTTTCTTTGTGGACAGTAAATTTATAGAAACGGAACAGTGAAAAAGCTTTATCATCTATTTTTTAGAGTAGAGTTTTTAATCACTATCTACCTTTATATTAAACAATAAAACATCATTAGCTGAGAATAATATAAAGAACATGTTGTGATACCTATTAAAACACTATGTCCTTTCAAGAAACTTTACATTAACAGACGATTTTTAATATAATAAAAATCTTATCATTTATTTATATATATTTAACGACAAAATATAAAATTGGTTTATTTTCATTATTCTGTTTCAATGATTCTAATGTCCAATGTATATAATACATATATATATATATATATATATATATACATATATGTACAGTCGACGTCTTAGTATTTTTTGCACTGTGTTTGTTATCAATTTTACGCAGTAGGAAATATCTAACCATTTTATTATGACTACAAAACGATAGGTTCTGTAACGTAAAACAAAATCCGCGCTTGTCCAACAACCGTTTGTGACAAGTTTAAATATCGATAATTATGTACAATTTCTGAACCCCAGAGAACAATTTATTGTTCAAATATCTTTATTCAATTTGGATTCATTATATACATTAATTAATAAACACAAATATGTTGTTTTATGGTCTTAAAAATTTTATTTATTAGGAAGTTGTATAACCACAAATATTAAAAAAGCTTTTGATTTTGGTTAAAAAAATAAATTTTATTTCAGTAGATTTAGGGTTGAATATTTATTTATTGTTGTGTTTTTTAATTATTTAATTTACTATTATTCATGGTTTATATTATTATCAATTTTACAAAATTAATAATTTTTTCTTTTTCGCCGGGAAAAATCTACCGTCGGAAAGTCAGAAAAATTAGAAAAAACGAATCCTATTAAACCCCGCATGCGGAATACCGATGGAAAGTTACCATTTCCATCAGGTACCCGCCGCCCATTGACACCCAAAACCGGGTATCCCCCGCGCCACCGTCAGAAAGGAGTTAATGTGTTCATGCGGAAATACCGAAACGGTGCCCCTTTAAACCGAACCGATAGTGTCTTCGCCACCCCGTCAAATAGGCACCGCGGTACCCCAGGTGGTCCATCATCATCATCATCATGATCGCCTGGGATAGTCCGGAAAGTCCCCCCAGACGCCACCGCTCGACTTTGGCTATTCCCTCCAGCCCCACCGGCCCTGTGAATTCTCCCCATCTTGCAAATTGTATATAAGCGGCATTTAACAATATGGCCCGCATTTCGCAAAGCCCCCGGTCGTTTAATCACATTTAGCCCGATCTCAACCTAAGAGATACGCTTATTACGGGTTATAACTTTGAATGTCACGGGGAAAGGTTCAAGACAGTTTGAGACTGTCGTCTCGTTAGTCAGTCAAACACATCGAATATTCAACAAAAGAATGACTTAATTTATTCCGAATAAAAGTTCAACTTTGCATATTAAAAACATGAAGTGTTGAACGAAAATATGTGAAAATTTTATTTTTTATAAACTTTAATAAAAAAAAACCTTTATAAGTTTTAGTATTAGGGAAGAGGTTTTTTTTTTTTAATTTTGATATAATATATTAAAAAATATTTTTTAGCTTTATTTATTAAATAAAAATTAAATTAAAAAAAAACCAGAATTTCAGTTTCAAATTAGAAAAAAAACCGAAAATATAACAAAAGTTTTTTAATTTTTTAAATATAATATCTAAAACTTTATTCTGCTTTGAAAGCTTCAAGAATATTAAAACTAAAAAGTACACTAAAAAAGCTTTAAATTAAAATGTTGTCATAAATTGTAAAATTAAATTTTAAAAACAACAAAGTACAAACTCTGCCAAATGTAAAAACCCTTTTTGGCCACAGTCCAACAGACGAATCTATTTTTGAACGCACACCAGACTTAATTTGTACCATTAAAAGAAACTATTTTCAGCTTTTTTAAACGGTAGCCCCATTGGTGCCATGTGAGTCCATGAAAGTTTTCCACGTTTTTTTATTCTTTATTTTAATTCCCCAGATTACGTGTTTTACCAAGTTCTAAATACAAAAAAACAATTTTGTGGAGGAATAAAGGACTTTATTTTGATATTTTCAACGGGCAAATAGAGAACTTTCCGAAGAGGATTTTACCCTAGAGGTTCAATGTTTGTCTGAACGTTTAACTGTTTTTCAACGAGGTTGCTTTGAAAACCCATTGAATTGGAACCAAGCAAAAAAATTACAACATTTTGTTGATTGGGATATTTATAGAACTTTTAATATGATGTATATTATATTAACTTTGTTACTTTTTACTATAAATATTATTACGAAAAGGAAAACGGAATAAAAAAATTACTAATTCACATTAAATTGATATTACAACGGCCCGATTACAGAATAAAATTACGTTCGGTACACCGTCATCGTCACGAGGGTTACGAAATTGCATAGCAAACATATAGGCCAAGGATTTCCCAATTATATTGACTTTATGTTTACGTCAATTAATATCCTAAGATGTGAATAATTCATTTATAGTATCAGCGAAGATGAACAAATAATTCATTTATAGTGCGTCTGTACTAATAAACAAATGAAACATTTTAATAAAGAAAATTTGTAAATGATGATAATTTACTAACTGTTAAAAATATGAAAAAATAAATTCACCGGGGGTAGGTCCTTTTTGGGGACCCTGGGAGACCCGGCGGTGCCATTTTACCGCACAGCAGAGGTAAAACTACTGTGTTCTTTGAAGGCAAAAGCTTTTACTGGGAAAAGAGACTTTTGTCATGGGGAGCGTGTTGGTAATACCGTTTGGGAATGTTATGGGTGGACCACTTTTCATAGGTGGCCCAAAACCCTGTTCGGCCATAAAAAATAAGGGTTTAATTAATTTTACGATATAAAATTAACAGAAAAATATATAATTTAAAATACGGAACAACTTTTTATAATTTAAATAAAAATTAAAATAAAAAAAAGACCAAAAATTTCTCAATTTTTTTTTGGTTAAAATAATTATAATCATGAGTTGTTTATGAATTATATAACTGGTAAATAAAAATGAAAAATGTATATTATTTTTAATTTTGGAATCTTAATATTTTATATATATTTAATAAATTTAAAAGTAGATAAACTTTAATAAAATTTCAAAAATGCCCTTCTTTTCAAGTTCCGTTGATTAGTATGCACAAAAAACAGTGGGTCGAATGAATTGTTTTACCCATTTTACAAAGGATGTTGAAGTTGGAAAGTAATTTTAGAGAATTGGGAGGGAAAATAGGTCAATGGCGGAAATTATAATTGATAAATCAAATTAATTTGGGTAGGTAGGTCTTCTTTAAACTTGTTTATATTTGATTTTATGCCAAAGAAATTCAAATTTTTTTAAATTTTATTTGTCCTTGCAATTTAATTTTCATCGTTTGTTAATAGTTTGGGTTAAAATTCACGTTAAAGATCCTTTATCTTAGAGGTTAAGACCTTTAAAGACGTCAATGAAAATTTGATTAAAGTTTTTTAAATATGAAAAATAATCGTCGGATGATTTCTGTCTTTCATCCGTCTTTCCTTCAAATAATACAGATCATTTAATCGCCCAATTTTATGCAGTCTGAGAAGGGTCTTAAAAAACGGTTAAAATTACTTTTAAGCTTGGTTATTTATAATTATTTCTTTTATTTACGCATTATACATATAAATCCATTATTTAGGTTGTTCGGTTCTTTATATTTATTCCCGACGTTTGTTTTTCGCATCCATAATGCTAGACAAGCCCAATCATTATATTAGATTTGATGAACCAAAATACTGGCTAAGAAATGATTTATACCAGATGATTAAGATAGAAATTAAAAAATATCCAAATTTTAATAGGAGAAGATGTTGGTCTTTGCCACCTTCCGGATCCAATAATTTCAAAAATTAAACGCAGAGTATAAAACTACAAAACCGAAGAACTACATAAATACTTTTTGTCAAACCAACATCAAAATTAAGAAAAAGATATGTCAATTTTAAATAAAATGGACGGTTATTCGAAAACATAAGAGATACAGACATAACCAACTAAGTCGGTCCGGTGATCATGGATGGGAAAGAATCCGAAAGTCGGGAATAAATATATTTAGTAACACGAAAAACCAAAATAAGGGATTAGGTTATTTAGTTATAAATGAAACCGATAAGTGAAATTCATCGATTACTTTTAAATTTTATCGAATACTCAATTATTTAAATCTTATTAAGTCTTATTTGGAAAGTGTCATAACCAACTATCTTTGGACTAAAAGGAGTAAAGCATTAATAAGAAAAAATAATTCAAACGCGTAGATTACCACTTTGATAACAGGCTATTTATTAACAATCCGATGTCTTGGTTTTAATCACAAATAATAGGAAATAAATAAACAATAATTAAAGGCGTTGCGTAATCGAAAACCTTAGTTATTTATAATCAAATTTTTACAAGTAACTTATAATCATGATGTCATATAATATAAGTCACTGTTATGATTAAATATCCGTGAGATAATAACGTATCTTAGTTCGGTGAAGTCTTTAATCACGGGGACGTCCTGACATTATTAACGCTATTTACTTGGAATGTTCCTAAAATTAATGTAAGATCGCCATCTTTACCCCGTTTCTGTTTACGAAGGTTCAAGTTTAGAAATATTTCTGGAAGCACAAACGTTCTTTAATACCCACAAAATTAAAAATTATTGATCGAAAACACTTAGTGATTAAATAAATTCAATATCGTTTTTAACTTTTTTATCACATTGCCATTTGTAAGTTATTCAAGAAGATTTAAGAAATAATAATAGTTCAAAGTTATAATTTTACTGGTAGAATGAATTCATGAGCTACAGACCCTTCCTAGAAAAATTTAGTATGATTTGCAGCTCTCGGAGGGAACTGAATAAAGAATTTTTATTTTTATATTGTTTGAATATAGTTAGTACTGGATAACCTAGACAGTTAAAAGATCTAGTATGGAAATGTTTATTTGTTATATCTCCCCTGTTGGGTTCAATAACGAATGACTTCACGGAAGTCGTTTCGTGAAGTCAGTAATATCTTGGGTAGGTATGGCGGCGACGATTATAGTTAATTATATGAAAATAAATAACTATCATCTCGATTCGGGTGAAAATTTCGGTGTCACACGCCGCATTTCACACGGATAGGGTGTATTTTACCATCAGGGCGAGTGAACGTGTTATTTTTTCAAACGATTTTATATGATCGAATAAAGATAATTAAGTTAATAAAATGAGACGAGTTAAAACCAAAGATTTTATTTAGATTTAATTTAGTTGTGCATTCTGCAAGCATTTAAAAAAAACGTAAAATTGATGCCGTTACAGTAACCGGGATCTGTGTGTAAGAATATTTGTCATTTTGGAGTGTCGCTGTTTCTTAATGCATTTTATATCTAAACAATTAAAACTTTCGCATAATTGCACTTAAAATCCGTACTACAAACATCTAAACTCAGATGAAGTCGGTACTGGTGCCGACTAGTTTCGGACCTATCGGAGATCCTTCATCAGGACGAGTGGGATAACTCCACGGTCGCTTCACGTCTCGTGCCGTCTATAGTACATACATTTTACATCGTAATTGAAATTCGTATCCGTGATTTTTGGACCGTATCCCACCACGCTGGTCCAACAAGGGTTGGTGGGTGATATTATGAATATCATCATGTTAATATTGAAAAACATTGAAATGCACCTATAGATTTGAGCACGTGACAATTTTAAAAGCGACAGCTGGTTTCCAAGTAAGATATCATATGTCAAAAATGCATATTTTACGAAAAAGAGCTTTAATGATGTGCTTTATTCACTGAACTCAAAATCCTTGTGTCGTTAAAATGTTGCATATCCTAGAATTGTAAGGTGGAAATGTCTCCCCCTTTTTAAATTGTTTGAAGTACCTTAAAAAATATGCACTTTTAATAATACACGTGGTATTAATACTATGTGTATTAAATTATGTTTTTTAAGATATTTATTATACTCATAATATTAAAAATCATATGAATAAACATCGTCGTTATTAGAAATTTCCTTCCCCGTGAAACATTAAAATTAATCAGTGATAATATAATAATACTGTCAATATGGAAATTAGATAGGCATTAAAAATATATATTGTAATTACACACATTAAAAAATATATTTAAATGTCAATATAAATCATTAAGTTTTAGTCTGACTTCGTTGAAAATCGGCCACGAATAAGTCCGCAAAGTTAAAGAAATAAATAATCAGAAGCTTAAACATTGTATGTTCAAAACTTGTAATGAACATTCAAACTTTATACATAATTATGCGTAATTATTACCATAGCAAAAATTTCTCTAAAATTACAACATTTTTGATGTTTATTGTACAAATAAGTATGTGACTATATACTACAATAATTTACATTTAAGTTTCATTAAACATTATAAGATATACTAGCCATTTATTTTTTTACCTCTATCTTTATTATTACCTTTTTGAATATTAAAATATATAGGTATATTTATGTCATCATCATCATCATCAGCCTGTGTTAGTCCACGGCTGGACATAGGCCTCCCCTAACGCCATTAGGATGTTTTTGGATCGTATCCCACCTCGCTGGTCCAATGCTGGTTGGCGGGTGGACCGACTTTTTACGTGCCCATCCGACACATGGATCATATTACTACTAAGTAGGAAACAACAATATAGCAAATTTGTTAAGCCCCCGTAGGATTCGAACCCTCAACCTCCAGTTTATAAAACACACGCCCTTACCACTAGGCAACGGAGGCAGTTTATTTTCTATGAATCATAATAATAGTTAATTTATTTGACTGTAACGCGTGATTACTAAATATGAATGATCGAGTTGGTAGGTACTTTTATACTTTTTAACCATTTGTGGACCGTATAATAGTTTTAATTGGCTGGCAGTACGATGACACATGTAATAATTTCAACAGATGCGACGATGCTTAAGGACGATATAAAATGGTTATAGCTCGTAACAGATTTAGAGTTATTGGTGTACCTATTAACAGTTTAAAAGTCGCAGTAAAAAAAAAACATTTAGTCGACGCGAGAACGAATATTTGAACATTAGATACATTTAAGTATATCCTAAAGATAATACATAAGATTAACTTTATACATATTTATTTTTTGTTAAAACAAAATACGATTATTTAAAATATATATTTTTAAAAAGCATAAAATATGTTTACGTTATCATTGAACGGTAGGTACCTATTAAATTTTAACTTAATACGCAAATCCATAGTGAAGTATTATCGTGTATTCGAGTGAATGCAATTCCAATGGATCGTTCAGGTAAATAAATGATAAATTGCCAATGCATCACAAACACGGGACCGCATAAATATTTTATAAAACACTCACCGCTTATTGTCGTTTCCGAATCAAAACAATCCCAAGTTATTCAAGACGAATCGTCCGTAAAATAACGTTTTATTTCTTTAAAAACACATATCAGTATATAATACAATGTCGTGGTAACAACAATTCGTATTATATAATTCACAGTGTCCGTCATCACAATGTATCACTTGAAAATCATTTCATGATCGAAATTAATTTAAAGTCGTTCGCGCCAAATTTTGCTTTTGAAACACGTACGCTACCGACGGCGGTAAATGTTACACTGCGAAAAGGAACACAATACTGACATAACAAGCAGCGGCGGTAGCTCATAATGCGCTCACGCATTGTACGCGCCGTGTAAGCGGGACGGAGTGACTCATTCGCCTTTCCACAGCTGGCTTCGTCATTCATGTCTACGCGAATAAACAATTTCAGACCTTACTATAGCTTGATAGAGTTTATTTTATTTATAACGGTTAATTTATTAAAAATATGTGTATTTCAAGCGAAAAAAGTTTTTATTGCCTTAATTTAAAGTAGGTGTTAGATTGTTCGACTTTCGCCTAGCTTTGGTATCGAATGGCTTTTACAATGACTGTGGAATGACTTACCTGTTTGGAATACAGATCGTATTTACTTTTGTAATCGATGGTATTTGCATTTTGCAATCTATTCCTTTTTGCTAGTGGATAATCCTTTCTTAGAACAGTTGTACATTACCGTTAAATGATATTTACTTCTTTTGTTTATTTAAAAAGTTGGTCGATCTATATTAGTCAAATTATAACTCTAACGTTCATGAACTTTTACAAACGAGTATTAATGTTTTTATTCAAGCTAAGAATTAGTCTTTACTCCATCAACTAAAACCATTTTGTTTAAAGATTATTCTTTAAACAAAAATTAGAATTGTTGATTAAAATTTTTTACGTATTTAACCTCCCTTATTTTTATTTACTGTGTTTATTTACAAGTGTTCCGTGACAATCTCTGTAAAATGAAACGTCGGGTGTTAAGTGTCAATAATAATATGTAAATAAGCGCGATGAAATTGGTTAAAGTAATTTTATTCAACAATGCTAATCAATATCCTACATATTAGTACATATTACGGTTTTAGTTTAAAAAATACTTACTTGCAAGTAAGTAAATTTTTTTTAACCCGCCCGTGCTTCGTACGGACGCTATGTTGTTAACAAATATATCTACTATATAAAGCATGTATTACACATATAAACCATCCTATTCAATCACTCCATCGTTAAAAAAATTTTAAAGATTTAAGCATACATAGGGATATAGGAACAGAGAAAACGACTTTATTTTATATAATGTAGTAAATAAGCGATTAGCGTTTATGATAATAATAAACGTTTTACGCTTCTGAACATTAGTCAAACTAATAAAAACAGTCGAACGTTTATTATCTGTGCTGCATAAACTCAACTAAAATAACTATTGCCACCGCATCTGTGCCTTTCATTTTCTTACCGTACAGGTGTTCAGCAAATATAACTCTATCGAATTTTATATTGCTTTATTTAGACGTCAATTCTAATACTGTTTATTTATTTTAAACTTAATTGTTTAAGTTGAGGTATTTACGATAAATATAAAAACCTGAAAGCATTTTTTTTACGAGTGTCATAAAAGTGTGTGTTAAAAAAAGTGCGATTTAAACATTGATTGTAGTTTAAATACAATGAAAGGAAAAGAGGAGAAGACTAGAAGTTTCTTGATGGATTTCGTCGCGTTTTCATATAAGTTACCTTATTATTTAGAAAAAGACAAATTTCACAATTTCTAAAAAAATAGCACCTAATATTAATTTTTAATGCATAGATAATGTAAGCGTAAACATTAAATAGTTTCAAGAGAAAATTTGTTATATAAATTTTATACTTAGTTCACTTCGGACCAACATTAAGTTTGGCGATTTTTAAGCTGTGATTTTTGACTGACTGAAAAAGGAGATATGGTTTTTTTAATATACATATATACGTCGTGTGTTACTTGTGTGTCCCACCTTTCATTCTCTGCCTTCACCCTGCTCTTACCAGTCATCAATATCCTCATGTTTTTCTAGAATCACGTAAAATGTTTGCCGTCGCAAAATCTTTGACATGCTTACTTTTGTATGATTTTTGCTTTTACGACCGTAAACATGACTTAATACACTTAAGCGATATTTGTTACAATGTTTTTAATCCACCCCAGTTCTTATGTAATATTTGTAATGTAAAACGCAAAATAGTTAACTATATTATTACTTTATGATACAAAACCTAAACAGCTAAGCATAAGCCACATTTTTAATGTTATATATTTAGATTTAGAAAAAATATTGATAACGAAATCATCTTCCTATTTTATTTTCCGAAATAAATAGGAAATAGTTTTATTTACAAAATGTTGGCAAATTTAGAATATTTAACTGAATGTATATGTATTATTTCTTTATTTTGTATAAGACCATTCGGGAAATTAACAAGGTATTGATCTATTAAGGTATTTTGGCCTATTTAGGACCTATTCCAGGAGGTAGTGTTGAAACATTTGTATGTTCCGCTTTGATTGGCACATGGGTAAGGGAACGCACTATCCTTTGTTGTATAAATGAGTGTTGTATTACGGTACGGTTCTTATGGACGGGGTATCACTTACCATAAGGTGAACGTTCTGGTTATCTAGACGCTTCATTAAAAAAAATACTTTAACAGCCTGCAGACTACAGAAAAATTAAAAAAAAAACACATCGAAAAGTATAAAGTTCTATTACATGTAAACTTTTAAATGGTAATAATGTTTGTTGACAACTTTTTTACGTTAAATTAAAAACAAACACATTGAAAAGTTTTAATAATAAATTGACTAGTAATTTAAAAGTAATATTTTCGGATAAAGAGAAATCTAGTTTTTTATTCACTAAACAGTACAAATTGCTCAAGCAAAAGTTTTAATTGGTTTACAAAAGTTTATTAGAACGAATCAGATGATAAATTGTCGACAAAAACAATGGATAGAGCTTAAACCGTAATTTAACTAAGCAATCGTAAGTTAATTTGTGACTGAAGCGAAAACTTTTTTAATTAGCCAACTCCAAACATAGTTCGCATACCTAATTTAAGCGGAAACAAATTATGCACAAAAGCCTTCTCGGTAATGACATTAGCTAATTATTTAACTTTTGAAAACAAATTCTACTAGGTAAATTGCTTTACATACACATCATCAGCCTTTGATAGTCCACTGCTGGACATAGGCCTCCTAATACACCCCTATCCATTAGGGGGTTTTTGACCGTGTCCCAACAATTGCTATACTTTTTTGGTAAATTTCTTATGAAAAACTACTGCTTTGCTACACAAAAATATATATTCTATCATCACTACATTGTATTAAACAAAGTATGTAGCTTACTCTGGCCCTATATCCCTATGCATGCTTAAATCTTTAAAATTACCCAACGATTTTGATGCCGTTTTTTTTAATATGTAGAGTGATTGAAGAGGAATGTTTATATGTATATTTCATGCATAGTATTGTAGGTAAACGCTGATAAATTTAAAAATTTTACCATAAATTTAATAGATATCAAGGAGGAAGAAGATATCAAAGGACTAAAAACTATTTAACTTGTGTTAAATTCTAAGAAAATAACACTTCTGTAGTGTAGAGATATTAGTGGATTAAGCTATTCCCGTAATGGAGAAGGCGTATCTATGTCCAGGAGTCGACTAACACAGGCTGATGATCGAAGCGATTCCATCTCAAATAGGTTTCTTTCGCAATGAAAATGATGACTAACGTTACCAAGAGTTGGCTGTTACGTTAGCTTTATACCTTTTTGAGATCAGCGATATATTAGACATTTTAATGTTGACATAAAATATCAAGTGATGGTAAGTAGAAGTTAGTTATTTTTGAGGCACGGCTAAAACAATTCATGCGCTATTAGAATTATGATTCGCTGGACCTAACTAGGCAATACTATGAGTGAATACTCCGTCAAAAACCACGAGGAATAAATATTTAAATAGTTTAATTTTGTTACCTATAAATTCTGAGAGCTTTATCAAAAATTTTATATTGCTGAAAATTGCAAAAGTAGCGGGTGTATGCAAGTGCCCGCGAGTAGTTTGAAACTAAACATTGTTCAGTACATAATAAGCACGTAGAAGATAAGTAAGTTTTCATGATAAGTATGTCTGGGCGACCGACCTACAGTAATGCACTTCGAATTTAAAGCATTAGTAGTTATCATAGGTGTATAACGTAAGAGTACAGACAGCATTATAATAATAATAACGTAGACAACGTTTCTTTAGAAAAAAAAACATTTTAATACTAGACCTTGGAACAATATTTGGGTTAATAAAATAATTAGAGACCACTTAATTGAATTTACTTTAACGTTAATGTCTTGCTAGTTACTTGAAAAAAGTAAATATGTTTAAAGAACAATTCAGCCTTTTTTTAAAATGACAGGGCTATCAAACAATGCATGCAGCAGAAATTTTGCGACTTCTCACAACAAGTGTTATAAGGTTCCCCCGATAGGTTTTCGCATTGTCATAGTGACGGGTTGCAGTACCTGCAGTCCTGACAGCGATCCCGTCCTGCCTGTAGTGTAAGGCCATCCTAAGGGATGATGACGGCAAGCAAGCAGCCATTCCTGTCCTTTGCCGTCGCGGGAGATGAGGAGTGTCGGTGTACTAATTAATTATTGATACATTTACTTCCCTTACAAATATCTGATTTCCGAAAATCATTCTGCTAACAATAAACAACAAAAACATCGCATTGCCGTTTTCTTAGATATTTATTTGACATGCGTCTAGTAGCGTCGTCAGTTAAAAGCGAAGTTTCGGCTGATGGGACTGCTTTTAAACTTTGCAAAAGATATCTTTGCCAAGAACAACACTAACGGCTGCTCTCGTTCTGTACTACAGGTGTAATTAAGTAAAACAAGCTAGACATAAAAGTAAATTCATAATTAAATGTTCCATTCATACTGTAACGGTAGAAATATTATCATAGATAGTCGTAGATCTGTATGGCTACGGTTCAAATGTACAATTTCAGTGAATAAATTGTAACGTCAATTAATTCCCTAATTCAGCTGAAATACGTGTGGTGTTTCTGAGGAAACTTTCATGTTAGGGACTTACACAAGCTATAGTTCGAAATTGAAATTGCATAAAACTAATTAGTAGTTTCGTAATTTTCCTGTATTCGTTTTAAAGCATGTTGCATATGATCTCGATTCTCGTAAATCTAATAATAATATATACTACCCGTCTACATTAAGGATTAGAATAGGTTTCGTGCAAAATTTATTATGAGTACGTACCTAATAAGGTAATTAAAAAGTTTTTGTTTCAAAGTCACAAATTAACTCACGATTGCTCGGTAACGTTACGGTTAAAGCGGTTTATAGATTGTTTTAATCGTCAATTTATTATCTAAACCGCTGTTCCGAACTCATGATCAAATTAAAACTTTTAGGTGTGGGATTTATATTGTTCAGCGAAATAACAAATAAATTTTCCGCAACCTGATTACAATTAAAAAGTCTTCATTTTTTTATGACAAATTGTCGACAGCGCCAAATGAACTAGCCGTTTTGCTTCTATCGGTCACATCATTCATATCATTTCCATCTTGCTTAAATATAGTTATTTAAATAACAATAATATTTCTGGACCAATAACACAACATATAGTCTAACTAGGCGACGGATAAATACATAGACTTGCTTTTCCTTGTAAAGAATAATGAATTATGAAAGACGTATTATTTATATATGAAACATTTATTATCACATAATCTAATTGCGGTGGTTGGAATCTTACCCGCACCATTTGGCGTAACAGTCAGTCACTAACCACTGCACCAAGGGGGGCGTCTTAAAAATACATTGTTTATAGCATTTCCTTTTTTATTTATGAGAAGAAACGTGTGTCGTATCATCGTATGTGACGCAATGACTAACAGTTTAACATAAATCGAAATAGGTAAAATCAATGTCAAATACTATTTCTTCTCTCTACTGAGCCTTTTTGACAACTAAATTTTAACTTATTCATAGTTCTAATATGAAATAATTACTATAGTTAATGTTACCCTTATCCACCCACCAACCCGCATTGGATCAGCGTGGTGGGATACGACCCAAAAATGCCCTAAATGGACAAGGTGTGCTTTAGGGGAGGCCTATGTCCAGCCGTGGACTAACACAGGTTGATGATATAACAAAACGGTATTGACATTGAATGTACGCGTTGTTGGTGAATGATCGTTAAGTGATTGACAACTGGAGGCTGCAAAGCTGTACTTTAACCAAATTAGACTCGAATTGTAAGGAAACATTGAAGTTACGTATCATTCGATGGCAACGATGTGGCGCCATCTTGTGCACTTATTGTTGAATCAATGGAATCATTAGAATGTCATTGAGATACCAATCACAGGGTAACAGACGGCTAATTTCAACACTCACTCACGCCATTTAGTTGCTAAAGGTTATTTTACTTACATCATTTCAAATTTGGCTAATTATGAACGAAAATATCATATATTGTGATATTTTAATGCTTTATTAGCAAGATAAAATTATACGTATTTAAATAATGTAAAAAATAAGTAGTCACGTAATGTTTTTGAATTATGTTACTTAAATCTAAGCTGTTAAAAAATCTGATTTCGGTTTATAAGTGAGCAATACTCATGTCTCGTTTTTTATGTTATTTGATATAGGTTAAGTTTATATTGTGGTGATCAAGTTTGATTGATACAATAAAGGTTAATGTTTTGCGTAGCGTTTTATTATAAACTTTTTTGTTCGAGTTTCTATGACTCTTTATATGTGTGATATTAACATTAACATTATTGCCATGTAGGTTTCAGTTTAGTACTTGGTCGTTTTGCTTTATAAAATGAAGTTAAATGATAAAGTTTTTATTTCCCAATAAAGTAAACATGTTCGATTACACGTTTTACTTTTAAACCTGTTTTGAAACCAAAACGTTGACAAATGTCATTAGATCTCTTTTATGGAATTGAAAGACTTTGTTTAACTTTTTGTCATTTGACAGAATGATTGTGAATGTTAGTTAAATGTTTCGTTAAATTTAGTATTAGATAAAACCTTATATAAAGTTGTCAAATATAAATGGTTTCTTTGTCTAGATATCTAGTTT
Source organism: Lamproptera curius (assembly GCA_029286875.1). Taxonomy (NCBI): domain Eukaryota; kingdom Metazoa; phylum Arthropoda; class Insecta; order Lepidoptera; family Papilionidae; genus Lamproptera; species Lamproptera curius. Next base: position 907,739 of record JAGSMT010000074.1, on the reverse strand, counting down.
ACTTTACTAGCACAACTAGTTAGAATTTTATTACGTATTATTTTTTAATAAATTTTCGTTAAAATTCGCATACTCAAATTTAGTATGGAACTTTAACTTGTTTCTCTTTCTGGCTCCGTACCCTTGTGGTAAGGGCGTGTCTGTAGAAACCGGAGGTCGTGGTTTTAAATCCTGCGGGGACTCAACAAATTTTCAAGATTGTTTTCTGGTCTAATCTGGAATATCATCCGATTGTTTGAAAAGTAACATGATCTATGCGTCGGATGGCCATGTAAAAGTCGGTCCATCCCGCATAAGACCAGTGTGGTCGGATACGGTCAAAAACCCCCCTAAAGAGGAAAGCGTGTATTAGGGGAGGCCTATGTCCAGTAGTGGACACAGCCTGATGATGATTGTTATAGATTATATACCTCAATAAGCATAGCAGAATATATATGTATATAGTTACATAATAGGGTACGACTTAAGCTTCAAATGACAATACGGTGGACTTATGTAAATATATGTATATTGTATAACCATTTTTACTAAAACATCGTCAATTTTGACCTTAGTAATTATTTCAACTGTAATTATTATTAGAAATTACCTTCCATTATCATTAGTCGCCGCCATATCAGAATTCTGGAACATTATTCTTATATTGTTTATGAAGTTATCTATTTTTAATGTTTTAAATTATCCGTCATTCCTATATTTCATTAATACTGACAGTATCAGCTTAATTTAACCTGTATTTAACATTACCAAAAAATAGAAGATTAAGTAATAATATGATATCTCTTTTATGCGTAAGACAGCGATGGGTTGTTGTTAGAACTCTAGGCATATAACGGCACTATAGAATCTTCTAAGAACCCATTATAACATATCTTTTTAGATCAAGCAAGAATGCATTGTATAGATAAGCTATATGTACACTTATTTCTTGTAATACACAATATTCCAGTATTACATAATACACTTAAATCATAATCGATACGGTAACCTAACTTAATACATTTATCTGTATTTCAATTTATTATCCGTTATTGAGATACATTTAAGTAGATTTAAGCTTGTTTTCTAGTAATCTGGAATTTTTATTCAAAGCCTATTTAACGTTTCTTTCTACGTACGTAGAAAATGTATGTCAAACATTCCAGAAAACCCGTAAATAATAAGCCTCAAGTGTCGCAATAAAGCTCTTTTTTCGTTTAATTGCCGTTATCGATACAACTTGTTAGGGACTAGATCATTATCATCAATCACGTTGGAGGAATTAATGTACTGTAACGAAACAACGCGGCAGCCCGTGAACTGGGGAGAGAATTGTAACAAATATTCCTATCGGTATATGAATGTAATAATCGCAGGGAAATTTTTAAGTCTTATTTCTTAAAACTACGAGGCATATTTTTTAACCAAATACCGATTTGGAATAAAAAAAGACGTGCGAAGATTTCGCAAGAATTGTATTTTTACATCAAAGCCTGTTCCTTAATCGACTTTTGTACATAACTTCCGTGAATATTGAGGCACTTGTCATAACGTTGCACCAGTTTGTGAATGCCCTTCTCATTAAATTCTGCCGCCTAACTTGTTAACCACTGTATCACAAATGTTTTGACTGCGTTATCGTCTTGAAGACCATATTGTTATGGGTGATTAAACAAGGGTGGCCTACAGAACCGAAACATCAATCCATGGAATGGCGACATTTATCACTACCCAAAAAATTTAAGTTTAAGCAAACAATTTCTGCCCGGAAAATCATGTGCACAGCACGGTGGAGTTTCTGCCTCGTAATGAGACGTTATTGTGAGACATTAATATAGTCTATACATAGTATACATAGTTTATATTACTCTGTTCATAGATTACATTACTCTGTTCCACTTTGAAGGGTACGAAAGCTATCGTATTTACAGTCAGGATGAACAAGACATCACAATAAAATTAAGTTACATGCTAAGTATCTAAGAGGCGAGAGAGGTTGTAGCTTCTTACGATGCATTTCTCATAGGCAGGGAGCATTTACTGTCAGGCAAACATCCTTCTTGTATCGTGTCTCTATGTAATAAAAAAAGATTGTTTTGATGGATAGATATTATTGAAATTAAAGGTACAGTCATGATGTGATGTCATGTACTGTGATGCACTTTTCTATACATGGGACAAGCGTTATAAAGGCTCATCAACTTAACAAACAAATAAAAGTTCTGCCTATATTACCCTACTGCGTAAAAATCAACGATAACACAAAGCTGTGATGCTGCAGGGTTTAACCCTAATATCCCTTGCTTGTTGAAACAGGACAAGTTGTATTAAAGTTTAGACATAATTATAAAATTTAGTGCTTAGTCTGGCTAAAAAAAATATTAAAAACGTTTAGCAAATTACAAAACTATGAGCTTATAAATTGTTTACGTCTCTACAATCGTAGCTTATGTTATGTATAGGCAACTCTGCTACAAAGATAGTCTATAGAAAAATATTCAAAATGTTAGCTAGTTTTAATTAACAACTTTTACGACGTATATAATTTGCACTCATATAGAGTTCAAACCAAACAATGTATCTGCATATAAGGTAAATTTATTATACCAAAAAGTATTTTTAATTAGATCGTTATTTAATACTTTAAAGAGCAAAAGATTAGACAAAAGATATACAAAAGATATTAGATTTTGGCAATCAACTCACTTTGAGTTGATTGCCAAATAGCGTATCAACTCACTATGAGTGGATTGCCAAATCCTTAGCAAGCTACCTGAAAGCTTTATGAGATAATGAAGGTATTAAAATTAACTTCATGTGCAGAGGCTCCGTTTATTAGAAGACATTTGACAACATTGATTTAATTAAATTACAAATGTGCAGAAGTTATTTGAATAACTATGTTGACGTTAACAGCGTTTTAACTATTTTATTAAAAGTATGATTTTCTTTGTTATTTAGTCAATAGGGTTTAATTAAATTGGTTAAAAGATGTGCAATTTTTTTTTGTTTTCAAAATATTAATTTTAAGTAAGGTTGTACGTCGGATAATGGTGTTTGTTAGTTGATTCTTTACGACAAATTTAAGAGATAAATGGACCCGCCATGGCAATAGTAATGCCAGTTGTTAAGTATTCATGTGCAGGGTAAATAACAAGCTTAGAGGACTATAAATTTAACTTACTTAACGTCGGGAATAAATATATTTAAGTAACGCGAAAAATCCGTAAATTAGTGGATTTGATATGTATAATAATCGCGTAAATAAAATAAATAAAAGAAATAATTACTTAGTTGAGTTAATTTTCCTTATATTCCTGAATGTATGTGATGTTTAAACTACCTACCAGTGGTTGGTCCCCTTTTACAAGGGACCGTCTAGTTGCATATTTCTACCGCAAATCAGTAGAGTCAAAACTTTACTGTGTTCCGGTTTGAAGGGCACTGTAGCCAGCGTATTTACTGGGTAAACGAGACTTAACATCCTATGTCTCACGGTAGGCAGTGCGTTGGTGATACCTGTATTGCCAATGTTTATGGGCTTCGGTGACCACTTTCCATCAGGTGGCCCCGATTGCTCGTCTGCCTGCGTATGCAATAATAAAAAAAAATTAACGCACATGTCTAACGAATACGTAACAAATATAGAAATTCTTATAATCTTTTAGGTTGTCATTAAAATATGTAAAAATACTTGGAATTCATATTGTTGGTTAACAATAAAAATAAAATTGCACAATATTATAAGAGACTGATAAAAGTAGTAACATTATCAACATAATAGAATTAATAATAAAAAAAAAAACGATTTGTTTCTTTTCTTACCTAAGCAAAGTTGTTTGGCTTCACGAACAGACGTTTTAAATCGGAGCTTTTTATTTAAACCAAGGCAAGATATTTACCTCAAGCTTCGGTGCGCAACTTTTAAAGGATTTGCAAAATTTATCTTTAACGTTTCGTTTTTCTTTATCTTCACCTACCTATCCTAGCCTTAAGGCTGGTATATTTATTTTCTAAAATCTAGATTACGTTTGTTATATTTTTGCAACAAATCAAATGTATAGATTAAGACGGAATTTATATTCAAGGAGAATGAATCATTTGTCAAATACTAACAATATAATATTGTCACCGAGAAAGCACTAACTATTTATGTTTAATCTTTAACTCGTTGTTGTTTTGGTTACGATAACAAAATTCAGAATATTAAAAACATTGGAAAATTCGGTATTGAGTTATGTTCGAATACATTAAATCTCTAGTAAATAGAGCGCGTTGTTAGAGGTGATTTGTATTCGAAATTGTCTGGCACTGTTGTCAGAAAATAATAATCTAAATTACTAATACCTAGTATTACCATAGAGGTCTTAAACATTACAAGTTTCTACAAGATTCCAAAATTGTTTCCTTTACACAATTCATTACCAGGCTCTTTGTTTTTTTTAGGATTGCTTGTTTATTATCCTTGTGTATAAATCTTTTATGTAGGTCTTTCTTTATAAAGAGGCTGTCCGGGAGTTACTACCGCGGGTGTCTATTTCTAACGAAATTCAGTTTTATGTAAACGCTACTGTCATTTGGTGTTAAAGTCACTGTAGCCAGTCTTATGCAGCTTTATTTTTTGTCAGGAAGGGTGTTTCACGCGTAGAAATTTTGATCAGTTGTTACTTTTTGTTCATATCTTTACTGCGTTAATTTACTAAAAATTATAAAAAAAATAAGACAATGTAAATTACTTGTGCGTTGACGATTTACATTTTTCTTTTTTATTTCATTTATTTATTTATTTATAGGACAAACAACAGCAGTAAACTTAATAACATAACTATTTAAAACAAGTTTAAATTCTTTAAGCTTACAGCCTTAATCTTTTGCCACTGGGTCACAAAGTTACAATAAAGATGGCATAAATACATAAATACATCTTTTATTTAACAATATTATTTTTATCGAGGCAAGGTAATGCACCATTTTAGTTATGGCGCCTACTGAAGGTTTTCTAATGATAAGAGTTTTCTACTCAGTGAATTCATTAATAGACTTTTATTATTTACTAGGAGTTGTCTACGCAGGCAGAGAGCGATCACCGACACCCATAGACATTTTCAATATTATCGGTATCCAACGCGCTGCCCACCGTAAGACATAGGATGTAAGGTCACGTTTACCTAGTAAATACGATGACTTTGAAACCGGAGCACTGTAGCGTTTCACACTATTGCTTTACATTCATTAGGAACATAAAAATATTTGTGATATTATAGTATAGACTGGCTTCGACAGGTGGTTCCGCCGTTTCGGTGATGGTAATGTGTAATTATGATGAAACGTTAGCTTCTTGTAAACCTAAAGGTTTTTGCTATGCACTTCAAAATATATCACGGAGTTGATGGCACATTTTTTGCTGTATACATGATACATTTATTATATTGTGAATAAGTAATTCAAACTTAAATTATTCGTTAAGTTATTGTAAGGTTTAATTAAAATCTATCCTGTAATAACAAGCATACATTTATTGTTACAAACTTTCGCCTTTTTTGAAGTTTAACCTTTTAATTAGATAACGGTTTGGAAGTTTGAATTCATAAAATTTCACCTTATTGCAAATTGAATTTGTGTGTTGTTTGGACGACTTTTTGTAACTGTAGTTGAATTTCTGGTTAGTGTTACGATTTGGTTCACATATTCACTTAACCTCTAATCTAAACTAAGTCAACTTTGGGAGATTTATTTGTTACACTTTAAAAATTAACAGAGTTTACGAGGTGATCGTTCCCATAATTACATGGGACTCAAATACCATCGTGAAGTCAAAAGTACTGTTCCGATTTGAGTTCGATAGCCAGTACAATTGCTGGGTTGAGAAGAGTAAAAATCCTTTTGTTTTTGATTCCGTATAACTTAACATCAGGACTTACGCAGGACGTTCTCCTCCCGTTCCGAAATCCAAAACATTCCGTTGTTTCCGTCCGAGAACAAAACACAAGTCCGTTGTTTAAACAATAATAAAGAAGGTGTTTTAGTCTAAGCCGTATGCAGTGACATTAAATATATTCTGTTATTTTATTGACTGACTAGATTATGCCACACGTCAGTCAGACGGTATTCGGATAAACTTGGCTTTATTTTAAGCTACCATTCATAATTGAAATAAATTATATTTCTTTATGTAGGTTATTTAATATTGAATAAAAAACAGAGTTGTACTTTTTAATAGTTAAATAATTTTTTAAATCAAGCTAATTATATGAACGTTCCTTGACTAGACTCTTAGTATTTTATTATAAAATTTCCAGAGCAAGAAATTTCCAACACTGCAGAAAAACTGTTTAGGAAATGATTTCATTTAAGTTAAAAGAAGTTTATCAGCACCAGTACATAATTTTAAAACTTTAGAGATACTATCTTGCCTCTAAAGCTACTTCTACAAAGCTTGTTTAAGAGTTAAGGCAAAGCATTCGCTATTAAATAAAATTTCAAAGAATTTTTCTTTTGACCGATGTTTTAAAAATATTGTAGGTTTCATGCTCCAATTATAAGTTAAGTTTTTATTCTTTATTAACTTTAACAGTTGGCTTTTATATATCTTAAAATTTTATAAATTTTTCTGACGTATAAGCAATAATAGCTTAATTTTTTTTATAATCCTTGTGGTAGAGTTTGCGAGAAAATAGAGTAAAATTAATCAAAACCTGAAAATTTAATTAATTTTACTCTATTTTCTCGCAAATTTCTAACTGCATCGGAGATTAAGTCGTACTACATATGATACGACCGGCTCCTTAACCTAGCGGTATTGGCCCTTGCTTTATAAACCGGAGTTCGTGAGTACGAATTCCGCGGGGAAACATTGAGTTATGGTTGTTTTCTGGTTGGTTAGGACAATTTAGGCCAAACACCAAACTGTTGGAAAAGTAAGATGATCCATGTTATTCCTGGATGGGCATGTAAACAGTCGGGCCCCACACCAACCAACCAGTAAATTGGACCAGCGTGGTGGGATACGGTCCCAAAAACCCCCTAATGGAGAAGGCGTGCATTAGGGAGGCCTATGTCCAGCAGTGGACTAACACAGGCTGATGATAATGATGACATATGATATAATACCGCCTCCGTGTCAATTTATTCCATAATATATTTCTATTCCAGTTTGAAGTTTGCAGGTGTGATAAGTAACTAATAAAATACTTGTGCAAGTGTCGTTTGACATTTTCATGTTTGCCGTTTTCTAATAAGTAGAACGTATAGCTTACTATTAGATTCGGAATTGTCAAGTGACTTTTAGAAATAAAAACAAACACAAAAAACACAGCAGAAATTCTTTTTAAGTTATCCATTTAACTCTTTTAGCAAAAAAATAAACAATTTGTCTTTTATGGCTTTATAATTTACTAAAAAAGAACATGTCAGTTACACGTTCTTTTTCAGTCGCCTTATGTCTGGATTTAAAGGAATGATTTAGCAGTCTTCTTCTACGTCGCGACTAATGAAGGGCCCTCTGGAAACTATGCCTTACTCCTTTTTCAGGCACGTTGAAGCTTGCGCACTCTTCCTTTGGACGTATGAATTCTAGGCGTAGGAATCCATCAAAAATTATAAAAAATAATTTTACTTGACCAAAATTAAACGAAGATTATCATAGATATTTTGAGTTTCATTTTATATGTCAGATGTTTGTTAGATTCTAATAATAAAGAAGGTTAATTTCAACATGATTAGTCAAAGGCTGCTGTCTTGTTTCTCACGACAAAAGAAATTTAAGAATAATTATGAAGAAGAGAAACAAAAATTCGTTTCAAACCTGAACTGATAAAATATAAAAAAATTACAACATCTGATGTTGCAGAAAATTTGTAAAAAAATTTATACAGGAGTTATGTTTATGTGTGACTGAGTTGAAGGGCTTCTGTACAAAAAAGGGTTATAAAATTTAATATTTACTCAGACGGTAAGTTTAGGAAACATTGCTAGGCTGTTAATTTAAATAAACGTTTCAGTATATTGTAGAGATAAAGTAAAATTTTACTACCCAAAATATTAGAAAGTTAAAATCTTCAATATAAGTTTATGATTATATTGAAGCTTTTAAATCAAATGACATTAAAAAAAAAATATTTATATTGCATAATTTTATTTATATTGATCATTTGAAATTAAAAAATAAAAAACTAATTTTTGAATTAAAATTAATTTTTAGAAAACTACGTTTTTGTAGTATATTGATTATTACTGAGATCAAAGGTAGATTTATACATTATAAAAATTATTACTTAAATTAAAAAATATTAAGTTACATTCTCTTACATCTGGAATACGTTACATTATGTAATACTTATCATAAAGTCATTGAGGGTATTAAAGCTCCAGCCTGAAACTGAATTGCTCTTAATAAAACAGAATTTTTTATTATGACACAGTAAATTTTATCTTTTAGTTTAAATTCTGTATTTTTGTACCGGCTAAACTGTCGAACTGATTTTAATAAAATTCAGTAATCACGTAGAAAAGATTTCAAGAACGGACATAGGCTATTAATTATTGCAATAAAAGTGGTTGCAATGTGGGATGAAAGTTTACCTGTAATAAATTGGTCACTATTGAACTTAAAACCGTAAAACTAGTTTCTAATCATATCATATATAATTAACACCTTATATTTATTGATATATACTATATTCGAATACACCTCGTTTTTCCTTATTATATCCTTCTTCGTTATATATATATATATATATATATATATATATATATATATATATACATAATCTTTTGCGGTGGTTGTAATCTTACCCCATTTGGCGTAACAGTCAGTCACTAACCACCGCACCAAGCAGGGCGTCTTAAAATACATTGTTTATAGCATTTTTATTTATGAGGAAGAAACGTGTCGCATCATCGTATGTGACGCAATGACTAACAGTTTAACATAAATCGAAATAGGTAAAATCAATGTCAAATGCTATTTCTTCTCTCTACTGAGCCTAAAGTGAAAACGTCAAAAACTTAACACCAGTTCAAAAACTCAGACCTGTTCAGAGAAGTACCGACCATAAACTTTGCGGTCGTTTTATGTATATATTCATTTAAATCTTTTATAATATATATAAATTTTATAAAACAAACTAATTAACATTATATTATTATCACATTAGTTCACATTTGTAGTTTGTTTGTAGAGTATTAGCCTTTTTTGACTAGTGTCTTAACTTATTCATAGTTCTAATATGAAAAATTTACTATAGTTAATGTTACCTTAGTCACCCACCAACCCGCTTTGGATCAGCGTGGTGGGATACGGCCCAAAACGCCCTAAATGGACAAGGCGTGCTTTAGATGAGGTTAGTCCAGTCCGTGGACTAACACAGGCTATCAGCCTGTGTTAGTCCACGGCTAAAACGACCCAAAGTTTATGGTCGGTACTTCTCGAACAGGTCTGAGTTTTTGAACTGGTGTTGAAGTTTTGACGTTTTCACTTTAGGCTCAGTAGAGAGAAGAAATAGCATTTGACATTGATTTTACCTATTCGATTTATGTTAAATTGTATCATTGCGTCACATACGATGATGCGACACCGTTTCTTGTCATAAATAAAAAGTAAATGCTATAAACAATGTATTTTAAGACGCCTGCTGGTGCGTGTTAGTGACTGACTGTTACGCCAAATGGTGGGTAAGATTACAACCACCGCAAAAGATTATGTGATATATATATATATATATATATATATATATATATATATATATATACGAAAAGGATATATAGAAGAAGGATATAATAAGGAAAAACGAGGTGTATTCGAATATAGTATATATCAATAAATATAAGGTGATTAATTATATATGTATAATTAGAAACTAGTTTCACGGTTTTAAGTTCAACAGTGACCAATTTATTACAGTAAAGCTAACATGATCTATGCGTCGTATGGCCATGTAAAAGTCGGTCCATCCCGCATAAGACCAGCGTGGTCGGATACGGTCAAAAACCCCCCTGAGGAGGAAAGCGCGTATTAGGGGATCCCTATGTCCAGCAGTGGACACAGCCTGATGATGATTGTTATATATTATATACCCCTATAAGCATAGCAGAATTTATATCTATATAGTTATATAATAGGACACGACTTAAGCTTCAAATAACAATACGGTGGACTTATGTAAATATATGTATATTGTATGACCATTTTTACTAAAACATCATCAATTTTGACCTTAATTATTTCAACTGTAATTATTATTAGAAATTAGAACATTATTGAGAGAATTCAGAATTCTGGAACATTATTCTTATATTGTCCATGAAGTTTTTATTTTTTATGTTTTAAATTATCCGTCATTTCTATATTTCTTTAATACTGACAGTATCAGCTTAATTTAACCTGTCCTTAACATTACCAAAAAATAGAATATTAAGTAATAATATGATATCTCTATTATGCGTAAGACAGCAATGGGTTGTTGTTAGGACTCTAGGCATATAACGGCACTATAGAATCTTCTAAGAATCCATTATAACATATCTTTTTAGATCAAGCAAGAATGCATTGTATAGATAAGCTATATGTGCACTTATTTCTTGTAATACACAATATTCCAGGATTGCATAATACACTAAAATCATAATCGATACGGTAACCTTACTAAATACATTTTTCTGTATTTCGATTTATTATGCCGTTATTAAGATACATTTAAGTAGATTTAAGCTTGCTTTCTAGTAATCTGGAATTTTTATTCAAAGCCTATTTAACGTTTTTTTCCATACAAGAGAACTCGTTCAGCTGGTACGTAGAAAAAGTATGTCAAACATTCCATGAAAACCCGTAAATAATAAGCCTCAAGTGTCGCTATACAGCTCTTTTTTCGTTTAATTGCCGTTATCGATACAACTTGTTGGGGACTAGATCATTATCATCAATCACGTTGGAGGAATTAATGTACTGTAACGAAACAACGCGGCAGCCCGTGAACTGGGGAGAGAATTGTAACAAATATTCCTATCGGTATATGAATGTAACAATCGCAGTGAACTTTTTTAAATCTTATTTATTAAAACTAAGAGGCATATTTTTAACCAAATACCGTTTTGGAATAAAAAAAGACGTGCAAAGATATCGCAAGAATTTTATTTTTACATCAAAGCCTGTTCCTTAATCGACTTTTGTACATAACTTCCGTGAATATTGAGGCACTTGTCATAACGTTGCACCAGTTTGTGAATGCCCTTCTCATTAAATTCTGCCGCCTAACTTGTTAACCACTGTATCACAAATGTTTGGACTTCTTTATCGTCTTGAAGACCATATTGTTATGGGTGACGAAACAAGGGTGGCCTACAGAACCGAAACATCAATCCTTGAAATGGCGACATTTTATCATTACCCCAAAAATTGAAGTTTAAGCAAACAATTTCTGCCCGAAAAATCATGTGCACAGCACGGTGGAGTTTCTGCCTCGTAATGAGACAATCAATGCAGCGTCTTATTGTGAGACATTAATATAGTCTAAACATATTATACATAGTAACACTACTGTATTCTACTTTGAAGGGTAAGAAAGCTATTGTATTTACAGTCAGGATGAACAAGACATCACAATAAAATTAAGTTACATGCTAAGTATCTAAGAGGCGAGAGAGGTTATTGTTTGAGCATTTACTGTCAGGTAAACATCCTTCTTGTATCGTGTCTCTATGTCATAAAAAAGATTGTTTTGATGGATAGATATTATTGAAATTAAAGGTACTGTCATTTATAGCACTGTGCCACAGATGCACTTTTCTATACATGGAACCGCGTTATAAAGGCTAATCAACTTAACAAACAATTAAAAGTTCTGCCTATATTACCCTAATAAGTAAAAATCAACGATAACACAAAGTTGTGATGCTGCAGGGTTTAAACCCAATATCCCTTGCTTGTTGAAACAGGACAAGTTGTATTAAAGTTCAGACATAATTATAAAATTTAGTGCTTAGTCTGGCCAAAAAGAATATTAAAAACGTTTAGCAAATTACAAAACTATGAGCTTATAAATTGTTTACGTCTCTACAATCGTAGCTTATGTTGTGTATAGGCAACTCTGCTATAAAGATAGTCTATAGAAAAATATTCAAAATGTTAGCTAGTTTTAATTAATAACTTTTACGACGTATATAATTAGGACGTTTATAATTTGCACTCATCTAAGGTTCAAATTGAACAATGTATTTGCATATAAGGTAAATTTATCATACCAAAAAGTATTTTTTAATTAGATCGTTATTCTAATTAAAATTTAAAGTATTAACTTTAAAGAGCAAAAGATTAGACAAAAGATATACAAAAGATATGAGATTTTGGCAATATACTCATAGTGAGTTGATTGCCAAAACCTTAGCAAGCTACCTGAAAGCTTTATGAGATAATGAAGGTATTTAAATTAACTTCATGTGCAGAGGCTCCGTTTATTAGAAGACATTTGACAACATTGATTTAATTAAATTACAAATGTGCAGAAGTTATTTGAATAACTATGTTCACGTTAACAGCGTTTTAATTGTTTTATTAAAAGTATGATTTTCTTTGCTATTTAGTTAATAGGGTTTAATTAAATTGGTTAAAAGATGTGCAATGTTTTTTGTTTTCAAAATATAAATTTTAAGTAAGGTTGTACGTCGGATAATGGTGTTTGTTAGTTGATTCTCTACAACAAATTTAAGAGACAAATGGACCCGCCATGGCAAAAGTAATGCCAGTTGTTAAGTATTCATGTGCAGGGTAAATAACAAGCTTAGAGGACTGTAAATTTAACTTACTTAACGTCGGGAATAAATATATTTAAGTAACGCGAAAAATCCGTAAATTAGTGGATTTGATATGTATAATAATCGCGTAAATAAAATAAATAAAAGAAATAATTACTTAGTTGAGTTAATTTTCCCTTATATTCCTGAATGTATGTGATGTTTAAACTACCTACCAGTGGTTGGTCCCCTTTTTACAAGGGACCGTCTGGGTGCGTCGCGGTGCCTATTTCTACCGCAAGTCAGTAGAGTGAAAACTTTACTGTGTTCAGGTTTGAAGGGCACTGTAGCCAGCGTATTTAGTGGGTAAACGAGACTTAACATCCTATGTCTCACGGTAGGCTGTGCGTTGGTGATACCTGCATAATATATTTATGGAGCTTCGAGTTTCCATCAGGTGGCCTGATTGTCGTCTATTGCGTATGCAATAATAAAAAATAACACACATGTCTAACGAATACGTAACAAATATAGAGATTTTTATAATCTTCTAGGTTTTCATTAAATTATGAAAAATACTTGAAATTCATATTGTTGGTTAACAATAAAAATAAATTGCGCAATATTATAAGAGACTGATAAAAGTAATAACATTATCAACATAATAGAATTAATAATAAAAAACGAATTGTTTCTTTCTTACCTAAAGCAAGTTGTTTGGCTTCACGAACAGACGTTTTAAATCGGAGCTTTTATTTGAACCAAGCCAAGATATTTACCTCAAGCTTCGAGTGCGCAACTTTTAAAGAATTTGCAATTTATCTTTAACGTTTCGTTTTTCTTTATCTTCACCTACCTATCCCAGCCTTTAAGACGAGTACATTTTATTTTCTAAAATCTAGATTAAGTTTGATATATTTTTACAACAAATGAAAATGTATAGATTAAGACGGAATTTATATTCAAGGAGAATGAATCATTTGTCAAATACTAACAATATAATATTGTCACCAAGAAAGCACTAACTATACATGTTTAATCTTAATTCGTTGTTGTTTTAGTTTCAATAACAAAATTCGGAATATTAAAAACATTGGAAAATTCGGTATTGAGTTATGTTCGAATACATTAAATCTCTAGTTAATAGGGGACGCGTTGTTAGAGGTGATTTGTATTCGAAATTGTCTGGTACTGTTGTCAGAAAATAATTATCTTAATTACTAATACCTAGTATTACCATAGAGGTCTTAATAATTACAAGTTTCTACAAGATTCCAAAATTGTTTCCTTTACACAATTCATTACCAGGCTCTTTGCTTTTTTAGGATTGCTTGTTTATTATCCTTGTGTGTAATTATTTTATGTAGGTCTTTCTTTATAAAGAGGCTGTCCGGGAGTTACTACCGCGGTGTCTATTTCTAACGAAATTTAGTTTAATGTAAACACTACTGTAATTTGGTGTGAAAGTCACTGTAGCCAGTCTTATGCAGCTTTTATTTTTCAGGAAGGGCGTATCACGCGTAGAAATTTTGATCAGTTGTTACTTTTTGTTCATATCTTTACTGCGTTAATTTACTTAAAAATTAAAAAAAAAACTGTGACAATGTAAATTACTTGTGCGTTGACGATTTACATTTTTGTTTTTTATTTCATTTATTTATAGGACAAACAAAAGCAGTAAACTTAATAACATAAGTATTAAAAAAAGTTTAAATTCTTTAAGCTTACAGCCTTAAACTTTTGCTACTGGGTCACATAGTTACAATAAAGATGGCATAAATACATAAATACATCTTTTAGTTATCAATATTATTTTTATAGCCAAGATAATGCACCATTTTAGTAATGGCGCCTACTGAAGGTTTTCTAATGAAAAGAGTTTTCTACTCAGTGAATTAATTAATAGACTTTTATTATTTACTAGGAGTTGTCAACGCAGGCAGAGAGCGATCACCGACACCCATAGACATTTTCAGTATTTTCGCTATCCAACGCGCTGCCCACCGTGAGACGTAGGATATAAGGTCACGTTTACCTAGTAAATACGATGAATATGAAACCGGAGCACTGTAGCGTTTCACACTATTGCTGTACATTCATTACAAACATAAAAATATTTGTGATATTATAGTATAGACTGGCTTCGACAGGTGGTTCCGCCGTTTCGGTGATACTAATGTGTGATAATTATGATGAAACGTTAGCTTCTTGTAAACCTAAAGGTTTTTGCTGTGCACTTCAAAATATATCACGGAGTTGATGGCACATTTTTTTCTGCATACATGATACATTTATTATATTGTGAATAGGTAATTCAAACTTAAATTATTCGTTAAGTTATTGTAAGGTTTAATTAAAATCTATCCTTCAATAACAAGCATACATTTATTGTTACAAACTTTCGCCTTTTTTGAAGTTTAACCTTTTAATTAGATAACGGTTTGGAAGTTTGAATTCATAAAATTTCACCTTATTGCAAATTGAATTTGTGTGTTGTTTAGACGAGTTTTTGTAACTGTAGTTGAATTTCTGGTTAGTGTTAGTATTTGGTTCACATATTCACTTAACGTCTAATCTAAACTAAGTCAACTTTGGGAGATTTATTCGTTACACTTTAAAAATTAACAGAGTTTACGAGGTGATCGTTCCCATAATTACATGGGACTCAAATACCATCGTGAAGTCAAAAGTACTGTTCCGATTTGAGGAGTTCGATAGCCAGTACAATTGCTGGGTTGAGAAGAGTAAAAATCCTTTTGTTTTTGATTCCGTATAACTTAACATCAGGACATACGCAGGACGTTCTCCTCCCGTTCCGAAATCAAAAACATTCCGTTGTTTCCGTCCGAGAACAAAACACAAGTCCGTTGTTTAAACAATAATAAAGAAGAGTGTTTTAGTCTAAGCCGTATGCAGTGACATTAAATATATTCTGTTATTTTATTGACTGACTAGATTATGCCACATGTCAGTCAGACGGTATTCGGATAAACTCGGCTTTATTTTAAGCTACCATTCATAATTGAAATAAAGTAAATTTCTTTATGTAGGTTATTTAATATTGAATAAAAAACAGAGCTGTACTTTTTAATAGTTAAATAATTTTTTAAATCAAGCTAATTATATGAACGTTCCTTGACTAGACTCTTAGTATTTAAATATAAAATTTCCAGAGCAAGAAATTTCCAACACAGCTGAAATAGTTTAGCGAAAATGATTTCATTTAAGTTAAAAGAAGTTTATCAGCACCAGTACATAATTTTAAAACTTTAGAGATACTATCTTGCCTCTAAAGCTACTTCTACAAAGCTTGTTTAAGAGTTAAGGCAAAGCTTTCGCTATTAAATAAAATTTCAAAGAATTTTTCTTTTGACCGATGTTTTTAAAAATATTGTAGGTTTCATGCTCCAATTATAAGTTAAGTTTTATTCTTTATTAACTTTAACAGTTGGCTTTTATATATCTTAAAATTTTATAAATTTTTCTGACGTATAAGCAATAAGAGCTTAATTTTTTTTATAATCCTTGTGGTAGAGTTTGCGAGAAAATAGAGTAAAATTAATCAAAACCTGAAAAATTATAGTATTTATAGGAATTATTTTATCTTGTAAATAAATAGTTTTTCATTTAACATTCGTATAATTAATAACAATAGTTTTTTATTGCTTCTGCTTAAAGAAGTAGGTAAATTCGTCGTTAATAGATATATTGCTGCTGTATTTCTTACTGCATCGGAGATTAAGTCGTACTACATATGATACGACCGGCTCCTTAACGTAGCGGTATTGGCCCTTGCTTTATAAACCGGAGTTCGTGGGTACGAATTCCGCGGGGAAACATTGAGTTATCGTTGTTTACTGGTTGGTTAGGACAATTTGGGCCAAACACCAAACTGTCGGAAAGTAAGATGATCCATGGTATTCCTGGATGGACATGTAAAAAGTCGGTCCACACACCAACCAACCAGTAAATTGGACCAGCGTGGCGGGATACGGTCTCAAAACCCTAGCGTGAGAAGGCGTGCATTAGGAGGCCAATGTCCAGCAGTGGACTAACACGGCTGATGATGATGATGATGACATATGATATAATACCGCCTCCGTGTAAATTTATTCCATAATATATTTCTATTCCAGTTTGAAGTTTGCAGGTGTGATAAGTAACTAATAAAATACTTGTGCAAGTGTCGTTTGACATTTTTATGTTTGCCGTTTTCTAATAGGTAGAACGTATAGCTTACTATTAGATTCGGAATTGTCACGTGACTTTTAGAAATAAAAACAAACACAAAAAAATTAGGCGAAATTCTTTTTATGTTATCCATTCAACTCTTTTAGCAAAAAAATACACAATATGTCTTTCATGGCTTTATAATTTACTAAAAAAGAAAGTGTCAGTAACACGTTCCGTTTTAGTCGCCTCATGTCTGGATTTAAAGGAATGATTTAGCAGTGTTCTTCTACGTCGCGACTAATGAAGGGCCCTCTGGAAACTATGCCTTACTCCTTTTTCAGGCACGTTGAAGCTTGCGCACTCTTCTTTTGGACAAAAAAATTGGGTAGCGAACCAATTCTTTCTAGGCGTATGAATCCATCAAAAATTATAAAAAATAATTTTACTTGACCAAAATTAAACGAAGATTATCAAAGATATTTTGAGTTTTATTTTATATGTCAGATGTTTGTTAGACTCTGCTAAAGTCTAAAGGCTGCTGTCTTGTTTCTACGACAAAAGAAATTTAAAAATAACTATGAAGAAGAGGAACAAAAATTAGTTTCAAACCTGAACTGACAAAATATAAAAAAATTTACACCATCTGATGTTGCAGAAAATTTGTGAAAAAAATTTATACAGGAGTTATGTTTATGTGTGACTGAGTTGAAAGGCTTCTGTGCAAAAGAGGGTTATAAAATTTAATTGAAACATTACTAGGCTGTTAATTTAAATAAACGTTTTAGTATATTGTAGAGATAAAGTTAAATTTTTCTACGCAAAATATTAGAAAGTTAAAATCTTCAATATAACTTTTTGATTATATTGAAGCTTTTAAATCAAATGATATTAAAAATAATTTTATTTGTATTGCATAAATTTGACATCCGAAATTAAAAAAATAAAAAACTAATTTGAGAATTCAAATTAAATTATAGAAAACTACGTTTTTGTAGTATATTGATTATTACTGAGATCAAAGGAAGATTTATACATTATAAAAATTATTACTTAAATTAAAAAATATTAAGTTACATTCTATTACACCTGGAATAAGTTACATTGTGTGTAATACTTATTACAAAGTCATTGCGGGGATTAAAGCTCCAGCCTGAAACTGAAATGCTCTTAATAAAACAGATTTTTTTATAATTACACAGAAAATTTTATCTTTCAGTTTAAATTCTGTATTTTTGTACCGGCTAAACTGTCAAACTGATTTTAATAAAATTCAGTAAACACGTAGAACTGCCTCCAGTAGCCTCTAGTGGTATGAGGCGTGTGCCTTAGAAACTGGAGGTCGTGGGTTCGAATCCTGCGGGGACTCAACAAATTTTCATTGTTTTTTTCTAGTAGGTTAGGACAATTTGGGCCGATCACCAATTGTCTGAAAAGTAAGATGATCCATGCGTCGGATGGGCATGTAAAAAGTCGTCCACCACCAACCCGCATTGGACCAGCGTGGTGGGATACGGTCCAAAATCCCTAATGGATGGAGGTGTATTAGGAGGCCTATGTCCAGCAGTGGACTATCACAGGCTGACGATGATGAAACACGATGAAATATTTCAAGAACGGACATAGGCTATTAATTATTGCAATAAAAGTGGTTGCAATGTGGGATGAAAGTTTACCTGTAATAAATTGGTCAGTGTTGAACTTAAAACCGTGAAACTAGTTTCTAATCATATACATATATAATTAATACACCTTATATTTATTGCTATATTCGAATACACCTCGTTTTTCCACCTAGTTCGTGGGGACGGGAGCTTCTCGCGAACTCTATGTTAGATGAAGCTTACTAAAGACATGAGTCTGGAAGCATAACTTCAAAATATAAAAAAAACTATTTATTCTAAGCGGATGAAGTCGCAGGTAACAGCTAGAAAGTTATATGTACCAAAAACATTATAGTTTGCGAGTATTCAATATATGTACATTTAGAAAGCAAACGTAGCTAAAGTTGCACATACATATAAAAAAAAGTCTATATCGCAATGCTAACTAATAAATCTTTTATATAAAACACTTTTCACATTTTTCTTTATGAGTCTAGGATTTTAATTTGCTTGCGTTGGACGTTCAAAAGTAGACATAAGTAATTTCGCTCCAATGAGCTCAAAGAAACGTTCAGTCTCTAAATAAATATTAACTATGGTTAGTGGAAACTGAATAACGTGCTATGACGGCACGTTATTCACTTTAAAGTATATATTAATAGTTTTGTTTGGCATATGAATTGATAATATTTTCTTATTTTATGCTTCTTAACATAAAATAATCAATTCTGACGATGATGATATTAAAGCGTAAATTACCTAGTATTTTTTAATAACAAGTATATATGACTTTAAGCTGTTACGGATAGTCTTCACGTAGTACAAATACTTTTTAAGATAGTGGATGTAATTTTGATAAGGGCCGATTAGGGAAGGAACACCTCGGTACATATTTGAAAACATTGCATTACGGTTTGTTTTGTTTGGTCTACTTTTGGTGTATTTCACGTGAGGTAAAACCTTCCCATACACGCCTACGCGGGGTAATATATACGACTTGCATTGATAAAAATTACCACTTAGTTCCGTTTGGAGCGTAAAAGATGAGGCCATAGGAACACTTTTGCAGTCTTTTGCGACCCTACCAATGCTGACTGCCGAATCAGGTCTGTCTTATGCTCAGAGCCTACTCCATCTCTGCGCACGTCAGTGCTAACTCAGTCTTCCCTCGATGTCAGACTCCACCGCCAGCCCTGTTTCAGCCGTGAAAGGATGAATACTGATCACATTATAATGAATATTACCTTCTCCCATGGCCCCTCCACGCCTTGGAGGATAGGGAGAACAGAGACGCTTCACCGTCTACTGTTACTACGGGATAACAACATTTCTCTTCCATACGACTCCTCTATAGAGACCTCTCCACTGAAGATGTAAGATGTAAAGTGTAGATGGAAGGTTACAGCACAGCTACTACCTTTCACTTAGCTTATATGATCATCATCATCAACATCATCAGCCTTTGATAGTTTACTGCTTGACATTGGCCTCCCCTAATACACCTCTATCCATTAGGGGGTTTTTGGACCGTATCCCACCACGCTGGTCCATTGCGGGTTGGTGGGTGGACCGACTTTTTACATTTTCGTCTGCGTCATCCGACGCATGGATCATCTTACTTTTCAGACAATTGGGTGATGGGCCCAATTTTCCCTAACCAACTAGGAAACAACAATGAAAATTTGTCAAATCCACGCAGGATTTGAACCCACGACCTCCGGTTTCTAAAGCACACGCCTATACCACTAGGCTACGGAGGCAGTTGACTTAGCTTAAGCCTCAATCAAATCAGGTTTCTGCTTCAGCTTCCCTGCTGCTGTGATCAAACTGCAGCTTTTAAGCCCCAGTACAACGACAAAGTGGAAACCGTATCGAGAGGTAAAGGGTAGCGGACCCAATTATTGGATAAACGTGTGTCCCAGGTCTCGACAATATTATCGCTTTAATTACAATTACTATCGATTAAAGAACGTTGATACTTACCTAAATGCATAATTATTTTTAATTACTGATCGCATTTCATGTTATGGTATAACTATAATCCAATAAAAAGATTTTTCTGCACCAAGGTCACTATTTTTATACAATAATATATTCCTGCTTTAAAAGAATTAAAAAAGATTATCATCGGTTACATTATTTAAATTAACCAAACTATTAAAGTTTGATTTTATGATAAGTAATAAATTATTCCTATTAATAAATACTTAATATAATTAGCATATCGTAACCATCCCGTAATCGATATGCACCTCTACAGTTACAGACACCTCTACTTCTCTCCATAAGATCTATAAGTGCGGGCTAGACAAAGACAGACAAATATGATTTATGACCCGAAGCCTCAGTTCATAATACGTTGATTATAACATATGCCCACAAGCTGTGTAGCTATAAGTCACAAAACTTTGGGGGGAAGGAAACTGAGACTGCCATCGTGACCTATTTCGGAGATCAGATTATTTTAACAATATTTTTTATATAACCTGCATAATGTAGATTACCAATGTGCGTATAAATTGTAACCAGATTAAAGTAATAAATTGTTGGAATTAGTATATCAGTTGTTTGAGTACGTGATAGGCTAATCTTTTATATTTTACCCACTGCGTGACATTTACACTGTAAAAATTACAACAGAATTTCAGATAATAAATCCACACCTTGTTAAGGCACTTAGTTGCCAGTCTTCCAGCGGTAAAACACAATTCCAGATATTCCTTTAGTATCCTTCGCAAGATTTTAATCTTTTTTTCCAGCTCCTCGACAGTTCGCTTGTTATATTGATTAGTGAGCCTGATTGTCACGCCAGAGGGTGAGGGTTCAATCCCACCTCGGGAAAAATATTGTTTGGTGGACATAGTGTTTCTCTCGCCTTTGTGTCTCGGTGTTTGCATATAAATAATATATTTATTCACAACAAAAATTTAAGTGTATGTTTTTATCTCTACTGCCTCTGTGGCCTAGCGGTATTGGCTCTTGCTTTAAAACCGGAGGTCGTGGTTTCAAATGCCATGTGGAAAACAACTCTGTGTTATTGTTGTTTTCTGGTTGGTTAGGAAAATTTCAGCCGATCACCCAATTGCCTCAAAATTAAGAGAATGGGCATGAAAAAGTCGATTCATCCACCAACCTGGATTGAACCAGAGTGGTGAGATACCATCAAAAAAACCTGTAAAACCTACCCTACCCTATAATTTATGGAGAAAGGGTACATGAGGGGAAGGTCAGCAGTGGTTCTAGTTTCCAAAGTACAAGCTTTGCTAAGTTTGGTACTAGATGACGTTGCGTTATTTATCGCTATTTTTATTTTTTTATGGCATACGCAAGCAAACGAGCAGTCTGGTTACCAGATGGGAAGTGGTCACCGTCGCCCACAGACATTGGCAATACCAGTTGTATCGCTAACCGCTGCCTACCGTGAGACATAGGGTGTTAAGTCTCCACCTGGGGTTTAGCTCCTTCTGACATTTTGTTTTTTTTTTTTTATTTATTTTTGCCGTTGGAAAAATCCAGCTTACGGATTCCCGCCACCAAAGTGAGGGCAGCGGTGATATGTGGGGCTCCCGGACCAAGATGGAGCGACCGGTATACCCCTTGAAAACCAACGGTTGTTCCTTTCTCGTGCCGCTGTAGCCGGGGCCGCAGGCCTGATGACAGTCTTCGGCGACGACCCTCGCTTCTTTCGGGCCTCTTCTCACCGGGTGTGTTGGGACACCGAACGTCGTTTAGGGCGGCGGGCACCCTCTTGCCAGCCGCCCAGGGGCTCAGTGTCAGGGAAGGTTGCGCGCGTACGCCACTCTTCGGCGCCCCGGCCTTCTTCTGCGGAAGCCGGCGCCTCCCCTTTTCCGCGGCCCCCCGGGCCTTCCATGTCCCCGGAAAGGGCGGCGCCCCGACCTTTCGTTCAGCATCCTGCGCACTCAGGGAAGCGGGGTGCCCCCGAACACGCTGCTCCCGGCGTTTCTCAAGGCTGGCAATTTCAGCGGTGTTGGGCGTCTTTCTTTCGCCACGTGGTAACCTTGTAGGTTTTCGGGCCCGGCAAGGACCCCCATCTGAGAACCCTCGCGCGGTTTGGGACCGTGTCCTTTCGTACCCGAACGGGGCGATTTTACCTTTGGTGGGTGGGGTCCCAGCCGCACTCCCACTCCTGTTTGAAGGAGGAAACATCTCTCGCCTCCCCAACGACCCCGGGTACAGGCGGGAAAGGACTGCGTCCCCGGTTTGGGGAAGGTTGCGAGCTGGCCTTGGCCGATGCGAACAATTTGGGTTGAGAAGAAAACTTTGTTTTGATTCCAAACCAACTCAGGAGATACGGGAGCCCTCCGTTCGAAATCAAAAATTCGGGTTTTTGTCCGAGAACAAAACACAAGTCCGTTGTTTAAACAATAAAAAAAGGTGTTTAGTTGCCGGGGCAGTATTAAATTATTCTGTTATTTTAGACGACTAGATTATGCCATCGTCAGACGTATTCGGATAAACGGTTTATTTTGTACCATTCATAATTGAAAAAATTAAATTTTTTGTGTTCTTTATTTAATATTGAATAAAAAAAGAGTTTATTTTTTAATAGTTAAATAATTTTTCCAAATTAATTTAAGTACCTTGCTAGACTTGAGTATTTAAATATAAAACCCAGAGGGTTTAACACAGCTGAAAAGTTTTAAGGAAAATGATTTCATTTAAGTTAAAAGTTTTATCAAAAGAATAATTTTAAAACTTTAGAATCTATCTGCCTAAAGTACTTTCCAAAGCTTTTTAGAGTTAAGGAAAACCATTAAAAAAATTTCAAAAATTTTTTTTTGACCGATGTTTAAAAATATTGTGGTTTATGCTCCAATTATGTTGTTTTATTCTTTAATAATTTAAAGTTGGCTTTTATTTATCTTAAAATTTTATAAATTTTTTCTGACTATACAAAAAGTTAATTTTTTTTATAATTTTTGGTAGAGGGAGAAAATAGATAAAAATTAAAAAACCGAAAAATTTTATATTTAGAATTATTTTATTTTAAAAAATAGTTTTTTTCATTTAACATTCGTAAATTAATAACAATATTTTTTATTCTTCTGCTTAAAGAAAGGAGGTTTCTTCGTTAATAGATATTTGCGGTATTTTTACGCTCGGGATTTCACCAAATATGAAGATTTAACCTAGCGGTATTGGCCTTGCTTTTAAACCGGAGTTCGTTGAATTCCTGAGGAAACTTTGGTTTTCGTTGTTTTTTAGGGACAATTTGGGCCAAACACCAAACTGTTGATGAAGATGATCCATGGTATTCCTGATGGGCATGTGTCGGTCCAACACCAACCAACCGAATTGACCGCGTGGGGGAATTTCCCAAAACCCCTAATGGAGAAGGGTATTAGGGGCCTTTTCAGCAGTGGATCCGGCTGATGATAATGATAAAGAAAATTACCGCCTCCTGTCAATTTTATTCCATAATATACATTCCAGTTTGGATAAGGGGTGAGGCCAAAAAATATTTAAGTGTTTGACATTTTTGTTTCGTTTCTAAAGGTGAACTATATTTACTATTAGATTTGGAATTGTCCGTGACTTTTTAAATAAAACAAAAAAAAAAAGAGAAATTTTTTTTATTTATTAACTTTTTAGAAAAAATACAAATATTCTTTGGTTTTATAATTTACAAAAAGAAAGTGTTTAAACACGTTTTTTTTCCCCCTAGTCTGGATTTAAAAATGATTTTAGCTTCTTCTACGTCGCGATTAATGAAGGGCCCTCTGGAAACTAACCACTTGGCCTCGTTGAAGCGCACTTTCCTTTGGACAAAAAAATTGGAACGAACCAATCTTTCTAGGCTAAACCATCAAAACTATAAAAATAATTTATTTAAAAATTAAAGAAGAACTAGATATTTTGGCCCATTTAATTCAATTTTGTTAGACTCTCATAAAAAGGTGTATTCAACATGATTATTGGGTTGCGTTGTTTTCCGACGAAATTTCAGAAAACTTGAAAGAGAAAAAAAATTGCAAACCTTAATTGACAAAATATAAAAAAATTTAAAATCTGATGTTGGAAAATTTTAAAAATTTATACAGGAGATGTTTAGGTGACTGAAAGGACTTGCAAAGGGGTTATAAAATTTAATTTCTCAGAGGAAAGTTTAAAAAAACATTTGCAATTTAAAAAAATTTCAATATTGTAGAATAAAAATAAAATTTACTACCCAAAATATTAAAAAGTTTAAATCTTCAAATAAGTTTTATGATTTATTGGGCTTTTTAAATCAAATAATTAAAATAATTTTACTTATATTTACAAATTTGATCATTGAAATTAAAAAAAAAGAAACCAATTGAGAAATCAATTAAATTATAGAAAACTACGTTTTGTAGATATATTGATTATTACTGAGATCAAAAAATTTAACATTTTAAAAAAAATTAAATTAAAAAATATTGTTACATTTTTACATCTGAATATTTTATATTTTGTAATACTTATAAAAAAGTAAAGTGGATTGCCCGCCTGAAACTGAAATTTTAATAAACAGAATTTTTTTTCAAGTAAATTTACCTTTAGTTTAAATTCTTATTTTTAGCTAAACTTCGAACTGATTTTTAAAAATTCAGTAATCACGAGAAAAATTTCAAGAACGGAATAGGGCTATTAATTATTGCAAAAAAGTGGTTCAATTGGATGAAATTTTTAAAATTGGCCGCAAAACCGAAAACTAGTTTTAATTTTCATTTTCCCATTTTTTATTCATTTTTTTCACCCTGCCTTAGTTTCGTGGGGACGACCCAACTCTTTTTAAAATTCTAAAATATGATTAAACAATTAAAGAATAAAAAAAGACTTTTCCCAAGGGTGAGTCCAGGAACGCCCGGTTATTTACCAATAATAAAGTTTTTGTTTAAATATTTTAAAAATACTTTAAAAAAATTTTAAGCAAATTTAAAATAAAAAAAAATTATATCTTCAACAAAAATCTTTTAAAAAATTTTAAATTTTTTCCCATATTGGATTTTAATTTGCTTGCGTTGGACGTTCAAAAGTAGAAATAAGTAATTTCGCTCCAATGAGCTCAAAGAAACGTACAGTCTCTAAAATAAATATTAACTATGGTTAGTGGAAACTGAATAACGTGCTATGACGGCACGTTATTCACTTTAAAGTATATATTAATAGTTTTGTTTGGCATATGAATTGATAATATTTTCTTATTTTGTGCTTCTTAACATAAAATAATCAATTCTGACGATGATGATATTAAAGCGTAAATTACCTAGTATTTTTTAATAACAAGTATATATGACTTTAAGCTGTTACGGATAGTCTTCACGTAGTACAAATACTTTTTAAGATAGTGGATGTAATTTTGATAGGGGCCGATTAGGGAGGGAACACCTCGGTACCTATATGAAAACGTTGTATTGCGGTTTGTTTTGTTTGGTTTACCTTTGGTGTATTTCCAGTGAGTAAACCTTCCCATACAATCCGCCGGATGCGCCCATTACTTGAGCGACCCCGGCAGTGGCGAGAATCGCAGCCCTGCGAAAATTGGTGCCACAGGCGGTGACGAAGGTGTCGTCCGCGTAACAAGTAACGTCGACACCTCGATATCGTCCACAGAAGCGGTCCCAACACCGACCTCTGTGGAACTCCACACGACACCTCGATGGTCCGGAGCCCATCTCGGCACGGGAACTCGACACGTCGAGCTCCTTCTGACCTGCCGTAACTGTGACCACTACTGTAGCCAGGTAAAGCTTGGCCGCCTGGGTCTGGGGGTCGCACATCTCTGACACTTCTAAAACGGGGTTGAGCCATAGCTACACAGCTGTATAGTGTATATTGTGAACCTGATTTCGAACGGAATGTTACAAAAATTAAGGGTGATTAAATGTAGTGTATGCTATGATTGACTTTATTACGGGTAACAAGGTTGAAATATTTTTTGTTGACTATCGTACGCTAAATTTATAATGAAGTTAAAAAAAAATATTTTAGACAGTCCAGATTGTCTAAAATATTTTTTAGCAACAGCTTACTAATATTTTTTTACTTAAAGTTTTTGCGATGTGAGTTTAAAACCGTTTGAATGAATTAATAAACTTCTTTGTAATAAAGGTTTATTATGATATTCCATTTTGTTTTTAGACCGCTTAGTTATACAGTTAAAATAAATTGTGTTATAAAGTTATTTCATTATTAATTTTAAGACAAACATAACTATATACAAAATTACAATGTTATATTATATTACACTTGAAATGCGGCAAGTATTCGACACCTATTCCAAAGCGTGATTGAGGCGAGGATCAAAGCTCCAGCCTAAAATTGAATGCTTCAAATATTTCCTTTATCTTTGAACGATTGTCACTTTCCAAGCTCTTTCGTTCACTAAGGTATCGAAATTCTTGAGATTCAAGTATATTTAAACATACAAATATTATACCTTTATTTATTATTTTTGTATTTATTATTCGATTAAACCCAATAATTGTCAAAAGGAAGTACAAAAAACGATTACAGAGGAATAAGTTAAATAGGTTATAAAGCTATGCAGACACGTCATCGCCATTATTATTTTGTGCATGAAATGTTTATTAGACTTAATTATTAGAAATTTGTAATATGAACAACTATTAATTATTGATGTAACTTTATTTCTAATAATAGTTATGTCTTACAACAAAAAAAATAAAAAAGAAACATAAACTTGATCGCATTGGATGCGAGCCAAATATTCTTTATGGTCAGTGAAAACTGAGTAGCGTGCGAACATGACCATTGCAAAATTTTAAATAAGATATTTCCGGACTAATTTTTTATTCAGATAAATAATCATTATTTATTTTGCTTTTCATACTATAATTGAAAATGAAATAGTCTAAAGGATAAATAAATTACGTGAGTTAAACTCTTAAAAATGTGCAAACATACAATTCTTTAACTTTATATATCCACTAGCAGCCCATCCACGGCTTTGGCCATGTTACATATATGCTATGTTATTAAGATAACATAGCTTTCTAGTAGCAAAAAGAATATTTTAAATTACTTAAGTAGCTTTGGTGCCTTTTTAAAACAAATAAAAAAATATTTCCTTTTATATTATTTTATTTGTATAGATGTAGATAAACAGTTGCTTTATTAGATGATATACGGTGTTATATGTTATTTACTTCAAATATTACTGTAAAATTGTGTTAAATAATAAAAGAAATCATTTATTTAATTTACAATTTAATAGTAGAAATAAAAATGATAAGTTATGCAACTTTATTAACACTGTACGGTGTTATTGCTTGAAGAATATAGTAAGACTATATTACTTTTAGAAATAATAATAATATTCTGTAAATAATATAAATAAACAAATTTAATTTATCTGTTCTATACTTATAATATGACTTTAAAAACTAACTGTAAATATTGATTAACTATAAATAAAACTTGCGGTGATAAAAACAGTGAAACAAAGACGAAAAAATATAAGTTTATATACTTATTTCTAAATAAGTCACGGACTGCTAAAGTATTTAAATACAGCCCATTTACAATCAAGTCAGTACAAGATAATAGGTAAGTATTTTATTAACATAAAAATAAAACACAATTCTTCTCAAAGCAACTCAATCAAATTTTAGACAATGTCTCCTTTGATGATACTCTAAAACTAGCTTACGAGTAGAAGACATTAAATACATTTATTTAAATAACATGGCTTTTGCCTTCACTTTGTTAGAGTTTATTACATTTATATTTAAAACGAGGTTTAAAGTTAACATTAATTTCCTTGAGAGTAATGTTAGTTTTCTTAATAAAAGTAATTAATAATTTATTTAAAAATATATAAGATATTAGTCGAGTCCTTCTTATTTGTACTAAAATTAATACAGTACAATAATGTACCTTTCATTATCTAACTTTCCGTATATAGAATGTTAGCCATAGCGTTACCGCTATGGTGCTTATTTATATAGACACAATGGTCATAAATATGGTGGTTCGGGTGTCCAATTTGCCGTAGCAAAGGTGATTACTAAATGTTGATTTTTACCAAAATGGTATGACGAGTCCAAATATAAATTTACTTACTTCACAGCAGTGCCTTCTTAAGAAACCAAAAAAAAAAATAAGTGTATGTATTTATCGGTACCGCCATGGACACGACTTCAAAGTAACTGCATTCGGCTCGTATTCAATATACGAAAATTTGACCACGTAGGATCGTATCGAACACAAATGAAATAGATGCCTATACCACAACGACGAGCGCCAGGGTCACCTCACTAGCCTCTTTTCTTTTGTTGTTTGTCCTTCTTTGCCGTCTTACATGTCACCCCATATCTCAGTGACAGTAGTCTCATAGCTCTTGATTCGACAAATAACCGTTTCCTTCTTTGTCCTATTCATCGTATGTGTCATATACGGCCCTAAGGTTGGCTGTATGAAAATGCCTAAGCCGCCTGTGTACACTTTCGTTGATCAAAAATTTTTAAATATAAAAAAAATTAAGACAAACGGACGAAATTTGAGCGGATAGTATACGGCGCTTACTACGAGGTAAAGCTAGCTTGTCTCTTTATTACTTTCACTATAGAATTATTTTCTCAACATTTGCAAGTCCTCGAACAATTCTTTGATCTATCAATGGTAGATTTGACGTCTATAAGAGCTTGAATGATGATAAAATAATTTTATATTTGACTGCGATCTCATTGCTAGTCAATTTTTGTTGTGATATGTTTATTGAAGTTATACTTCTTTAGGCGCGTTATGAAAAAATGATGAGAGTGAAATTTTACGATTTGTCACACAAATTAACAGTTTATAATGAAAACGGTGAAAATGTAATAAGGTCCATATTACATAGTAATAAGGTTGATTTTGTGTAGTGATAATGGAGTTGTCGTTTTTATTTGCGATAGTTGTTGCATAATGTGTTCTATGAGTTAGGATTAAGTTCGTTTTTGGTATATATATATATAGTATATATATATATATATATATATATATATATATATATATATATATATATATATATATATATATAATATATATATATATATATATATTATTAATAATATATTTTATAATATTTAAATTTATATTAAATATATTATTATATAAATATATTAATATTTGTAATGATGTTTATTCAACTTGATATAATGGTAATATTTTTATTCATTTAATATATCAACATTGTGATTTATCTATGTATATACGTTTTAGATAAGCGCCATCTAGTCACACATAATCAAAGCTTCTGATTTATAGTACCGCTGTACAAGTAAGCCAACATCTCTTAGAATTCTACATTTGTAAGCAACAGATGGCGCTGAACTACCAGTTATATGATATATCAAAGTACGTCTTGTGAATCCATAAATTCTTAATCGAATTATTTATCATTAGTTCTTGTAAATCTATCATCTTTAATTGTCTTAATTATTTTGATTGATATTACTTACTATTTGTGAATATTAGTGAAAAAATTGCTTATATACTTTTCAAGTGCTCCGATATAATTGAGGTTAACTATCCGTATGTATTATTTTTGAAATAAATTAAAATACTTTTATTTAATATAATTAACACTAAATATTATCAAATTATTAATGTTAAATACTTATTATTGGTTATTTATGATTAGTTCTTGTAAATCTATCATCTTTAATCATCTTAATTATTTTTGATTGATATTACTTACTATTTGTGAATATTAGTGAAAAAATTGTGCTTATATACTTTTCAAGTGCTCCAATATAATTGAGGTTAACTATCCGTATGTATTATTTATTTATTGTAATTAATTATTTGCATGCAATTAAAACTATTTTTAATGATGCCAAGAAGTATAACTTCTCACGCGCTACATAAGTACACGCACCCATTTTTTTTACATAGTGTTCACGAAAGTCAAATGACTACGAGTAATTATGTTAAAGTTATTAATGATGATACGTTGACACTTCCTGTAAACATTGACGTAAATATATGTATAGTCGACTCAGGTGATTAACCAATTTATAAATCTTTTTCGTCTTTAAAATTCTTACTATGGAATAAAAATTCTCTTTACACATGCGTAACACATGCGACATTTTTTCTTTTCGATTTTTAACATGCAGTTTGATACATAAACCTATTTTTAAAGTAATTTGTGTTATTAGTCAAAGCTATTAATGAAAACAAAAACGACTCTAATATGAATGTTTTTTGAAATCCCGATGCGTTTTGTAAACTTTTATTTTTCAATCTTACCGCTTCTTTGTATGGATAAAATTTACTAGAAAGCGAACCAAAATATAGTAGAATAACTGCAGAATAAATATTTCGTTCTATTTTACCTCGGTTTAAGTTAAAAATCAAAGGCAATTTTAGAATTTTTCAGTAGGGGTGTAGAATACCCAAAATTGTTCACCTGAAACATTTTGCATAGTAATTCACATTTACGGTCGGTCCTTTTCGCGATGATAGGTCCTTCATGAAGATCAAAGTGTCCTTTAACGAAATTTTATAATTTTGCAACAAACCTTTGACGAGTTAATGAAAAACATCCCAAGTAATTTCAAAATGAGAATGAAGGATGAGGGTAAAATAAACAAATGAAATTTTAAGATAAAAATATAACCAATCTCCGACGGCGTATAACTATCTTACGCAATAGAAGCATGTATCAACGTACTCTCCGTATGAAATTGCATCGCGTTTTCTGTTAAATCGGTTTGCAGTTAAATCGCACGAGGTTGTGATTTTTGGTGCCGTATTATTTTTTATTATTCAAATATCTATTTAACTACTTTATAAAAATATATATATTTAAAAGAAATGGGACCAAAAGGAGGCTAATATTTATCATTTAAGAAAAGAATGAAAAAAAAGAAGCCCTAGGAGCGGAAATACAAGTTAACATATAAAAAAAAACGTGCGCTCCGAATTCAGCACCGCCTCCAAAAGAGAAAGCTCAACTCATCGATTAGGTTGATAAGTTTAATACTTAGAAAATTTATTTCCTAAGCGTTATTTGTAAAAGTGTATCTACATTACAAAGCTTTGGGTAAAGGTACTAAAAACAATGGTAGCCTAATTAAATAAATAAAATGTTTTTCTAACAAAAAATTTATGGATTAAATAAGGTTTGCTTAGTTTGGGATAAGAAGTTTGTCTAGGAAAATAACATTAAAATATTATGTTATATCCATAAGCTTCTCATGAAGAAAATTCATATCTTTTGTAATTATTATAAAATTACATTTTCCTTTTAACCTTGTATAAATTTCAGTGCGTTATCCTTCAACCGTGTGAAATGTTTACTATCGCATCGTCACTGACGTCCCTCCCTATGTTAGAGTTTTTAGCTTTTACTAAAGTAAACGTTCCTAACTCCACTAACCGTTTTTTTATAGAAAATTAATTTTTTTTCTATGACAGCTTTTTTTGAATTTTGAAACTAAATTTTTATTTGAATCCGTAAACGTTATCTATGAAATGATTATTATATATTTTTTAATTATTAGACCTTTGGGCACGTCATTGGGTTGCAAATTTTTGTAAGTCTTACTTGTTTTGGTACTATTTACTGTACTAGCCAGCGAATTTACTAAGTAAACGAGACGTAACATCTATACCTAACGTTGGGCAGCGCGTTGGTGACACCCCTGGTATTGCCGATGTCCCTGGGTGTCGGTGACCACTTTGCATCAAGTGGCCCATCTACTCGACTACGATTATTTCATGTGCAATAAAAAATATATATCTTTCGCTATATTTCAGTCCGTCAGCTTTAAGTCGGGCTCACTTATAAAGTTAAATAAGTACAATGTTTATGACTCCAACGAACGCAAACGTGGCTCGTTTTTTCTTAAGATGCAATCTTTATTAGCCAGCAAATTCGTGACTTGTTTAAACTGAAGCCGAGAACTATAGTTTGGTCCTGATTTCGAATGAAATGTCGATATTAAAAATGTTAATAATCCATAGTAATCTACACTTATTTTGGAGCCTTAGGTGTATATTTTATTTATAGTCGATGTTTTCAGATAGAAAATATTTAAAAAATTAATCAATTTTCTGATAAATTTATCTTATAGTAGTTTTAAATTACTTAATTAAAGTATGAAAATCTTTGAAAGTTAAGTAAGACTTCATCTTCTTTCACTCTGTTTAAAATATTTAATATTACGTTTAAATTTTGTTTTATACCATGGAGTAGTGTTCAGAATATTTATTGTATACAGATATTTCAACATTGATTGAACAGCAGAAACCACATACATAGTTATTCAGTTTTGTTCTATTACACTTGAAATGCGTTCAAGTATTAGACTCGTCTTCGAGGAGCAGATCAAAGATATAGCCTAGAACTGAAATGCTTTTGATATTTCCTTTATCCTTGCTCAATGTCGCTTATTAAAGAGCTATCGAATCTCTCAGTGAGATATCTGATGCAGTAATCTTGGATAATAATATAAATTAGGGTAAGTAAAACTATTTTTTAAACTAAAACTTATTTTATTAACATTTTATATCCCAACTTTTAAACTGCCTTCGTAGCCTAGTGGTATGGGCGTGTGCTTTAGAAACCGGAGGTCGAAAATGTTTCATTGTGTAGTTGGTTAGGCCAGTTTAGGTCGATCACCCAATTGTCTGAATAGTAAGATGATGCATGTAAAAAGTCGGTCGACCCACCAACCCGCATTAGTTCAGCGTGGTGGGATACGGTCTAAATCTTCCTAATGGATAGGGGTGTATTATGGAGACCTATGTCCAGCAGTGGACTATCAGGCTGTTGATGATGATGATTGATGATCCCGACTTTTTGAATTGGCTGATTTGATATTCGCATTCATCATAATGATAATCATAAACAGCCATTATCGATCCACTGCTGGACATAAGCCTTTTTTAATGGACACCAAGATGGCTGATCCTTTACTTGCTTCCAACCCGAACCGGCAACAGCACGGAGATCGGAATCCCACCTGGTCGGAGGTCGACCAACACTCCATCTTTCCAAACTCAGCCTCTACTGCAGAAACGTATTAGCCCTTCAGCCATCAGTTCTTCTGATTTCACGTCGGTGACTTAAGAATATAGGTGATATTCGCATTATTTAAAAATATATGTATATATATATGTTAAGTTTAATAGGCTCAATATATGAACAAGAATAAAAAATTCTTCTATGGTCAAGTATTACCTAGCGTATCAGTTACTCTTTCAATGACGAATTACGGTCCAATCTATAAGTAAATATAGGTATGTGATCTAAGCGGATACAAATACAATGTGTTATATCATCATCATCATCAGCCTCTTAATAGTCCACTGCTGGACATAGGCCTTCCCTAATACACCCCATCCATTAGGGGGTTTTTGGACCGTATCCCACCACGCTGGTCCAATGCGGGTTGGTGGTTGGACCGCCTTTTTACATGCCTATCCGACGCATGGATCATCTTACTTTTCAGACAATTGGGTGATCGGCCCAAATTGTCCCAACCATCTAGGAAACCACAATAAAAATTTGTTGAGTCCCCGCAGGATTCGAACCCACGACCTCCGGTTCCTAAGCCAACGCCTATACCACTAGGCTACAGGCAGTTGTGTTATATCAACTAATTCTAAATTGTAAAACAATTTTACCGTGAGATGCTTTTATTCACCGCTAACCAGTTATGTAAAAAATTAGGTGTTTAACATGAGTTTTCTGTATAAAATATCTTTAATAATAAAATCTTTAGCTTTATATATGAGCATTGAGTGTTCTTCTTAGGTCGTACATTTAACATACAATCTTCATAAAGACTAGATAATAAAATGCATTATATCCATCATTTTGAAATTTAAAGAGTCCGTTAACATTTAGTTCTGCACGTTTTTCTTTTATGCCCATAAGATAAACAGGTTGTAAAGTATATTCCTTTATAGCATCAAGACGCATAGTTGCAAAATTATTGTACAGTTGTACACAACGCTAACGAGTCTGTAAATGACATTTAAAAGTATTTTTTATTAATAATGAAGCAGCTTTGTCTTTTTTTCAATTCCTGTATTATAAATAAAATGTTTTTCTTAAGTTTTGATTTAGGTAATGATAAATTAATGCTAACATATCTATATATTAAAATATGTTATTATTGTGATTATTGTTAGTACACTGTCGGGGTTTCCAAATTAGTAGGATTAATTACTAATAATTAGTCAAATCACGATGTACAATATGAACTTATAAGTTGAATTCAGTATTAGATGTGAAAAACTAACGATAACACTGGCCATTTAAATATTATAACTTTTATAAAAGCCAATCCAAGATATAATGTATATTTTATTAGCTTTAGGGGGCACTCTTCTTTTTTGGACAGTGTCCAATCAAATTTCGGACAGTGTCCTATTTGATCCATGGTTAAAGCTCGTTTACGCGTAAAAGTCATTGGATCGATTTAACATGGCTATTTAAAACGAGGTTGCATGAATCTTTACTCGAGAGTTTTGTTAGTTATACTAAGGAATTTGAATAATAACACACATAAAAATATTACATGGTTCAGATTTAATAATAACCTATTATAATACTTTGTTTTTTGGCATACAGAATAGAATTTTATGAGATTTGTATACGACAGACTCAAATAACAACAAATTATCATAATTTCGTATAATTATATTAATAGTAAAAAATAGAACATACAACTTCGTTTATTGCAATAGACCTGGAAATTAAAATAATAATTCTTAGCAAGAAAAATAGAATTACAATAATAAACACGGCATAAAATGTGTTAAGCACAAAATAGATTACATTTTTAAAAACTTTAGAACTATCATTCATTATAAAACTACTCTTGCAAAGGTTGTTTGAGGATTAAAGCAAAGTTTTTGCTCTATAAGATTTCTAAGAAATTTTCTTTTGCTTTATGTTTGGTGGTAAAGAAGTTTTTTATATTCTTTTGTAATTATGAGGTAAGAATTAATGTTATAGCAGTTGCTTAGTTGCCCGTGGCGTATAAAGAATGAGGAGTTACATAAAAGATTTTTATAGCAGGTTTAATTTAAAGAAAAAACCCTGATATTTTAATCGGTTTTTCAGCTAGCTTAGAACAGTGAAAATTCATCAAAGCGGAAAAAATGGTGACGCTTAATCTTGCTGTACTCGTACATTTTACATTCTTGTACATTGCCTCAACATATTTATGTACAATGCTTGTACACAAATGTATGTAGAAGTCATTTGTGTACATTACATGTACATAAATATAGAAGCTATGCAGATTCAGATAAAATAATGGTTTTATTTATTTTAAAAAATATGTAGTTTCTTTGTTTTTATATTTAGTTTTCCTTCAAATCTGTTTTTATTTTGGGTACACAGGTATCTCTCTGTTCTATCTTTTGTTTCTGCGTAAAATAGGCTTTTAGACTAATCCGCCTTTGGGAAGCTTTTTCAATTGCAAAACCTAATTAAGTATTACAACAGGCGGACTTAATGCCATCGGGATTTTCTCCCAGTCAAACCGGAGCGTGCTGGAAGATTAGTTTAGGTTCAATCTTCAATATCAAAATATCTTCAAAATATAACAAAATGTGTTTATATCAAATCCACTTATTTACTGATTTTTCGCGTTACTTAAATATATTTATTCCCGACGTTTCGGATTCTTTTCAGCATCCATGATCACGGGCATACCAACTTAGTCTGCCGTAAAATAAAAATCCGTAAATAAGTGGATTTGATATGTATAATCGCGTAAATAAAAGAAATAAAATGTGTTTATGTTATTAAAGTATTATGATTCGAATGATACAATTGCGGATGGGAGACTATTGCCACGGGAACGTTCAACATCCTCATTACGAGCCGAGGGGTCCTGATAAACGAATAGCGTGCAACACACCGCGTCAAGGTAACACGCAAATCTATGTCAGTAGGTTGTCATCCAATTAAAATGGACCAAAGTCAAAGTGAAGTGGGATGTTCGCTAACAAACCGTACTAGGGCTGTGACTTTGCCAATTTGAAGCTAACTAGAAAAGAACTATGTTAACAAATTTGGTAATATAGAAAACTGGTGTATAAGTAAAGTTTATACTTTTTATTGAATAAATATATAACAGATGTTTGGATCTGCGTTTGAAATATCTCACGGTAAAACCATAACCCACTTAGCCATATAAAAATATTACCCTTGAAAATAAAATAGGAAGTGTGTTAATTAAAATGAATACTAAAAATAATATTTGAGAAAAGTAAACGCGAACCTCTCATAAAACATAAAAGGGCTGACGGAATGATAAAAACGCAATTCAAATTAATAAAAAATTTCAATTATAGTGAAAAACGTTATTTTTATGGCTTAAGGTTGTATGAAAATACAAATAATTATTACAATTTGTTAAAAGCTTATTGACATTTTTATGAACATTTTTTTTTAAATTTTGTCCTAAGATTATAGCCGCTACAAGAGTATCGCAAAAATATTTGTATAATATGTGACTTTCTTGTAATAAATATATTTATTTTGCTTACACAGCAAATAACTGGGAAGCTCGCAAATTTTTTGCTGTGTGTTCTTCGGATGTTAAAATTTGTAATTAAACTATTTTTTAATTTTAATAACTGACCCTATATAACTATATAACCCTATATAACTCTGGTCTAGCAATATCAATCGACGTCATCTTCTCACTAAGAAATCAAAAAAAAACCTGTAACTTAAATAATTAGCTGTTACCCGCGACTTTGTCCGCGTAAAAAGGAAATGTCCGCGAGGTGCGTTGACATGTACTATACAGAATAATAATAATGAGGTGTTTCTTTTTAATATATGTATCAAATTTGATCGGAATCGCTTAAATGCTTTAGACTTTAAAGACGCACAAACAGACAGAGCTACTTTCGCATTTATAATGTTAGTATGGCTTATTATGAAAAAGAAAAATTCTTATGCATACCATTGGACAATTTCTTCATTAGATACAAGACAGTTTTTTGGAAAACACCAAGACTAGTTGCTGCTTGAAATAATGATACGTACAACTTCTGTTTGCTAGATGATAGTATACTCGTATCGTCTTTTAATTTTATACATATTTTTGGGAGTAGTAAGACTCAGGTACGGTCCAAAACTGCATCCGTAGCCTTGTGGTGTGCTTTAGAAACCAGAGGTCGTGGGTTCGAATCCTGCGGGGACTCAACAAATCTTCATTGTTGTTTCCTAGTTGGCTAGGGCAATTAGGGCCGCTCACCCAATTTTCTGAAAAATAAGATGATCCATGCGTCGGATGGGCATGTAAAAAGTCGGTCTACCCACCTTAAAAATAATAATATGCCTTAAACGGTTAAGCACAAATATTATATTATTAAATGTTTTTATCTCCAGACGTGCTACTTTTTATCATTTTCGACATGTTTTCCTTTAATCGTGTGAAATTTCTACCGTCTCATCTGCTTTGACATCTTGTTTAATACTAAACATCTTTGTATATTACATGTCATTTTCTAAGTAAATGATTTGTTTTTTACGTTTCTGATACAATGCACTTAAAGTTTTCTAAAACATAATTAATACATATGTTTTAGCAAAATTTATAAGTTATAAAAGTTAAATATCCAAGTAATGAAAGTTATAAATTTTTCTTATGCTGCTGTACACTGGTTATTTACTTATTTAATTCAATTTTATACTTGCTTTATGCTAATATACCTGAGATGAGAAGCTTCTTTGCTAAAGATTGTTAACTTTGCCCTTCAATTTTCACATAAAAAATTGTTAGTTTATTTATGTTTAAATATAATAAATGAGCTAGCGATGTTTTAGTTTGAAAATATATGAAAGTTTTAACTGATTTGTTGTCTGTACAACTGATAGTTGTTGTTTGAGCTTATACAAACAATTCGTGTTTGAGCTCATGTTTAGTAACTTTAGCTACAGGTTAACCTTCAAACCTATTTGTTTTTCTCAATTTGTTATAAGTTAAATGAATAATAATATAATGGCTTCTTTTGGTAAAAATTATTCCTTGCAGTAAAACTTTGTTAAGCCATTTGCAACTTATCATACGAACACAAATAAATCGGATTGCCTACTTTATTTGGTTTTATATCAAAGCTTGATATAGTTAAAAAACTAACGATGAAATTTTCATTCTTCCAATCCGTGTCTAATTCTAGCTGAAAGCAGTTCCGGTTTCAAGTCATTTGTTTTAATAAATAAAATATGATTCATATTACTAAAAAGCGTAACAATATAAGTTATTTTATTTTGTCTAACAGCA
This sequence comes from Lamproptera curius, assembly GCA_029286875.1. Classification (NCBI taxonomy): domain Eukaryota; kingdom Metazoa; phylum Arthropoda; class Insecta; order Lepidoptera; family Papilionidae; genus Lamproptera; species Lamproptera curius. The sequence continues at coordinate 869,002 of JAGSMT010000074.1, read as the reverse complement.
CAAGCAACACATTCTTTTTTCTAACAATTTTTCTATGTTTTTATGGTTGTAGTCTTCTACAGATTTACCTGAATCAAAATGACTACCCATAGCGTCTGATGTCTGACCTTCCACACTTTAAAGTGAACCCAAGCTGTATTCGACGGCTGGATTAGTTGTCTGTAAATTTATTACTAAGGCACTGATGTGTTATACGCCAGCCAGAGCTGTTTTTTCCAACCGGGATTTGTTGAGTTCCAATTCGACGCATGAATTATCTTCATCATCTTACGCGTGATATTGGATCGTCCCAAATTTACAATAAAACAACAAAAAATTGTATCCCCATAAGATTTGAACCCACGAAATCACTATAAAAAGTAAGGATCAATAATGCCAGGCAACGGAGGTGTTTTAACATTACAAATATCGCGTTTGATATCCCTTAATCCTGTAAAATGCTTACGGTCACTTCGCCCTTGACGTTTCATTTTAAGTCAGATATTTTAGCCTAGTCTAACGTAAACATGTCTAAATCCACTTATCTTATTTTCTCTGTTGTGAAATCAATATGTATGCTTTAGATGTTTGGCATAAGTCAAGATTGGTTAAAACTCTGAAGTTCTTATGTTGACTTTTTTCTTTCGTGTTAATCTTTTCAAAATAGAAGAATTGAATGTAAATGATTTAACAGTGTATTATAAAAAAATTTACTGCGTAAAAAAACAAGTGTCCAAGCTTAATTTTAATGTTGGCAATGCAGGTTGTTTTGTTTAATTGTTAGTTTTAATCTTTCTATAATGTAATTGATCTTAAAATTATTACAGTTTTGAGGCGATAGGTCCCCTTTTTACAGTGGCCGTCTGGGGCGGTTTCATCGCGGTACCTATTTTTGTCGCAACGTGTGAAAACGCTATCACGTTCCGGTTTTAAGGGCACCGTAGCCAGCGTGTTTACTGGATAAGCCTGGCTTAACGTCCAATGTCTCACGGTACGAAGCTTGTAATTGATATCCTGGTATAATCGATGTCAATGTGCGTCGGTGACTACTTTCTATCAGGTAGCCCGTCTGCCTCCGCATGCAAAAAGCTTGACTTAAAGAAAACTTACTTACTAACTTACTTATGGAAAAAAATAGCTTGACTTATAGTTAATAAGTAGATTATTGTATGACGATAAACTATAGATATATATTAAACTATAGATATATATAAAATGTAGATACCAATATGTAAATATAAGGTTTAGAAAAAATTAGTAGACTTATTTAAGATTACTAATTTTATCTGGGTTGTTGTTTCCGATATCTTTATGATAATCAAAAATACATTTGAATAATTTCTAGGTTCCTCTTGATTTTTTTAAAAAATTACTACAGTTTAATAATTAGATAGGAGATGTCAAAATATGGCTTACTCTTTTCACTTTGAGATTTAAAAAATATAAAAATTTGCTTTAAATGTACAATTTTTTAAATGTTCATGCATGTTTAAAGTAATATGTGAAAATGTTTTCTCAAGCATAAAATACTTATTTACTGATCTTAAGATCGGTTTTTGGTTTTTAATTATGATATTTCTATTGTATATTTCTATTCTTCATAAAAGCGTTTTATATTTTTTTTCTACTTAACTTCAAATGTATTTTTGTAAAGTTTGTGCCTTAAAAGTCCTTATATAAGTTCTCTATTAATTATATAAACTTCCAAAAACTGTTCTATTCCACAATGTGCACGTAAAATTATTTTAAACGGCTTTTTAGAGTAGCTGTAGAAAATTTATATTACCATATTAATATTACCGTAGATAAAATATAGCATTTAAATTTATTTTAAGTCCTTGCGGTTGAAATGTCAACTACTGTAGTAGTTACAAATTTCATTTGAATGTTGGTTCTATGTCTAGAAGAGACTTGATACACTATAATTCTGTTGTATTCTATTACATTAGAGATGCTGTCAAGTGTCACTTAACTATTTAAAAGTGTCATTACGGAGTGGATCAAAGCTCTAGCCTAACTGAAATGCTCGAGATATTTCCTTTGTCACAATATCGTCACTCAATTGACAGTTTACCTATTTAGTGAAGAATTAAATAATTTCAAAATCTACTGCATTACACATGAACATGTTTAATAAATGGTTTTTCAGGTGATTTACTTATTAACTTAAATCAAATAACTATAAATTAACACGTGAACAATTATGAATACTGCATTTTTTGCCCGAATAAATATTTTTACCAAGATCTTATAAAAATCTAATTGAAATTGTTAATATTATTGTTCTTATTGGCGTACTACTTCTATAACAAACATATGTATTACATTATTACGGTTCACCTGACTAATCGTCTGTGAAAAAGCTAATAATACTTTAGTGTTTCAATTTATACATATAATAATGCTTTTAGATTTCCTTGATAAAATAACTATCCAATACAAAGTAAAAAAAGGTAATCAGCAATTTTTCAGGGCGAAAGCTCAAAATTGCTCAAAAATTTTTTAATTTATTCATCGTCATTGGGAAGATATTGTGGATGATTAAGAAATTTTTTGTTACTACAAATAAGACTCACTGCGATTGCTTTTAAAGATTTTTTTATGATGTAAAATGAAAATATTTATCACCATCTGACAATTAAAAATGTCTGTTTACATTTTGTCTAGGTCATTTTTCTTTTATGTACAGAATATAAATCTGGAGTAAAAGTAAAAAAATATTAATAATGCAGCTTTGTTAATAGTAGGTCGTAAAGTTTTTAATTTATTGCGGCTAGACTCATCGTACAGCTATGTCTCGCATTATATAAAAAATACTATAGCACATTCCTATGAATAGCCTTTGTAATTTATATAAAAAATATGATTAACATCTCTACTGATAATTATTTCTATTGTTGCTGCGAATATTATACATTATTAAATAAAATTACTTTACGGATTTTATCGGCTGTCTACCCGTGACCACGGCTGCTGAAAGTGTTCGAAACGTCGGGAATTTTAAAATGTAAAATAAACGCGATAAAATCCGTAAAGTAATTTTATTTAATAATCTCTACTGCTTTTTAATTATCATCACATCATCATCACCATCATCCTGTGTCAGTCCACTGTTAGACAAAAGCCTCCTCTAATGCACGCCACCGCTTCCGATCTTCGGATATTCTCATCCAGCCTTAACCATAGTTTTTAAAAATATGTAACATTATTTAATAAGTAATTTCAGTGTTATGTACCACTTTAACAAAAATTTTACCGTTTAACTTAAACAGCTAAAAATATTTTTCAGCAGAATAATTAATTTTGTACATAACAAAGAATAAAATATATAATACAATTTTTTTTTAAGACTTGAAACATATGTGCGGAAATATGTTTTGTACAGACTGTTTTCTTGGCGAACATTTTTTTAAATTCTACATGTACTTATTCTTATCTACTCACTTATCCCAGTTTACTGGCAGAAGATAAAATTGGAATTAAGCCACCTCTATTTGAATTGTTTATATACTTTAAGTAAATAAATAAGAAATCATATTTTTATTTATCATTAATGCTATCATATTTGATTGTTTAAAGGTTAAAACATTATATCAGTGGAAATGATCAATTGTAGATCGTCCATTTATCAGACAGTTAAGATATCTGAAAATCTGTTCGAGATTATTTGATATTCCGTCTCGACTGATCGCAGCGCCAAGTTTAAATGTGTTTAGGAATTAATTAACGTTTAGATAGAGACCTCAGACATCGGAATTATTTGTTTTAGTTGTGTGTTCGAAGCCGTCTGCCGATGTCGTTAAACAACAACTGTTTCCATTGTAGTTCTAAAACTATTTTGGAGGGTTCGAAAACTATTTTGACCCCAAGAAGTTCTTATTGGCCTTCCAATAGACCATATGGTAACGTTACTATTAGATAAATTAATCTTAAGTTATGCCATTAGAATAACTATAAATTAAACTGATTATTCAATAGTAACAGAAACAATAAAGAAAGCGTAAATTTTCCTAGTTTGAAATGAAGAAAATTACAATTTGGTACTTATATGTAGGTATTAGTAATAATATAACATGATTCAGGGGGCATTTATAATAAAACAAGAAAGCCTATCACATGTTTTAGTTTCTACGTTTTTGTTGTATCATCAACCTAATAAATTGTTTCGTAGAGATTTTTACTTTTAAGCTAACCTATGCTTCCGTAGGTGAGGCGTATGTTTTGGAAATCAGAGGTCGTAGATTCGAATCCTGCGAGGACTCAACAAATTTTCATTATTGTTTCCTTATTGGTTATGGCAATTAAGTTCGATTAGCCAACTGTCTGAAAAGTAAGATGATCGATGCGTCAGATGAGCATGAAATAAGCCAAATAACCCCCTAATAGAGAAGACTTGCATTAGGGGAGGCCTTTGTCCAGCAGTGGACTAACACAGGCTGTTTATAATGATGGTGATCATAATTAAGTTATTACATTGGTATCCAGTGTAAGTATATTCCATAGCTGATGATCTGCTACAAAAGTAATTTATAATCAACGATAAGTTTGTAAACTGTATTTATATTTGATATCATTAAACCTAATAGTATAATCACTATAAATCAGTTAACTGACCATTATGACTTAATAGGTAAAATGTTTAAGGCCGAAAAATTAATAATCAAAATGCCAATGCCTTTTATATACTCAGTATAGTCAATTTTAATAAACACGGTAACCATTTATAGTTTACAGATAGAAAAGGGCTGGAATTGAAAATTACAAATTATGGAGACAGCTCTTAATTTTAAACGGGGTAAAAATATTAAGGTTAAGATCGGCTACATAAAGTTTAAAGGGTTGCCCAAAGAACTAAAAGTTAACTTATTTCATTCGCCATTCAGTATTAGTCAATAGATTCTTTACTTTTAACTTTAACACTACCCGTTAAATATAAAAATTTAATAGTACTTGAAATATAAATAATTTGTAATGTATAATATAAGTTGACATAAACCGGTACCGGTGGTAGGTCCCCTGTTTACAGGAGACCGTCTAGGCGGGTACCACCGCGGTGCCTATTTCTGCCGCGAAGCAGTAGTGTGAAAACACTACTGTGTTCCGGTTTGAAGGGCACCGTAGCCAGCGTATTTACTGGGTTACAGTAAATACGCTATGCTACGTACATGAGACATAGGATGTTAAGTCTTGTTTAAGACTTACATCCATGGATATGGATAGATGTTAAGTCTTGTATGGATAGGATGTTAAGTCTTGTTTACAAGACTTAACATCCTATGTCTGACAGGTAGCAGCGTTGGCGATACCACTGGTATTGCTAATGTCAATGGGCGTCGGTGATCACTTCCCATCAGGTGGCCCGACTGCTCGTCTGCCTGCGTATGCCATAAAAAAAAAAGAAATATGTGAAAAAGGTTACTATTTTTTATCTTTATATCTTCTTATCTCGGAAATGGCTGCATGTCAATTCATTTCAAAAATCTGTTTACGGTGACATAAAGTAATTTATGTCATTAAAAAACGCTATGATAGTTTAAATTGTTTACTATAAAGTAATAAGAGATCTTTTAATACATCTTTACTAGTTTTTGGTTTCTTTAAATTGATTTACATTGTTTACTCCCCGAGTTTTAAGAACTGTTTAACTATATATAAAAAAGTCTTTATTCACTTTTCATCTATGAAATATCTCATACAAAAGATTTAAAAATAATATAAAATAACTCTAGTGAATACTTAATTAAATATCGCAACTAAAACATTCTTTTCAATATAATCTTATAAATAGAAATCTCTGCACATTTTCCAATCAAACGAAAAATTTTTTTGAAAAAATTTTAAACAAGCGTCTTAGAAGACATTAAACAACGTTTTCGTTTAAGGCACTGTCGCGCTCGCTTCGTTACAGTTAATTTTAGCTTGTTACGTTTAAGTTTAAAATTTTTTAATTTTATTTTTTCAATAGTTTTATTAAATAGTATAAATAACAAGTATGTAATAGTGGAAATAACTTTACGTGATTTTCTAAACTTTAAAACGGTATAATCCCAGCCAATTTTGCGTCATTAACTTTTATTATTTTATTTATGCTTTCTAAAAAGTAAATTATTTTTGGATATTCGAACTTATATACCGTTCCCAGGCACATTTTCAAAAAGAAAAGATGTTCCATGGATTGGGATGGACATCCAAAAGTCATGACCATCTTCGGCAATCGTTATGGGACTTATTGCCAAATTCCTGACAAATCCTTGATTAAATGCTTTACCATTTGGGATAATGGTTTAAAAATTTGCTCGTAAATCTAATGGTTGAACCCATGCGGCTTTAAAACATGACTAAGAAAATGGCAAACCGTAAAATATTGAAATATACTTTCAATATTAAAAATACATATAAATAAACTATCAACTGGGAAACATAAAACAATTTAATTAACTGCCAATTCAGTATGTTTCGTTAAACGTTTATTACGTTTAATTTTACAATAAGATAAAAATTGAAATCTAAAAAGCCTGCAGGCTAGAATTGAAAAATAGGAAGGAAAAAGAACAGAACCCTCTACCTTTTTGAAGAAATCTGTTTTGTGGATTAAAAAAACATTTTTCACAATTTGATGAAAAACTTGTAGATTTTTTTTCCAGAAAAAAATAGTAAATGACCGATTTAAACGATAGCTGTAATAAATTTTAACTCCTTGTTGCCAAGGTTTTGTAACACTGCTATTAAGTTAAATACAAGTAAAACATTTTTTTTACTATTAGATAATGTTTCCGCCATTTTTTCTTCTAATAAATATCTTTCAAAAATAAGTCGAACCAATGAATATCTATCTTTTTCAACAAAATTTGTTTCACGCCAAAGGAGAGATTTGACAAAGGTTGCATTTGGGAGTGTTTCATATTTATGTATTAGAAAATATAAATATTAATACTACTTTTTTTTTAAGGTTTAAAAAAATGAAAATCCGTTTGTTCTTATGCCTATTGTTTAAAAATTTATTCATGACGTCTAATCTTTTCTCCTACCTTCAAAAATTTGACCTTCATATTTTTCAAAAATTCTAAAGTAAACATAAATCAAGTCCTGAATCTTTACAATAAAGAAATAAACATCAATCCCTTTGTTTTGGCCTAAGACTAAAATAAACCAATAAATGTGATAGCAATACACATACCTCGAAACAATTCCTTGGGAAAAACTCAACAATGTCATAAAAAAAATAATACGAAATTTTCTTAAGTTTTAATGTGTTTGACCAAATTAAAATTTGGTATAATTCATTAGGATCTAGAATTTTTTTTGTTCCTAGAATCTCACCTTTTTTTCAAATCAGAATCTTATGAGTTGTAATGATTTTTAAAAGTTTTGAATCAAGCTCTTTTTCGTTACATATTCATAGGTTTTGGGGAATAAAAAGTGGTAAAAATCGGAGAAAAATATGATGTTGTATTGAAAATATTTATTTTTAATCTGATCTAAAAAAATTAATAATAATATATAGTAATTTTGAAATTTAAATAAAAACTTAAAGATTTAAATGCCAAACAGTATTATAAAAGTGTTTATAACAACAAAAAAATCAATATTAGTTTGAAAAAAAATACTAACAAAATGAACAAAAGATAAAACTTTTGAACGATATTAAAAAAGAGATTCCCATCAAATGTGTCAAATCCGTTAGTGGGAATTGTTTTCTCAATTGAAAGAGTTATCAATCATCATATAAAACATTTAATTTAACGTTTTCTTTGGTTCCCTCATCTAAATCCACTACTGGGTCGGTCACTGGGAGAAATTTTTGGGTAGCTTTGCAGGTCCCGCCCATTCATCACCATGTCACCGTTTATCAATTTCCGCGTTAAAAAGATTCATCTGTGGGTAAAAATAATATCGAAACTCCTAAACTAAAAATTTAATTATAAATTTTAATTAAGTTTAATAAAATATAAAAAAATTAAGGTTCTATCAATAATTTCAACTTTGGGCTAGTTCGGGCGTTGGATCAAATCCTGGTTTACAGGACGTCATTTTTTTTTTTGGTTTTCACCTTCACTATTATTTATTTTTCTTGAAATTCTGGGCCCCTTATAATTTTTTCCCACCAAAAACAGCATTGGAAAAACATCAACAATTAAGTTCCTTTCCTTGGGGATTTAAATTTTTCCCTAGACGAGAATTACCCTATTTGAAAATCCAAAGAACCCGGGGAGGGGGAAACCAGTCCTTTCCTCTAAAACAGGCCCCGGGTAAAGGGCAACTTTTAAATTAACCAAAATCTTTTCAAAATTTAATGGGCCTTAAGTGGCCTCATCTTTACGTTTTTTTTGAATAAAATGATTAACAATTTCAGAATTTTCATCATAATATTAAAATATCTTTGAGAAATGTTTTTTGGTTTTATATTAAATTCCCAGGCTTTTTTAAATTTGGGAATATGATGTTTCGTAAACTTTGGGATGTTTTGCCCAGGCCAAAATATCATAAAATTTCATTGTTTCTTTATTGTGTAGATTCTTATGGTACTTTTTCAAATTTTCCAAAAAATCCAAATAGATACGCTTTGAAGTTTAATGCATTCTCATAAAATCATAAATAAGTAATTAAGTTCTCATAAATCCCTTTAACTACTAAAGTAATACTTATTGAGAATCTAAGGTTGGCGAACTCGACAGGTTATCAAAAATTTTTTGGAAAATTTTCCGAAAAGATATTTTAAATCATAAAATCTTATAAATTTTTTTCTATGGTTTTTCCAGCAGGATTCTAAACAAGTCCTAGACCCCAAACATTTTTTCATTTTTTAATTTATCTATCAAGTGTGTCTGAACAAAGAACTTACTTATTACATTAAAGTACTGGATTTGTTTAAGCTTAAAGAACAAAACGAAATGTAATTGTCTATTTTCTGAAAGCTAAGGTTGGAAGTCTTTTTTACTATCGTTTTCTAATCATTCATCAGTCTGTGTTAGTCACTGCTGAACGCCTCCCCTCATCCTCGTTCTCCATCAGGATTTGGATCATATCCTTCCCCGCTGGTTTTTGCGGGTTGGAGGTGGGTGTTTCCGCTTATTATTTAAATTGGCCTTCGACAATGGTTTGCCTTTTTAACAATACATGTTTTCTTTCAACATTAATATATTAATTTCTTCTTTTCATTTCAATGCTTTGCAAAATTGGGCAAAATTTTTTTTTTAAACAGTGCGTCCTTAACAATTATATTTCTGGTTAACAAATGGGTGTTAGTAATATGTTTAAAATGGTTATGTAGGGATGCCTAGGGGATAATTCTGGGGGGAAGAAAAATAGACTCATCAAAGCTTATCTTATATGTTCATAGAGGTCCCCAAAGTTTAATTGCTAAATGAATTGAAACATTACCAATAATAATATAATAAATATTTAACGCAAAATATTATTACATTTTTTATTTAAAACAGGAAAATCTATTTACTAAACGAAACTAAACTATTGAGGGTTAAAACAAATAACACGGACAAACGCTTATATAAATGAATAAAATATTTTTTTACTGAAAAGCATTACCTAAAACATTTATATTGTATGATATTAAGTGATCAGTAAAGCTTTGAAAATAAACGCATTTTTCGTTTTTTTTTTTAAAACATCTTTAAAACGTCTGGTCCGGTTTATTAAAAAACGGAAAAAAACACATTTAACATTAATACGCTCATATATTTCATAAAATTACAAAACTTAATAATAAATTGATTTCAACGTGATAATCTAATGAATTCAATGGCGTTTCTTAAATAAAAATAAGTCGATGCAGGGTATATTATTGGACAATTTAAATCGCATTGGGGCCTTTTTTATCATACCCAAAAACACGTCAAATTTGGATAAGTCAACCGTGGTGCAAAAGGGAGAGTCAAATTGGTTCAAACGGACTTCGGTGGTTTTGGACCCTGTTTGCCCAAGGTTGGGTTATACCATAATTCAGCTGGTGATTTCTCTGTTCTCAGAGATTGTCTGCTACAGGCTTTGATATTTGATATATTACAATCCATATTTTTTTCAAAGCACTGTCACTCACTCTGGAAAGTCGTCCGTGTGCATTATATAACTTTAAAGAATTAATGACGCCGATGTATTGAACTCATTCAATTTATTCCTTTTATTATTGAAACCATTGTTAATAGTGAACTAACCTCGGGGGTTACACCTAATTGTCTTCCATTATATACCTAAGCTTATTTGAATTTTTTTTTGTTTTAAAAAAATAAGCTTCATGTAGTTGTTAAAATAATAACAAGGTAATTTTTTTAAACGTATCGGGTCCCGTTTTTCCTTGAAAAAGGTTTCCTTTTTTTAAACACCTCGTTTCCGAATTTAAGTTCCTTATATATAAAATTTCATTAATTTGAATATATAATGTAAATGCCTCAATCAGTTTTGAGTAGTCAATCGATTATAAATAAATAATATAAATCACAGCAACAAATCAAAATATTAACTACTAATTTAACTAATTCACTAATTTAGGAAATTTTAAATAAAGCAAATAAAATATCATTATTGATATATCTAAACAATTTAATAAAGGCAATATTTAAGATATATTTTATTGGAAAGGTTTTACCTTGTCTTAACAACGATATTTACTGGTAATAAATGTTCATTAACGTTTCATATAAACAATATAGATATTGAAAAATCAGCCTACGAGACTTCACATTGGCTTCTATAGTAAGTGTATCAGAGAAAACAATAAATATTTATTAGCTTTTCATAATATCGATATTAAAGCGAAATCCTGCTTGTAAATTGCGCCATTCAATCTTATATTGAAAACAAATATGGTTGATTTGATGTAAGTAAAAATGTAAATTATAATCTAATTGTGTCTTGCAATAAAAGTCAATAATGTATGTCTGTAAAACATAAATAAGTTTATTTTTGTAGTAAATAGTTTGATATTATTACATTATTATTAGAGTATTATTAGGTATTACTTGTATTTTCGGAGTAAATTTATTTCAACCTATGAATAGGAAATATGCAATAAGTTATTATTTAGCTATAAATAAAATTCTGTAACGTGTTGTGAATTATTCGTTATTTAAATTTTTGTTATGCTCTATTCGCAGTTGTAGCTTTGAATAATTTTTATGAATTTTATTTTTTTTATACAGCATATTTTTCTTATCTGTGTATCGTTTTAAAATTGGAAACTAGTATACTGAATTGGTGATATGTAAAACACCACAGTATAAAAATAAGAAGAAACCACTTTGACCAAACGTTAAAATATTATTGAAGGTTTTTACTCCTTTTTGTCATATACTACTGATTAATGTGTGCCAAACTCATACGTTTAAAAAAAAGAAAAACATAAAAAAAAAACAACAATTTTACATATATTTTGTCTAACGGCATTTTACAGGTTGAAAGGTCATGTGACTATTCGTATTAGGGTACGTCACAATACAATCAGCATAACAAATACAAACGTAAAACAAATGACACCCAACGTAGTATGCAATACGTGAAACAGCTAACCGATTAAACAGTCGACCGAACGTCGGCGCCTCGGTTCTTTACCGAGCGTCGATGATCCACGACTTCTTCAAAATCAAACCACGCATCCAATGCGTGTGGCCATTTCTTTAAGTTTTGGTCACCAAGTTCGAGGAATCTCCCAATTCTTCAAACTCGGTAATAGATGAAGCTTCACCAGACCAGGTCTGAAGCATAACTTCGAATACATAAGACATAAGACATAAGTGAAACAGCTTTCAAAGCCGTCAGTTTCAAATCAGCCTTGTTTTTAAATTTAAACATAAGCATTATTATACTGTGGGCTGGATGAGGAATGGCTGAAGATCCGGAAGCGTGGCGTGCATTAGAGGCCTTGTCCAGCGGTGGACTAAACAGGCGATGATGATGATTATTATACTATGCAGGCAGACCCTTACGTGGGTAGTCGTTTTAGAGTTTATGAATCTATGTCCATAAAATAACTGGGGACATATTTCTAAGCGAAAGCAAGAGCAGAGCTAGTGGTTAGATAAAGCACAACAAGACGGTAAAATTTTTATCTTGTTTAAAAGGTTGGACCGTGATTTCGGATGGATATACAAAGAAAATTCAAAAAAAATCTTTTTATTTTTATATTCATTGGTTATATGCAAAAACAAATTTATTTATGTTACTAACAGCGAGTCAATTTTATTTGTACTTTACTCTACTCTTTGTACTACTCATATTGCATCCATTATTGAAGCGTTCTTTAACTCCCAAGCATAGATTTTGGCTCTTAATGTATAAGCCGAAGGTCGTGGACTCATTTTCTGCAGGGATATACATTTATTCATTTATATACATTTCTTTAGAGTTATAGTTATTATCACGTTGGGTTAATATAGTATCAAGCGACGTGATGAAAAGTGCGTTGTCTATGTAACTGCATCTTTCTTTTAATCAACAGTGAACACGTGGAACAACATATTAGGCTGATATGGTAATGAACTGTTGCAGGATTTAATAAAGCTTGCCTTCGTTAAATTTGTGTATATTATATTAATAAAAAACTAATAGTTTTTTTTTTAGATTTACTATAATTTTTTCTTTGAATTACTAGGGCGAAATTATGAATAGAAAAAATATAGATAGTAAGCCAAATTCAATAGAAAAACTTAAATTTTTACATAAAAATTTAGATCATAGTTCAAGGTAACACACTATACAAACATATAATAATGTATATTTTAAGTAGTGGTTAAACCTCATTGAACTGCAATAAAAGGTACGACTTATTTTATTGCTCTCAATAAAATCGCAACGGTGAAAACTACACATGGCTTTTCGGTCGTAAAAACCTTAATCAATAATGCTTTCTGGGTCAACATAGAAATAGATACCAGCGGTAAGGCATACAGATCATAATCGTGAATTTTCTTTGATCGTTTCCTAGAAATACTTTTCACAATCGCACGTTGTACTTAAATGTGATCTATAATGAAAAATGATCTTTCGAGTTTTCTTAATGACTAAATTAAGCTTAAGTTAACAACTTTCATACCTTTTGCTCACATTTTTCCCCTATATTCAATTGAGTTTTCATTGAAAAAAGAAAGAGGGTGACTGCACAATAGCATTCAAAGAAATAAATGTTCTATGAGCCAAATTCAAAGAGCGAAGAGAACAATTTTCCGTGAATATTTTATCGCCCGGTATATCTTTCTTCTCAAGTATTTTTACTTTAGCTATACTTATAAAAAAAATACTGTTGGTACAAACTTTGAATTTAATAGTAAAAGGAGATGAACAACATAGAATTTTCGTCGGGTTTTGTAATGTGCATAATAACTTTGCATGTTAACATAAGGTTGCTATAATAGAACTGTTAAACATAATGTTTATTTGTTTTTAACATTAACTCTTGTATTATTTCCAGATTGGGTGATTTTTACATCTGTTGTTTCAGCATGATAATATAAAATGAAAATAAAAGTGGGATCAAACGGTGTACGAGTTAATCTAAACTCCAGGTCGTTTATGTAATTGGCTGACAGAGGCGGTTAAAACCGATTTTATTCAAGATTGCACTAAAGATAATAACACTATGAAGTTTATATAATGTTTATCTATATAATTTGGAGAGTACAAAGACAGTCGGGAGAAATATAGACTTAATTGCATTGAAATGAAAACAAGCCGAAAACATTTTTCAAAAAAAAACTCATCATAGAATGAAAAATATATTGTATAAGTTAATTAAAGTTGACAGTAAAAAAAAATATTAAGTGTTGCAACTAATAAGCAATTCATGAAAAAACTAGGATTTTTCACAATTAAACACTGGTGATATTAAACTTAATACTTTTATTATTGAGTTAAAAGACTTCTTATCGTCATAAAACGCAGTATGCATGAACCATTAAACATACTTACGCGGCTCTTAATTTTCGGCTATTTATCTCTATGTTTATAAATAAACATGGTAGTTTGAAGTAAATGATTTAATACAATATACCAAACACCAGAGACTAATGTCGTCGAGCGTAACATTATATCATTAAGTACACTTCACAGTTTACGGATACATAAATGACGAATTAAGATATTTAATTTTACCAATCTAGACTTGTGATAAAATACCAATATAGGACATTAGTAAGATCTCAAGAAATAAATTCTAACTTAGCAGTTTATTATTAATATGTAATTAAATGTTGGATCTCTTTTACAAAGGGTCATTCTGGGGTAGTACCATCGCGGTGCCTATTTCTGCCTCAAATCAGTAGCATGAAAACATTACTGTGTTCCGGTTTAAAGGGCACCGTAGCCAGCGGATTTATTTATATTATTTATTTACTGGGTAAATAAGACTTAACATCCTATGTCGTACGGTAGACAGAGTGTTGGTGATACCACTGGTATTGCCAATGTATATGGGCATCATTGACCACTTACCATCAGATGGCACGACTGCTCGTCTGCCTGCGTAATCGTTTAAATAACTACTGACCAGATGCCAATAAGTGCCTTATTCAGGTCAGAATGCAAAATTGATTTATATATTTTGGTGTGAAAAGCATTCTGCAGTTTTATATCAAACTAGCTCGCGACTTCATCAGTGTAGTAATATATAAATAACCCGTTAGATTTTTTATGAGAAAATTCGGTAAAATTAAGGTAGTTCCACTAAGTTACTCCTAGTTATATTAGCTTCTGCCCGCCTCTACGGTCCCCTATAAAATAGTGACCTACCACCAACAGGTAAGTCATCCTTTATTTCAATGTTAAGAATAGAACAGAGGACAATAACCATTTAACAATAATAGATACATTAAAATACGGTTTCTAATGAGAATTTATCTTATATCGGTTTTGCAATAAAAAAATTAAGCAGTTTTTGAGGTTTTTCAGTCGCGATTTTTCTCTATAAATTTTAGTGAATTTCCCTTTGAGGAAAAACGAGGAGGATGTCTGAATAATAGCATTCAAAGAAATAAATGTTTTATAAAAGTATTATTGAATTCGTACAAATGAAATTGTTCAAATTCAAAGAGCGGTAAAAACAATGTTCCTTGAATATATAATCTCCCGGTTTATTTTTCATCTAAAATATTTTCCGTGTTTTTGTTCTATATTATTATGTTTTTTTGTTACTTGTTATTGAAAAATTACAATTTCAATAAATTGTGTCTTAAACTAATGCAAAATTTAACATATTTTTAATTTCTATTCCCGATTTCAAAGATTATTGATCAAGTCAAAATTATTGATATCAATCTCAGCTTAAAACACAAAACGATATATATTTTAAGAACCTTTCTAGATTTATACCTAAGCTTAGTTTAATTTATAAATAAGCTTTATGAATATACAGTCTTTCTTGCTATATTGTTGTAAATCCTGGTTTGGTTGGCATTGACTTAAACATAAATATTAATGAACAATAAATAGAACAGAGAAATTGACTGGCACATGCGCTGGTCGATGAATTCTCTTCGAACATTTTCGCGATTTTACATTATGTAATAAAACTTTAACTGCCTCCGTAGCCTAGTGATAAGGACATGTGCTTTAAAAACCGGAGGTCGTGGGTTCGAATCCTGCGGGGACTCAACAAATTTTCATTGTTGTTTCCTAGTTGGTTAGAGCGATTTGGGCCGATCACCCAATTGTCTGAATAGTAAGATGATTCATGCGTCGAATGGGCATGTAAAAAGTCGGTCCACCCACCAACCCGTATTGGAACAGCGTGGTTGGGTACGGTCCAGAACCCCCTAATGGCTATCCATTAGGGGGTTTTGGACTTTTATTTCATAAAATTTTGTAAATAAAATTTTGTAGAACTTACTCAGTGTAACAGATAAAATAATAAATTAACCTTTGATATAAGAGTCTGTACATATAGACCGAATTATGGCCGGGACGATTTTATGTTACCGCACAAGAGACGGGTATTCACCCTCCTCTATTCAATTAGGGCCTGTTATTACAACTTTAAATTGGTGGGTGAAAAAATAAGACGTTTTGACTGTATAATTTTCTCAACCTCAATACATATGGTAAAATTTTAGCGCAAGACCAAGAGGCCTGTCTGTCCGCACTAGAATTTGGTTAAACAATACATATGTACATACTATGTGATAGTGAACAGGTAGGATTTTCATGCAATAGCCGGTTTAAGTTGGTAGCGAGTACCAAGATATAGATCGTCTTGGCGTTAATTGAAAAACGCCTATGACCAGCAGAGAACGATAAAAGGCGGCTTGTGATGTGATGATTGTTGCAATCAAAGGAGTTAGAAGATTAGAAACATTTTTTAACAAGTGAAATTTTAACAAAAATATTACCGAATTTAACAATATATAACCATTTTGTGAGACATAAGGTATAAGCCAGTGATGTAGAAAGCTACCCAACGGTTACCGCCACTGCATTTTAAATACCTCATATCTTTTAAGGTATTCATTTGATCAAAATGTCATGCATGACACGTTTTAGGTACACATATTGATTTTTTTTAATGCAATAACTTTTATGTAAAACTTACACTATATTACCTTAAATGAGGTTTGATTATGCCTTGTTCCAATTTTTAATATTGTTTTACGCTTATATGACTATTGTGGGTTTTTCTTAAAACATAGATATATGCACTTGCAGATTTTATTATAGATTTAAATATGTAGAACATAGTTTAGGTATATCCTTTAATGTTTCGACAGATTTTTCAATTTAATCGCACGAGTTTGTTATTTTTGACTCCGAATTTTACTTAATTTCTTTAAAGTCTATTAAACTACTTATAACAAAATTATTTAAAAAAATGAGACTTAATGAAAGCTATAATATCATTTAAAAAAGTATGAACAATATCGGAGCATGAGGAGCGGAGCAACGATGTAACATTAAAAACCAAACTTACGCTCCGAATCGAGTACCTCCTTGTTTTGAATAGTCGGTCAAAAACTTGAAGACATTAAATTTCAAATTTAACGTTGGCAAGTGGATAGTACCTTTATGTCTTAACCAAATTATAAATGTTGCAAAATTCAAAGCTCACATCGTTGAGAATATATTTGCCTAAATTTCTTTTATTGAATTGTGGTTGGATAGGAAAGATTATTAATGGTGGGGCGCCTATTTCAGTACGAAAATTACTTTGAAAATTTTGAGGGCACTGGAAGAGGATAGCAATTTCCATAATTAAATTTATTGTGATCGGCCACCGTGGCCGTTCTGCCTATGACAGTTCTAATAGCGGTATTTTAATAGCAATTTAGTGATAGGCTTTTGGCATTTAATGAAATCGTATTCAAGCTTACGGTAATTATTTGTAGAATAATAAGCGGCAATTTCAAAACGTGATGGTTTATTTGGAATTGATCTGTTCCTTATTCTACCTAAATATTAATTTTGCTGTAAATCGTCTGGTGTTGCCACAAATTGCATCAAAAAGTACCCACCTCATCATTACTAAAAGTTTCGAAACGAAATTTTGGATAGAACGGCATTCCACTATTTGATTTTTAATCTTTCGTATTTTCATGTTAGTATTTTTATATTTTGTTAATTTCATTTGATATTTGATTACCACGACATATTATAAGTCTTTCATTCGATGATCACTAGTCCCTTAAAAGTAAACTTATTCACAAACTATAAATTACCCGATAGGGACCGAAGAATAGCGGCGTCGAACGTAAGCGTTGTTATTAAGCGATTGTCACTCAGTGATTAATCTTGGTGATATTTCATCAATTTGCTGCTAAATTCGTATTTATTCTAAGTCTAATTAGCTTTAAATGTAGAAGGCAAAGGTAACCCCAGTCCCTTTATATATGTTTTACCTGCGCCTATTAAAATCCGTAGCAAAATATCAACACTGACGCGTTGTCTTCTCAGATATATGGTTCTGATGGCATAACGATTGCACACATTATTGTACAAGCACAGTATATATTACACAAGCGTTTGTCAAAGTTACTCCGCTACTTTAGTTGGCGTCACTCCCAACCAGATGGCCAGTACGAGGTTGCCATTCGAGAATGTTTCGTCACGAACGGCTGTCGGTTCTGAAGTTATGTAGCTGACCCATTGTTAATTTTGTGGCCTATGTTGGATATCTTGCTCCCGCTACTGTCTGCATTACACAGAGAAATGCTAAGATTAGCCTATCATTATCATCATCATCATTATCAGCCTGTGTAGGTCCACTGCTGGACATAAGCCTCCCCATTAGGGGGTTTTGGACCGTATCCCACCACGCTGGTCCAATGCGGGTTGGCGGGTGGACCGACTTTTTACATGCCCATCCGACGCATGGATCATCTTACTTTTCAGACGTTCGTGATCGGCCCAAATTACCCTAAACAACTAGGAACAACAATGAAAATTTGTTGAGTCCCGCAGGATTTAAATCCACGAGCTCCGGTTTCTAAAGCATACACCCTTACCACTAGGCTACGGAGGCAGTCATTAAGATTAGCCTATAAATAAAAGATTTCACAGCTGGTATTGAGACGAAATAATATGCCTCAATTTCATGAATAGGCTAGCTGTTATTCTATTAAAATATCATAATTCACAGTTCATATATATAACAATGGATAGAGGGCTTTCATAAATAATGCTCAAACCAAATCTTAATACAATATGGAGCAGTAAAAACGCCCGCCAGAAGACTGATCCTAGGGCCATAACTTTAAAAGAACCCTAATTTCTTTTAAAGTTAAGGGCATAATTAAAACCTTTAAAGAAGACTTATTCTTTATGCAAGGTTGAAAAGGTTTTAATTGCGCACTTAAATAAGAAATGATTGATTTAACGTTTCCTGTAAAAAAGTTTAGCGGTTTGCTGCGATTATTTGGTAATATTTATTTTTTATACTCAATTAACATGAGGAGGGAAAGGCTTGCGTCCGTTGAAAGCGTTATATGATTGTATTTATTTTTTTCATAACTTCAAAGCCACGGCCTACAAGTTTTAGATTTCGAATATGTTATTAATATTACGTTAACCCTATCGGTCAGGCTTAAGCTATCAGTTTTTCTACATTTTTTCTAACTCATTGCTCACGCGATCCTTTTGATATATATTCGTGTATTCACTTTACACACGCATTACAGTACTAGATGGATTTTCTCGTGCTGCTGTTAGTGTTTATGTATATAAAATAATTCAACATACGAGTACTACGAAATTTGTCAGTTGGTTCATAAAATATTGCCGTTCCAAATCGTATGTATGTAGCAAAAAAGAAAATCGTCGATCAAGTTACTGAGTATATATAACTACTAGCAGACCCTGCACTTTCGTATGAATTAATGAATAACGAATATTTACAGTACCTTCAATCGTATCCACCGTTGAATATGTCATCAAAATATTCCCTTTATATAGGATATAACATCGCTTTTATTTAAATTGGGTCTATGAAAATCCTACAATTTACAATTTTACACACATGTTAGAAATAGTACAGAGAGAATTCCTGTGGCATTCGTTCCTAATGAAAAATTCTAGGCATCGATTCTTTCGTATTTACAAAGACTAGGGTCTTGGGATAAAATTCTAGATATTTATTTCAAATTTTTATTTAGGAATTTCGGCTTTTACTGTTTTACTTTAATATCAACGACGGGATGTTTGGTTTGCGATTTAAAGTCCACCAGTTTAATTCAAATCGTTGCTTCTAAACATTTGCAGGGTATGCCAAATGTAGTATAAGAAAGCCAATAAAAAACATAAAATTACGAGGTTGTAGCTGCGATAAATCTACATCCAACCTACAAGATTATAACGATATTTAACTTTTGCTTTGGTGTCACATTGGTGTTATTAAAAACGTTTTAATTCTGATACTTTGTGTAAGAGTTTTCTTTAGCAGGAGGCTATGCGCTGTGCTTCGCTCAGCCATTTTTAAGACACAAATTTATTTATTTATTATTCAATCAACAAGACTAAGATAAGAGTTACAAAGGTCCTTACTGAATATATAAAAACATAATATAATATAATAAAACAGTGGCAAGTCAAACAGTGTCACAAGTGCGCTCGCCACCCTGCGAATAATTATTTCAATCACCGTCTATCTAGTTATTACAATAACTACTGTGCCATTTTAAGTAGAACTCCGTAGTGCATTAAAATTATTGCACACTGCTGATATAGGAGCGCAGATGTACGTCCTTAGCCGGTCCTCTGTCCATACGGAGAATGACTTCAAAGAACAAAAAAGACTATTCTCTATTCCCCAATTCAAAACATTTTTGTTTCATTATGAATTTATACATTTTGGATCACGTAAAACCTTTATAATTGTCATTATATATTTAATATATTTAAAAAAATATATTAATATTTACCCGTTGGAAGTAGTTTGAGATAAGTTTTAATTAATATTAGTTTTTAAAATTTTGAGCAATAAAAACTATAAATTCAGACATAGCACTTTAAAAAGTTTAATTTAATATTAGCCAAGACTAATACCACAAGACATGATATAAGACAATATAATTTGTACCTAAATCGCTGTAAGTCTAGATTAATCTTAGTCACTTCTGTAGATTAGTCTCTCAAGACTTTAATTATTTCTTAGATTAGTCTCTTAAGAATTACTTTATATCTTATCCATCTCTTTCAAACAAGATTCTAGGTAACCGCAAAGTGAGAATGATTAGGCCCACAGCAAATTATAAACATAAAATACGGTTTTAAATTTTAAAATTGAATATAAAACTGAAAGATGTCTCTACAGGGGGCCATTAAATATTGTCGAGACATCTCATAAATTACGAACGTTTTACGTGTTGAATTATAATTTCTGATTAAATTTATAGTACCCCTTGACTCTGTAGGTCGTAATTATGATAAATTATTTAAAATTAATTTCAAGAAGTTTGAGGTAAGTTAGTAGAGTAATTATGGCCGCAATGAGACCATTAATAGACTATGTGGAATATATAACACACATTTTAATAAACTCGATCCTTTTTGTTGAACAAAAATCAAATTTAAAAAGAACGTCTTAGAAATACTATCCGAACAAGAGTCCGATTTTAGATTTTAATTTTAAGTTTAAATTTTAAATTTTAAATTCAATTACTACTGATTTAATGTTGTATGTTAAACATCTGTGTTTTATCTGTACTTGTATATTAGTTGTGCTGTGGATTTAATTCGTACAAGCAGGTGTAATGGTGTAGTGTTTTACATAAATTTTACGCTCCTCTATTGGTATTTTTTTATTATTATTAATGAAAACTAAATTTATTGTGTGATAACATTTGGAAATGTGGTAATCTTTTCTACTTGTAAATACTCTTTATTGTATATTGTGTGATTATCATAAGCTGTTGATTACCTAAATAAAGAATGAATAAAACTAAAATAAAATAACTCGCACCTTGCTTAATTTCTTATAACTAACATGTAGGTTTGGTATGATGAAGTAATTTTAGAACCAGGTAGGTAGTGTGTTCAAGTTGCTAAAATTGTGAACATGTTTTTAATATATCCTTACTTATGCAAAGGATTAGCTCTAGATGGGCATGTGAGATTTAAACTTTTTGTCTGATCTCTCTCCGGTTTGCTGTTATCTGATCTATAAATCAACGTTAATGAAAGAGGAAATATTGGTAATTCTGTGCCTAGTACCTATTACAACAAGATATTATCAATAAATCTCGTAATAGTTTTATATATATAAAGGTCATGCCTTTTCAATAAGAACAATTTTAAAACAAGATTTTTTAGACTAATTTTATTAAATAAATAAAAAACAGTTGCATATATTAAGCTACTTTTTATTTTGTTGTTACTTTATGTTGCAGTTCAAGATTTGCTAAAATAGTAAAATTATTTAATTATAAATAAGAAAGGCATTATTTTTTGAATTTATTACTTAAGAAGTTAATTAATTGTTTATTGAGATTAATAGCTTTTATTGTAAATGTTTTATTTCCTGTCTATTTAATATCCCTATTTTAGTATTACAATAACCATCCTAAGTACACAACTTTATACATTATTATTATTTAATAAATACCCAGGGACTAAAGTCGTTATCATTTAAACAGATTTGGTCGATGTTCAATAATCAGGAGCATCGCATAAACGATTTACGCTATTTATATTAGTTTTATTTTATATCGTTAGTTAACAAAAGAATTTATTTTGGAAAACTACAAAATTATAGATTTTTAATCACTTATCACAAACTATCTATGAGATGAACTCGTTCATCTCAGCGTGGCACAGGTTTGTGATTTATAACTCTATTCTGGACTACTTTTGCATTATAAAATCTTAGGAAAGACTTGCACTTTCTGTAAAATTATAGTATTTTTTTAAATATTTATCAAATAATTTTAATTAAAGCCTAATAATATTGATTTACGTTCAGCTAATTTGTTAATAGTTCATTATTATGTTCTACTTAATGTGTACGCATCCAGAAAAGATTACTTTCTTAGAAATAATTAACTGAGGTGACATCGTTTACCGCTGTAAAATAAAAAATAACACACAGGGCTAATAATATTTCTAGTTTTTGTGTGCAATTTTAGGCTATTTATTAAAAAGAAATACGATACGATAAGTAGAGATAGAGGTAAACTGCTGGTAAGAAATTTAATAATGTCTAAACGTGTCATAAGTCACGCAGTTATAGACTGCATTGTGTTAACGATAATGTTTGTGGTGTAGCATATTTCAAGATTGTTTAATTATTAAGTCTCCGTGCAATCTAAAAAAGACTGGGAAGATGAAAAAGTTAGACTAATTGAGACGATTTTCACAAACAAATTATACTTACTTATTAATATTCGAATGATACATAAAATAAGGAATAAATAAAGAAAATCAAAAAATTTTACTAGATAATGACATGTTAAAAAAAATGATTATTTCTTGATATAATTTAAACCTCGCAGTAGAAGGATAACGACAATTTAATTTTTGTGCGATGTGATCAATAGTTATTGAAGGAAATTTGTGTTGAGATTGCACCCAGCATGTGATTCATGCGATTTTTTGCTCGTATTTCCCTTTGTCATCACTATTTGCCTGCTGCGATAGTCCACTGCTACACATAGGCCTCCCCTAATACACCCCTATCCATTTCCCACCATGCTGGTCCAATGCACGTTAGTGGGTGGACCGACTTTTTACATGGCCATCCGAAGCATGGATCATCTTACTTTTCAGACAACTGGGTGACCCAATTGCCCTAACCAAGGAAACAGCAATGAAAATTTATTGAGTCCCCACATGATTCAAACCTACGACCTCCGGGTTCTAAAGCCCCATACTACTAGGCTACGGAGGCAGTTAACCCGCAGCAGTTCCCTCTGAATTAAATATAAATGAAAAACAAACTTGAAAACATAAAAATAATCATTTGTTTTATCTTTACTTATCTTTTATATAAATGTATATATAAAAATTTGAAAGCTTGTACTAGAATAGATTTACACAAGAAGTAATTTAATTTCAAGTTGTTAGGATTTAATATCAGTTTATATTTTTTAATTCAGTTCAGTTATAAAAAATAACCCGTAAAGGTTTACGGTTAAGATACAATATTAAGCTTATGTTGTAACATAATGTGTTAATTGTGATACAAACATTTTTAAATTACTGATTAATTCCCTTTCAAAACATGTAATAATATTAAAGTCAAACTAATACGCGAAATGCTATTAGGTAAATGTTTTATGTGCGATATTGAGTAAACTTTCAAAAAGTATAGCAAATACTTTTTTGGTTCTATTCAAACACATTATGTTCAACGCGTTGTGTAGTCATATAAATTTATTCTGACATTGCTAATTGCTGCATAGCTTGTGAAATAAGACAAAGTTTTCTGTGCCCATAAACTGAATTTGATATTAATTGAATTGGTTTTAAAAAATTTAGTAAATGGATGCTTTTCTATCGCCTAAGGTAGGCTCAACTAAAACTAACATGCTACTTGGTACGTAGCTTTATTTTCTAAGAAAAATGTTTTATGATTATTATTTGTTTAAAAGTGCTTTTCTTTCTACAGAGACTTCGTTGTAATAATAATGTTAGACAAACTGCCTTACTGGGTAGTGTAGTCTTCCAAAAGTGTTAATAGATTGTTTGGGAAAAAACTTAGCTTAGAGCATTGATATTCTTGAAAAAGAAGTTATCGGTGTTAAATTGGAAAAACGCGTTGATGTTTAATGTCTCTCGACACATAAATATTTTACCGTAATGTCGTCTCGAAAAATCACTTAACTTCCTAATCGACTTGCTAAACTTTAACTAATTCTTATCGCACAATTATATTAGATGAAAAAAGGAAAGAGAGAGCATTAAATTTTTATCAAGATGCTGACATTTTCAAAGAAAAGCCATTATTATTAATTCGGAATAGACTCCGTTTGTTCCTTTGATAAGGACTTTAATCCGATATATAAATATATCGTGAATAGCTGATATTATTCAGAATGACGAACTAAATCAGAAATAATAATTTCCTTTTATAAGGGGAATGCACGACGATTTAAAAACATTATTTATAAGAATTGATACTTATCATTTTAAAGAAATTAAAGTCTTAAAAATGTAACTAAAACTTTATTTACAATTAATAAACATTCATAGCAAACATATATAGTTTTCGGCGCTAAACTTGACTCATTTTTTACAATCAATAAGTAAATGCTTCTATATTATAACCGGCTTTCAATAAAGGAAAGACCGTAGGGGATGGAATCAAACTTTAAAAGCAAAATTATCTGACAATTTCAAGATGCTAATAATTTCAATACATAATGTAAAAGTTAGCGTGGTTGAAGTGACTTAGCACCGCATTAATACCAATTAAGACATTGAATTTTTACCATACTTGTAGTATAGATGATTCCTATAAAGTTCTGGTGCGTAGGAGGACTATTATAATAAGTTTTCTTTAGGTATTTTATGTCAATTGTCGGACTTCGTTAAAGTTTATTATAGCGCGAAAACTCTTTACTGCTTTTGAATGTTAATAAGATAACAAACAGTCTGAAATTTAACTTAATTTTCTATAAGCCATTATCACCTCCCATTTGATAAATATTCGCATTTCATAATTACCTGCAATCGCTACCCTTTAATTCTGTAACAAAATGTTACCGAACTTTAGTTAATTTACATTTTTCCATGTAAATTTTCTATTTTCTAAATAACAGTAGACAAAAATGTTGTTAAATAAATTACTGGTATTAAATATGTCCCTATTATGCAACAACCTTTTCTAATATTTTCATTAAAATCTATTTAATAAAAAAAAGTAACGAATCAATTCCTGATAAATGCAATTTTTATGATAAAATAAAAGGAGTAAAATGGGTACAACGTTTCTCTTCCATTATTTCGTAGGTTGTTTCATCTCTGGCTAAGTAAGAAAATTACATAGCTGCATTAGTTAAGAAGGTTTTATATACGATGATTCATATTTAAAAGAAACTTAAGGTTATATAAATTAAAAGGCGCGAGATATTCAGTAATGAAGTAAAGTTCCCCATAATGTTTCCATCCTCTTTATGTTTCATTCTAAAGGGAATTTTCTTTTTATGTAAGTGAACATAAAGATTTTTTTTTATATTTTTTAAATTTCTCCAAAACGTAACAAGAACTGATTTTTTATTTAATAAAAAGTACTTATTTATACAAAATGCACGCTCATCAAATGTGTTTAGAGGGGTTTGTTAACTATCAAATCATTAATTTAATATTTTTTCACTTTCTATTTTGTATGATAAAAAATTGATTTTCTTTCCAAAATGCGAAACTCATTACACGTGAGTTTAACAAAAGTAACCTTACCTCTATTTTAATAAATAAAATAATACTTTTAGTATATGTTGAATAAAAGTTTGTTTTAGGGTGCAACATAATAATTACACTAATTATCTCATAATAAGTTAATCAAAACCAAAAAGTTAATGGTGTATTTTCTTCACTATTAACATTAATATCTGCTGCAAACGTAATTAACTTAAAACCTAAAAGTAGCTATTCAAAATCTCAAGGCAAGCTACAAAATGCAGAAACGTATTAGTAGGTTACAATGTATAGGATCAGCCCAAATAAAGTGATCTTAGTGAAATTACTGCCTCCGTAGCCTAGTGGTATAGGCGTGTGCTTTAGAATCCGCAGGTCGTTGGTTCGAATCCTGCGGGGACTCAACAAATTTTCATTGTTGTTTCCTAGCTGGTTAGGGCAATTTGGGCCGATCACCCATTTGTCTGAAAAGTAAGATGATCCATGCGTCGGATGGCCATGTAAAAAGTCGGTCCACCCACCAACTCGCATTGGACCAGCGTGGCGGGATACGGTCCAAAAAACCCCCTAATGGATAGGGGTGTATCAGAGGAGGCCTATGTCCAGCAGTGGACTATTAAAGGCTGCTGCTGATGATGATGATGATAGTGAAAATACACGGTACCTTTTCCCTAGACTCTACATTATCGCTTAGGCTAAATTTGTTAATAGTGTTTGTTATTACACTGAGCGCACTAAAGTATTTTAAAACGCATTTAGAAACAATTTTCGACACTTACGCTCGCTTTTATAATTCTCAAATGTAACGTTAAGTAATAAATGTACGAATATTATTTTATACCTGGACCAAATACGGCGCCGGATGTAGGTGAGTGAAATAATAAATGTAAATATTAAAATTACTTTATGACATGTAAGTACGTTACGTTATTGTTACTGACAATAGAAACAAAATATTTACTTCACAATCCAAAAGATAATAATTTTTTTTCAATTTGATAGCTCCTTTTTTATACAAATTGAAAATATTACAATACAACAAATAAAACTCAAAATGTAACAAAATTTTAAAATTTTTGTTTATTAAATCAATTTAATTTTTACTCATAGCATAGTTATATTTCCGTGATTTTAATTCACCTCTCATAGCTTAATTTTTTTACCGCAAATTTATAAGTAATTGTTAAAACTTTTATATCTCCTTGCCAACTGTCGTGTAAAAAACCACCATCTCCGAAGAAGACAAATTTAATTTTGGAAATGTCTCACCTTTTCTAGTGCTCTCGAGAATTCAAAGTAATTTCAAGCTGAAAGAGGCACTAGACCATAAGTAATCTTTCACGTCTCATCGCAACTTTAACAACCGCAGTTTAATACATAATATAATGCATAGTTAAATTTGTCCTCGGTAACGTAATATCCTAATTATAATATAAATTAGAAAATACATATATATAAACGTTGGATACTCTTTAATAGACAAACAACATGTTGGATTTTGATTAACAATGATTATTTATGCAGGCGTGAATTGAAGTAAATTAATATTTGGGCGCGTCAAACCATTACAATTGGAAATAGTTTCGGAAATAGTTTCAGAATCTATTGACGAGAAAGTGACGAAGTGATGATTTAAATCATCTAAAAAAATTGAACTTGGCAGGCTTGACAAACGCGACCAAGGAACTTCTAGATATCTACAGAAGACGAAGAAGAAAAATAATCAAGAATGTGACGGCGTTTAGCGTTACGTACCATCTGATTACACCGATTCAATAGTCATCTGAGCGATTGCGCTTAAATTTCCGGAATGCCTAGTCCCGATGTCTCAATGCGATCCGTATACCTCTGTTCAGACCATGGTGCTGAAGGATATTTGATCTTTACTGCTTTTATGGGTGATGAGTGTTATAGAGTTTTGTAATTGCATCTATAAATATGTCGACCTTTCGTTCAATCGTGTCTGCAGTTAAGAAAGACTCCCAGTTGTTTTTTTTGGCATCCCGACAAAGCTCCTTAACATTTACCATTTTAAAGTACCTTAGGTTTGGGTTTGGGTTGTTTGAGGATGTATGAAAGGAAAATTAGGTCGTGGTGTGAAAAACTTGGAGTAGGATATTGGCCAGGACAGGAGACTTTAGAAGGATTTGAAGTTAGTCATTGAAGAGGTTACGATGAGGTAGCGTGTAGGGTAAAACATGAAAACAACATGATTTAATTACTTGTTGGAATTTCAAAGTTGGAAGAATTAGGTACGAGGAGATTGATGTTAAAATTCCATGATGACGTGGAATTCCATGATTAATATACTCCGAACCCAAAGATTTAAGAACTGATTCAAAATCAGTGAAGTAATTAATAATAGGGAGACAATAAACACCTTAAACTTAAACTATCTTGGCACATACTCAGCGGTTACTGACTCAGGGGGCGAGGAGGCAAGTAATCTATACGGAAGATCGCTCCTCGTGTATACAGCAACTCTCCTCCCCCCTCTCTTATTCAGCCCTTACGTACCAAGACAAATACAGGGCGCTATTACAAAAAGGAAGAGTGGATTATACGTCAGAATAACATATTTTAACGTCTGGAAGAAATAGAAAACATACACTTCAAACCTGTATGTAATCTGTTATGTTTGGTTTTAAATTGACCCTCACAAATTAGTGCGTGTGCTTGTATAAAATCCGCAACACAACAATAAAGATTAGTTAAAATGTATGTTGGACCGATTACATCATTCTTTTCATCGATTAAATGCGTCATGATTTGTTTTTTAGCCTGAGTATTTAAGATCTTCTCGTTACGTAACAAAATATTATTATTAATTATTTTAAAACAAAGTTGAGAAAGTTTTTAGTTACCAAAAATAAATGAGGCCACTTTAAGTTTAATCTCTCATACACATAATTGACATAATAATTATGAATAATTCTAGTAAACAGACACGTAAACGTTGACTCTTATTTTCTTTGTCTTTGAAACATCTATAACTAAGTAAGAGCATAAACCAATGCTAAGTGAAAACAATAAGTCGTGAAGTAAATAAAAAACACTTATTATTTAATATTTTCGCTATTACCCTTAATATGAAATGTAAGCAGGCAAAACTGGGGAGAACTTTAATATTGTTAAAACGTCTCATAAATAACACAGTTACACGGTAAATTACAATTTTAAATAAAAATAAATTTAATGCGGTAACATGTTTGATATGTAAATATGTACAATATTAAATATTATGTTTAATACCTTTATGAAATAACAGTTAATATATTTCAGATGAAGGTGTTCTTTATTCCACAGTTATAATTTTTAAGTTAGTGCTTACTTACAAAATAATTACTTTTATTTCTCGCTTTCTTAGTCTCCTTTTCTTTTTGTTATTTTCGTTTCCGTTTAAGTTTTTATAGTCATTCAGGTGGTAAAGGTAAGTAAAAAGTCAGTGCCTACGAGAAGTTGCAAAAATAGCTAAAAAAACATGTTAGACGGTTTGGTTTTAAATGAATTAAACCTTGCTATGATTTTAATTTAACGGATGATCGATTTTAGGTAGTTGTAAAAGATGACATCAAACCTAAAACCGATTACTTTTTCGTTTATTAAGTAGCGTTATTTGTTAGCATTTAATTTCATTAAGGAAGTGTTCCTTAAGTTCAACAGAAATTGTTCTTGCACCCTCAGCCATTCACTATAGGATTCTTTAAAAATAATTTTAGAGTTATGATATCTTACGACTACGAAGAAGAAGCTTTATTAACGGAAAGTTTTGAGGCCGGTCTTAAAACTTTCAGAACGTATTTTTAAAAATACGTAATATAATGTATAATATAAAAATACGTTCACTTCAAAATTTTTTCATAAACAGGCAATATGTCAGGATGGTCTAGCGATCTAAGGCACTGCGTTCAGGTCACATTCCACTTCCACTTCCGTAGGTTCGTGTCTTCTCGTTGAAACTGTCAAATTTTTGTATAACTTTTTACTGCAAGATAAATAATACAAAATTTAGATTATATCCGATTTTTGACCCTGTTTCGAAACCATGAAACCTGGAGAGGAGGTATGATGAATTTAAATAATTGTAAACTGTATGATCAATCGTGCATAGTATTTGCATAATCAACATAAATACAATAATTTAAGATTTGAACCTGGCTATTTTAAGGGCCTAAATTAAAAGAGCAAAGCCCTAACATAAAGCTTCAAGGTACTTTTAAAAAAATATAGGTTTATGTCCAAAAACAACAGCTTTAGGTTCGTGTTATAGAAAATTTTGTAGGGTCAAACAAAAGAGCTGTAGTTAGTAAAAAAGGGACATCTTTGTGTTTTATTTAAAAATCTATTAAGTAGAAGAACATTTTATTTTATTTATAAGAGCAGTAATAAAGTCAGATCGTAAGCCACTACCAAGTTAAAACAATAAATTGAATTGGTTTTACAATACAAAAACACTTATTTTTATATTTTTGTGCCATTAACATTAATAGAAATGTGTGTAAACGTTTCTAGGGAGAAATTTAATATTGTCTAAAGGTCTCATTAATCACACAGTAACACAATGGATTACAATTTTTGGAACAAAATTGTTTAATGTGGTGGACATCTTTTTACCTTAAAACTGTAAATAATAATTAAACATTACTAAAGAGTTAAAGCATTTTAAAATTGTATTTATTAACTCGTTAAATTATATGAATAATGTAAATGGATGTCATATATGTTTGCTATTTATTTGAAAAGCAATTACATAGACAACACTATATCACAACATCATCCCTGACTAACACAGGCAGGGATGATGTTATGATACTGTTATTAATTTAGAAATGTTACATAATTACCTAACTAATTTACTATGAATTTTACTTTTGCCTAAAATGTAAAAGTCAATACACTAAACCATCAATTCCAGTAAATTTAAATCATAATAATGCTATTTTATGATTAACTAGTGCCTCAATTGATATTTAAAATGCATTTAACCATTTTTTGTAATATTGACCGACAATGCGACGACATTTTAAATCTATAATATCTTTTAAGATATTAAAATGTCGTCTTGATACGTTTCATGTACATAAATTGGAGATTTTTTTAATCAAATAACTGTTATGTGAACGTAAACCGTATTATCTTAAATGAGATTTGATTATGTGTGGGCTATTTTTAAAGCATAGTTATATGCTCTCGCGGACTTTATTATTACTATTATTATAGTATTTATTTCAGATTAAAAATCCACAATATTTTAGTAATTATAACGTTTCAAGGTAATTAAAAACAATTTCCTTTATAATTCTTTATGAAAAATTAATACAGCACAAAGGATAACATAAATTGCACATGACATAAATATTAAAACTATTACAGACAAGATGAGATAAAATAACAATTAGCAATGGTAAGGTGCTGGGACTCTCCCCTTTTGCGTGCATACATTTGTATGCACGCAAAAGGAGAGAGTCTCAGCGATCTGCCAATACACGTAGGACGTTATTAGTGCTCCAACGCGGAGGCACACCGTTTTCTCATAAGCGCAAAGAAACCATCAGTATTAACTCTAGAAACATACCAAAGCCGCTACATCTCTACGGCAATCTCATCGACGCCCTAAATGTGTTATTATATTGCACTCGTAGGCTGTTGTACATCCGCTAAGTATACGATACCTAAATACTACACGTGTATATCGCTTGACAATACATTTTAAGTAGTGCTTTTTTGACTTGTATCAAACAACGTGCAAACCTGCGGATTAGCATATTACCTCGTATAGACAGGGACTTACGTTCTTTCTCTATATCACTGTCATACTTCAAGTACTCAGTGACCCAGTGACCCAAATGTTTAAATTTTTTCAATCTCGATAGTGCTATATTATGTAGCAATACTTTAGGGAGATGAGGATAAATGGTGTTGATGTTCGATTTAAAGACCATAACCCCACTTTTTGTGGCATTGTATTTTAGACTATGAGCTAGATCATACTGCTCACACGTTTGTAAAAGTTTTTTTAATCCACCAATAGATGGGCTCAGTAACACCATGTCATCTCCATATCTTATGTTATTTAAACAAACTCCATCAATATGGCATGCTACTTTAGTATCCCTGAGTTCATCCATCAGCTGATTAATATAAATATTAAATAATTGGGGTGAGCTAGGACCTCCTATTGTAGGTCAATGCAAGTTTTAAAATAATGTAAAACATAGATTAAGTCCCTTATATTTGTGCCAGAATGTGCAATTTAAAAGCGCAAGGTTGTCAATTTTGATGCAGAAGTTTTCTTTTTCCTAAATATCTATTAAACTACTATTTAAACTAGGACCAAATGACAGCTGATACCAATCATTAAAAAATTAATGAAATCTGAGCACTAGAGCCAAAATCCAACATAAACCGTGTTT
Source organism: Lamproptera curius (assembly GCA_029286875.1). Lineage (NCBI taxonomy): Eukaryota > Metazoa > Arthropoda > Insecta > Lepidoptera > Papilionidae > Lamproptera > Lamproptera curius. Next base: position 836,831 of record JAGSMT010000074.1, on the reverse strand, counting down.
GTGATTCAGCTCAGAGTCCTATTTGCATATAACTGGCATTTATTTTTGCTAGTATTAGGGGAAAATCGTAATAAATTTTGTAATAATACTCCGAGAGCTGTTAATTTAATATCCAGTTTTGGCACACGAAAAGACTACACAAAAAGAACTTTTGCATAAAGAATTCGATACGAAATTCGGCACAGATGTAGGAAGGGTATACTTTTGTGTTTTGTGGTAAATAACCGTAGCATTATGCTACTATATCAAGTTTTTATTTTTCACACCAAATATATATTGCTAAAACAAAGTGCGTATTACGTAAGAATTTGTTAATGATTATTTTTTACCTTACATGACCAGGTATTAAGTTTATATAATAACTTAATCTAAAAGGTTAAGTTTCGCGCAGGACTTGATAGGCCATAGAAGACTAAGGCTTTCATTAACACCATTTGGGTCAACCCAATCAAGTTAAACCATCGGGATAAAGTTAAATTACAGTTAACAAAAATTAATAATATCTTATTTTGTATCCTATTGTCTTAAACAGTATTTATGCAGTGAATTCTGTAAACAATTAACAAATTCCTCGCGTACTTAATTTGAATACAAACAATGACTAAACCTTCAAGTGCAACAATGAAATAAGCGGTTCAACCCTTTTGTTCTAGCTTACGAGCACTTTTAAGCCAGATATATTGCGGCTGAAACTATTAATATGAATGTTAAACATAAAACATCTCCCAATCATGACCAAGCCTTTGTTTTTAATGAAATATTAGTACCTACAAATAAAATAGAAATTTATACATTATTTTATTATATCAAATCCACTTATTTACGGATTTTTCGCGTTACTTTAATATATTTATTCCCGACGTTTCGGATTCTTTCAGCATCCATAATCACTGGCAGACTGAATCATATCATCAATGACTCAATCAAATCACTCACCGTGATCATGGATGCTGAAAGAATCCGAACGTCGGAAATATTATAATATTATACCAAAAATCCGAATATAAAATTAATTAATTTAAAATAAAAGAATTAATTATTATTTAATAATTTCATAATATGATAAAACAACCATATTTTCAGTCGACATACAATCTTACGTTTATATAAAATATCTTTTAAACAAGATTATACAGGAGAACTCGTAAAACGTTCAAAACGCTTTAAAATAGTTTAATACTGACGCGGCATGTTTGCTCAATTGATCATGTTATTTTATAGCTTATTACTTTAAATAATGACTTCTAGATTATTGAAATTTACGTGTAACTTGTAATAAAATTAAAATGATCCCATAAAACTAACACGAATGACTGAAATAGTCATTCGTTATTTTATTCCTAACATAAATTGTTAGATTCTTTTAAATACGTAATTTCCATTAGCATCCAAAGGTAGCTTTATTTCCGGATACCATATATATACTTTTTCTTGGCATATAATAGTTCTATATTTCGTATATAAATATGTGATTAATACCATGGTCTTAATCGACTTTTTTATTAAGTATCTTGGGTTATAGGACAGCGGACGGTTGCAGTAGTTTCATCAAAAAATGTTTATCAGTAAGTCCATATTACAATGACTTTCGAAGTACTTAACTTAAAAATCACATTTTTAACCTAGTTATTACAATTTAATAGTAAATATAAGCTTATTACTACTAGGCCAATAAGTTTTATTTTTCAAACACTGGTAACAAGAAACAGGGCTAGAATCGTGGATGAACTTAACAATAGTAATTCTAAATTGATGTAAAGTTATTTCTAAGAATTTGGGCCGATTACATAGCTACTCGTGCTCTCAAGCACATAAATAAAATATCTATAAAAAAAAAACAAGTAATGTTAAATATTTATTATAAAATTTAGGAAAATTTAATTGGGATTATTAAAATCATAAATAAAAAGAAATTTGCGCGACTAAGCTACAATGATAATATTGAAGAAGTTGCCATAGATAAAATATTTTTATATGTATTAATTAATATATTTTAAAGTTAATATACAACTTAATTAGTCCACTTCAATCTGGATTTAGACCGGGACACAGCACCACTACCGCCCTCCTCAAAGTGACTGGCGACGTTAGAGCTGCCATGGATAATACCAAAGTTACAATTTTGGTGTTAATAGACTTTTCCAATGCCTTTAATGCCGTCAGTCACGATATCCTTTGGACGATCCTTTGCCCATTTAAAGGTTTCAGACGAAGCACTGGCTTGGTTTGAATCATACCTTTGAGGTTGCCAACAAACTGTTATTTCCAATGACTTGCTTTCAAACCGGCTTAGTCTTACTAGTGGCGTACCTCAAGGCGATATACTCTCACCTATTCTATTTTTATTATATATATTTTCTATTTTCTAACTTTGATTTTCAGTACCATCTTTACGCCGATGATCTTCTATTGTACTTTTATGACACTGGAGATAGATAGATGATATAGTCCAAAATAAAACGACGACCTTGATGTGATTAAAATGTGGTCTCTCAAGTTTGGTCATCTGGCAATAGTTATTGGCAGCAACTGCATTTTAAATAAATAAGATTTAAATAGCCTGCCACCATTAAAATTTAGTGACCATATCATACCTTTCAGTGACAGTGTTAAGAACCTTGGTTTGATACTTGATTCCACACTGAGTTGGAAACAAGAACTAACTAGCGTTTCACAAAAGTTACAGGACTACGATCCCTTTACATACGATTAAAAACCTGTTTCCAATTAAAACTAAAATAACGCTCGTGCAGTCCTTGGTTTTCCTTTGATTGATATGGTGATGTTGTTCTTTGACCTGAATGCAGATCAACTCCATAAACTTGACCGGCTTCAAAATAACTGCATTCTTCGAAAGTATGACCACTCGTCATATCGAATATAAATGAAATGCTACCTATTCCACAACGACGAGCGCTTAAGGGCCCTCACCACTTTCTTGTCGTTACTTGATTCTCCTTCTTCGCCATCATACGTGTCGCCCCATTCTTCCAATACCTCAGTGATAGTAGTCTCAAAGATCTTCGTTCGAAAAATAACCGTCTTCCTCTTTGTCCCATTTATCGTTACTGATTTCGTTCACATGGAATGCGCTACCTCTGGAAGTCAAAATGGTTCGTAATTATCTTCAATTTAAAACAAAAGTGCGCAAACATCTTTTGATTGAAGCGTTGGCAGAGTGATTATCACTTGAATTTATAAATATTTATTTTCTTTATATTTATATGTGCATATACGTATAAATATATTTACATATATATTTATGCATGTGTATATTTTTGTATAGATGTATATACTTGTAGCTGTTAAGATATTATATATTTATTTTTATGTACTTTGTTTTATAAGTTATATTATATTAAGCTTAATTAAAGCTGTAAGTAGTTATATAGTGTATTTAAATTAAACAATGTTTTACCATGTTAATTTAATATTCTTTAGTGCACCTACTCTGAATTTTCGTAACCTCCCTAAGGTTAGCTGTTAGAAAATGCCTAAGGCATTAAGCCCGCCTGTGTACATTTTATTTGTGCAAAAAGTTTAAATAAATAAATAAATATAATAATATTTCTAAAGAAAAATCTGTTTTTATATTTATTTCATAGACGAATAATAATTGATCTTAGGTAAAAAGAAACTACGCTTGTTTAATGTTTGGTGAGGTTTTTGCACTCATGTGAATTGGGTATATAATTGAATGTTTCGTTGCGATATATCTTATATATATGCTATATAGATTATTATAATTTATTGCGACTTGAGTATTTGTAATATTTGAGCTGATGATAATGTTAAAGTGTCAGTGTATAGACGGCCAAATCATATGACACCTAAAATTCTTAACTTATTGATTTTAATATGATTATTATAAAAGTGATGATATAGTCTGTTAATTAAAATTAATTTCATCGAACTTCGTTTAGTGGCTCGAGCAATGTATAGAGAGTGGCTCATGTCCTTTACGAAAAGCCATAGTGTATAAAATTTTAACAACATTCAATCAGGTCAGGATGGCCGAGCGGTCTAAGGCGCTGCGTTCAGGTCGCAGTCCACTTCTGTGGGCGTGGGTTCGAATCCCACTTCTGACATTATTTTTATATATTTACTCGTTCTAAAATTTCTGCAATGCAGCTTATGGCATACTAGACAAAATATAATTACATAATATATATAAATTGAAGGTGATCCTGTCAATTCGGTTAAATTTTTGAAACACCGTTCTAAATGTTTTAGTTAGTAACAGTGATGGGCTGCCTCCGTAGCCTAGTGGTATAGGTGTGTACTTTAGAAGCCGGAGGTCGAGGTTCGAATCTTACGGGGATTTAACGAATTTTCATTGTTGTTTCCTAGTTGGTTAGGGCAATTTGGGTCGATCACCCAATTGTCTTAAAAGTAAGATGATCCAGTTGGGCTCCACCGCTAGCACCATTTCGGCTGCAGAAGGAGGAGAGATCGACGACACCATGCCGAATGTCCTCTCCTCCCACGGCCTTTCCACACCGCATGAGCGGTGCGGCACCACCGAGTTGCAGAGGATAGTGTTTATGTCTAGTGCTGGACTAATCAAGGCTGATGATGCTGGTTATGATGAGCCAAAATATTTTTTTCTAAGAGAATGTGCAAAGTCAAGCCTTCGACTCGATGTAATCAAGGAAAACATTACAGGAATGAAACAAAACGCCTTACTTTCATTTATAATATTATATTATAGGTATGAACGTTTTCCCCATCAAAACTGAAGACGTTATTAAACTCCTCTAATTTGGTAATCTAAGTCATTAAAAGGTAATTTCAGCTTTCAAAAGAAAATGCAGGAATATTTCCCGCTTCCTAATATCGCTCTTGGCTATGCCAATGTCATTAACATATTTTAGGGAACGTACACTAAACAGAAGTTTTAAATAGACGTTATTTATATACATTTATACAATAACAAAATTTCTTATGTTGTCGCTTTTAAAAAACAAATAAAACCTTTAACTTTTTTTACATAAAGCAGTGCAGCAAATTGTACTATTAAAAAACATTTGAAGCGATTTTACCTGTAAGTCTATCGCTTAATTTAATATATTTTAAGGCAAAAATCAAATAACATGTTTTATTTACGCACGGAGAGGCGTTTAACTGCCTCCGTAGCCTAGTGGTATGGGCGTGTGCTTTAGAAACCGGAGGTCGTGGGTTCGAATCCTGCGGGGACGCAACAAATTTTCATTGTTGTTTCCTAGTTGGTTAGGGCAATTTGGGCCGATCACCCAATTGTCTGAAAAGTAAGATGATCCATGCGTCGGATGGGCATGTAAAAAAGTCGGTCCACCACCAGCCCGCATTGGACCAGCGTGGTGGGATACGGTCCAAACCCCTAATGGATAGGTGTATTAGGGAGGCCTATGTCCAGCAGTGGACTAATAAAGGCTGATGATGTGAGAGGCGTTGTAAGTGTGTTGTTGGCGTCGTGAGGATTTATATAGAATGTAAATTTAATTAAAATTTCATTAGGCCCAATTTTAAAATCGTATTTTATGCAACCATTGGGGTTGTGGAAGGATGCTGAAAGAAAAAAAAGGACTAGGTAATCTTTATTTTATGTGATTATTTTAAAAATGGTATAATTAACATTGAAAAAGACAGTTAGGATGATGGTAGCGCATTTCCAACTCACATACGTTTAGCTACGAGCTTTATGACATGAAATGCTATAAAAAAATCAGCACAGTTGCGGAGAGTATGATCTAAATTAATGCATTATTTACATCTAATACTTCAAGTTTTTCTTTTCATACGTCGACTAGGTAGTTTTAAATAAAATAATATTAAATAAATTAGACCGCACGACAGCTACTACCTACAATTTAAAAATATTTTTCATTTTGTTATTTTATGTGCATAGAACGTGAACAAAAATTATTTTTATGGGAACACTATTACCCTAAATAAGCTTTGAGAGTGCTTCTTTTAAATTGTGTTACTCTTATAACATAGACACATGCTTTCGCGGACTTCATTGTAGCCCAATTAAATAAGCACAATTATGTAGAACATAATATCTTTTTTTTTTGCATTTTTTGAGAAGATTTAATATAGTAACATGCATTTTTTCACCATCGGAAAGTAGAGATTGCAACGAACAGAAAACATACCAACTTTTTGAGCTGATAATTTGCGGTGAATTTTCGATTGAATATAAGGGTGCTTTTTCGATATTAATACAAATAAATTACAGCGTGTTTGGGACATAAAAAAGTAAGTTTTTACAAAAATTTCGCTAAAAGAAGAAAATTGGAAAAGATAAAAATAAAAAACTAAAAACTTTAATATTTTTTTAAATTTTTCACAGAAATTTTGAGGTTATGAAAAAAAAGTTGATCCAAAAGTTTAAGATCATTTTATTACCTACAATTTTGTCATTTGACTTTTTTTGATAGAACTTTTTATTTTGCCGGAATCGAGATAAACCGTTTTTTACATTTAAAGACTAACTATAACCCCATCCCTTAAAATAAAATACAGTTTAAAAACACTTAAATATAGTTATTTCAACTAGTCTCTTAGACTACTCAATGAAAAGCGCTAAGAGTAAGTTTTCCTAGTAATTTTAGTAGTAAAGACCGATGGTTTTCAGTGTGACGTCCTCAATATGGTCTATTTAATATACATCTTGTTACAGAAAGATACTAAAGCCATGCATACAGTGGCTTTAATACGTACTAGTCTGAAACACTTCTTGGTAAATGGCACCATACTGTTAACCTAGATCGTAAATCTATCCATCTACTACAGCTACAAAAGCTTGGTCTAAACGTACTTCCTAAATTGTTTTTATATATGCATGATGTTGAATGAAAACTGTGATGCATAGCACGAGGTAGATAGTAAGTTTTAACTTTGACAACCCTAGCAATACGTGTATTTTGCGTTCAGTCATAAAATAAAAATGGTATGTAGAATTTTTTTTTATTTTACGCCATAAAGCTTAACCAAAATGTCTTTTTAACGTACTTACAGAGAAATTTAATGTTGTCTAGACGGCTCATAAACTACGCAGTTATGCGTAAAGTTTTTAAGATAAATTATTGTCAATCGGTGTCAACATCGGTTTAATTACGCAAAACATTTAAATTATTAAAGTATTCATACTACTTTTGCTGCGTAAGTAAATTTCATCATCATAATCATCATCAGCCTGTGATAGTCCACTGTTGGACATAGGCCTCCCTAATATACCCCTATCCATTAGAGGGTTTTTGGACCTATCCCACCTCGCTGGTCCAATGGGTTGGTGGGTGGACCGACTTTTACATGCCCATTCGACGCATGGATCAGCTTACTTTTCAGACAATTGGGTGATCGGCCCAAATTGCCCAGACCAACAGGAAACAACAATGAAAATTTGTTGAGTCCCGCAGGATTCGAACCCACGACCTCCGGTTTCTAAGCCACACGCCTATACCATTAGGCTACGGAGGCAGTAAAAAATAAATATAATATATATATATATATATATAAATAAATTATATATATATATATATTATTCGTATATTAGCACTATAACATAGCCTAAAATTCCATTATAATGTTTGAGAAAACTGTTATAAATAAAAAAAATAATTGTAAGGAAATAAACGTTTGATAACTATATAAAAACATTAGTAATTTGATCATCAACATCAGCCTATGTTACTCCACTGCCGGACATAGGCCTCCCCTAATGCACGCCTTCTCAATTAGGGGATTTTTAACCGTATCCCACCATGCTAGTAAAATGCGAGTTGATGGGTGGGCTGACTGACTATTTCAGACAATTGCGTGATCGGCCCAAATTGTCCCAACCAACTAGGAAACAACTTAGAAAAGTAGTTGTGTCCCTAGAATGTGTGGCTAGAATAGCGCTAGGTAATATTTTTATGATACTTATGCCGAGAATTTCCTGAGTCAGATAAGCTGTCCTATCTAGAAATCTAGAACAGTATAAAAATTATGCTCTAGTTGTTTGGTAGTTTGTGGGATACGGTCAAATTTTCTAATGTGAGTCAAAACCTTATCCTAATTTCAATATTAGGTTGGACCCATCTTTCGTACGAAAACATAATCTCGTCCCGACCGGAAATCGGATTAAATTTGGACCCTTGAATTTGAAAGCAATTTACGACAAAATTGAAGACAAACTTAACTTATTACTTACCGAATTTTCTTATAAAAAAATCTAATGGGTCATTTATATATCACTACGCGGATATAATTGCGAGCTACAACTAGTTTGTTATAAAACTGCGTAAACTGCTTAAACTGCAGATGCTTTAACTTTTAATTTCACAGCAAAATATATAAATGAATATTTTTTTCTGACCTGAATAAGGCACTTATTGGCATCTCGGTCACAGTGGTTTTTTTATTGGCTACGCAGGCAGACGAGCAGTCGGCCCACTTGATGGTAAGTGTTTACCGACGCCTATAGACATTGGCAATACCAGTGGTATCACCAACACTGTACCTACCGTGAGACATAGAATATTGAGACTCGTTTACTCAGTAAATACGCTGGCTACGCTCCCATCTGCTTTGCGGCAAAAATAGGCACTGCGGTAGTATAGGGGCGACAGTCCCCTGTAAAAAGAGGACCTGTCCCCTACAGGTAAGGCATCCTATCATTAATGTAAAGGATAGAATATAACATTTAGAACAATAATAGATACAACAAAATGCGGTATCAAATTAGAGTAAGAGTAAGCGTTAACGTCTTTCGGATTTTTCGGTTATAATTTTTCTCTATATGTTTAAGTGAATTTCTCTTTGAGAATGAACGAGGAGAGAGGGTGGATAATAGCATTAAAAGAAGTAAATGATCTATAAAAGTATTATTCGTGCAAATGAAATTGTCAAAATTCAAAGAGCGGTAAAAACAATGTTCCTTGAATAAATAATCGCCCGGTTTATTTTTCATATAAAATATTTGCCGTGTTTTCGTTGTATATTATTATGATTTTTTTTACTTGTTATTGAAAAATTACAATTAAAATAAATGTGTCTTCAACCAATGCAAACTTTAACTTGTTTAATTGTCTTAACCTTATAGATATAGTAAAATATTATTGTTCTCTAAGCCGCTTTTTACTACAGCGACCGATTTGTATTAGAGATAAAACGCGGGAAAAATTATAAGGCACAAGTGTCACGTCCATTAACTATGGTGCCTCCCTCTTCCTTCACTTTCATAGTCCGATGGGTGGCACAACCGATACGACTTGAGAGAGATCAGGCGCAGAATCGACGTTTAATATGCCTGTCCGACGCATGATCATATTACTTTTCAGGCAATAAAACAACAATCAGGCAATGAAATATTTATGAGTTCCAGTATGGTTCGTACCAATGACGTTCGAGCCCAAGACCAAGCGGCCTATCTACTCTCACTATGATTTGGGTAAACAATACATATGTACACACTATGTGATAGTGAACAGGTGGGATGCCGATTTTCGTGCAATAGCCGGATCAAGTAAAAAAAGAATAAACAAAATCGGAGCATTAGGAGCGGAGCAACGAGGTAACATATTTAAAAAAAAATCTTACGCTCCGAACTGAGTACCTCCTTGTTTAGGGAAGTCGGTCAAAAACTTGAAGAAATTATATTTAAAATTTAACGTTGGAAAGTAGATAGTATATTTCTTAACCAACAAATTTAAAGCTCTCATCGTTGAGAATATTTAAATATTTGCCAAATTTTCTTGTATTAAATTGTAGTTAGATAGGAAAGATTATTGTCTAATGTTCGGGCGCCTCTATCGATAGGAAAATTACTTTGAAAATTTCGAGAGCACTGGAAGAGGATAGCAATTTCCATAATTAAATTCATTGTGATCGGCCACCGTGGTCGTTCTGCCTATGACAGTTCTAATAACAGTACAATAAGTTTTAGCATATTACTGTGTATGACTTGTGGGTTTTATTTATTGTACATTTTACATTTTTTTTTAATTTAAAGAAATTGTTCAAATCTTATGAATTCAGCTTGTGGCATTTAATTAAATCGCATTCAAACTTACGGTCACAATTTGTAGAATAATAAGTGAAAATTTCAAAACGTGATGGTTTATATAAAAGAATCTATTCGTAATTCTACCTTAATGATTATTTATGCTGTAAATCGTTTTTTGGTTACCAAAAATTGCATCTACAGTACACTTTACCTCACCTTTACTACAAGTTTCCTAACGATATTTTGGATAGAACTATTTAGTCTGGTTTGGCATTTAAAGTTTTTGGTATTATCATGTTAGTATTTATTTATTTTGTTTTTAAATTGATATTTGATTTGCGCACATTTTATAAGTCTTTCTCTCAACGATCACTAGTCCTCAAAAGTAATCTAATCCACAAACTACAGATCAGCTGAAAGAGACTTAGAATAATTACTAACAAAGTAAGCCATAGCAACGAAGCGGCGTCGAACGTAAGCGTTGTTTTAGACGACTGACACTCAGTGACTGATTATGGTGACATTTCATCACGTTGTTGCTTTTAGGTTACTTTTTTCATCTATTTCAAGTCTAACTTGCTTAAAATATAGATGGCGAAGGTCCTTTGTACCTTTTATTTATGCTTTACCGGCGCCTATTAAAATCCTGTAGCAAAATATCAACACTGTTGCGTTGTCTTCTTAGATGTGTAGTTCTGCTGGCACTATGATTGTACACATTCAATACAATATTTTACAAGCACAGTACATATTGACAAGCTGTTTGTCAAAGTTACTCCGCTTCTTAAGTTAAGGTGATCCCAAACCAGATGGCCAGACGAGGTTGCTGTTCGAGAATCTTCCGCCTCCTATGGTTGTCGGTTCTTAAACCATAGCTGACCCTTGGTCATTTTGTGACCTATGTTGATTCTATAGCTCCCTGATGTCGGCATTACGGGAGAAATTACTAAGATTAGCCTTTAAATATAAAATTCACAGCTAGTTTCAAAACGTAATACTCGAGCCTCATCTAAGTGCACTAAAAAGCCTGCCTGGGGACTGATTCTATGGCCATTCTTGGATACTTTAAAAGTAAAGGGCATAATTAATCGTTTTAAAAAGCTTTTGTAATTAAAAGTACTAAAACTGCATGATTTGGTGTCCACCAATATATACAAGGAAGTTTATAAAACATAAATACCAACGGAGGTCGGTATCTGCTATAAATATAAGTTGTACATGTAACCTACCAGAAAAGTCAATATTTTATTTTGGCTTGGTATCGTGGTTGTAATTGATAACCTGATTCTGATATTTTTGTTTCACGGCTTATTTCTAACAGGACGCTGTACTTTGCTTAGGTCTATACTAAATTATTAACATAATAAAAACAGTGGCAAGTCAAACAGAGTCAAAGGTACGCTCGCAACCCTGCGTCTAATTATTTTAACTATTGCCTATCTAGTTATTAAAATAACTATTGTGCACTTTTGACTAGAACTCCGTAGTACATTAAAACCATTGCATATCGCTGAAGTAGGTGCGCTGTAGTACATCCCTTTTTTTTTTTACCGTGGGGAAACGCATACCCGTCCTCACGGGGGCAAAGACGGATTATGTCGGACTCGCACCGACTAAAACCACCACGTTGTTCCTTCCTGACGCCTTTAGGGTGGGGTCACAGGAAAGTGCTTCCACTCATCTGCAACCCCACCAGCGCTAGCCGCCGGAGCAGCTCCGTCTCGGCCTTACGGCTATCTGCCTCCCTCTGGGCGCGTCGGAACTAACGCGGCCCTTCGTCTCGGCCCTTGTATTCAGGTAACAGACTCCCCCGAGTCTGTTACTCAGGGGCTATGGGAGCCAGGAGTTCCCAACCCACGCAGGGACAAGACTCCTAGCCCCCAGCGGCGGTCCGGATGTTAAGCTCCGCCGCTAGCTCCATTTCAGCCGCAGAAGGAGGAGAGATCGACGACACCATGCCGAATGTCCCCTCCTCCACACCGCATCAGCGGTGCGCCCCGCCAAGTCGCGGAGGATAGGGAGAGCGGCCTACGGAATACCGACGCTCCTCTTCCCCCGCGACTTCACCTTCCTTGCGAGGGACAGGAAGGGTGGCACACCTACCTCCTGCAACCGTCCCTTGCACCCTCCAAAGGCGCATCCAATGCGGGCTTGTTCAACCCGCTTGGAGCAGCCTCCTCCACGGCCGGCCTTACTCCTGAGGCCGGCCAGGTTCATCTTAGCTTCCCCGCGGCTGACCCAAGGCGCAGGTATTGCTACGACAAAACGAGAACCTGTTCGGGGGGACGGTAGTACATCCCTAATCGAACCTCTGTCAATACGGGGAATGACTTCAAAGAACAAAAAACACTATTCACTATACCCCAATTTATGTTTTATTACGTAACTGATGTTAATAGTGCGTTATCATTTTTTTTATTATTGTTATTATATATTTAATTTCCTCCGAAGCGTGTTAGTATGGGCGTGTGCTTTAGAAACCGGAGGTCGTGGGTTCGAATCCTCCAGTTGGTTAGGGCAGTTTGGGCCGATCACCCAAATATCTAAAATGTAAGATGATCCATGCGTCGGATGGGCATGTAAAAAAAGTCGGTCCACCTACCAACCCGCATTGGATCGGCGTGGTGGGTCCAAAACCCCCTAATAGATAGGGGTATATAAGGGGAGGCTTATGTTCAGCAGTGGACTATCACAAGCTGATGATGAATGAATGATAAATATTTAATATATTTTTAAAATTATTATTATTTAACTTGTAGGAGTTTATTTGAGACAAGTTTTTATTAATATTAGTTTATAAAATTTTTAGCAAATAAAAAAATAAAAAAAAGGTCAGACATAGCACTTTTAAAAGCTTAAATAATAAAAGCTATATTGTATTAGCTTATATATCACTTCGTACCTAAATCACTGTATAGATTAATTTTAGTTAGTTCAGTAGATTACTCCCACAAGATTAGAGACAAGGCCTTATATCTTATCCATCTCTTTCAAGCAAGATTCTAGTTAACCGCAAAGTGAGCATGATAAGGCCAACAGCAAATGATAAAAATAAAATATAGTTTTATAATTGAACATTGAATATAAAACTGAGAGATGCCTCTATAGGGGGCCATTAAATATTGTTGAGACATCTCATAAATTACGAACGGTTGACGTATTGAATTACAATTTCTAAGTAAATTTATATTACCCCGTGACTCTGTAAATCGTAATTATGATAAATTATATAAAATTAATTTCAAAAAGTTGGAGGTAACTTAGTGAATAATTTATACCTCCCACCTCGCTGAACTTCTTATAACTACCATAGTATAATGAATAATTTTATAATCAGAGGTAGTGTGTTCGAGTTTCACGGGTTTTGAAAAAAATTGTGATGATGTTTCAAATCATCTCCTTACTTATAAAAAGGATAAGCCCTAGATGGGCATGTGAGATTTAGTGTTTTTGTCTGATCGCTCTCCGGATTGCTGTCCTCTGATCTGACCTATAAATCAACGTTAATGGAAGAGGAAGTATACGTAATTCTGCGCACAGTACCTACTTTTGCAAGATATTATAAATAAATCTTGTAATAGCTCACACTGATATATTAAGGTCATGCCTTTACAATCAGTACAATTTTGAAACAAGATTTAGACAAATTTTATAAAATAAATTAAAAAAAACAGCTGCATAAATTAGGTTACGTTTTAATATTGTTGTTACTTTATGTGGCAGTTTAAGATTTGCTAAAATATTAAATTATAAAGTAAGAAAGGCACTTAAGAAGTGAAGTTATTGTTTAAAAAATATCCCTATTTAAGTATCACAAAAACCGTCCTAAGTATACAATTTTATACATTATTAATATTTAATCAAGGGGACAAGGGAACCCAGGGACTTAAGTCTTTATCATTTAAACAGACTTGGTCGATGTTCACCTATCAGGAGCATTAATAGCCTTTTACGCTATTAATATTAGCTTTATTTCTATCAATACGTAATAATACAATTTATTTTAGCAAACTAAATAATTATAGTTATTTTCAAACACTTTTGATAGACTATCTATGAAATATAGACGAACTCGTTTATCACAGCGTGGCACAGGTTTGTGGTTTATAACTTCTGGGCTACTTATGCATTATAAAATATTGCGCAAGGATTCCTGTTATTTTTATAGAATTGTATAATATTTAACAACAAATTTTAATTAAAGCCTAATACATATATTGAGTAAAGCTCGGCTCAAAGGTTAGTAGTTAATTAATATGTTCTACTTGAAGTGCACGTATCCAGAAACGATTATTTTGTTAGAAATAATTAACTGAGGTGACATCGTAAAAAATAACTCACAGGGTGGCTAAAAATTCTAATTTTTGTTTAAATTTTTTGGCCATTTATTAAAATGAAATATGAGTTTAACTGCTGGTAAGAAATTTAATATTGTCTAGACGTCTCATAAATCACGCAGTTATACGCTGCATTATGGTTAACGATGATGTTTGTGGTGTAGCATTTTTCAAGATCATATAATTATTAAGACAGCCTTTGAGCAGTCTAAAAAAGACTAGGAAGATGAAAATATTTAGACTAATTGACAAGGCTTTTACAAACAAATTATACTTACTAATAAATATAAAATAAGGAATAAATAAGAGAAAATCATAAAATTTTACAAGATAATCAAACGTAAAAAAGGTATTAACTCTTGATATATTTTAAACCTCGCAGTAGATGACTAACGACATTTAATTTTTGTACGATGTGGTCAATATTTATTGAAGGAAATTTGTCTATTCAAGCATTGATCATGATTTCCGTTTTGTATTAAATATGAATAAAGGACTAACTTGACATACATAAAAAAATATATTTCTTTTATCTTTTAATTATCGTTTATATACGTAAATTAAAAAATTACTTGGGAAGATGCTGAAGCCTGTAACACAGTTTCTACTAGCACACACTTCAAAGCTTTCACATACAATGTACCTTAACTTACAAAATAAAGAGTTATTATTATTGTTTTTTTTTTAAGAATTTTCTCACCTGGGTGAGGGGAAATTTTAATACAATAAATAAAATATTACGTATATACGAATAATAATACAATAAATATAATAAACATTAAATATATAGATACATCTCAGCCAGACGGAAGCCCTCGGCAGGGGAGACCAAACAGCCGAGGGTTAGGTCGAAAGGGAGAGGAACCGGCGCTCAATGCGAGCGGTGTCCAGAAGCACCGCTTTTTGCATTTGAGCTAGAAGCGGTCCGTCACGGAGTCCCAGCTGTCTCAGATGTTGTGCGAGGCTCACTGGGATTAACCCGTTTGCAGAAACGACTATAGGGATAATTTCGGTCGGCATCCCACATGTCAGTCACCTCGTGAGCCAGATCCAGATATTTTCGTTTCTTTTCTGTTTCGGCTTTCACGAGGTTCTCGTAAAATGGTATCGTGATGTCAACCAAAAATACCCTTGACAGTGCCCGGTCCATCAGCACAATATCAGGCTTGTTGGCCAGTATCGTTCTGTCCGTGATGATGACCGGTCCCAATAGAGCCTAGCGCGATCATTTTCAAGCACGGCGTCCGGCGAGTACTTATAATACGGCAATCTCCGTTCCACGAGACCGTACTTCAGAGCAATCTCTTGGTGGAGTATCCTGGCTACTAGGTTGTGCCTGTGCAAATTCTCAGTGTTAGAAAGAGCCGAACAACCGGAGATAACATGCCGCAGGGTCTCCCCAGGATGGCGACAGGCTCCACAAGCGTCTGTGGTGCCATCCTTAAGGATATATCTCCTGTAGTTGTTGGTCTTAATGACCTGATCTTGTATTGCACAGGCAAAACCCTCGGTTTCTCCGAAGAGATTACCAAAACATAGCCAGTTTACTAAGGCGGTAGCGTCTATATGAGGCTCATGAAGAGCTTTGTAGATCCGCCCGTGTAGCTCTTTCCCTTTCCATACAGTCTCACGGTCGGAGATGCTCAGCACTGCTGGGTCTTGCCACTGCTCGTTGGCTAAGGATAGAGGGGTAAGTCCTTTATCACTCTCAATGACGCCTGCGTAGAATGCATCATCCGATTTCGCCAGGACGTACTTACGGAGGCTGCACACTTCACGATTATGCATAGCAAGGGCGCTTAACAAGCCCCGCCATGCTTCCATGGTAAGTACAACCTCATCACTGATGATCTCGGGTGGTGCATCCTGTGTGACGTCGAAATGGTGCCGACTTTTCTGTCCAGGGCGTTTAGCTCGGTTTAAGACCACCAGAGAATGCCAAAAGTATAAACAAGGACGGGCATAACCCAACCGTTATACGCGTGTACTTTCTTTATGCCTGACAAAAAGCTATTATTATTATTATTATTATTATAAAACTTTGAAAGCTGGTGCTAGAATCGATTCACACACGAAGTAATTTATTTTCAAATCGTTCACATTTAAAAACTGTAAAGATTTGAAATTACTTAAAATCATAATTTTATAGAAAATATGAATTTAGGTTACATTTAATTATATACTTTTTTAGTTACAAAATAACCCGTAAACGTTCAAGGTTAAGATATAATCTTAAGCTTCTGTTGTAAAACAATGCGTTAATTGTGATTGTTAAATTCATATTGATTAATTCCCTTTCCAAACAAGTAATAATATCAAAATCAAACTGATACGTGAAATACTATAACATGTTTTAGGTGCGATATTGAGTAAACTTTCAAGAAGTATAGCAATGTTTTCTAGGTTCTAATGTAACACATTCTTTGTGTAGTCATATCAGTTTGTTCTGATATTGCTTATTGCTGCATAGCTTGTGAAATAAGACAAATTTTCCCATTTTCTTCGTAGGAGCAAATCGACTGCAAATAAAAGTAAGCCGGGACAAACATTGATTTATTTGTATCGAAATTTTATTTACCATACAAATCTTCCCCAATTTTATTGAATATGTAGAGTATAAGAAAAGAAAGTCAGCAAAAATATTTTAGTCAATATTTTGTGTAGGAAACTGTATATTTCAAAGATTATATAAATAAGCCCACATTCCAAGTGAAAGTGTAAACTTCTATACTGAATAAAGATATATGAATTTAATTGTTAATTACACGATTTAAAAGAAGTAATTATGTGCAACGATTGAATGTTAATTAATCAAACTTTGCTATCATATGTAAATACCTAAAAATTATATTGGTGGTTGGTAAACAACGCGGTGAATAGATATAGAATAGAAAATGATGTTAAATGAGCATCCATTTAACATCATTTTTTTGAGACCTTCCTATCGTCTAAGGTGGGCTCAACTAAAACTAACATGCTACCAAGGCTTCATTGTCCGAAGAAAAATGTTTTACGGCAATCATATATTTAACAATGCTTTTCTCTCTACAGAGTTCGTTATTATAATAATTTTAGACAACATGAATCTTAATAGTCTAGTCTTCCAATAATTTTGATGTATCGTTTGGGCAAAGAACCCGGTTGGCGGATTGATATTTCGGAAAAAGCAGTTATCGGTGTTTAATTCTAACAAGTTAACTTAAACATAACTTAACCTTTTTTTCTTTACAATCAATAAGTAAGTGCTTGTATATTAAGTAAAATAAATGGAATTTTATTTTTCAATTTCATGTATGCATGTAATCATCTTTATATTGATGACTTTCACACTGACTTTGGCTGACTTTCATTATAAAAAGACCATCGGGGATAGAATCCGAGTTTAAAATTAAAGTTATCTGTAATTCTCAATATGCTGATAATTTCTGTACATAAAATAAACGCTAGCATGAAATTAAGTGACTTGGCAGCGCATACATACCAAATAAGCCGTTGAATTTTTACTAAACTTGTAGTATAGATGATTTGTGTAAAGTTCTGGTTCGTGGGAGGACTATTATAATAAAGTTTCCTTTAGCTCTTTTTGTCAATTGTCGGACTTCGTTAAAATTTATATAGCACGAAAACTTTTTATTGGTTTTAAATGCTAATAAGTTACCAGACAGTCTAAAATTTTACTTAATTATTTTTGTCATTAACAGTTCGCATTTGATTAATAATCCATTAATTACCTGAAAACGCTACCTTTGTTAATACAATTCTATAACAAAATGTTAATTAAGTGACATTTTTCTATATAAATTTTCTATTTTCTCAATGAAATAACAATGGACAAAAATGTTGTTAATTATTTACTGGTATTAAGTGTGTCCCTATTATGCAACAACCTTTTTTTTAAATATTTTCCTTAAAATCTATTTAATTTTCCTTAAAATCTTAAAAAAAAAACAACAAATCAATTCCTGATGAATGCAATTTTTATGATAAAATAAAAGGGGCAAAAGAGACGAACGGTTCTCTTCCATTATTTCGTAGGTTTTCATATCTGGCTAAGTACGAAAATAACATAGCTGCATTAGTTAACAAGGTTTTTTTAGCGAATATTCATATTTAAAATAAACTTAAGGTTATAAAAATTAAAAGGCGCGAGATATTCAGTAAAATACCCCGTAATGTTTCCATCCTCTTTATGTTTCACTCTCAAGTGAATTTTCTTTTATATGTAAGTATTTTATTTAATAAAAAGTACTTAATAAATAAAATGACTTTACGGCTTTTTTTTTGTGACTGCCTCCGTAGCCTAGTGGTATGGGCGTGTGCTTTAGAAACCGGAGGTCGTGGGTTCGAATCCTGCGGGGACGCAATAAATTTTCATTGTTGTTTCCTAGTTGAGTTAGGGCATTTGGGCCGATCACCCATTTGTCTGAAAAGTAAGATGATCCATGCGTCGGATGGGCATGTAAAAGTCGGTCCACCCACCAACCCGCATTGGACCAGCGTGGTGGGATACGGTCCAAAACCCCTTAATGGATAGGGGTGTATTAGGGGAGGCCTATGTCCAGCAGTGGACTAAAACAGGCTGATGATGTATGTATGATTTATGATGTTACGGATTTTATCGCTCGTCGCTCATCGTTTATTTTAATAAAGTCATTTTGTATAATTATGAATAATATTCGCGTAAACAATAGAAAAAAAAGTACTTATTAAAACAAAATGCATTCTAATCAAATGTGTTTAGAGTGGTTTGTTTCCTATCAAATCATTAATTTAGTATTTATTCACTTCCTATTTTTTATGATAAAAAAATTACACGTGTTTTTTTCGCATTTTGGAAATATACATGAAAAAAATCAAAGTATGCTTACCTCTATTTTAATAAATAAAAGAATACTTTTACTATAAAGAATATATGTTGAATAAAAGTTTCTTTTAGGGTGCAACTTAATAATTACACTAATTATCTCGTAATAAGTTAATCAAAACCAAAAAGTGAATGGTGTATTTTTTTCACTATTAACATTACTATCTGCTGCAAACTTAATTGGCTTAAAATCTAAAAGTAGCTGTTTAAAACCCCAAGGTAAGCTACAAAATGCAGAAACGTATCAGTAGTTTACAATGTATCGGATTATATAGTCCAAATAAAGTAATTTTTTTCCTTTTCCCTAGGCTCAACTTTATCGCTCAGTTTAAATTTGTTATTGTGTTTGTCATTATACTGAACGCAATAAAGTGTTTTAAAACGCATTTAGAAACAATTTTCGACACTTACGCTCGCTTTTATAATTCTCAAATGCAACATTAAATATATTTTCTTAAACCCTGGACCATATACAGCGCCAAATGTGGGTGAGTGAAGAAATATATGTAAATTTTAAAATTACTTTATGACATGTAGGTATTTGTCTTACGTTATTGTTACTGTCAATAGAAACAAAATATTTTCCTTAGAATCTTAAAGACAATATTTTTTTTTCAACTTGATAGCTACTTTTCAATACAAATTGAAAATATTACAATACAACAAAATGTAACAAAATTTTTAAAAGTTCGTTTATCGATATTTAAAATCAATTTAATTTTTACTCATAGCAAAATTATATTACCGTGACTTTATTTCACCTCTCATACTGCAAATTTACAAGTTGTAAAAACTATTATATCTCCTTTCAAAACAAATTTAATTTTGGAAATATCTCACCTTTTCTAGTGCACTCGAGAAATCAAAGTAATTGCAAGAAGCACTAGTCCATAAGTAATCTTTCACGTCTCGTCGCAACTTAGTTTCACAATATAAAACATAATTAAATTCGTCCTCGGTTAGGAAATATCCTATTTTAATAATAAATGCGAAAATCTTTATGTATAAACGTTGGATATTCTTTGAATTGACGAACAACTCAACGTCTCGGATTTTGACTAACAATGATTATACGTGAGAATAACATATTTAACCGTCTGGAAATAGTAGAAAACATACTTTGAACCTGTGTCTAATCTGTAATGTGTGGTTTTAAATTTACATTCATAAATAATTGCGTGTGCTTTTATAAAATCTGCAACACGACAATAAAGATTGGTAAAAATCTATGTTGAACCGATTACATAATTCTTTTCATCGATTAAATTCGTCTTGATTTGATTTTTATCCTGACTATTTTAAGAGCTGCTCGTTAAGCAATAAAATGTTTATTTTTTAATTCAAAACAAAGTTGAAAAAGTTTTTAAGTAACTAAAAATAAACTAGGTCCCTTGACGTTAAGTTTAATCTGTTTCATTTAATTTTATTATTAATCATGAATAAATCTAGTAAACAGGCACGTTGAGTATTATTTTTTA
This sequence comes from Lamproptera curius, assembly GCA_029286875.1. Taxonomy (NCBI): domain Eukaryota; kingdom Metazoa; phylum Arthropoda; class Insecta; order Lepidoptera; family Papilionidae; genus Lamproptera; species Lamproptera curius. Next base: position 816,179 of record JAGSMT010000074.1, on the reverse strand, counting down.
GACTTTGAAACATCTATAACTAAGTAAGAGCATAAACCAGTGCTAAGTGATAACAATGAGTTCTGAAGCAACAAAAAACTCTTGTTATGTAATTTTTGCCATTACCCTTAATGTGAAATGTAAGCAGCAAAACTCGGGAGAAATTTAATATTGTCAAGACGTCTCATAAATTACGTAGTTACACGGTGAATTACAATTTCAGATAAAATTAATTTAGTGCGGTACGTTTTTGTTACGTAAATATACAATATTAAATATTATGTTTGATATCTTCATCAAGTAACAGTTACGTTACGCAGATATAAGTCTACGTTATGCCACATTTTGAATGTCATTGCTTACTTATAAAATGATGACTATTATTTTTTTCGCTTTTTTAGTTTCCTGTTGCTTTTGTTATTTTTGTTTTCGTTTCAATTTTTTAACCAAAATTAAGTAAAAAAAGTTGAAGCTGTAAAATTTCATAAATAGGAAATATTTTTTATGGTCGCAGTCTTATTGGGGACAAATGCAAGAAATGCTTTATTCAATACAAAGTGCCGAGATTTCAGTTTGTCGGAGCCCATCAAAACTTTAATGGTCCAATAAGGCAACTCTCTTTTTTGTTAAACGTTTTACAGCACGATAAATAATACGAATTTTAAATTACTTTTAAATTATACCCGACTATTGAGCCTACTCCGAAACCAAGAAGTCTGGAGAGGGTATGATGAAATTAAATTATTGTAAGCTGTAAGATTAAACATGTATATATTATCAAGCATCATCAACATGTCTTGACGTTCTACGGCATGTTAGTAAAACGTATGATAACATTAATTTAAGACTTGGACCTGGCTATTTTAAGAGCTGGCTATTTTAAGAGTAAAGCCCTAACATAAAGCTTCAAGCTACTTTTAAAATAATGTAGCTTTTAGTCCAATAAGAACAACTTGAACTTCATGTTATAGATAATTTGAAATGTTATATTTAGGGTAAGAAGAGAACTTTTCTACTAACTACGAAAGAGATGTAGTTAGTAGAAAAGGGACTTATTTGTGTTTTATTGAAAAATCCTTCGTGTTTTTATTTTTATTTATAAGAATAATAATAAAGTAAGATCGTAAACCACTACCAAGTTAAAACAGTCAGTCTAAAAGCAATTCAAAAAACACTTATTTTTTAATTTTTGTGAAATAAATTGTAATAGAAAAGTGTGTAAATCTTTCTAGGGAGAAATTTAATATTGTCTAGACGTCTCATTAATTACGCAGTTACACGATGGATTACAATTTTTGGAACTATATAAAATAAAGTTTAATGTGGTGACATCTTTTTACCTCAAAACTGTAAATTAAGTAATAATAATAAAATAATAATACATTATTAAAGAGATAAAAATTTTGAAATTGTATTTGTTAACTCTTTAAATTATATTAAAATTGTGGATAGATGTTATATGTGTTTGCTATTAATGTAAAAAAAAATATCATGATATCATTATTAACTTAATACGTTAATAAAGTTGCTCTCAGCAATTAAGTAAAAGAAGAATTTAGGAAGGTAGGTACAAAGTTTAAAAAAAATCTACGGTGATACTGATAGAAAAACAACGGAAGAACAGAAACATTGGAGTATTTGCCCCAAAACCGTTTTATGTACGTATGTAGTTTTATGTATGTAGTGGTCTATTACAGAAACATTCTCATTAGTGATAGTTATTTTGTAGTTTTTGGGAAAATGCGTTCTTGTGAATGTCACCAAAGCATATTTAATTCCTGGGCAATCACCCTGGAAAAGGTTTTTCTCCGTCGAGAAAAATGTTAAATAATGTTTGTTTATGTGGTGTCAACAGGTACTGAGGCCTTTAAGGGGAATTTATGTTTTGTTTCGAGGAAACATTCAATTATTAGATAAAATTGTAATCCATGCGCCCCAATTATTGAGTGCTAAGCTGAAGCTTAATATGTTGTGCACGTTTTTTTGTACCTTTTTTATGTAATATTTTATTTTGTAATTGGACAAGACCAGTATTTATGTACATAACTTCTTGAGCAGTTACCTGAAACCATCCGAAGTCAGCAAACAGAAGCGAATTCAAAATGAAGGAATATGAATTGGTATTGCATGAACGTGGTTTTCTTTAGCTTACTTCTGACTAAATCGATTTAAGAATATAACAAACAACAAGAGGTTCTTAAAATCAAGATGTTTTATTTAACAGTGGGCATACTTTTATTAATTTAAAAATATTACCATAATTACATAACTTATTTTACCATTAATTTTATTATGTTTTGCCCTAAGGAGTAAAGTAAATTCACCAATGCATCATTTCCTGTAAATTATACAATATATAATTAAATAACACACTGGAGCTAAAAAAAAGTGCATACGTATAACTATTACACTGATATCTAAAGTGCATGTTAAAATATTGGAATTTTTATTTAACACACAACAATATTTAAATGATATAACTTAACGAGTATTACAAATAGTTAATCACATTGGCGCTTTATATTGTTAACTTCTTTTATAATTTATTGCCGTTTAATGCATTTTCAATTTTCACGGCAAGCCGGTATGTCAGGATGGCCGAGCGGTCTAAGGCGCTGCGTTCAGGTCGCAGTCCACTTCTGATGGCGTGAGTTCGAATCCCACTTCTGAAAGTTTATTTTTTATTTACCAATTTTAACAAAGGTAAGCTTTTATTACAAAATTCAACCCAAGACATGTTTAAACTATCAACTGAGGTATTTAATATCTTTCCTCCTATAACAGCATTTTTCGCCATATTTCGCCATATTGACTGACAATAAGACTGCATTTTTAATCTCTAATATCTTTTAAGGTATTAAAATGTCGTCTATGATACGTTTTATTTACATAGAATGAAGATTTTTGTCCATTCAATTACTTTTATTTGAACATAAACCGTATTATCTTAAACGAGATTTTAATATGCCTGATTGCAATTTTTAATAATTTTGACATTTAAATGCTTATTGTTGGTTATTTTTGAAACATGTCAATGTCAATGTAAGTTATACAATTATAAAAAACATAGTTTAAGTCCATTTCTTATATTTGAGCCAGCATGTGCAATTTAAACGCGCCAGGATATCAATTTTGACGGTGAAATTTCTTTTTCTTAAATATCCATTAAACTACTAATCAAAAAATAATAGGACCACACGACAGCTGATACCTATCATTTAAAAAAAAATAACAAAATCGGAGCACAGTGACCCAAAATCAAAAATAAACCGTGTCTGTAATTCAGGCCAGAGTCTTATTTGCATATAACTGGCAGTTATTTTTGCTTGTATTAGGGTAAAATCGCAATAAATTTTGTAATAATACTCCGGAGAGACATTAATTTAATAACCAGTTTTGACACACGTAAAGACTGCACAAATAGAGCATTTGCATAAAAAATTTGCTGCAAAAGTGTACTTTTGTTTTTTGTGGTAAATAACCGTAGTATTATGTTATATATCAAGTATTTATCTCTGACACCAAAATTATTGTACTCCATCACATTTAGCATTTTAAGTTAAAACGAAGTAGATATCACATAAGATTTTGTTTACGTACATATTTTTACTCCAACCAGGGATTAAGTTTGAATAATTACTTGATAAATACAGTTAAATTTAGCACAGGACTTAAATGGTAATGTAAGACTAAAGCTTTCATTAACACCATTTGGGGCAAACCATCGGGGTAAAATTTTAATTACACTACAAAAATTAACTACGCTTTTTGTCTCACTATACAAAGTATTATATCTCAGGCTCTGTATTCACGTCTTAAACGTATAAATGTAGTAAACTCTGTGGACAATTAACAAATTCCTTGCATACTTAATTTGAATACTAACAAGGACGAAAGCTTCAAGTATAACAATGAAATAAGCGGTCCTTGTTCAACCCTTTTGTTTTATCTATATACGAGTATGTAATGTAGTGTACTTTTAAGCCAGATATATTGCGGCTGAAACTCCTAAAACGGATGTTGAACATAAAACATCACCCAAAAATGACAAGCTTTTGTTTTTAATGAAATATTAGTACATATAAATTAGAAATTTATACATTATTTAATAATTTCATAAAATGATACAACAACCATATTTTCGGTAGACACCCAATCTTACGTTTATATAAAATTTCATTAAAACTAGATTATCCAGAAGAACTCGTAAAACGTTCAAAACGCTTTAAAATAGTTTAATACTGACGCGGCGTGTCTGCGCAATTGATCCTGTTATTTTACAGCTTTAAATAATGACTTCTAGATTTATGACATTTACGTGCAACTTGTAATAAAATTAAAATGATCCCATAAAACTAACACGAATGACTATTTCTTTTATTCCTAACATAAATTGTTAGATTCTTTTAAATACGTAACCTCCATTTGCATCCAAAGGTAGCTTTATTTCCCGAGGCCATATATATACTTTTTCTTGGCATATCATAGTTCTATATTTCGTATATAAATATGTAATTAATTATACCATGGTATTAAACGACTTGTTTATTAAATATCTTGAATTATAAGACAGTGGACGGTTAATTTGCAGTAGTTTCATTGAGAAAAAAAGTCACTCAGTATTCCCATTTTACAATGCCTGTAGACTAAAAATAGACTTAAAATCGTTTTTTTTAATTTAGTTATAATAATATAATACTGCCTCCGTAGCCTAGTGGTATGGGCGTATGCTTTAGAAACCGGAGGTCGTGGGTTCGAATCCTGCGGGACGCAACAAATTTCATTTTGTTTCCTGTTGCTGGCGATTGGGCCATCACCCAATTGTTTGAAGTAGATGATCCATGCGTCGGATGGGCATTAAAGTCAGTCCACCACCAATCCCATTGGACCAGCGCGGTGGATCGGTCCAAAACCCTAATGGATAAGGTGATGGGCAGCCTATATCCAGCAGTGGACTATCACAGGCTGATGATGAACGATGATGAATATAATACTATATATAGGTTTATTACCACTAGGCCAATGAGTTTTATTCTTTAAATATTAGTAATAAGAAACAGGTCTAAAACTGTGTAAGAACTTAAAATAGTAATTCTAATGAATCTACATATTTGGATTTTTCAAGTTATTTAAATATATTTATTCGACGTTTGATTCTTCAGCATCCATGATCAGGCAGACTAGTTGTTATATAGTATATACAATACCAACTTACAAATAAGTGATTGATATGTATAATCAGCTAAATAAGAATAAATTAGTAATTCTAAATTGATATTAAGTTATTTCTAGAATTTGGGTCATTTACATAGCTACTCGTGCTGTCAAGGACTTAAATAATATATCTATAGAAAAAATATTGATGTTTACATATTAATTATAATATTTAGGATAATTTGGATTTTGGGATGATTAAAATCATAAACAAAAAGAAATTTACGTGACTAAGCTACAATGATAATATTGAAGGATTTGTCATAGATAAAATGTGTCCACATTTTCATTAATGCATTTTAAAATTCATTTAAAGAATTATTTCTAAAGAAAAATCTATTTATCCATCTATTTATTTCATAGATGAATAATAATTGATCTTAGGTACAAGGAAACTACGCTTGTTTAATGTTTATTGAGGTTTTTGCACTCATGCGAATTGGGAACATAATTGAATGTTTCGTTGCGATATATCTTATACTTATGCTGTATAGATATTTATAATTTTTAGCGACTTGAAGGTATTAAATATTTAAGCTGATGGTGTTGTTAAAGTGTCTGTGTATAGACGGCCAAATCATATGACACCTAAAATTCTTAACTTATTGATTTTAATATGATTATAATAAAATTGATGTATAGTCTGTTAATTAAAATTAATTTTATTGAACTTCGTTTAGTGGGTCGAGCAATGTATAGAGAGTGGCCCATGTCCTTTACGAAACCCATAGTGTATTAAATTTTAATACCATTTATTCAGGTCAGGATGGCCGAGCGGTCTAAGGCGCTGCGTTCAGGTCGCAGTCCACTTCTGTGGGCGTGGGTTCGAATCCCACTTCTGACATTATTTTATATATTTACCCGTTCTAAATATTCTGCAATACTGTAGCTTTTGGCGTACTAGACAATATATACTACTAAACAGAAGGTGATCCTGTCGGTTCAATTTTTGAAACACCGTTCTAAATGTTTTACTTAGCAGCAGAAATAGGCTGCCTCCGTATCCTAGGGGTATGGGCGTGTGCTTTAGTAACCGGAGGTCGTGGTTCGAATCCTACGAGGACTCAACGAATTTTCATTGTTGTTTCCTAGTTGGTTAGGGCAATTTGGGTCGATCACTCAATTGTCCGAAAAGTAAGATGATCCAGTTGGGCTCCACCGCTAGCACCGGTTCGGCCGCAGAAGAAGGAGAGATCGACTACATCATGACGAATGTCCTTTCCTCCACACCAACGGTGTGGCACCGCCGAGTTGCAGAGTATAGTCCTTATGTCCAGCACTGGACTAATCCAGGCTGATGATGATAATGAGCCAAAATAATTATTTCTAAGTGAATGTACAAAGTTAAGCCTTTGACCCGATGAAATCAAGCAAACATTACAGGAATGAAAACAAAACGACTTACTTATAATATTTTATAATATTCTATTATAGTCATGAACGTTTCCCCCATCAACACGGAAGACGTTATTTAACTTCTCTAATTTGGTCATCTAAGTCATTAAAAGGTAATTTCAGCTTTCAAAAGAAAAGGCAGGCACAATTCCCGCTTCCTAATATCGCTCTTGGCTATGCCAATGTCATTAACATATTTTAGCGAACGTAGACTAAACAGAAGTTTTGAATTGACGCCGGAGCAGAAAATCGTACCATTAAAAATCGCGCTTCTACCTGTAAGTCTATCGCTTAAATTGTATATTAATATATTTTACGCATAATAAAATATTAATATATTTTAAGGCGAAAATCAAATAATATGTTTTATTTATGCATGGAGAGGCATTGTAAGTGTCGTGAGGATTTATATAAAATGTGATTTTAATCAGGCCCAATTTCAAAATCGTATTTTATGCTACCATTGGGGCTGTGGGAGGATTTTGAAAGAAGAAAAGACGACGTATAATGGAAAAGGGTGTATCATTCAACCGTTTTTTTATAGGGCTAAAATTATGTTATTTCTCTTCTCTTTGAATGAACGGCATGGTGACAATTATTTTGTCCTCAGTTTATTTAATATTCATTTACAAGAATCTTTATTTTACTTAATTATTTTAAAAATCGTATAATCAATATTGAAAAAGACAGTTAGCATGATGAAAGAGCATTTCCAACTCACATACGTTTAACAACGAGTTGTTTGACATGAAATGCTACATGAAAAATGTTTGTGAAAACCCTTTTCTAAGCAATTCAGCACATTTGTGGAGAGTTTAATCTTAATTACAGTAAATTACATGTTATTTTTTTATATCTCAATAAAAGTGTAATTTTTTTTTTCAAATATTTTTGATGACAAATTTCGTCGATAGATGAATTACATACACTGTCACACTTATACGTCAATTACGTGGTTTTAAATAAAAAAAAATGTAAAATACATTGGACCGCATGACAGCTACTACCTACCATTAAAATATGTTTTAATTTTTTTATTTGATGTGCATAAAACGTGAACAAAAAATCCTTTTATATAAACGTACACTGTATTACTGTAAATAATCTTTGAGTATGCTTCTTTTAAATTAATTCGACTTTATTGTAGACGAATAAAATAAGTACAATTAGCGTTTGTAAAATAATCGCACAAGGTGTGAGTTTTGTTCCCATATTTTTTATTTTATTAAACATCTATTCGACTACTTATTAGACAATTATTTAAAAAAGACAAAATAGCTACTACATATTATTTGAAAAGAGAATGATCAAAATCGGGGGACTAAAGGCGAGCAACGAGGAACATATTAAAAGAAAACATACTCTCCGTACTGAGTTCTTCCTTCTTATGGGAAGTCGGTCAAAAATAACTTAATTAACTTAGTGCATGTCAAATATTCCACTAACACTACATAAAGTATGAAAAATATGGAATAATTATTAATTAATTTTATGGAGCCCGTCATTTTTTATAATTAAAGCAAATTTTAATGATTTGCTGTAAGGTTGTTGATATATTGCTTGTTTACCTCATTATTTCTCATAATTATTCGAATTGAAGAAAAACACTGCTTGAGTTATTAATTATTGCCCGTTTAAAAATAATAATAGTTCTTTAAGTGCTAAACGCATTATATAATTTCTAATATCTGAATAATCAACAGTTATAAATTATAAATAAACAGCAATTATTCGTAGCTTTTGCATTGCAATTGTCGATTTTAAACAATTTCAATGCAATGAACGTCAGATTTAACAAGTAAAAGTAAAAGAAATGAGAAGTAAAAGCCATTATTTTTCTATTTGTAACAGATAGTCACAAGTAGCATATCACCAATATTATTAAAACTTCCCTTATGCCGCCGGTGCTACTAACAAACTCAAAAAGTAATAAATAACTGTAAATATTAATACCGACATTCTTGTCTAATTATATAATTGTGTTGTATATATAATTTGAGATTATATATTATAAGCTGCTTAGTCGCTTTAGAGTTAGGCAGTGCCCGACGGAACATCAATCAAAATAAATTAGACGAAGACCCATAAATTACAAGTATACTAACGACCCATAAGTTTCTAATCAACAATCACAAAAGTTGGATGTTGTTTAATTGTGGCTGCCTAATTCAAGCTTGCTTAGTTTATAATGAGGCGAATTGCAAGAAAAAAGTATTCTCGTTCCGGTGTAGTCAATTTTTAAAGAAAATCGTCAATTTGTACTATTAAAACAAAACGGTTTGTATTTTAACTTAATATGAAGAAATTAAAATACAAATTTAATTATTATTTTTTTATATTATAATAATTATTATTATCAAACTAACTTCAAAGACCCAAAATAGTTTTTACGTTCTAAGCTATTATTCCAGTTTACTATGACGTCGACTTTTTATAGCAAATTATCTGGATGATAGACTGATAGATTTTCCATTAATATCCGGAATCAAGTTTTTATATGTCCATTCACTTACTCTCTATTTATTTTTATTTTACGTTATTTTACGTCTTTTGTAATACAAAAGTACTGTTATTTACTTAAAAAACATTACAAAAAAGGTTTGGGTTTGTTTAATAATGGGAGTTAATGTCGTACAAAAATCACATAAATTGTTATTGAAATAAATTTGAATACACAGCCGACAAGTTAGGATGGCCGAGCGGTCTATGGCGCTGCGTTCAGGTCACAGTCCACTTCTGTGGGCGTGGGTTCGAATCCCACTTCTGACATACTTTTTAATAAATACAATTTATAGTTAGATGTATGTTTACATTACATCGTCATATGTTGCCAAGCTGTATAAGTAACAAGACATAAAAAATTATATAAAACGGTCTACTCGGGAAAATTTTAAAATTTTGAATTACATTTCATAGATTAATATCTTAAAGCCATTTAAATGTCATTTTTGCCTTAAAAAAAGAAGGGAATAATCATTTCCGCCTTCTTAATAATGCCTGTGGTTTAACAAAATAAACTTATCGTCTATGACATAAAGTGAATTAAACATCATTTCGAAGACGATTCTAAATCTAACAATATTGTAATATGGGATAACAGTTACATAATGTTGCGATACAAGTTATTAAATGTTTATTAGCAACGGACCAAAGAAATGTTATGAATGTAGGACAGAGCGAATTAAAGAGGTAAACACAAAAAACGTTATTGATATACTATAGTGGTTTTTAAAACAAAAATTATTACATAACTTTTGTTTCGATACAGACATCAAAGACTATGCAATAGTATCGAATTTAAGATTCTTACGTAATGCAGTGTTAAAGAAATTAAGGTGTAACTAATAATTATTTACACTTTCTTGATAATCGTTTTCTTTGTTATCTCGAGTGATTCGGTCTCATATGTAGTCACAATTATAATTATGTCCATTCGGATACTATAATGGGGTTGACTGAAAAATGAGAGAAGAAAAACAGCGTGCTTTTCGCTTTACTATATTGCTTATTTTGGCAATTAAACTTTATGTAATGTACCAAAAATATTTCGAATACCCATACCATAAATATATCCATTCCCTAATATTTATTGCACGTTTTTATAACAAAGCTGTTGACCTAGTTTGACAACTATCTCACCTCGAATAGAAGCATAGAGAATGTTTTCGTTCTGATACCACGAAATACTTTTAAAAGTTATTCATAGCTGCGCATAGTCCAATGTACATTTTTTATGATTAATATTATATTAAATAATCCGCATTAACACATCTTCGAAATGTATGAATAAGATTTAATTATAAGGTTTTCGTTCTCAGAACTGAATAAAGTATAATAAAATAAGATAATTGACAGAAATGGAATTTGTTTTATGTCTTTCTTTACATGAAAATTATTTTAGTAGAGGACTCAATATTATTATTACTGTTACGTCAGATTATTCTTTGCTTATAACTAGCATTTATTTTTGTTTGAATTCAATTTGAATCGTGACAAATTTCAGAATAGGGTCTTATCTAACAAGTGGTCGTTTAAAGCCAAGTTTCATACGCTAAAATTAAACTAATTTACCTAAGGCTTTATCTATGACATTTAGCATAGCTGTAGGTACTTCCATGTTTTTTTTTGTTTTATAACTTTGTGTGTAATGTGTCATAAATACGCTCCAGAAGGTTTGAATATTTTATTGTTTTTCTTTTTTATCAAACAGTTTATTAGACACATTTAATTAGAAAGCAGCAGGTCTAGTAAGGTCCATATAAAGGGCAGTAAATACCGTCGTAAATGTTAAGTCTTGTCACGAGTGTTGTGTTATTACAAAACCTGCTAATCTCTACGCGGAGACTGCTTGTAATTCTCCTGCTCCATTGACCCTTGTAATATATTAATATTGCCAAATATATTACTTGGGTAATACGACCCTTCTAAGGTCTGGTAACTTTTCATTCTCCTGTGCTTAAAAAGAAAAAAGAAGTTCGAATAGGTATAGCAAATTAAGTAAAATGTGTGCTAAACTTAGAACTAGCTTAGTCATATGATGCAATAGAGTCATATAATGGCAAAGACGGGTTATGTCTCGCACAGACTAAAGCCACCCTGTTTTTCCTTTTCTGCGCCATTCTTATTTTAGGATGGGGTAATAAGGTCGTGTACCCTTCCACGTGCGCTTGTCACTGAGGGAGCCTCGTCTCTGTCTTTTGGCACACCCTAGTGTGCGTTAGAGTTGCACCTATTTGTCTTGACCCTACAACAGCACACTCCCCCGAAGAGACCCTAACCCTAGCAGGCCTTCCAGTCCCCAGCGTTAGCCTAGATATTCGGCTTCGTTTCGGCCGTAGAAGAAATAGATCGACGACACCATGTTGAACATCTCCTCCTCTTCGCACTTTATCTGCGGTGCGGTCCTGTCGAGTCGCGGAGTGTGGGGGCTCACTCTACGCTGACGAACTACTGATACTTGTCGACTCACGGTAACATGTGCTACTTTGACCTGAATGCAGATCACCTCAACAAACTTGACCGACTTCTCAATAACTGCATTCGATTTGTTTTCAATTTACGTAAATACGACCACATTTCTGCATACCGTTCCCAACTTAGTGGTTACCTATTCGTCAGCGACGCTCCTTACGAGCTCTGACCACTCGTTATTCCTTTCTGAATTCTCTTACTACACCCTCGTATATATCTTCTTATTTCTCGTATCTACATGAAGTCAGTAACAAAAATCTTCGATCGACACATAATCGTCTACTTTAATGTCCACCGTTCTGACTTCATGCACTTTACATTCTTTATCCAGTCTGTACTTTTATGAAATGCGCTACCTCTTAAAATCAGGACGGCCAAAAGTTATATTACTTTTAAAAAGAAAACCAAAGAGCACCTATCTTATCAGACTTGCAAAATATAACATGATACTCTCGTCCTGTATATACTTATGTGGTAATTTGTATGAATCATTCCATTTATAATTATGTATATATATATAAATATATATTTACGTGCATATATATATATATATGCATATCATAATATATTGTTTTATTTATAGGTATCTTTTATATCTATGTTTAACTTATATTTAACCGGTACCTTCTCTTTTTATTTTATCTGTGCACCTCCCACTTATTATCTCTGTACCACCTTAAGGTTGACTGGGAGAAAATGCCTGTGCATTAAGTCCGCCTATGTACAATTAGTGCTTAAAGTGTAAATAAATAAATAAATAAATACTTCTCTTCCCCAGATTCCTCTTTGGCTGCAGAGGACTGTAATTGAAGCACGCCTACTAGCTCCAACGCCAGCTCGGAACAGTCTGTATTCTTCTTCCTCTGGCTGACAAGGTTCCTCTTAGCTCCTCCGCGGCCTCAACCAGGCCGCAAATACTGGGCTCCACCACTGCAATAAAGTGCAAAACATATTTTTTGCAAATGCTAGCTTAACCTTGAAAGATAGATCAAATTAATGTGAAATGGTGTCTTAAATTAAATTCCAAAATAAAATCTATTAAAAAAATATGTATTAACTATACACGTTGAAATTAATGTTTAAGAAGTAAATATTTAATAAGTTATATGTAATTTAAGATACGTAGTCATCGAAGCTGAAGCGAGATAGCGAGGGACATCAAATCGTTGTAATATTTTGCTTGATTTTGAAGTCAGTCATTCACCCCAAGTTTTGCAGTTTTACAGAACACTGTTTTAGATCTCAAGAAATGGCCTTAGTTTTTCGTAATCACTATAAATTATCAATATTATCGGACCGTAAAAGCGTAAAAACAATAAAGAAATAATATACATACATCATCAGTTAGTTCACTGCTGGACGTAGGTCTCTCCTAATGTACGCCTCCTCCATTAGGAGGTTTTTGGACCGTATCCCACCAGTCTGGTCCAATTCGGGTTGGTGGGTTGACCGATTTCTTACATCACCCAAATTGCCCTAACCAACTAGGAAACAACAATGAAAATTTGTTGAGGCTCCGCAGGTTTCGAACCCACGACCTCCAGTTTATAAAGCACACGCCCTTACCACTTGGCTACAAAGACAGTCAATAATATAGATAACTTTTGTCAGAAAAATTATATGAGGATTTGTATCTGTAATACAATTGCTCAAATAAAATTTACACCCTTAGAAGTTTGCGGTAATTCTAGAGCTAAACGATTACTAAAATGTACTATAAAAATAAAGAACGACCAGCAATATTCAGTTTGAAATAAAAAAATTGCGGCAAATAGTTTTTATGTCAAAACCAAACATAAAATTATGCAGTGTTATTTTCATGGAGAATATCATGACAGATGCGGACGGTCGTTAATACTCTATATTGAGCAAGTTTTTAAGAGTTTTATGAGAATCGAGAAAAAGGCGAAAACAGATAGATTTCGTGGTTAAATAATATTTTATAGCTATTCTGAATCTTCTTAATGATACGCTTAGCACTCGCATATTTTACGGAAAAAAATTTAATTGGTGGTTAAATATCACGATAAATACATTTCCGTGACCATTATTTAAAACGAACTTCTTGATGCTCTAATGAAATGATTCATAGGTTAATTATTAGTTCAAAATATTTAGGAAATTTGAACAAGATACTTATCAGATACACACATGTCAATGATACATGTCAATGATTAATAAGATCACCTGACATTGTCGTACATTTTCTACATACTTTTATATCTCAATGAATATTTAGAACAAGAGGAGAGCACGTTGTTATCTGTGTATTTCGCGCTCAACGGTTATATACTATTTGAAGTCAGTTTTTTTTTTTGCTAAAATTTCGTTTGTTTTAAGTAAAGAAACTAATCTTTATAACCGAAAAAGAAATTGATACTGGTATATATCAATTTAACGTTCCATCGAATCACAACAATGAATCAGCCTTATTGTAATCAATTAGGAAAAATATTATAATATTAGAAATAATTATATAATAAAACTTTATTACATACACAAGTTCGAACTCTAATAGGCAATTCTAAACACTATTTAAATAAAAATCGTAACTGCAATTCGAAATTATTCAATGCAACGGAAATTTTCAATTTACGGACCTAATTTTTTATGACGACATATACACTTTTATCCCTACTTATACAAGCTAAATTACGATATAACAAGATGTACAAGGATTTCAGTATTTTTGTCAGTTTAATTCACATTTACCGTACTTTAGAAATTAAAATTAACACAAATTTGTAAAACACGGAGAAGTGAAAAGCAAATGCACGTTAGTCACAAGATCAAAATGACATTCTAATTAAAGTAAAATTGCCACAGGAAAAAATGCACATATATTCCTTACATTATGTTTGAAAACAAATTACAAACAATTTAATGCGACAAAAAAGAGAAAAAAGTCTCGATTAATAAATAATATTTGAATTTTTAAAAGCACTCCCGTCCGAATTCGTCATCTCCTTAAAAAATATAAGTTTGAGAACTAGATATACTTCGCGTTGAAATGAAATCTTGGAAAACTTTTCTACAAGGTTTTTAAGAATTGTTAATTTTGTAATTGACAAAAAAACATTAAACAATAAATGTTCAGTTTAAGCACGTTTTTATATAAATACAAAGTCTTAAGAATTTTGGATTTTTCTCAATTAAATAAATTCCCTGAAAAGGAAATATAATCCTAAATTAAGTATCATTAAAATATATTTTTATTATAAAAACTATGACTGTCTCTCAAATATTTTTTTCAATCCAAAAAGTACTATTTTCATGCATTTTTTTAAACTTTCTTCTTCTTTTCTGTATTAAGAATATTTCAGTAAGCTTACTAAAAATATGTTAATCTACTAATTTAATTGAATTTTATAACGATGTACCTAATATTGCGCTTATGAACCTTATAACATTCGTTCATTTCAGCTCAAAACAATCAACTTACTAAACAAAACATTTTTAACTTTGACTATGACTTTGTTTGAACCAAACACTAATAACAAAAACAAAACAATTAAAACAGGTTTTCAATATAATATTTACTCCGAAATATATGTGCATACAGAACATCATCGCAGATGCAGAACGGTCGTTAATCACTAATTCAATAAAGGATGAGTTAGTGCTTAAAAACTCTTTGAGAATAAAACTAGAATAAAAACAAATAGTAATATCTCGTTTTTAAAGCTACAAACAATTTAAATAAATTGAAGAGTCAGAATATGTCGAACAAGTTAAACAAGTGGTCAAATTCAAAACAACTTAAAAAAAAAACTATTACGAGACAAGCTGATATGTTCTCAAAAATTAGAACTTTTATTGAAGCACATATATAACTAATTAGAGGTCATTGGTTGAAGTAACCAGAATTTAAACAAGGTTTTTATTCATGTATGAACCTATTAAGAAATCATGTATTAAAAATTTATTAATAACAAATAAAAACATATTTTATGTTGACTGCCTCCGTAGCCTAGTGGTATGGGCCTGTGCTTTAGAAACCGGAGGTCGTGGGCTCGAATCCTGCGGGACGCAACAAATTTTCATTCTTGTTTCCTAGTTGGATAGGCCAATTTGGGCCGATCACCCAATTGTTCTGAAAAGTAAGATGATCCATGCGTCGGATGAGCATGTAATAAGTCGGTCCACCTACCAACCGCATTGGACCAGCGTGGTGGTATCTGTATCCCACCACGCTGGACTGTTCCAAACCTAATGGATAGGGATGTATTAGAGAAGGCCTGTGTCCAGCAGTGGACAATCACAGGCTGATGATGATGATGATTTTCTGGAAATTTTCTTCAACTACCTAATATTCAGGCGATGTCTTCGTTATTAAAGTAAATTTGAGGTTGTTTTTTATAACTTGTTTTCTATGTCTTAGACTTTGATCTGTAATGTTTTTAAATAGTAACGAGCAGCTTCTAAAAGCCTAAAGTATTTCAAAACGCTCTTTAAATACTTAAGTAACATAATTCACTTTAACTTATAACACCAGAATTAACTTTTTCAATTTTTTATGTTAGTTTAATTTCCGGATGGAATTGTGGATGTAATAAAAATACACCAACTTTTATAGCAATTTGGACCGTAAATTATATAAAATATTTCTATACAACAATCAATGTTATCATGATTTTGAAATTTTATCATCGTTTATACAAAAAATAGTATCAAGTCATGTGTTTAATAAAAAGACACTAGAGAATTTTCATACGATGTAATAAAATTCTAAACAATTATACACAAGCGTTCAAGTGGTTTATATTTTGATAAAAATTTAAACCATAAATATTAAAAAATTCTAATCTGGTATATTCAAATATTTTCATTGTTTTACATGCCGTATTAGCATTAAATTGATTGCAACACGAATAACTCCTCTTCACATTATTTAATACTGACACTAGTCACTTTAACCACATAACGATCCTTCCTACAATTTATAATAGCGAAATGTTGGGAACATTTCGCTTTTGTTTACCTATCAGCTATTAAATTAAAGTATTCAACTAAGGCACAACTCCAATGTATTAAACTTACAATTATTTTTTG
Organism: Lamproptera curius; assembly: GCA_029286875.1. Classification (NCBI taxonomy): domain Eukaryota; kingdom Metazoa; phylum Arthropoda; class Insecta; order Lepidoptera; family Papilionidae; genus Lamproptera; species Lamproptera curius. The sequence goes on along the minus strand of JAGSMT010000074.1, from coordinate 799,568 downwards.
GCAGTAGTGACAACAAAATTGTTAACTAAAACAGTAGATACGTTTTTATACACTTTATTTCTCGTTCAATTTAATTTAGCAGTATAAGATAAGTGAACCAAAAAATTAAGATATAACATCCTCATAATATAAACCTAATCTTTTTATGTTGCCATTATGTAAAACAAGCACGCAAATGGACCTAACACGTCCCTTTAGAGACTAAGTACTCTGATTTGGCTCAATAGTCTTAATCTATCATTCGTTAAACAAGGAAGAGGAAATTGATTCCAGTCAAAATGATTTCATTTCTAAAAAAGCAAACGAAAATAGTAAACACGTTTTGACCACTAGTCTTATTATCTTTTAGAAAACCTAATGATTTTGATGATTTATCCTTTGACCTACAAACATTCTCTTTCTTTTAATTTCATAAGTTAAAAAAAATCTTTTATATATTTTTAATTGTCTTCTTGTAATAAATAAGTTTGCTACTGTAATTATTTCTTTATTAAATAATTAACAAAATTTGCTCAAACTTATGAATGAAAGGATAAAATCACATCTATTATAGTTATAGAAATTTAAAACTACCTTAACATTGTTTCATTTATGGTGGGGTTTTTATATCCATTAATCAATTATTTGTTTCCATTGAATAATAGATGAAGGTTTAAATAATGAAATTTCCTCAAATTGTCCAATCAACAACATTTTAATCCAATCCAATTTTACTGTAAGAGAATACGATTTTTCTTTTTTTAACCAAACAAGTTTTATAAAATGGTATTGGTAGCAGTATTTTAGGAATTTTTTCGTTCAATCTATAAAAAAAAATGTATTATAAAAATTACCTTCACGTCTTCATTTTTCTATATTATAACCAACATTTTATCGAAACAAAAACTATAATAACTGTTTTTAAATAAAACTTTGTCAAACTCAAAAGAAATGTCAGAAGTGGGATTCGAACCCACGCCCACAGAAGTGGACTGCGACCTGAACGCAGCGCCTTAGACCGCTCGGCCATCCTGACCTCACATAAGTCTTTTAATTCAACGTAGAATATCGAATCTGAAATATTTACATTTTTTCAGTCTTATTCTACAAAAGATGGTCCATAGAATTAGTAACGTAAGTCGTTAATAACAATGAAAAAAAATCATTGTACATCAATTAAAATATTCTTTATATATATTTATTCCCTTCTTTCAGTTTATTATAATATAAACAAAATACATGTAATATTTAGAATAGATAAAAAAGAAACAAAGCTTTGCGCAACTTTCGCGGCAAAATAACAACTTCTTAGAGCAATCAATAAATATTAATTTCCTATAAAACTTTCTGAAATGTTACACGATGAGATCCATCTAACCTGTCAAAGCATGTTTTGTTAACAGAAAACCTAGTTAACCGTAAACAATGTCCAGTCCTGTCTGTCTATTTAATTTATTGTAGATATCGATCAACCCCTCAAACACTATCATAACTTACCAAGTCTTTGAAATTAATCAAATTCAAATCTGGTAGTAGCGAATATACTCGATATTGAATAATTAATTATTATTAAACCCTAATAAATAATTTGATTTATAATAAATAACAGCAGTAACATTATATTGTTTAAAAGAAGTTAAAATAACAGATGCAGTGGTTGAAAGATATCAGATTATAAAAAAAATAGCTGTAGATATCAGATTATAAAAAAAATAGCTGTAGACACAGAGCACTCTTTTACCTTTGGCGTCCTTTTAACCGATCACGGTAGCAGTACAAAAATAATTATATTAACTATATTATTGAAATTGTTTATAAATCACATTATGCATCAAACAAATTCAAAAATAAAACTCCATAGCTACAACATTATTTTGTATTTAAATGAGAAGGAAATATAAAAAGTCCCCAAAGACGCTTTCACAGGGACTTTTCTAACGGAAGGAATATGATCCGTTATGAATATGCACAACGATGGACTTTTCTCCTGGAACATCGTCCCTTTGGGCAACCTTAGTAACGTGCATAAATATTCATGATGTTGTCTTTGTAAATTCTACAATTTTCATTACAATTTTGAGAATTTACAAAATGTTCGTATAATTATAAATTGTATAATTTTCGTAATGTAATTTTATTTTGAAGTTTAAAAAAAATCCCGTATTTAAATTTTGATGTGAATACCTCTTTAAGACTTCTTCACAGTAGGAGGCAATGCAAAAAATAAATTATAACAAAATCGTAAAACAAAGTTCGGTGTTATCATCTTTATTACCTAAATTTAATTACACCATTGGATAGATGAGTAATAAAGGAACTCATTACACCAATGTGGTGCACGCGTGGGAGTGGGGGTCACGCCGCCATTTTGAAACAAAAGATTAATGAAATAAAAAAAAAAACTAGCAAATTTATTTAATAATTATTAATTACGTAAATCTTTTTTCTAGATGATTCTCATGGTGATCTTCATTTAACATCTTATCTCCATAGCCCAAAGTATATGCTCCTGGCGATAAATAAATTAAAAAGATTCCTTAATTGTTTTATGTTTTGTTCCGTGAAGTGACAAAATAAAGCCTTTTTTTTATAATTCCTTCCTAACAGATTGAGTAAATAAAGAAAAATCTGCTATAACACATTATAAAAAGAGATTTTAGATTTGGCGCCCAATGATCGCTCCTGTAATAACCTTTTTAAGAAACAAAAAAAAAGAATACAAAATAAATACAGTTAGTTCTTACCATACATATATCTGTAAGTTAGATCTATATTAAAGAACAGTATCTTCTTTACAGACCAATGTTAGTTCTGAATTACCTGATCCGTCTAGCAAATGCCGATTAACTTTAACTAGCTCTTATTTCAATCACATAAAAACGACTTCGATTTCGTTGCTCAGAGGTTTATAAGGGTCGATGACATTTTAATTTTATTTTCCTACGACAGATTTTAAATATTTTTTTACATTGAAATACATAAGTTTCATTGATTTTACATACAAATTGAATAAATTGTTAACTTACTAAGTATAGCGTACTAAGCATCTTTTTAAAAAAATGTAACGTAATGTATTTAAGAAAAGTTGAGTTCAAATACCGAATGAATGAATTAGTTGCTTAGTAACTGGATTTGTCAATTAAAATAACGAACGCATTACTAATAAGTTGTAAATAATTTTGCTAATATATAGTGAATGGAAACGGACTATCTGTTTTACATGTAAGTAACGATCACAGTGCTACAAGTCTAGTGAAGAATAATTTGTTAACTTTACTAAGAAACAAAAATTATTATAAAACAGCAATGTGATATTTAAAAAAAAAAGGATTTTTGGGGGAGACAGTAATCTAAATATAATGTTATCAAGGTTATAATCTAGGCCGGTATTATTCTGTCTGAAAGTTATGTCGCATTAGTTTTTGCCTACATTTTGTTTGCTTATGTACTAGTAGTAATCATGTCAGTGTGGTATTTTCGGAAAAGCATCATAAATATAAATAAAGAGTTTAAGAAGATAGCCTATACTAATATAGAACCACCAGCTTGTATACTTCCTGATTTGTAAAAGTAGTGTTATCAGAGAATCAATAAATCACAAATTGTAGAAAACTATGAAATGCGACAATATCAATATATTTCTCATTGCTTTCTAACAACTCTATTTATAAAACCGTTGGTATAATATTAAACAATATCAAAAATCAATAAAGTATGTACCTGTTCCTTTTTTTTGTTTTATTTTTTTGTCTTCTTATCAAAACAAATAGAAATTTAACCAAAAGATAAAAAACAAAAAAAATGTTAAGTACACAATTTACTTACAATTTACAATTTTAGATAGTACTTAATGGATAATTAATTTCCAGTTAAGACCTACAAATTGTTAGTTTTTTTTCCCTTGCTAAATTAGTTCCAAAATATTATTCAATCGCATGGGTCTTTCGCATCATATAAACTTTATCATTCTTTTCTTTTGCAATATATGTACATACTACTTAAACACGTGATATACGAATGTCTGGCTTAATAGTCACTGGAGTTGTAAAACTTGAATAAATTAATTACAGACTCTTTGTTAATCGTTAACTTGTGCGTCATAAAATTAAAGTTTTCTTATCATTAAGCAGATCTAAACCGTAAACATTTTATATCCCTGGCTAACTAGTTATGTTAATCTGCAATTTATACATTTTCTCTTTTCACGACATAAAAAAACAATTTTGAATTATTGATATCAGTACTTAAAGATTTCTTTCTTCGCATTGGACCAGCGTGGTAGGATACGGTCCAAAAGCCCCCTATGGAGAAAGTGTGTATTAGGGGAGGCCTATGTTTAGCAAGAAACTAACAATAGCTTATGGTGATGATGACATTGGTAAAGTAATATCAAATATGTTGGTGTCTAAAACCAATATAATATTTTATGATTTATTTTTTCTATACCTTAATAGTTAAAAAGTGCTATAAAATTATGTCATTATAATTTTTTTTTTTTTTTATTATTTGAGTAATACGAATAATTTATACTTAATAATAATTATACACGAATAATTTAAAATGTATATATGATTTTTAATATATAATGTAAATACAGTATTTCGGAAAACGTCTACGGTTGAAAAAAATTGTGGGTGAAGAGTAATTGAGGAACCTTTTGGACTAAAGCTGTTGACCCCAACTGCCATTAGCAGCCTTACCTCAATCACCTCATTTTTCAGACGCCTTCGAGAAAAGCGTCTTTCGGTATCATTAATCAATATTCTAAGAAATCGTCGCAATTCAAGAATGATAATAAAATATCAATTTGGTTTCTTCTTAATTTTGATTTCAAATATAAATTTCAAAATTACAACAATTTATTGTTCTACAAAGTATAATGCAATCAAGGAGTACAAGATACAATTTTTGAAATGACACATAAATATGTTAAATATATTTATCTAACAAATCGAAATCAATTGAAGAAAACCTCTCGAGAATTTATCTAAAACAAGCATCTGGTAAAATCAACAACTTGCTCTAGTTAGAAGTCGTCAACCTGTTATTACAGAGTACTGCGGCACAAATATTTTGTCTTAGGACGGCCGTGGAGTTCGTTTTGATTTATTACACTCATTCAGGTGACAAAGCTTACTCACTTTATACTGTAACGAAAAGGAATAACGTTAGTGCTCTTTCGGTAAATAAAAAAATACATTTATTTAAACTTTTACTGTGAAATATTTATATATTATGGGATTCTTTTCTGTCTGTACGTCATCACTGAGGAAATGCATTGATTTAATCATAGGTCGTCATTGCTAACCTTTGTGATGCGTAACCGAAATGCGTTATTTATTATAGTAACTTAAATGATTGTATTCTAAGATGGTAATAACTCATTTAATATTTTTATATCTTGTTAGCAACGATAAGAAAGAAAATATATATAACGGATTCGCGCTGGTCAGGCTGTAAAATATTTATGGTTTATGTCTTCGATGTCGGCGGCTCCTATAACATTTTGTTCGTATTAAGTTATTAAAGGTTTACAACTTTCTTGACTATCAAACCAGACACCGATATATTTGACGTATTTATAGCGCATGCATTCTATTGCTATGCGAGAACTAAGAATAAAATCATAATTTGTATTTTGAGAGAAATAAGAAAACTTTTGGGACAAATTTTCGTCAATATAGTAACATAGAAACGTGTTCGTAATCTAAATTATACTGTTAAATAAATTGTCTCATGTAATAAGATCATTGTTAAATTCATATAACCTTTTAAACTTATTTCTTGAAGCAACAAGAACTACTGCCTCCCTCGGCAACATGTATAGATAACATATTTCAAATTGTATCCTATTAATAAATCCTATTAATATTTTGATCATCTGATCATTGTGGACAATTAGCTAAAATTATTGTTCTAGATAATAGATCTCACAAAATATTGCAAAAAAAATGGTTATTCTATATATAGGAAACGTATTGAGAAGTTTAGAAGTAATAAATAAATAAAATAGTTATTTGCAGTTATAATAAGTAAGCCGGATATACTGTTAGTAAATTACAATTAGACAACTGAATTTAAGAGAGTAATTACTTCTAAAACAATCAAAATCAAAAGATCTGCAACTTCAGAAGTGACTGGGCACAGTTGGAATACCTCAAGAGCAGACAAAATTATATGAACTATATATGAAAAGACTTATAATCTAATCAATCCTTTGAGACATATGGTAATGTATACTAAAACATTCAGAAAATTGTGCTGGACAGAATCACTCATAAAACAAAATTAAAGGTGCATCCGACAAAATAAATATGCTTACATCATTGTTCTACTGGTAGAGACAGGAAGGAACTAAAAGAACTTTAAGAAATTCAGCTAAATGTAATAATAGTAAATAAATTCTGATCAAGATGTTCATCCTCTTTTTGAAAAATTTTTCAGACATTCGTCTTTACACACCAATCCTTGCTCCAGCTGTTGCAGAGTCTGATTAAAAGAAATGACCTTAAAGAATCTAAAGATATTCGTATTTTAATTATAGACAACGATAAAGATATTGTCACTTTTAAATCTCTGGACATAAAAAACCGTAGATTGTATCGTATCTCGTTAGTGATAAATTCTATTGTTGATGTTATATCACCCTTGCCTTGCTGCTATTTTTAAGATTGTATTACATGTGGTAAATTTCCTGACCTTAAGGAAGCATAGAGTTATTCCGTATTAAAATCCTGGTATAAAATTAAACAGTACAAGACCCCAATATTTAGACCTATTAGTATACCATTCGCTTAGTAAAATTTTCAGACAAAATTCTTAACAATTACAAACATTTTTAATTTCATAATATGTAACAACAAACAGTATGGTTTTACACGGGTCGTTCTACAACCGATGGGTTCATCTTATTAAGACTATATTTGAGGCATGGAAGGTCACACGATGCTTAGGGTGTCTTCTGTGACATAACCAAAGCATTTGACGTGCAAGCATGATACTTTAGTCAGGAAATTAAGCCACTATGGTACAAAAGCCGCACTCGACCTTCTGACTTCGTACTTGGCCACCGGACCTCAGGAGAGTTGAGTGAACGCAAGAGATCTCCGGAGCGCAGGTATGGGAGTCCCACAGGATCTATTTTGGGTTTTCTTCCTGGTCTATATTAATGCCCTACCACCGGGTTGAGAACAATAACGAGATTGGTATTATTGATGATACTTCTTTAATATTTAAAATAACACGACATTTGTATGGATATGAACTAGGCGTTAAATGTCAATATGTAAATTCATTACCATAGAAGCAAAATCCATAAAACTGTGTGTTCTAATGATAGAAAATTACAACAAAAACCACTCATTTATATTAGCTCTCCGTCTGTCTTTACTGTCTAAACCACTAAACCGATTTAGATCAAATTTGGTACATGCTGAGAAAAGATTCCAAGAAAAGCCATAGACTAATAATAATTGTGATAATAGTCTTAAAATAGGGTATGAAAGTTGAAATAGAAATCAGTCATCGAAAAAGCAAAGGTATAATACTTTATGTCTAATGATAGACACATACAATACTTACACCTTATTTATGTTATACTATACAGAATATCCGCGGACAAATCGGGTAACATCTAGTTAAGAATATTACAAAAAAATTAAATAATATATGTATATATTATAAATTAGGTACCGTCTGTAGTAAGCACTTATTAAGCTATTATATAAACTGTTTTGCATGTAATTTTAAATATTACATCAAAGATATTATATTATAAATTTTATTTTAATTGTATAAAATTAATAATTAAGTAAAACTTGACTTCTACGTTATATGTAATATCTAATTACCTAGGCCTATTTTCAGCTTGTTCAGCTAATATGATGACATAATGAATGAGAATTATAAATAACGATAAATTGATATTAATTATTAACTAATGTTAGGATCTAAATTATATCGAGAAATACTTCCATCAAAAAGTTCCACAAACTTTACAAGATTGAATTCGTAATACCTGTCAAAACAAGATAAAGAGATCGATTCCTTTTGATGGAGAAATCCAATTTACTTCAGATAATATTTCATTCCGACTACATCTATCGGGAAATGAACGGCCGTAGATAACGATCGAACATAGAATTTTACCAAAACATATAAATTTTCCTGTGCAGGCGAAAATAAGGTATATTATATATAAAGACGTGTGCACTCGGGGACGTTGCGGTAAAGTATTGACTAGCATTTTGTATCAACTTATGCAATTATAATTTTATTTATTTATTTTATTCATGCGTTATTTCTTTTTTTTTATATTAATCAAGTTAGACTTTTGAGCGTGGTGACCGATAAGAAAACCAATTTTCTATTATTTTAATAAATAATTAAAACTTTATGTATTCGTCCGATTTCGGAGCAGCTCGTATCGATTTTGGAGTTTCAGGTCGTAACGTCTTAATCGCACACAACGCCTGTCCGAAGACTGCCGAACATAAACGACGTTAGACGATGCAATGGTGCCTTCGCCACATCTCCCGCCCGTCGGAGTAGGGGCGTGAGGTGTTACGGATTCTGGATTCGGTCACCGCGCTCAAGGCCCGCGATAGAAGCTATGCAATAGCTTTTATATAATAAATATTATCGTTTTATTTATGAAATCGTTAATTAGTGAAGGTAACGAAATTATAGCATTAGTCGCTATTGAAATTTTTTCTTTAAATTTCCGATGTACATACAGATTTATTTTGAATTTGAGCCAATATTGCTCAGTGGCTGGGCGGTCGAAAAGGGGTGCTGGAAACGCCACAAACTGAAAACCATCCAGTTCCAGCCGGCGATGGCGGGATTATTATCTCACCGCTCAGATTCCGAGGGTCCTGATGCCACCAACGGTCAGCTGCATGCAAGCATATCGGCGTAACATTAGTTCAGTGATGAAGTTGACCAGTGATCAACTTGTAAGTTTAATTACGTTTAGTAGTAGCATTAACATTTTTTTCTTGTTTCAGTTTAATACTGTCGGTTGTATCATTTACACAGTGACGAAAGTTTTTTGTTAATTTCCTAATAATTAAATGCTAATAATGTTAGCACTTTAATGGATAAATAAATAAAGTTTTAAAATATACAAAAAGTCACAGTAAAGTGCTTTGAATTAAAATGTTTTTTTTATTATTTATTCTATTTTAATATTGTTTACTCTAATAGAAATGTACTAAAGTATAGTATTAAATTGGCATTAGCTAATTGAAATACATTATTAAGAAGGTCAAGTTGATATACTAAAGTGTTACGTAACGAGCCGGGAAGCTTTTATCGCATGTTCTGTGTTATATATAATCATTAAACATATGCAGGATCTAGTGCTTCTGAGAAATGACGTCATTATATTCATAACACTTCATTGATTTTATTTAAATATCAACTGCTATTTACAGTATACAGTAAATATAAATACGTTAGAAGATATAAGAAATTTATGTAACAGACGTAAACGAACTATGGGCGTCATCATAGAATAATGTTAGATAACACTTTTGTTTTGAAGTCTATGAAGTGTGACCTCCATGAATTTAGAGATACCTAGTCTATTCGATTTCTAATTGTTCGAATTAAGAGAAAGAATTTTATCTCTACATTGATATATAAAATAATGTACAATTTCGATCACTGGAACAAATTGTAACAATTTGAAGTTAAATTTCTTATACTAAATTTAATCTTCAACTAAAACAAAAGCTGATTTAGTAATGTATAAAAGTAACATTACGCTATTCTTATTAATAGTACACTATGGGTCAACAATGGGTCCAATGTGGTTCCAATGTGGTGATGGGTCAAAAAACCGCCTTATTGAGAATGGGAGGCCTATGTCCAGTAGTGGACTTACACAGGATTAGTATAGAGGCGTGGATAAGCTGTGCTCTGTTAATTTATACAATTGTTTAATGCATATATGAATTAACATGATTCGTTAAAACAATATATTTAAAATTATATATCAAAAACTAGAGATTCATATCGTCAAGAGCTTAAAACTTTATCATTAAGTACACTTTACATTAAGGTAATAGGTTTGGTAACAGTTTTAGTAGGTGTTGTTAACCAAGATAGCTGAAACGTTTACGAATACATAAATGACGTATTAAGATATTAATTTTATCTATCTAGATTTGCGATAAAATGCCAATATAAGAGATAAGTAAGATCTCAACAAATAAATTCTAACTCAGTATTTCATTATTAATATTTAATTAAAAGGTAATTAGGTCTCTATCGCAAGGGTCCGTCTGGGATGGTCACACCCCGTTACCTATTCCTGTAGCTTGATTTTTTTATATCTTCCGATTTGAAGGACAATTAGCCAGCGTAATTACAGGGTAAACAATTTATATTGATAATAAAGTCTGTCTAGCTGTCTTCATGTGTGACATATTAAAGAAAATTTTATACATATTAAAAAACATTTTTTAAGTAAGTACCGTTTTGTAATAAAAAAAAGACTTGCGAAGATATCGCAAGAATTTTTTATTTACATGTAAACCTGTAACTTTACCTAATTTCCGGGAATATTGAGGCACTTGTCATAACATGGCACCAGTTTTTGAATACCCTCCTCATAAAATTCTGCCGCCTGACTAGTTAACCACTATATCACAAATGTGGAGAATGCGCTTGGAGAAGAGAACTAGAGAGAGGAGCTACAAGTAAATAAAATGCCAAAAAACTTTTTTATTTTTTCTCTGTCTGTCTGCCTGTTTGTTCTAGTTAACGACGGGTCTTTCACTAACGTTATTTTTTTATATGTTACTAGTCGCGGGCAACAGCTGATTTATACGACACGACCGGAGAGAGATAAGGCGCAGGACCGACTTAGGGAATACCCATAGATCTGATGCACGGATCATCCTAATATACAGGTAATCAAGTGATCAATTCACTTTGCCCGAACCAACTTGGAAACAATTTAGAAAACTAGGTGAATCCCCGCAGGTTTCGGACCCGTAACCTACAGTTTCTAAAGCACAATCGCTACGGAGCACCACTACGGAGGCAGTTAAAAATAAAAATATATAGTTTATAATAAAACTGCATTAATTGCAGAATGCTTTTCACAGTGTGGAAAATAAATTAATATTGTTTTCTGTACTAAATAATGCACTTATTGGCATCTTGGTCACGGTGGTAAATCATACTTCGTTGGAATGTAAAGGGTACAGATAGAGGATTTAGATGATACCATTGAACAAGAATGGATACATTAAAATGCGGTATCAAATGAGAATGGATCATTTATCGGTTTCCCAGTGAAAAAATTTAGCAGTTAACGTCATTCAGGTTTTTGCGGCCCCATTTTTCCTTTAATATTGAATTGAAATTTCTTTGAGAAAAAAACGCGGAGGGTGGCTGAATAATAGCAGTCTAAGAAATAAATGTTCCATAAATGTGCCTATTGAACTCGTACAAATGAAATTGTCCAAATTCAAAGAGCGGTTAGAACAATGTTCCGTGAATATATTATTACCGAGTTATTCTTATTTTATATGTTTTTTTTAAATCAACTCGATATTGATAAATATAATTTAAATAAATAATATTTTTAGCCCATTTAAATTCATGTAGATTTTGTTAAAAAGTAGCCTGTTTAGATATTACTAAAGGTGAGGTGGATATTTATAAATACGATTTGACCAGAATACCATGTACGGGGTCTTTAGGATATAATAGTAAATTTTAAGTTTAATCACTCATCTTGAATAAGGTTTTCTATAATCTTTGCAGTGAAGAGAATTAGATTATTAATGATGTGGAGACAGCTCGTTTAGTACATCTCAGCTATTTTCATAGTATTATGTCTTATATCTTTCTGCTGTGGGGAAATGCGGCGATACACGATACGATCTTTGTCCTGCAAAAACGTGTACTCCGTGTAGTCCCCAAAGCATCACTAAGAAAGTTGTTTACAGAAATAAAAATAATGATCGTTAGTTCTCAATCCATATATCAAAACTTTAAATATGTCCAAAAAAATAGGCATGATTGTAAATGGATAAAGGAAATAGGTAAAAGGATTATTCCTTGAAACATCCATGATCATGATGCTGGAAAGAATCCGAAACGTCGGGAATAAATATATTTAAGTAACGCGAAAAATCCGTAAATTAGTGTATTTCATAAAACATAACATGTTCCGCTAAAAAAAAGTCGCAAATTATACACAATTATATGCAGGAACTCATTATACTGCTATCAGAACTGTTATACACAGATTTTTCAAGTGTTCTCGCGTATTCAACGGGATTTTTAAGGCTAAAGAGACGCCCCACCATACTTTATCTATTTCATCTAGTTAAAAAAATTAAAATAATCCTAAAATATCGTAACAAGGTAAAAAAGTCTTTTGGACCATTTTAATATTAGTATAAAATATGCTACATACTCTCAAAGATTTTATTTTATTTAGACGTTTAAAATTTGACTTGTAAACTAAAGTACTGATTTTTATAGTGGTTAAATAACAATTATCATACACGCGACACACAAACAATAAACATATGTCTATATAAATATATATATAGTTTAGCCAAATTATTTTATGTTATATTATATTAGAATTGACTAGAACAAAAATTAATGCTTTCTTATTGGTGAATTGCGGACATGTCTGATGCCTGCGATGTTTAACCAATATGAATTGAGTATCAACTTTTGGACACCAATTGATACTATCTTTGAATTGGCTAAAATATAGATTTGAGTGTGATCAAATTGTAAGTATGTTAACGTTATTAAATCCAAAATATATTCATATAGATATTATAGTGTCTTGCACGTGTTTGATTTAAAATGCTATGAATTTCATACAGTTGTAGATAAAAATATTTTTTCTTTGATATGAGGGTCTTTGCATATAGTGCCGATTGCGGAAGGGACAACTTTATGTTATTGAGCAAGATACGGGTCCATTCTCATATTGAAATTAGGATCTAGGTAGTACAACTATTAATTTAGTCCAATCTGTAAAAATATAAGACTTTTTCAAACTAAAAATTTCATTATTGAAATAATGTTCATTGCACCTAGTTGACTGTTTAATTTTCTTAATCTAATACAAATGGTAAAATTTTATTGTTCTCTAAACCGTTTCTTACTACAGCGACCGATCTGTATTAAAGATATTACGCGGAAAAATCAAAGTGCACAAGTGTCGCGTATGCTAAATAAGGTGCGTCTCCCTCTTCTTACTTTTTATAGTCCGATGGGTAGCAGAACCGATACGACTGGAGAGAGAGCAGGCGCAGGAGCGACGTTTCATCATGCCTGTCCGACGCATGATCGTCTTTCTTTACAGGCAATCAAACAACAATGAAATATTTATGAACCCCAGCATGATTCGTACCAATGACATCCGTTTCTCAATCTACATATCTATTCTCTCTAATTTGGTTAAACAATATATATGTTCATACTTTGTGATGATGTGCAAGGGATTAGTTCATTGAAGTAGCAGTGGCCGGTCTCGTGATCAGAAGAACCGATGGTCGATGGGCCAATAAGTTTCTGGAGCGGAAGCCGCGTTTGGAAAGACGGAGGGTAGTCCACTTCCGACCAGGTGGGATGCAGATCTCCGTTCAGTAGCCGGTTCAATTTGGCAGCGAGTACCAAGGGATCAGCCGTTTTGGCGTATATTGAAAATGGCATATATCCAGCAATGAACGAATAAAGGCTGCTAATGATGATGATGATAGTGTAATTATTATTGAAATCAAACTTAATTAAGAAATGAAAGTAAAAGTATAGCTTGGCAAGTGAATGGTATATTTCTTAACCAACTTTCAAATGGTTCAAAGTTTAGAATCACATCGTTGAAAAAAGGTATTTGTTCAATTTTCCTCAATTAAATTGTAGTTACATCAAGTCACATCATCATATCATTAGCCTGTGATAGTCCACTGCTTGACATAGGCCTCCCCTAATCCACCCCTATCCATTAGGGGGTTTGGACCGTATCCCACACGCTAGTCCAATGCGGGTTAGTGGTGACCGACTTTTACAGCCCATCAGACGCATGGATCATATTACTTTTCAGACAATTGGTGATCAAATTTCCTAACCAACTAGGAAACAACAATGAAAATTTGTTGAGTCCCCGCAGGATTCGAACCAATGACCTCCGGTTTCTTAAGCACACGCCCATACCACTAGGCTACGGAGGCAGTCTTTACATAGGAAAGATTATTAGGGGAGGAGAAGGTAATACGGACCACTGAAGGGAAAATCGATGTCAAACAAAAAATTAAATCTTTATTTTTCTTTTTTTGAGCGTTTATAAATTTAACTTACTGTTAAAGAACGCTTAAATCAAAGCTCAGATACAAAAGATATTGGATGATTTCCAAAACCTCTTCATCTTGGTCCATTTTGCCTACACGTGAAGTTAAAACGAACCAGGCATGAAGGCAAAATGGATCTACACCACCATTGCGACATAATACCAAACTAAAATCTCCACACATGTAGATTTTCCCTTTTTGTCTATTCGTTTGCTTCCCTTTCCTATTATTTCCAGTAAAAAAAATAGATGTAGTCCACTTTGAATTCATACCTAGGCATGATGTCCTTTGGGGCAATAGTAAAAGATAAACTCGTAGATTGCTGTTGTTCAACATGCATACATATTTATTTTGGGCAATGCTCTGATTACTTAATAATGATGTTGGTATTCCATATGGTAAAATCATTACCAGTTACAGATAACAATGGTTCAGTGACACCTTGATTGCTAGAGCTGCCTGATTTGTCTCGTCACTGACTAGAGGTGGTGTCATATTTATTTCAATAACTGCGTTATCATTAGGTACTGATAAAACAAGTTCGTCAATTGGAAGCACTTCTTCCGGTTGAATCATTAGTCCTCCTACCCTAATTATTACAGTGACTATAATTTAGAACATTAAATGTGGCATCCGTTTTGTTAAACCCTATTTTAGGTAGTTACTTTTTTAATGGTATTTTTAATGACCTCCTCACACCAAGCTTGTCGGTTTGACTTTATTTTGTAGTTTTTAACTTAAAAAAGAAATTCGGACCGACAGCCTTGGCCTACTACCAAAATATCAAATTATTTAAGTATAACCACAAATAAACTGCATTGAAGATAAAACGGACCACGAGGTTCAATTTACCCGTTCCGTTTTGCCTTTTCGGTAGGCATGTAAACAATAAAATATTTTGAGGTTAATATTAAAGAGAATGTTGCCTATTTATTGTTTAAACTAAGTAATATAAACAATGTGCCAAACAAAATCACATAATCCCCGATATCTTTAACGTAATAGAACTGGAGGTGATTAAAAATTTTCTGATTTACATCAAAATTGCAAAAAATAAACTTTCCATGTCAAAAACGTGTCCCTGCATGACCGCTTCAAGGACGCTGACCAACTCTGAGTGGAAGGCGTCAAGTTGAAGCAATTTGGTATTAGATAGCACTAACAGTATTAAAGTCATTAGTCCGGTTCGTTTTACCTTCAGGGTCCGTTGTACCTTCCTTTCCCCTAATGGTCGGGCGCCTCTTTCGGTACGGAAATTACTTTGTAAATTTTGAGGGCACTAGAAGAAGATGGCAATTTCCATAATTAAATGTATTGTAATCGGCCACCGTGGCGTTTCTGCCTGTGAAAGTTAAAAATTTTTAGCGCATTACTGTGTCTAATTTGTGAGTTTTTTTTTATTGTATATTTTCTACATTATTTGTTTATTGTATATTATACGCTTGGTTTAAAATAAATTGATCTCATAAATTCGGCTAGTGGCATTTGACGAAATCTACATCTCGATGTGATCTGTTCGTTAGTATATCTTAACAATGTTGTAAATCGTGTATGTTGCCAAACTTGCAGCCACAAGTACCCACCTTACTATTTCTACAAGTTTCCTAACGATATTTTGGGTAGAAATAATCAGCCTAAACGGCTCAGGTTGTTTAAAAATTGCAAGTTGGAATAATAGCTTACAAATAGTTAATGCTAATGGTCCATTGCTAATTTTATGAAAACATAGTTAACATGTCAAAATATAGATACTATTGGGGTTTTAAAAATAATAGTCAAATTACATTTTAATATGGTTTGACTATTTGGTTTTGTATTGCTATTTACTGTACCTGCTATTTACCCGCCTGTGGTAGACATAATTTTTTTTATTCTGATTCTTTGGCCATTCCTGAGTTCTCTTAATGTTAAGGGCGTAATTAATCGTTTTAAAGAACACCCATAAACAGTATTAGATTATTTAAATAGGCTGGTACTTATCCTTTTTGAAAGGTCAAAGAGGATTTAAATGCGGTCTACAATAAATAAAGAGAAAGGATCTTTTATGGTTTCCTACATAAAAAGTTAAACAGTTTGCGATTATTCGGTAATATTTCTTTTTATTCAATTTGAGGATTGATTAACTGACCAGGGTGGTCAGTCCGTTAAAAGCGTTGAAATTGACAAATGTTCAACAAATGTACCTCTTGACTTTATTCAAATTAAAATTTCGGAATTTAAAGAGCGCTATAAATATTATATTGTCTTATAATTTATGGTTACATCTGGAGTAGCTTTTCCGATTTTGACGGTAATTTCACTGGAAGACAGCTGATATAACTGGGACTAACATAGGCATTTTTTTAAGCCTTTTTTTTATTTTTATTGGTAGCGGGCCACAGCTATTAAATATCTCGTACTGGTACTATTATTGTACTAGTTTACAGTAATACTTCTTCATTTTTTTTCTACATGCCCGTGGAGGTATGGATCATCTTACTTTTCAGGCAATTGATTGGGAGATCGACCCAAATTGCCCTAACCGGCTAGGAAACTGCAATAAAAACATGTAGAGTCCCCGTAGGATATAAACCCATGACCTCCGATGTTCTATAGCACACGCCTTTGCCACTAGGCTACGGAGGTACTCTATACGTGGCTCTTAAATATTGTCGATACATCTCATAAATCACGAACGTTTTGCGTGTTGAATTACAATTTTTAATTAAATTTATATTGCCACGTGACGCTTAAAATAGTAACTATGGTAAATAATTTGAAAATTTATATCAAAAAGTTTGAGGTTAGTTCGTGAAAAACGTATATCTCTTACTTCCCTCATTTCTTATAACTGGCCCCTAAGCTTGGTATTACGAGGATGGCACTGAAAATTTCGTGAATCAAGGAAGTGACACAACATTACTATTTAAAAAGAATTTTGACACATTTTTTAATATGATGGAACCAATCAATGGAGCAACCATTCCATTCGTATGTTTCGGTCCCCAAAAATCTCTGACACGCAATTTATTCTTTATTTTAGGAAAGTAGAAATCATTAGGGTTCAGGTTGGGCTCAACGGGTATGGTCTTATAATTCTATGTTTTCTTGCTCTAGAAACTCTTTTCTTCTGTGCGTGGTGTGAGAACTCCCATTGTCGTGATGGAGAATGATGCGGCGGTTGCAGTTCCCTGTACGGAGTTTAGAAACAACCTGTGACAAACAAATTCATACCATTCTGCAATAACAGTTCGTTGTCCCTTAAGAGGAATAGTCGCTATATAGCTGGTTTTGGAGACAAACGTGGCTACCACTTTTTTTGAAATACTGTGTGGACGATTAATTTTTGTTGGCTTTAACATATTTTCGAACACCCAAACTCATGACCGGTTTTTTGTTTCGGGTTCGTACGCGTGATCCATATTCTACCTGATAATGAAGTTGTTACGCATTTGAGGATGCTGGTGGAATCTTTCGACGGTTCCTACAAGAGCGAATGCGGTATCCATCGGGAAAACAACTTTTTTTATCTAATTGTTCATGAAGAATTATTTTACTTAACTCCTGCCAATGTCTAAAGTTGCCGGCTTTTTGAACGACCTTGACGGAATTATCATTGAGCTGAGACGTCCAGTTGAAATTCAGCAAACCACTGAGAAATTGTGGTTTTGGATTAGGCTTCATTATCAAAGGAAATTATCCGGTCAACACACTTTTGTTTAAAACAACTTGAAAGTCATAACATATTACCGCTCTTGAATTTTCTTGAGTCAATTCATTTCTTTAACGACTAAAGGTTTGACGACCTTGGAAAGACCGAAAATCGTTTTTTAAATAAATAAATGGTATTCGATTTTCAAAACCAAGGAGTTTGTAAATGTGATCATTTTAATATCACAGGAATAGTGGAAATATTCCATTTCCGATTCTTTTAGCGCAGCCCTCGAATGAAGTAATTTAAGAATAATAGACAGTGTGTTCGAACTCCACAGGTTGATAAAAGCTTTGTGCTGATGTTTTTTTTAAACTCCTTTCACATATAAAGGATTGACTAGATAATATGTAAGATTAAACTTCTGTTGTTTGATGTAGAATTAGTCTAATCCCTTAGGTTTGCTTGAAGAAAAAATGTACCGGATTCGGCTCATTGTGCTTTTGCAAGATAGTTTTTAATGACTCTTGAAAGAGTTTTACCCTGATATAAATAAAGGTCATACCTTTCTTGAGATAAGAAGCGTTCATTGTAAATGTTTAATTTCCGACGTTTAAAACTCTTTTTAGCATCAGTGGTAAAGAAAAATCCTTTTTATTAAAATATTCATATTTTAGTACTGTAAAAGTCGTCCTAATTTTTTTTTATTGCAATTCTGTAATAAATACCCAGGGACTTAAGGTCTTTATCATTTAAACAGAGTTGTACAATATTTGTATTAGTTTTATTTTATATCATTATTTAATGAATTATTTTGAATGTAATTTGTTTTTAGCAAACTAGATAATTCTAGATATTTTCATTCACTCTTCGTAAACTATCTTTAATATATAGACGAACTCGATTATCTCAGCGTATCCGTTCGTATCATAGGGCAATGCTCAATTCCTCGAGGAGGGGCTGTTCTAATGAACCGTTCTTTGAAACAGCCCCAAGAAATGGACGTGGGGGGCCCGATACTATGACCAAAAATGAGATAGACTTCATTAATCGGACAAAAGCGCATATTCAGGGATGTCTCAGTGAAAAGGTTCAAGACCGGAAGTGATCACGCTTCTGAGGCACCTGAATATAGATTTAAAGCTGGAACGGTCCGATTGATGAAGTCTACGCCCCCTAATCTGCTCCAGCCTGTCATTGGATCCTGCAAATTTCAGATCAATCTGGAAAATCGATTTGCTGCCTTGGAAAATCAATCGAGTGAAGTTGACGAGGAACTCCGATCAGTAGTAGAAATTCTTCGACGAGGGTGCCAAACTTGCGGTCTGCGACTACGGGCAAAAGTCTAAACTTTCGGGAGAAACTTGGACTCATGGCAAAGGACGAAATGATCCAACGTCACTTGATAGAACAGCGGTTCTAACAAGACCATCTCGTGGTAAGGCGCGACCTCCGTCACTCAATACGCTCTCAAACAGAGAGCTATTGAAGGCAAAACCGGGTTCCAAAGTCTTCGCAACAGCTTGGAAGAAGCCTCTAACGAAGTTGACCAAAGAAAACGGAGAAGTCGTCGCTTCTAGGCCAGAGGTTCCCGGAGGTTGAAAGCTTTTACAGAGTTAACGGTCGCATTCCAGACACCGGAGCCGGATGAGGAAGGATTCTCGAGCCACCTTATCCGCCAGGTTCGAGGATCTTCCAGAAATCGGCCTAGACGAAACGGGGAGCTCTTGAGCAACTTCAAAATGAAAACCCGGGAGAGGGACGGAGTCAGACGGGAGTTCTGAAGGCCGCCGGTAAACCGGTGCTGAAAAGACTCCGCCGCCTTTAACTCAGCCCTTTCTCCGGGAGAACTCCTGAGGCATGGCATAGGTTTGGTCGTATTGTTCTTCAAAAAGGATAAAACCCTTTGAAGAACTATCGGCCAATATCGCCTGGTCATGTCTAAAAGTTGTTTTCGAGGTCATCTCGAATCGTCTTGCACGAAAACTCGAGAAGCCAGCCTCGAGAACAGGCCGGGTTTCGGAGGGTTTACACCATAGACCACATCCAACGGTGGGCAGGTTCAGAAGACATGAGTATAACCAGCCCTGTGCATGGCAGTTTTGGACTATGAAGGCTTTGACTCCATCGGACCTGGTCTTTCCTCGAGTCCCTTGCAGCGGTGCCAAATTGATTGGCGATATTCGAGATGCTGAGAATGTCTGGTACAACGCCGCCACTATGTCTGTCGTAGTCCAAAGTGGGCAGACTGAGCCTATCCCGCACCCGGTGAGACAAAGGAGACGTCATGTCACCAAATTGTTCTCCGCCGCGCTTGAGGACATGTTCAGGACGCTCAACTGGGAAGGACACGGCATAAATTGAACGGCGAGTACATCTCACATCTGCGATTGCGGACGATATCGTCATCATGGCTGAGACCGCAAAGGACCTGCAGAAAATGGTGCAAAGCCTGGCTGAATCTTTCTGCACGCATCGGTCTCCGGATGAAGTTGGAAAACCAAGGTCATGTTTGAGCACGTTGATCCGGGACCGATCTGGGCACCTCCCTCGAAGTGGTTTCCGGAGTACGTTTACCTGGGGCAATGCTCCAACTAAAGGTAGAAACAACTTGAGGGGCCAACAGAAGGATTCGACTGGGCTGGGCAGCTTTTCATAAGCTTCGTCGAGTTTTCTCGTCACCATCCCAAGTGCCTCAAATCGAAAGTCTTCGATTAGGCGTCCTACCGTTTTGACCTTACGGTGCCGAGACTTGGACACTACGGTTCGACTGGTCCACAATTTAAAGTCGCTCAGCGAGCCTATGGAAGGGCTTGCTCGGGTAACTCTGAAGGACCGCATCGGAATGACGTGATCCGTCAGCGAACCAAAATCACTGACATAGCCACCGGATTAGTAGCTGAAGTGGCAGTGGGCCGTCATATAAGCCGCAGAACCGGCGACCGCTGGAGTCGAAAGTTCTGGAGTGGAGACGAGGCTCGGCAACGTAGTGTAGGACGCCCTGCGGCAAGATGGAGTGACGACATTCCGCAAGAAGTGGCTGGTGTGGCTGATGAGAATGCGAAGATGAAACGGTGGGTGCATAGGGAGGCTTGTCCAGCAGTGGACTGCGCAGGCTGATGATGATGATGATGATGATCACGTTTGTGGGTTGTAATGATATACTCCCTATGGGGTTCCTGTATTATAACATCCCGCGACAAATGTTTGCAAATTTTACCAATTTATAGTGTTTTAAAATATTTCAAAACTAATTTTATTTAGTTTAAATCAAAACCTTATTCATCATCAGCCTGTGATAGTCCACTGCTGGACAGGCCTCCCCTAATCACCTCCATCCATTAGGGACTTAACCGTATCCCCACCACGCTGGTCCAATGCGGGTTGGTGGGTGGACCGACTTTCATGCCCATCCGACGCATGGATCATCTTACTTTTTGAACAATTGATCAGCCAAATTGCCCTAACCCACTAGGAAACAACAATGAAAAAATTTGTTGAGTCCCCGGGTTTCGAAACCAAGACCTCCGGTTTCTAAGGCACATGCCATACCACTAGGCCACGGAGGCAGTCAAAACCTTATAACTTTCTTTAAAAAAATTACTGAGGTGATATTGTAAACCGCCATAAAATAAAACACCCAGAACGATTAAAAAATCTAATTTTTGTGTAATTTTTTTTGATTAATTAAAAAGAAACATGTTTTAAACTGCTGGTAAGAAATTTAATATTGTCTAGACGTCTTATAAATCACGCATTATACGCTGGATAATGGTTAACGATAATTTAATACATTTGTGATGTAGCATATTTCATGATTGTGTAATTATTAAGCCAGCCTTTATGCAGGCTAAAAAGATTTAAAAAACGAAAACCAAGATTTTTACATACAGATTATACTTATCAATAAATATTCAAATATGATTGATGAAATTAGGAATAAATACAGAGGAAATTATAAAATAGTGTCAGTAATTGAAGTACCTTTAAGTAGATACATTACGACGTATACAAATGTAATGAAACTTATACAAATGTGAACATATACAAATGTAAAAAACTGTTTTTAACTCATCCTGTATTTTAAACCTTGCAGTAGATGAATAGCGACAATTTTATTTTTATACCATACTGTACTTTCAATTATATTATACAAATATTTTCATAAAATAAAATTATAAAGATATTCGTGATCATTAACGGTTAAAATATAATGTTAAGCTTATGTAGTGACAATGTGTTAACTGTGATAAAAACGAATAACATAATTAATATTAATTAATTCCCTTGTTAGCATATTAGCAGAAGTCCTTATGTGCGATATTGAGTAAACTATCAAAAAGTACAGCAAATACCTTATAGGTAGACATTATTCAACGCCTCCTAGTGAGTGGTATAGGGTGTGCCTTAGAAACTGGAGGTCGTGGGACAAATCCTGTAAATTCAACAAATTTTCATTGTTGTTTTCTGTTGGTTAGGACAATTTGGCCGATCACCCAATTGTCTGAAAGAAGATGATCCATGCGTCAGATGGGCATGTAAAAGTCGGTCCACCCACCAACCCGCATTGGACCAGCGTAGTGGATCGGTCCAAAATCCTGAAGGATGGAGGTGTATTAGGAGAGGCCTATGTCCAGCAGTGGACTATCACAGGCTGATGATGACAGACATATTCAAACATATTCGTTGTATAGTCAAAACATTTAATTCTGACATTGCTTATTGATGCATATCTTGTGAAATGAGACAAACTTTCCTCTATTTTATTCGCAGGGAAAAGACATAAATAGAAATAAGCCGCGACAAACATTTATTTATTTGTATCGAAATTTTCATTTACCATACAAGCTTTCCCAATTTGAATAAACATGTAAAGTCAAAGAAAAGAAAATAAGCATAAAGAAAAAAATATTTTCAGTCAATATTTTTTTATCTAGGCATTTGGGCATGTAAAAGTCGGTCCACCCACCAACCCGCATTGGACCAGCGTGGTGGGATAGGTCCAAAGTCCCTAGATAGGGTGTATTAGAGGCCTATGTCCAGCAGTGGACTATCAAAGGCTGATGATGATGATGATGAGGCGGTAAAGTCAATAATAATTTAACTAAAACTCAATTTATTTTTTAAATAATTGACATTCATAGAAAATGTTTTTCGCTTTCTATACTAATTTAAGATAAGTTGACTTTTTATTCTTCACAATCAATCAGTAAGTGTAACGCTTCTATTTTGAATAATGTGTCTTTATATCGAAGACTTTGACACTGACTTTCACTGACCTTCAATATGAAAAGACTATAGGCGACGGAATCCGAGTTTTGAATCTGCAAAGTTTTCTTCAATCTTCAAGGAGCTAATAATTTTATTACATAATGAAAAAGTTAGCGTTTGAATAAAGTTACTTAGGCGGCTCATTTATACCAATTGAAGTTTAGACGATTTCTATAAAGTTCTGGTGCTAAGTTTAATAAATTTATAATAAATACCTAAGCTATCTAACTTATAATAAATAACTAAGCTATTGTAATAAAGTTTCCTTTTGCTCTTTTTGTCAATTGTCGGACTTCGTTAAAGCAGTCAACAGTTTTTGCGCTATTATATTTAGCGCAAAAACTGTTAATTTTGAATGTTGAGAAGTTACCAAACAGTCTTATATTTAATCTTTAAGTCTTTTACTCCTCACGTTTTATAAATGTTCTATTAATTGCCTTTAAATGCTATGTCAGTTAATACAATTCTATGACAGAATGTCAGCAATCGTTTTTCTATTCTGTCTTTATGACAGCAAAATAGATAAAAACGTTTTAAATAAATTACTACTATTAAATGTGTAAAGGAACATATTTAATTCTATAATTATTTTTTTAATAAAAAAGATTTTAATAAACCGATTAAAAAATATAGAATCCATTCCTCGTAAATGCAACTTTCATGATATTTTAATATTCTCTTCCATTATTTCGTAGGTCTTTTCATCACAGCCTAAGTGAGAAAATTACAAAGCTACGTTAGATATAAAGGTTTTATGGCGAATATTCATATTAAAAAGAAACTTCAGGTTATAAAAATTAAAAGGCATGAAATATTTAGTAATGTAGCAATATTCCCCATAATGTTTTCATCCTTTTTAAGTTTCGCCCTAAGGAATTTTCTTTTAAGATTACAAAATCTACGGTGAATATTTTCTTCAATATTTGTTATTTTTTCTGCAAGAACATAATGGAAAAAAAACAGAACGAACGAACGAGAACAGGTTTTTTTATTTAATAAAAAGTAATTATTTAAACAAAATAAAAAAGAACGGTTTGTTATCAACCAAATCATTTATTTAGTATTTAATCACTTCCCATTTTGTAGAATAAAAACCCACATATTTTAAATGGAAAGGAAACTATCGTTGTAAAATTACCTTTATTTTATACTTTAATATACTTATAGTACTCGTTTAGGTAATAACCTTTTCCAGACTTACACAAACTTACCCATTCTCATTACTATCTGCTGTTAACATTACTATAACGAACTATTTAAACCCGAAAATAGGCTAAAAAATGCACTAATGTAACAGTAGTTTACGATACACAGGATCATAAAGTCTATTGTGGCCTTCATTTTTAGCAAAAAATGTGAACCTAGTTGTGGGACGGAGCTTGGAACTCTGTGTTAGATGAAGCTTACTATAGACATGATTCTGGCAGCATAACTTCAAGGATAAAAAAAAGTTATATAGTCCATATAAACGAATCATAATCAAATTACACAGTAGAAAAATTTCCCCTAAACTACTTTATTGCTTGGGTTAAATTGGTTAATAGTCTTTGTGATTACGCAGTAGCGTAGCAAACTGTTTTAAAACGCGTTTAGAAACAATTTTCGACGCTTACACTCGCTTTTATAATTCTCAAATGCAACATTAAGAAACGAATATTTTCATATAGCCTGGACCATTTACGGCGGCAGTAGAGGATAAGTGAATATATATATATATATATATATTCATTTAAAAAAATATTACAGCATGTATTTATCATTATTATTTACTGACAATAGAAACAAAATATTATATTAAAAATCCAATAGAAATAAAATATTTTTTTTATTTGAAAGCTACTGTTCAATACAAAATGAGAAACTAACAATATTACAAGAAAAACTCAAAATAACACAATTTTCCTAACTTTTATCGTTATTTATAATCCATTTAATTTATACTCATAGCATACTTATATTACTGTGTCTTTAATTCATTTCTCATAGCTTAATTGTTTTACCGCAAATTTATAAGCAATTGTAAAACTTATTATAACGCTTTTCAAACTGTCGTGTATAAAACCACCGTCTCCGAAAAAAAACAAAATAAATTTTGGTAATGTCTCACCATTTCTAGTCCTCTCGTTGATCCAAAGTAATCTCAAACTGAAAAAGACACTAGACCTTAAGTAATCTTTCTCGTCTCGTCGCAACTTAAATTCACAACATAATACATAATTAAATTCGTTCTTCGAAAGGAAATATCTAACTTATAATAGTTATGCGAAAATCTATGTATAACCGTTGGTTACTATTTATTAGACGAACAGCTTAAGGTATTGGAATTTGATTAACAATAATTATACGTCAGAATAACGTTTATAACGTCTGAAGAAGGTAAAAACAATCACTTTAAGGCTACAAAAAGTAGATTAAATTAATGAGGTGTTTGATTTTAAATTTATGATCCTCATAAATAATTGCGTTTTATGCAAAACATGTAAAAGAATTTATGGGTAGTAGTGTTAAAGCTTTACACAATTTTTTAAAACAATCCGGAACACAACATTGCGATAGTAAAAAAAAATCTATTTCCTAAATGTGTAAGTGGTTATGGATATAAAACTACCTAAATCTCATTTTCGTGGCATAGACTGTCTTCATAAGAATAAATTGACACTAAATTCTAAATGGTAGAGCGCTTAATTTACTATTCAGTTAACATATAGCAGCGTGGCTCTTGCAGACCAATTAGGTCTTCAGAACTTGGCTAAATACATATTTATTGATATTCATATATATACAATGATATTCCAAATACATATCATTAAAGCACACGCTTTAATGATATTTATTTATGCTGTCCTACCTAGCGTCTAACCCAACAACACTATTTAATGATAAGACTTACGACGCAGTAGCAATACTTAGAAGGATTATATTTCTTTGTATTATTAATGTATTTTTTGTATAAAATTTGCAAGTAATTGCTATAATATATTATGTTATACAGTAGGAATATATCCATGTTCCACTAAGCTATGGAGTCAGGCAAACCGTTTAAAGTTATGAAAATAATAATAATAATAACAATCTTTATTTTAAACCAAAAGAAAAAGCACTAATATACAGTAAAAGAGATATATACATAATATTCACAACAAGTATATATAATTTAATAACAATATGATGCATCTGTAACAACCCAATGAAATAAATGCAAAAGTATAAATTAATATGGTCTGGCATTTTAAGACTCTTTGGTCTATTTAGTAATATTTTGTCTCCGTACAAAGTTAGAAAAACCTACCATAATATTAATAGAAAAATAACGTAATAAGTATGGAAGCAATTGAATATTTATGAAGCCCATGTTTTACGGATTTTTTGACGTTTCAATTGAATTTTTGTTTCGAAACTATTATATGTACTAATAAAAGTAATAATTATATGCTGAAGTAATAATCTAATCAAATCTGTTATATATGTATGTATTATTATGGGATACTTAACATTTTATTTTTTTTATAAAATTAAAAATAAAAATGTATGTAACCAAACCATTAAATGTAGTTAACCAGATTTGCGATTTAAATTTTTACATAATTTTATGCCAATTATAGAAAGAAATTATAGTAGTAAGAAATTATTTATTAATTAATTATTTAGCAATAAAAATCTTTTCTCAGTATATCTATAACTTTCTTGTGAATTTATACAGGAGTAAGGATGGCATGAATATAAATTGATGTAATCTTAAAGCGTATTTAAATTTAATGAAATGAGATCAGGTCAGGATGGCCGAGCGGTCTAAGGCGCTGCGTTCAGGTCGCAGTCCACTTCTGTGGGCGTGGGTTCGAATCCCACTTCTGACAAGTTTATTTTTTAATTTTCCAACACTAACAAAACCATTTATTACCTAATGCAACCCTAGACCTGTACAAATTAATAACTGAGATATTTAATATCTTTCGTCTGTACTATTTTATTATTAAGTAGTGCAAAAGCAAACAGTGTTTGTTTCTGGGATTCGGCCAGATGTTGTTTACATATAAATGGTAGTTATTTTGCTAGTATTAGGGTTAAATCGTAATAAATTTTGTCATACTATTCCGAGAGACATTAATTTAATAACCACTTTTGGCACATAAAAGAGCATTTGCATAAAGAATTCGCTTCGAAATCCAGCACAGATGTGGGGATTGTATACTTATGTGTTAAATAATCGTAGTAGTAATGACACCAAAATTGGACTTTTATCTCTTTCTTTTTCAACACGAAGGCGACACTGATTAGTTTTAAAACTGAACTCTTTACGTTAAAGCACTAATTTCATTCGTTTGTAGTTTGTTTTACGATTTCGCAGAAAAATTTAATTCACACTCAGTATGCGTTACGCGAAAAGTTTTCGTAACGTGATTTTTTGTTATTTTTGATGTCAACAACAATATTATAGCCTGACTGAATTGGTATTTGACGGTGAAGCCCTTCTTGAGCCTTTATATATTTGGTTAAATGAGTTTAAACGTGGTCGTACCTTAATTTCAATGATGCTCTGCATAAGGATGCTTTTAACAGTGACGATTGAAGATAACATCAGTGCTGTGCGGTGTATGATGGAGACTGATCCAAAAGTAACCTATCATCGGTATCAGTCAATTGCACAATTTCCTCCATAAAAAAATTGTCGATTCCTAATAAATATTTTTGCCCAGTAGATGTCTCTTTATTTGACCGAGGGCTAAAAGCTCCGTCGTACTTATTGTTGCCGTGAAATGATACAAAGATTTAACGGATGTTATTTAAAAGTTGTGTTCCACATACTTACAGGTGACGAAAGCTTGATTTATTGCCATCATCCGGAGACCAAAAACGATCTACTCAGTGGGCATTCCTTCCTAGGAGATACCAACAATACTGAAAAGAAAAAGGTTGCCTCAAAAAAACTGGACATTGTGTGGCAATTGTTTAAGAATATTAAAAGTAACTGCAGAATGTAGACTTATAAATGTTAACCACTTGTCTTGGAAGAAGTTCGATAGAAAAGACTAGTAGTAAACTCCTCTTTGACCAAACCTAAGCCTTGCATATCGCCGGGTGAACTATCGACTGGCGTCGTCAGACGTGGAATTGCTGGGTCACGCGCCATATAGCCCTGACCTCGCACCTTGCAACTTTTATTTATTTCCGAAAATAAGAGAAAAACTTTGAAGTAAACATGTCATGGACGCCAAGAAAGCAGTAGCTGCGTTCTTGGTGGTGGTCTATTGAATGCAGCGATGTATTGACTTTTTAAAATGGAAACTATTGGCTTGCTAGTTTACTCAGTTTTCGATTTTTTAAGAACTTTAGGTGTCACCCTTGTATACCGCTTAAAGCTAAAACAAACTACGGGTCACATAAAATTGTTGACGTAACGGTCCAAACCCATGTAGTAGAATAGGGGTGTGTGTGAGACGTTTGAATAAAATTTCTTCAAAACAAAATTATTCAGCAGAACTCGTAAAACGTTCAAGATGCTTTAAAATAGTTTAATACTGACGCAGCATGTCAGCGCAATTGATCCTGTTATTTTAAAGCTTATAACTTTAAATACTGACTTCTAGATTATTGACTTTTACGTGTTATTTGTAATAAAATAATAATGATCCCATAAAACTAACACGAATAACTGTTTTTTTTATTCCTAAGATGAATTATTTGATTTTTTTATTAATATTTTAACTCCAATTTGTATAATGAACCATACCATGTTATTAATCAACTTGTTTATGGATTCTCTTAAATTCAAGGTCAGAGGCCGGTTAATTTGAAGAAATTTCTTTTGAAGAAGTAAGTATGTGCATATTATGGTGCCTGTAGATGTACTAGACTTAATAAACCGCATTTTGAATTTAGCTATGATAATTTAATACTAACAAAAATTGGCAGTCGCCGCCACAGAGCAGAGATGAATGGAAAAACGAATGGGAGACCTTTGCCTAACTTGGGACACAATAGGTTATTAAAAACATTTATTACTAAATTTAAGTTTATACTCAGCCAATAAGTTATACTCTTCAAACGCTACAAATACGAAACAGATCTAATACGGTGAAGCGCTTAGCAGGAGTACATCTAAATTATTGTAATTCATTTCAAATAAATGAAAATCCATAGTATATTAGCTTTTTACGGCTTGTGATCAGTTCCGGATGGCCCAGTGGTCTAAGACGCTGGTTTTGGTCGCAGTACACTTGAGTAGTTGTGGATTCGTCATTATATTTAAATATTTACTGGTACTAAAATGATTCAATACAGTAGTTATTAACATTCAAGACAATGTAAAATTCCCTTTTTACTCAAAATATATATAGAAGGTGATCAATATCCTATCAACTCGATTAAATTTTTGAAACCCCGTTCTAAATCACAGTGCTGAAATATATGGAAGTTCTACGGTTAGCCATTTGTGACTTTTGGACCATGCATTTTTCAGTGGGTCCAGGCCATACAGCTCGGTAAGTTTGTTGTAATTTGTAACACAGCATAAATACGAAATATTTAAAAAAAAAATGTTTTTCGATATAACTTATGTAGCCTGCTCCCTGCCTAGACAGAGGTCAGTAAAAGTCTTTCTGAGTGCTACACCTTTCTGGATACACAATTGTCTTCTAAAAGCACATTACGAGTTCATGGCCATATCTTACATCACTAAGTCCAAAAACTCATTGAGTGCACTCGTTTGCGCTTCTCGGTGCACTGTTTTAGGACAGTGGCCATGTAGGGAAAGTCGGGACTACCTAAGGTAATCTCTTGAATAAATATTTGCCCCTAGTTTCAGTAATTCTCCGTCTGTAGCCAACATAATTTATTTCTAAGTGAATGTGCAAAAGCTTAACCTTATATAATCGAGGAGTAAATACGACTTACTACAATTCATTCATGGGATACGGTCCAAAAACCGTCTAATGTATAGGGGTGTATTAGGGGGAGGCCTATGTCCAGCAGTGGACTATCAAAGGCTGATGATGAATAATTCATTCTATTGTAATCATTACTATTTCCACCATCAACCTGAAATGGTTATTTGACCCTACCCTTTTAAGTTAGTAGAAGGTAATTTTCAGATTTCATAAGAAAAGGCAGGAATAATTTCCGCTTCCTAATACCGCTATTGGCTATGCCAATCTCATTAACATATTTTAAGGAAAGACGTAGACTAAACAGAAGTTTTGACATGACGCCATTTCATGTACTTGATTTTTCAGAGTAAGAACATGATGGTTTTTGCGAGTAAATAGCAGTAATTTTTGCTTTTATTTAGAAAAACAAGTAACAAAGTTTATGATCGTGGCGCATTTTCGACACACACATGTTTAATAACGAGTTGTTTGTCATGAAATGCTACATAAAAATGTGTGTATTAAACATTTTGTACAAAATTCAGCACAGCTGTGGAAAATATATTATTAATTGTTGTGAATTATTTCTCAGTTTTTTATCTATAAGAAAGAATATTTATTATATTTTTGTAGTTTAATTACTTCAAGGTAACGTTTGTGTACATAATTTTAATTAATTTTATAAACGTCTATCAAAGCATTTATCACAAAATTATTAAATAAATTGGACCACATGACAGCTACTATCTACCATTAAAAATGTTGCTTCCAACCCTGAAGTTCATTTTATTAAAATTATAATAAAAAAAATATGCATTAACTTCTATGTGACCTTACCATAAATGAGTTTTAAGAATGCTTCTTTGAAATTGTATTATTCTAATAACTCGCGGTCACTATTGTAGGCCAATTAAGTACATTTATGTAGAACACAATCTTTTGCAATATAATCGCCCACGGCGGGATTTTTGTCGTCATTTTTTTTCTATTTTTTAAATATCCATTTAAATTTTTATCACACAAGTTTTTCAAAAATTACATGACAGCTACTGCCTAGTATTTAAAAAAAGAATGATCAACATTAGAGTACTAGGAGCGGAGCAACGAGATAACATATATATAAAAAACACACGTTCCAAATTGAGTTCCTCCTCCTTATGGAAAGTCGGTCAAAAAGAACTTAATGTTCAAGTTGAATATTCCAGCTACACAATATTCTCAATAAAGTGTAAAAAATGTATAACACTGATTAATAAATTTTATGTACCCCCTCATTTGTTATAATTAAAGCACATTTTAATGAATTGGAGTAATATTGCTTGTTTACCTCATTATATTTCTTAATTAACGGAAATGGAGAAAATACACCTCTTGAGATATTGATTATAGTCCGTTTTAAAAACAGTTCTTTAAGTACTAGACGTATTAATAATATCATATAACATTTATTGTCTGAATAATTTGTTTAAAGTTTCAACGTTGTTTAATTAAAAACGCATAGAAATTATTAAAGTATTCAAGCCACTTTTGCTATGAAAATAAATAACATATATTAATCGGTTATTAGCACTATAAACTAGCCTAAAGAGATGGAATTCCAAGATAGAAAAATTATATGAATACACAAAGAAATTATAAGGAAATAAACGTTTGGTAACTAAAAACATTGATAATTTAATAGCTTCAAGAATTCTACAAATATTTAAGTTACCCGAATTTTATGCTTTCAGTAGTTTTCAATTTATCAAGCCAGAGAAACACCATTATATATTTCCAGCATCAAAATGTATGTCATTAAAATATCGTTGCTGTTTTTTAAAAGAACAAAGAGGAATCATTTCCGCCCCTGGCATCTTTACCCTCGGCTTTTTACGCTATTACAAATTATTAACGTCAAATTCTGATGATGCGACGCGAGGTAAATTTAACTGTCAGATAAATTTATTGCTTTACATTTTTAACTTAGTATTATTAATCGATCGGGGATCTAATAATACTATGATTGACAAAGATTTAACTGTCTTGGTACTCTACTGGTAAAACATATAGGAGGTTGTGAGTTTGAGTTCTGTCTGTTTGTTTGGGACTCTACATATTATTAATAAAATTATTTTTGTTGTTGTTTTATAGTTGGTTAAGGCAACGCGAGCTGATGACCCGACTCCCCGACTGCATATAAAAAAACCACCTGCAGTTGTTTAGGGTAATCCTCGGCAGCCAGTCTACTCTCCTGGGTCGTGTCGGATATTCGTCCCATTGGACTAAGAGAATAAAATGGAAGAGGGAGTACACCTGTGTCTGCGCGTACTCTTTTGCATAGTTAGCTGATCTCTAATAAAGATTCGGCCATCGTCGCTAGAATCGACTATGAGTACATTATTATTATTATTCGATTGATAATATAAGTAAAAAATTTAAAAGAAAAACTTAAATAAACAAATAGATATAAATAAATTAGAGAGCTACAGAAACCTTGTGATATTCAAAATTAATACACGTAACTTAGTGATTTTTTTTATTAAGTATAAAACAATTGTCTTATAACAATAACGTGGTTAATTTATTATGTTATTGTAGCTGAAAATCTGTTTTTAACTTACGAATACCAAAATGTTATTCTCAAATATTTATGAATATAGTTGTGTAACAGGATTATTTTATGTATTTTGTCCGCGTTTTTATAAAGTCCTTTGAATTAAAATAATATTTTCATTGAAAATTGTTAAGTTAGTTCCATGTAATGTTTTTAATAACTATTATAAGTTATAATTTGAATGTTTTTAATATATAACCACAAATTGGGAGCTAAATTGTACCGTATTCCTCAAGTGCTATTAACAAACTCAAAAAGTAAGGAAAATAGTAATCATCATGATCAACCTGTGTTAGTCCACAGCTGAACATAGGCCTCCCCTAATGTACGCCTTCTTTATTAGGGGGTTTTTGGACCGTATTCTTCCACGCTGACCTAAAGCGAGTTGGTGGGTGGCTCAACATTTTACATGTCCATCCAACGCATGGACTTTATCTTACCTTCCAGACAATTGGGTAATTGGCTAAAGTTGTCCTAACCAACCAGACAAGAACGATAACACGTTTATGTTCTGTGATGTTAAGTGAATTAAACATCATTACGAAAACAAATTAAACCTTTAAATATTAAAATAATAAATAATACACTATAACGGTTGTAAAGTAAAAATAAATGAAATGTTATGAATAAGTAACATAATTATCAACTTTCAAGTGCAATTTCTATATACGTAAATTTTTAATTGCGGATGTTTGAGCAAAAGAGATATTATTAAAGTTTACTGCTTTGCTACTTTATATCAGTAGCTTCAATAAATATAAAAAAAAAGAATTTTTAGGATAAAGCAAAGTAACGAGGTAAAACAAAAAAAAAATGTTAGTGACATATACTATACAACTTTTACAAAACAAAAATTATTACGTAACTTCTGTTTAGATACAGAGATCAAAGACTATGCAATAGTATCGAGTTTTAGATTCTTACGTATTTCAGTATTGAAAAAAATAAAGAGTAATTAATAATTAATTACATAAGTCAGTGTAATTACACAAGTCAATATAATCCTTAAATAAGAAAATCATTTTGTGTAAATCCTATGTCTGTACTCTTGACAGATTCCGTCTCATATATAGTCATTGTCTTATCTTTGTGTGACCAAATTATCATAATAATTAATAATAATGTGACCATCGGGTGATTAATCGAGCACACAAAGTAGAATACATTAGGACAAGGGGAAGGGCCTCCAGGAGGAGGTCAGATAAGTCAAAGAGGCAATAGAGCAGTAGATGTGATGTGAATCCAATATAGGTGGCTAAGGTGGTGGTAAGCTCGAAGAAAGTAGAGTCGTCTGCTAATACAGGTCATGGAATACACTTGATGACTACGACAAATTAGGAAGTATGAAACAAGAGAGAAGAAAAACAGCGTGTATTTCTTTTTACCATATAGCTTATTTTTTCTGTCAATACAATATTTTACCACGGATGGTAATTAAATTTATGTAATGTACCAAAAAATATTTCGTAAATCCATACCATATATATCCATGCCTTAGTATTTATTGCAAATTTTCGTCACAAAGCTCCTGACCTATTTAAAGAGCTACCTAGTCTCGAACAAAACCGAACAGCATGTTTTCGTCCTGACACCACGAAATACTTTTAAAAATTATTCTTAGCTAGGTAAAAAAGAACTTTTTTGTTAGCCAGAGATTTATGTTCAATTGTTTTTATTTGGATAAGTGTCGTATAACATATTCCATATTAACACATCTTTGAAATGTATTCATGGGTTTTGTTACCAGAACTTAATTAAGTATAATAAAAGGAATAAAAGAAAAGGAATATATAATAAAAGGAAAATGTATATATGTGTCGTTATCATAAAGTACAAACACGTACAAAACTACGAAGTCATAGAATTACATTATTTTGTTGTATTTTCTAAATAAATAATTCAAATCTAAACAAATATAGAAAGTTTCTATTGAAAAATGGTCAGCGAAATGTCGATCATTGGTAATACATAAATTAACACTACAACCTTAAAACTCGAAAGCCTTTGCTTTCGAATCAGATGTGTGTAAAATATCGAATAATTCTTTAAATATTAGATATTTAAAGAAAATTTGATGGTTTTTTACGTAAAAAATACGAATGTAAAGCATATCGCTGAGGGGTATTCAAAATAGATAAAAATAATATTCAATCCCTAGAATCTATCTGTTTTCGCCTTTCTCTCGATTCTAATAAAGCTTTCAAAAACTTACTCAATACAGAATATTCACGACCGTCCGCATCTGTGATAATATTCTCCATGAAAATAACACTTTGCTAGTCTGTTTCTTTTGTAGTTTATTTTAGTTTGAGTATGTTTTGAAACTGCCTCCGTAGCCTAGTGGTATAGGCGTTTGCTTTAGAAACCGGAGGTCGTGGTTCGAATCCTGCGGGACTCAACAAATTTTCATTGTTGTTTCCTAGTCGTTAGGACAATTTGGGCCGATCACCCAATTGTCTGAAAAGTAAGATGATCCATGCGTCGGATGAGCATGTAAAGGCGGTCCACCCACCAACCGCATTTGACCAGCGTGGTGGGTACGGTCCAAAACCTCCTAATGGATAGGGTGTATTAGGGGAGGCCTATGTCCAGCAGTGGACTATTAAAGGCTGATGATGATGATGATATATTACTTTAACGTTTCGTCATATCACAACTATGAATGTATTTGTAAACAATTAGAGGTTCATAAAACCTTTAGCAATGTACAAATATCAATACAAAATTGTGTATACGCAGAGAAGTGGAAAGCATATTATGCATGTATGCTACAAGATCAAAAAGACATTCTACAGATAATACTTTTTGCTACTGAAAAAATGACATATTTTAGCTACATTATGTCTTGAAAATTAATTAAAAAGAATTTAAATGCTGCCAGAAGTTTCAATTTTTAAAAATTGAAGCGGTAGAAAGACCATATCTGATTAGTCGCTCTTTGACAGAAACTCAATTTGATTTCTAATATTGTGTTTTTGGTCCAAGGAAAATGCAGGTATTCTTGTAATTCTCACTAAAAGGAATAGAGGAGCTGTTATATTATATTAGTGTAAGTTTGCCTATGTAAAATTGAGTAAAATTTGGGAATCACCAATGATTATTGCTTGACATTTTAGATTTCGATTCACAATTAGTCCGAACTTGTTACTCTGTTTAAACTATACAATGTATGTTTATTCGTTTGACTAGGTAAAAGGCAGTCTAATACTTTGTTAAAAACATAATTAGTCTGGATAACGTAACTAGCGTTTTACGTTAATAAAAGTGAATAAAAGGTAGCCAGTATTAAAAGAATAAACATAAAAAAATCCTAATAAAAATGATAATATTTAAACATGCTGTGAGGAGAACAAACACTTTATGATTAAATTATTAGAAAAACAACCGAGTATTGAACCTTGCCCTAGTTTCGGCATTTTGACTACCAAACACTAGACACATAGTTTAATTCAAACAAATATACGAATAGTTATTCCTTTTCATATTGACAGTGCTTTTACTAATATTTTTGTACCAATCTATTTCATAAACTTTATTGTATCACCCATAAAATCAACGTCCACATATGATTACATCTAATTCCATAATAATTGTTATTTTAGTTAGGACTTAATGTTTATTGTAAATTTCTTAAGTTAAATATTGACTATTTATAAAAGTAAAAATAATAGGGTTTCAAAATTGAACGTACAAATTTTTTTTAAACTTTGAAAAAGGGCCAAGAATTTAAAACATGAAAAAATACAACAATTGGTCTAGGAAAAAAAGTTGTTTACCTTGAAAATTTATTTCCCAGAATGAGTATAATAAAGCCCCTGTTTTTTTAAATTTAATTTTTATTCATTTAGGTATAGCGTCCTTAGAATAATTGTTATTTCAAACAATCATAATTTTTAAAATTTTTAAATAGAACCTATTAGTTTTTATTTTAAGACAACTTTCTGCTTTGAACTATTTTAATTAAAAGAGTTATATTCTCTTTGTCTTAAAAAATATTTTATTTTGTTTCTTTAAAATATATTTTTTGCTTAATTTAAAAATTTTCTATATTATAAATCATTTTAAACTCACCCATTGAATGTTAAATTTATATTTTTTATTCATAAAATCACCCGCGGGTAAATTTGTCGCCACCTAAATATTATTCCAGTGAAAGAATTCACAAATAACCTTCCTAAATAGCCCCAGTGGGGGGTCCGTCAAAAAATGTACGGGTGGACTTTGGCCATGGATGATGGATATTTCCACAGGTGGGGCCACGTGGATGGGCCCAATCCCCTCTTGGGGGATTTTACCCAAGTGGTTTTGCGGGTTTTGGACGATTTTTACACCCATCCGACGATGGATCTTTACTTTTCGACAATTTGTTTGAAACCCCAACAAAAAAAAACTTTTTTTGAGTCCCTTTGGTGAACTTAAATTTCGGTTCAAAATTACCCACGGGAAAAAGGTTTTGTTAAATTTTGGGAAAAAAAACAAGTCTTTCTTTTTTGTTTCCTTTTCTAAATATTAAAAATTTTTTTCAATTCCCAATTTTTAATTTTATATAAAATATATTCTTTTGGAAAAGGAAAAATTTTTTAAAAATTGCAAAAATATTTTTTTCCCTTTTCCATCATAAGAAAAAAAATTTTTCAAATGTTTAACATAATTTTAAATTTTAAAATACCTTTAACCAAAGTCAAAAAATTTAAACATGGGTTATTTGGAATAGAAACCCAATTGTTTTTCCTTTTGTTTTTTTTTTAATTTAAGCTTTTTTTATTGTTGATTTTACAATCCCACCAATTTATGGATATTTTTAAAGAAAAGGGGGTGTTTCATAATTTTTGAATGTTTTTACGGGTTTCTGTAAAAAAATTTTAAGTTAATTTTTTTTTTTCGTTTTTTAAAATTTATAAATTTTTTTTAACCAAAATTAATAAATTTAAAAAAGGTTTTAAAATTTTTCTTTTTGATTTTATTATTTTTTGGTTTAACCAAAATTTCCTTTTAAAAAATTTTTAAAAAATTTTAAGCAAAAATTATTTAACCCGGAAGATCTTAAAAAGCCTTTTAATTAAATTGTGGAAACCCTTTAATTTAAAGAAAATATTGTTTTGAAAACCTTGAAAATTTTCTTAAATTTTAAAACAATGTTTGGGGTGTTGAAACAAATTTTGAATGTTTTTCCTTTAAAAACAATTTTAAAATTTAAAATAAAGTTTTTAAAAAGTTTCTTAAAATAAAAAAAAAATTTTAATATTTTAACGGTTAAATTATTTCTCCATAAAAATAAAACTGCTTATTGTCTTTTTGGCCCAAGGCCAGAAAATAGAGTAAGCCATTTTCCCAAAAAAAAGAATTTTTATGACATTTCTAGAGCAATAAATTGATTTTTAAAAAAATTTCTATTTAATTAACATGATTTATCCGGATATTGAAAGCAAAAAATTAAAAATCCAAATTTATGGGGAATTTTTTGGTTTTTAAATCCAATTTCAAAAATTAAAGGAGATAAAAAACAAAACCGGGCAACTAAATATTTTAAAACCAAATTAAAATTTTGAAATGAAAGGAAAAATTTTTAAAACGAGGTTTTTAAAAAATAAGGGCCCAGATTTCAATTAATTCCCCATCGGTCGGAAAAGAACCCAAATCGGGGTAAAATAAGAAGGAAAAGTAAATGTTTTATTGGAAAAACGCGTAAAAAAAGAAAAAAGCCAATTATGTTAAAAAAGCAAATTTCTTGGACCAGGTTTGCAAAAATCATTGTGATTTTTGTGCGAAATTTTCTTACTTTTTAAATATCCGAAATTAAAAACCAAATTTTAAAGAAAAGGAATTTGAACTACTACCATATTAAAAAAAGAAGAAAACAAAAAGGGGACAATAAATTTTCAAAAAAAAAAAAAAAACCCGAAGATATTTCTTTTAAAACAAAAAAAATAGGTAACTTTAAAAGTCCCAATTGAAGAAAACCAATTAAATATTTTAAATTTAAAAAACCTAATTTAATTTTTTTTATAAATTCCTAAAATAAAAAAAAAAAATTTTTACCCATTATTTTTTAATAAATTTGACAAAGCGTTTAATTTTTAAAGTTTTGTATTGGCTTTTCCCCTCCCAAAAAACTACTTTAATTATAAGGAAGAAAATTTTTTTAAAAAAAAATTTAACGGCCAGGGAGAAAGATTTAAAAAACGCCATGGACTTTTTAAAAACCCAAAAATTTGGGGGTAATAAAAGAAACGCCATTATTTTTATTAAATTTTATTAATTTTTAAATCCCGGGTTAATTTTTTTTCTTTGTAAAAATTTTAACTAAAAATTTTTTTCCTTATTTTTTTTAAAACTACGATGATTTTAAAGGGATAATAAGAAAATTCATTCCAAAACCTGAATTAAATGGGGGGAAATTAATTTGTTTTAAAATAGGGAATCAACCACAGGAATGTTAAATTTTTTAGCAAAAAACAAAAGCCCTTTTCAAAAAAATGTCAAGTATTTTATTCAAAATAAGGGAAAAGTCCACGCTGGGGTTTTAAAATGGGAATTTTACCACCCCCTGGCCAATGCTTGGTTGGACCGACTTTTTAAGCCCATCCGACATGGACATCTTATTTTCAGACAATTGGAGATCCCAAAAGGGTAAACCAATAGGAAACAAAATGAAAATTTGTTGGTTAAAATTAAACCAAATCCATTTCAAGACCATACCACTAGGCAGGAGGTTTATTTTTAGATTCGAAAACAAAAAATCAAAAAACCTTCCCTTTTCAATTCCAATTTTTATCAAAATCAACATCTCTGTCCACAAAGCTAAAACGAGCCAATATTTTTAATCAAAGTACTTTTTTATTTTGTTTTTTCAAAAGTATAAATTTTTTTTATATTATTTATTAAATTTGGTGGTAAGATTCTTTATTTTCATATAAAATTAAAATTAAATTCGATTATTCTTCCTTATAATATGTTAACAAATAGATAAATTAAAAAACGTCTTTCAATATCGATTTTTATAAATTTAAAGAACCTTTAATTTATAATATTTTTTAATGCATTTGATTTTAATTCCTGAGTATTAAAAAAAGTATTTGAAAAAATTAAGATTGTTAATTTATTCTCTAAGAAAACTTTTACCTGAAAAGAATCAAGTTTTCCTCACATTTTGAATCGAGCCTTTGGTACTCGGAACATGTAACGGAATCAAAGCATTCCTTTGATCAAATTGGTATTTAAAAGAAAATGGAACCTTTTTTGGACTTTAATCAGGTTGATGCTGAGAATATATTTACCTTTTGTTTCTTTAATTACGGAAAAAGTTTATAGGATATTCAAAGAGGTTTATGTTTTGTTATTGTTTAAATTTCCGTTTATTTTGTTAATTTGCCACCATTTAAAACCCGATATCTTTCAAAGTACCCTTTGATCAATATGTCATCAGGACGTTTTGATAAATGAAGAATTTTCAATTTTTTTGCAAATAATACTAATTTTTCCCTTTACCTCTTAAATCAATTCGCCTTTGTCTTCCCTTTTATGCAAAAAAGTAGGAACAGGGTATTTAATTTAATTCATTATTGTCACACCTTCTAACGTCCAAAAATTAACCTTCACCCCAAGGCGTCCCTTTTCCGACCCAACCGAACCCCCGGGAGGCGACGGCATTCCACCCCTTCGCCCGACCAACCCCGTCTTCCCAAACGTTCCATTCTAGAACCTTATTACCATCGGGATCCGTTCCGGAATATTCTCAATTTCTTTGATCCAAAAGAAGAATACAACGAATTAAATGTCGAAATGTTGTGTCAAAAAAAGGTTTGTTCAAAGAAGAAAAATGAAATTGAAGGAAGCTGAAGAGAAATACAAGAAAACTTTTGAATATAGATATAGAAAATGTCGCTGATAATGAAAGAAAGGCACCAACACTTGCAAAGGAATTTGTAAAATATATAAAGATTCAAAACCAACAATCTTGTTGGAGAAAAAATGCTGGGACAGTTTTATTTTTTAATCCAACTTATCTTGTTGGAGAGAGTTCGATAATATTGTTGCAATCTACAACAACACTTGGTAAATTAAATTAAATTAATGAATAAAACAATATATTCGTCTGTAATAAATAATATACTTTTTTTCCCTGTCAAAGCCCTTACAATTTTATCCTTATTAAATCTTTTGCAGATCATTATGAAGTAGCAGGATGCAAAAACTTTCACAATAATTATACTTATTTATGCTTTTACTACTTATACGTATTAAATTAACTTTTCGGATTTTGTATGTTCACTTTTAACATTTCATTACCATCTGCAGATGGATATAGTATCACATACTTGATTAAAATCCAAAAATGAGAAAGACGTATCAATCGTTTAGTAAGCCTAACTTTATAAAAAGAAATGAAAATTTGCGTATTAAAATTTTAAACCCTTTTATCATCATCATTAACCGTGATCGTCCATCACACAGGCCCCCTTCCCCTATCCATTAGGGGGTTTTAACCGTCCCACCACGCTGGTCCAATCGGGTTGGGTAGGCACA
Organism: Lamproptera curius; assembly: GCA_029286875.1. NCBI lineage: Eukaryota > Metazoa > Arthropoda > Insecta > Lepidoptera > Papilionidae > Lamproptera > Lamproptera curius. Next base: position 758,372 of record JAGSMT010000074.1, on the reverse strand, counting down.
TGCCCTCCAGCATGGATCATCACATTTAAAAACTGGGTGATCGCTCAAAGCCAATAACAGGAAACAACAACGAAAATTTGTTAAGTCCCGCAGGATTGAACCACGACCTCCGGTTTCAAAGCAAAAAAACAAGTTTCCAAAGTAACGCCTGTCGTCGATTTTCCCTTAATCGCCCCCGGTGGGGCGACTGAATGCATCAACCAATAAACCCCACCCCTTTGAATAACCATTGACTTTTTCAACTCCGTGGACCAATCATACCGTTTACAACGAGGGGCTTTCCAACGACGATAGTACAATTTTTTCCTTCAATTTTTTTTTCTTTGACCCGATTTCCAAACCTTGTTCTGGCGATAAAACTCCGTTCCCTTTAATCGTCGTCTCTTTCCCCTCCCGACTGACTTTTTCACGAATCTTTTTTTTCATTCAATATATGGAAAGCACCCCAAAGAGATCAGGGATGTAGAATTATTTGGACTTAAACGAAAAACCCATCATCTGTCAAAAAGGTTCAGACTCCTAAGTTAAATTTCTTAAAATTATGGGACTTTATTTGGGTATGTATGTATATTTTATGATTATATGTGATTAAAAACTTGTATTTCATAATGTATTTTTTTCAGGCACCCCTTAAATCTCTTTACCATAATTTGGGGTAGATAATTTCAAGGCTTGCTCCCTTTATAATTTACCAAAAAGTTTAAATAAAATCTGACTATGTAAAATATTTCATTTAAAGTATTAAAATTGAACCTGAATAAAATTTTAAATCTTTGTCAATTTAACAAAATAATTTTAAAATCAATGACAAGTAAAATTTTTTTGTTTTTATTTAAAAATTGTAATCGGTAAGATCAATGTTTTCGATTATATGTTTAAAATTGAGGTAAATAAACCCCTTCGTTTAAACATCAGAATGATTACTCAAACTAAATAACTATTTTTAAATTAATGAAATAATTTTTAAAAATTTTTCCATATAATCCCAATTTAAAAAAGCTTTATAAAAAAGTTAAACAATGTAAATAACATAAAATATCACGAAATGTCACTATATAATGAATGAATAAACAAAAAAATTAGATACCTACTAAAAATATTTAATTGATACATCTTGCAATAAGAGTAGATACAGCTACAACTGACTAAAAACAAAAGAAAATCAATGTATTATATAAATACACTTGAAACATTTCCGTTAAAACCGGAACTGCTTTGCGAAAAAAATGCACTGTCAAAAATTTTCCAGCGTTTTCCTGCAAAGGGCCCACCACTTGAAAATTACAAAACATCAAGTACTAACATTTCGTTATTGTAGCATTAAAGAAAAATATTTTGGAAGAAACGACGGGACAATGAGGGTATATTCAATATTCGTTTTATCAAAGGAAATTGGGGGATTGACCTTTGAATCGAAGATTGAGACCATAAAAAGCAAATAGCTTTTAGATAATTCGGAATACTAAATAAAATCTGATTTGTAAACGACATAGGTTTAAACTCACATTGACATTTCATGCGATTCGATTTAAACTTTAGAAAGTAAGAACCATAATGACCAAGAGAATTAGAACAGAAATAGAATTTGTTTTGGAAAATTATTTAATTATTATTACAAACTTTATTTAAAAATTTTTGATTTTAGTTTTACTTTCGATATTCAAACGCCCTGGCCAATGGTAAGGGTTTAAAAAGGTTTCTTATAAAGAACTTTTCCTGGGGAAATCAAGACTTTACTGTTGTTTTGTTTTTTGGATATCTCATTGTTTTTTTGCTTTAATTTCAAAATATTCAGTTTACTGGGTTTTTAATTACCCAAAATCTTTCTTAAGGGTTCATTACATTTTTTCTTAAAAGTATTTCTATTTTATAACGATATATTCTTAGAAAATAGACCTTTACTATTCACACATTCTTGTACATCCTTCCAATATTTCCTAATACGTAAGAACATTATTTTTATCTATCCAAATTTCTCCATTCAATATAAGTTAAACAGCCCATTCCGACTGTTCCCAAATTTTAATTTTTGTCAGGTTTTGTGAAATATATTTCTTTTTAATAAGCGGAAAAGTTAAAAACATTTAACTTCAAACATCTTTTAACCATCATCATAATACATCGACTGTGTTGTCCACTGCCGACATGAGTCTCCTATTACCCCTTCTTGGGGTTTTGGACCGTATCCCATCAGATCCAATGGGGTTTGGGAGGGACCGACCTGCCCATCCGATTTGGATTATCTTAGATTTAACTTTGGGATCGGGCCCTTGTCCTAACCCCGAAAAAATGATAACGGGTTGTTTTCCGGGATTAAAACGACCTTCTGGTTCAAAAAGGGACCAAACCGCTACGTTTATCCACACCATGTTAAGCTAATAATTATGCTCTATATTTTTGGTTAAAACCCAAAAAGTTAGGGTAATAGGCATTTTTCCTTGGGTTATATCTAAATATTGAGTAAAAAGAAAATAAAATTAGGACAAATTATATTAAATAAACTTTAGTAAGATTAATTCATATTATTTAAAAAATATATAAAAAATATTATATCCAAGCAACGTGTTTTATCTAGAATCTTATTTCATCGTGCATTTTTAGACATTGTTTGAATAAAAACAAAAAAGTGGAATTATGAGGACAATCATTTGGGCTTAAAAAACGAGGCGAACGTAATATTTCTTGCCTTTGTTTACGAAAAAAGGTTATTTCAACATGTAGAAACCTATTTATACTAGGCTCCGTTTAAAAAAAAAGACTTTATTAATTTAATAAGAAAGGTCCTACAAACATCTTAATGTGTATTATTTTAGTTTCCTAGTTAAAAAAGGAGTTATACTTAAAAGTCTATATAAAAATTTAAAATATTATTTATTTTAAATAGGCTTTTTAGGTTAAATTTTATTAAAAATTTTTTAAATTTTTAAAAATTTTTAAAACAAAGGGAATTTGTTTTTTGGACTTATTAACAAACTTTCAGCTGATAAGACATGAAAGTCGACCTTATCTACCAGCTTATGGTTGGAAGTAAGGGGGTGCATATAAAAAAGAAAATCAAAATTATTTAAAAAGGAAAGATGTCTTAAAACAAAACACAAATTATTATAAATTGTTTACAAATCTAAAAAGGACAGATAAACATCATAAAAATTTTAATTTTTCAAAATATGTGAAAATATATATATCAGGGTCTATCAATAAAAATTGATATAATTTATATCGTATTGACTTTTTAAGATTTTATTTAATTTTTTTATGGATTTGCATTAAACAAGTGATAAGTTTTTTGGTGAACAAATGATTGCAAACATTTGTTGTAAGGCATATAAAAGGTTATCTTAATTTTTAAAAATATAAGAACCTAGTTCAAAAATTTCGGGAAGTTTAAAATGCAATAATATTTATTGCTTGCATTAATAATAGGGTTCAAACACGTTACGCAGATATTAAAACTAGAATAATAGTGTAATTTTACCTAAATTTATTAACATTTTCTTATAAAAATTGATGAAAAATTCCCCTTAAAAAACCATACACAATCAAAAGAACGGACATTTATGCAAAAATTTTTCTTTGTAAAAAAATTGTGAACTGCATAATTTAAAATTTGTTTGAACCCCGCTGAAGAAAGAAAAGTATGACGGAGATCATATTTAGTCATGTTTTGTTATTATTAATTGTTACATTTGTTCTATCTAAACAAATTAAGGGAACACAAAATTGTTTGGTTTTAGAATTGTACTTTTTAAAAAGGGCTACAAAGTTAAAAAAGAAACTCAAATCATTTCGATTAAAACAATTGTGTCTTAGCATTTAATTTAAATTAACCCTTGGTTATCAAAAATTTTGTTTAAATTAATTTGTTTTGAAGTCTGGGAAATATAGGACATGTCTCGCAAATTAAATTGAACGGAGTAATTTGTTCCCGCACGAAAAATTGAACTAAAACGTGGTCGAATGAAATATTACTGTCCCAATTAGTTACCCATCCAATTCATTACAAATTTCAATAAATTTTTCTTAATATAAATTTAGCTACAATTAAAAACTAATCTTATCTTTTATATGGAACCCGATCTTTACGATCTTAACTTTTTAATTTTCCTCTCTTTTTTATAAAAACAACAGAAAAAATGGAAAGGAAGATGTCTAAGTGGTGTAATATAAATGATTAAATAAAGAGATAGGACTTAAATATCTTTGTAAAATTATATATGTGGGATGGCTTAATAGAAGAGGAACAAAGGATTAAGGAAGTGTAGAATTTGCTTTCGGGTTGCCAAAACAGGCTACACGCGTGAGAAACTTAGGGTTATTTTATATTATCTTTTAAAATAATCAGACATGATTAAAACTTTATTTTATAATTCGAATAAAACCTGAGAAAACCTAGACCCAATTCCAGGTTCTTTTTTAACCTAATTTATATTTTATAATTATTATTTATATTTAAACTATATTTAAATTCAATTTTATCAAGAACCACTAAATATGTATTAATTGTGTTCATCATAAAGATTTATGCTATATTTAATTAAATGGCATGGTAGACAAAAATTAAAAAAGTTTGTATTCAATGCTAATTTAAAATTTTTTTTGAAATGTTGCTCAATGGCGATCAAAACGCAATCCTTAAATTTAGGATTTCAATTCGAAGCCAAATGTTTTTCTAAAAAGGTTTTTTCGTAACGTTGATTAGTCCAATTGAAACGGTTAAAAATTTTTGACTTTCCCTTTGGTCAGAGATTTCCTCTTTGTATTGGGAATTTTTCTTTCATAAAACATTTTTTTATTTAAATTAAAATAACAAAATTTAAAGATTTGTCAGCATTTTCACCTTTTGCAAAATTTTTCCCTTTTAAATTTAAACCCCACCAACTTTTAAATGCCATCGTCATTTTTAAGAAATTAATTTGGACTACACTTCCGATTTAAATGGAATGTAAAAAACCTTAAAAAAATCGTAATAAGTAATAAGTTAAATAGATAGTAATGAATAATAAATATAATTTTGAAATATTTATCCCAAGCTTAATTATTGTCAAAGTATAGCTGATACAGGATCCTAAAGGAATTACAATGATTTCAAAAATATAAAGATAAAAGGGGGGTTTTAGGAAAACCTAGTAGCATTTTAAAAAAGAGACCTACTAAAGAACCCACTATGGAGTTTTAACTAACAATATGAAAAGAATTTTAACGTTGAAAAGAAAGATGTGATGTAACGATAGAATCCATATAAAAAAGTTACATAATGACCATTAATATAAATTTGAATGTAAGTAATAAGTAAAACATAATATTGTAAGGCATTAAGACGAAACTGTATGATATATTGCCTTTTCTACGAAAAGAGTCCACAACAATGCTTTGTTTCATTAAGAAAATCCTAACTAAAATATTACACCGCCTAGTGTCGCTCAAATAAATGAGCGTGCTCGTTTTTCGCAGAGCCAATTATTATGATCCTTGTTTTTTTTTTTCTTGTCTCGACTCTCTTATAGTGTTGAAAATACGCTTTATAAAATATTAAAACTTTTTACAGCAGAGATGTTATTATATTTAATAGATAACCATATTCATAAAATTTCAAAGAGCAAGTTAAATCATATGATTGAATAAAAAAATATATTTGTCAATTATAAAATTTAATTTTATTTATCAGGTATTGTTGTAGATTGCAAAAAGGGAACTTTTATCTTTATCATATTAAATAAAACCAGGGTATTCTTAACAAAAATACCACTTTTTTTACCTTTTATATATTTTCTTTTTCCTTTGAAGTGTTTGTTTTTTTTATTATCATAACTTACATCCATATTGAAATATTTTCTTATATTTCTCTTCAGTTTTATTTGAAGTTTTACAATCATTGTTCCTTTTTGAACATACGCTTTAACCAGTTTAATGCCTAAAGTACTTAAATTATTTACCAGTATTTACATCATGATCCCGAAAAAATTAGCTCACCCAAATTTAATGCCAAAGTTCAAATTTCCAACTTAAACCGGTTTGTTAAACCACACTAAAGTGAAATAAGTAATTTAACAATAATCCTTTATTTTATCGGTGAGGTAACATTTATAACAATAATTTAAAAATATATTTTATAAACTAACATCATCAAAATAACATAATAATAAAAATAATAAAAAGTAAGACGAGCTTTGTCACCTGAATCGGTAATAACAAAATCAAATCAAAAGAAAGTTCACAATCGTCTTTAAGAACAAAAAAGTGGGCGTCAAAGTACTTGGAATGAAAATATTGACTCGTTTTACCTTAGAGGAGAGATGTTGATTTTGATAAAATTGGTATTGAAAAGGTAAGCTTTTTCCTTGATTTCGAGATTGATTTCTATGAATAATAAGAAATTCTGTTACGAAGTTTTTTTTAATAGAAAACGCTTTTTTGTGTTCTTACTCTAAAGGAAGAAGTGATAAATTGGCAGGATATTCACCTGATAGTTGGCGATACAACCTCCCCTTAAGAAATGTGTTATACCATAAATCCAGCCTTTTTTTTGCCGTTGGAAAAATCTAGTTTACGAATTTCCCGCCGCCAGAGTGAGGGGCAGCAGGGTATGTGGGGCTCCCCGGACCAAGATACCCACTAAAAAACCAACGGTTGTTCCTTTCGTCGCATGTCAGCGTGGGGCCGCGGGCACTGGTCACAGTCTCGGCGACCCTGGCGCGACGTGGCCCTCGCCTCACTCGGACCTCTGCCGGTGTTGGGACACCTGGACTGTCGCTTTAGCCGCCGTGCCGGAACAAACAGCACGGCGTCCCTTTGAGCCCTTCTCGGGCGGCGGGCACTCTATACCGGCCGCCCAGGGGCTCAGTGTCAGGGGGGAAGGTTGCGCGCGTACGCCACTCTTCGGCACCCTGGCCTTCTTCTGCGGACAGCCAGGGTGCTGTAGGCCTCCCTGTCTCTTTCCGCGGCTTCCTTCCGGGCAATAACGTCCTCGCAGTAAGCAAGGACGGCGCCCCACGCGCTCCCCCTACCGGCCTCGCGGCACGGGTACCTCTAGAAACAGCCGTGTCCCGAGAGAACCTGCTTCGCGTGGAATGTTAGAGAGCCGTGTCCTCTTTCTAGCCACCACTTAGGAACGGGGCGTATGGTTTCAACTGTTTGACGGCCGGCGCTGAGGTGCTCCAGCCGCAGCTCCCACTCCTGTATTGCAAGGGAGCGCAATGCGTGTCTGCGCTCCCTTATTTCTTCTGGGGCTGGCCTGCAGCCCCAAGACCTTGCCTCCTCGCGCCAGAAAAAGAGTGACGCGAGGATTTCCGCATCTAGGTCCCAGAGCAAGGAGCTAGCCAACAGGCACGCCACCTCTTCAGAGATGGTCTGGTAGCCCCGTACGGCCCGGATAGCCATCACCCTCTGGGTTCTCCTCAGTACCGCGGTACTCTTCTTTTGGCGGGTGTCGGCCCTCACGGTTGCCCCGTACAGGGCCATGGACCTAACGACTCCGGCGTACAGGCAGCGACAGGAGCTGCTGGGTCCTCCAATGTTGGAAAGCAGACTGACGAGAGCTGCTGCTGCTCTCGCCACTCCAGGCGCGAGGCGCTCAAAATCGCCACTATAGGCGCGAGGCGCTCGCCTTGACGTCGACGCGGACGCCGCAAATGATTATGTAGGCGTCCGCAGGTGGCGCGTTCCGATGCCCATAAAAGTACAGGGCCTCGGATTTTTTTGAGCGCCACCTCTAGTCCTAGCCGCCGGATGCGCCCAATTACTTGAGCGACCCCGGCAGTAAGGAGAATCGCAGCCCTGCGATAATTGGTGCCACGGGGTGACTTGAATTTGCCCCACGAACCAATCAAACCAACGTTCCACGAAAGGCCCCACATCGACCCCACGCCCGATGGTCCGGACCCATCTCGCACGGGAACTCACTCATGACAGGTGGTCCGATCACCTTTGCAGGTAGGGGAGGCACCCTGGTTCAGCGCTTTGGGCAGGCCCAGGGCAGGGTGAAATGCTTGGCGAAGAGAACCGCCAAACACCCTACCCCGAGACACCCGCACCGCGTCAGGACCCTGACCCCAACCCGGGACGGTTACCGGCCCTTCGAAGCCATACCCCCGCCAGATTTGGACCGACGTCTGGACGATGGGGCCGCCCGATTTCTAAAAGGTTTTCCATCGTCAAACAACACGATCCCTTTATAGGCGGAGGGCGAGTCCCTCGGACGCCCCTCCTTTCAATGAGGACAGTCTGCCTGTTTCCACCCTTGGTATTGGGCTTGAGCCAGCAGGGAAAAACTTCCCCCTTCCACCAGGGACCCGGCCAGGCCCAGCCACCCGGAATGCCATCGGGACCCGGGCTGCCTTTCATTTTAAAATGGGCCACCGAACTTCGGGTGACTTTGGGCCCGGGACAAGGTGACCTATCCTTTTGGAACCATCAAGGTGCCGTGTCTTCCTTTGTGGAAATAAAGCCTCATACTTGTATAATAATTGAAAGTTATATAATTTTTTTTTTAAATAACCTATTAAAACGTAAAAACTACAATATAAAAAATGTGAGGAATATGTAACGAAAATGTAAGAAAGAGGAAGTATATATTATAAATAATTTAGATAAAAATGTTCCTGAGATATCTGTGGATGGATAAATGGATAAAGCAGTAGTGTGCAAACACTGCAGTGTTCCGTATTGAAGGGCATAGCCATTACTGGGAAACAGACGTAGTCCAGGGGAGGCAGCGTTGGTATACCATGATTACATGTTAGAGGCGGTGAACGCCCATCAGGTTGCGACTGACCGACAAGCGGCGTAGGCAATTAAAAAAAAAGGTTTCCTCAAAATCATTAACGGAATTTTAAACTCTAATAGTGGACTGATTTAGAAAATTCCTTTTTTTTAGTTTCAAATGAATTTTTTTAAAACAAAACACCCAAGAACCAATGTAAAAAACTTAGGACAATATCACCTTTAAATTCCTTTTCAAAGGTATTAGTAAAAGGAAATGAAACTCTGTTGCTCAAAATGTACACTAATAAATAATTTTTATATATTCCTTTAAAGTAAAATTTTAAACAAAAAAAACACAGCATTTTTTAAGAATGTTTTGCATTTTATGCCTTCCTCTTCCACTTCTCAATACTTGATAGAAAAAAAAGTCTGCTGCCATAACTGTCATTTAGATAAAACCGAAAGAGCTAAATTTAATTTTAAAAAATATATCAAGTATTCGTCTAACACCTAGCACAATTAAATTAAAAACATTGGCTTTTCAACTCTTGTACAGAGATAGTTTTATGCAGAATTGTATGTTATGTAGAATAAGTTGGATCAGAAATCTGTACCTACAATTATAATTCAATATAATCATCATCATCATCATCATCAGCTTGTGATAGTCCACTGCAGGACATAGGCCTTCCCTAATACACCCTATCTATTGGGGGGTTTTGGACCGCATCCCACCACGCTGGTTCAATGTGGGTGGAGACTTTTTTACGTGCCCTCCGACGGAGGATCCCAACTTTTTCCGGAAACCCAAGAAAATTTATGGGTCCCGCAGGATAACTCAAATAAAAAAATAAGAAAGGATATAAAGTGCAAAACAAAACGAGCTTGAATTTAAAATTCTTATTCTATTAGCACGAATATATTTTGAAATCGATAGACTATAATCACATATCCTACACGTTAAATGAAGGTGTAATTGTGGGAGAGCAAACAAAAATATATAAAAATGCTATTTTGGCCCTCTACTGAAAAAAGTGTATTTACATACTTTATAGAAAAACCAACCTCTAAATAAATGGCGTACTTTCTGTAGAAATTGTGATGATCCTTGTATTTTTTTTTTTTATTTTTCTCAAAAACAAACCTCAATAAGATATATAGATATATAGAATACAAAAGTACAAAAATATTAGTAAAGGCACTGTCCATTTGAAAACAACATGTCCCCCATGGGTTTTAATTAAACTAGGGTCGAAGTTTTGCAAAACTAGGGCAATGTTCTTTATTCGGTTCTTTTTCTGCAGTGACTTTGTTCAATTTAACTAAAGGGTTTTTTTTCCTGTCTTTTGAATATTATCAATTGCAGTGGTTTTTAACCCTTTTGCAACCTTTTTTTTAATAACTAAAATTAAGGTCAATTTGTTTTTTAAAGAATTAATCTGCCGTTACCTAGTCAAACGTTTCATACATAATAAGTTTAAACAATGAACAAGTTGGGACAAGGAACCAAATAATGCCCAAAAAATCATTGATAATTACTGTGCCAGAGGGTTACCGGATACGGTATCTGTATAAATTGAAAACTTTCCCGCCTTCCCAATGAAGGCAAGCTTTGCGACTTTGGTTTTCCTCGATAATGGTGACGTTTGTTAAATTGACCTGAATCGATCAACTCAATAAAAGCTTTGAAGACCAAAACTGCATTCGGTTTTTTTAACTCCGAAATTCACCGGTGTCGGCCTATCGTGCTGGTTGCAGTAGTACCCATACGTCAAAACACCCCTTAAGGGCGCCCAAATCCATTTTTCGTTTCCTCAAAATTTCAATATCTATGGAAGTCGAACAAAAAACCTTTCCCAACAAATAATCGTTTGTAATGTCCATTCACCGTTCTGATTTTACCCACTGTCTTCCTCATACAAGCAGTTTATTTATGGAATAGTTGCCGGAAATCAGGATTTAAAAAATGCCGACGCGAAAATTGTGAACAATTGTCTAGTCTTTTAGAACAATAAGATAAACTTATTTTGGATTTTATTTTTTATATAGTATATGATGTATCTTTAATATAAAAATATATATATACAAATATATATATATATATATTATTCCACTGGGAGTATATCTTGATGTTAAGTTATACTATTTGTATTATTTATTACAACCATAAATACATTTAGAAACTTGATTCAAGAAATTATTCCCTTTTTTTTTTTAAATACTTTTTCTAAACCACCAATGGTTGACGGCGAGAATGCCTTTATTGTCCCCAATTTAAATTTATTAATAAAGTGTTAAAAATAAATAATAAATATTTATTTTTTTTTGCACAAAAAGAATTAACGTTGAAACGCAGAGTGCAACAATCCCTGTAATCCAACCAAAACACCTGGGGACAACAACGCAGTAGTTTTAGTCAGTGCAAATCCAACTTAACCCATGTTTGTCCCCACGATTTTGAGTTTTTTCCTAACGTAAAGTGCATAAAAGAGTGAGTGAGCCGAGCAGCCAGTTGCTTGAAATACAAGATCCATGAGTCAAATGGATATAAAAACTTTATTCCGGATATTAATGGACCATCTAGCGTCGTATCATTAGCATTTCACATTAATAATTTGTATTAATGTAAAAGGCCCAGGGTAAAACCAAGGGCGGAAATTATTCCTTTTTGTTCTTTTAAAAAACTGGCACGATATTTTTATGAATTTAAAAAAATAAGTTTTTCGTTTGAATAAACTTAAATCTAAAAGCATCAAATATATATTTTATAAATAATTGGTTAATTTATTATTAAACCCCATCGTGGGGTTTGAATCCGCGGGACACAACTACCATTCTAAGTTGTTTAAGTTGGTTGGGCAATTTCGGCCGTCCGTAATTTCTGAAAGTGTTGTGTCCACCCCCTCCATTGTACTAGCGTACGTGCGTGCTAGCGTTCCCCACATAGGTTAAAAACCTAAGCAAGGCGTGTTTGGGAGGTTGGCCGGGTGAGTAACAAGGCCCATGTTGATGATCAAATTATTAATGTTTTATAAGTTATCATAAAATATAAATATATAATCGTAAAATATTAAAATAATTTAATGTCATTTTTATTTTATGACTAAACGCAAAATACACATATTACCAGGGTTTTCAAAGTCAAAACTTACAAGTAAATATTGGAATCGTGCTGCGCATCATAGTTTTCACTAAACATCGGGTACATATTAAATCAGGTTTCTTAAATTGTTTTAAGTAGATTTAGACAAAGCTTTTGCAGTTGTAGTAGATGGATAGATTTCCGATTTAGGTAACCAGTATAGTGTCTTTTACCAAGGAGGTTTTAATTTTATTAAAGCCCTTTGCATGGCTTTGGGACCTTTCATAACATATTTAAATTAAAAGAATTCGATGATGCCCCCTGAAAACCCTGCTGATTACTAGGAAAATTTTTGCACTTTTCTTTTGAGTTTAAAGAAGTTTAAAATATATATTTAAGTGTTTTTAAATTGTATTGTGAATCGATGATAACAAAATAGGTTTTCTTGAAAAGTTCAGCGGTTCTTCTCGGGTCAAAGGCGTCATTTTCCGAACTAGTGCAGTTGTAGCATTAGTGATATTCTAAAACTAAGTGTAACAATTTAATGTACAGTAATAATAAAAAAATCAAATTTTCTTTTCACTATTTGGAAGCTATATTATACTTGAGTACTGCTAAATCCATTTAAAAATGTGAAATCAACAAAGTGTATGGAGTGCTAGAGATAAAAATATTAGTGTTTGAAGTTATTAAAATCGTTCTTAAAATTTCTGCAATACTATATAAAATTTCGTACTAGTGCTGGCCATTTCGTAAGTTATCAATGGATTGGATTGTAATCCATTCAGATTCTCGTTAATAACAGTTTTTTACGAAAAGCGATCGGCGATCGGAACCGGCGTCTGATATCTTTAACCCAATGGGTAAACTGCTTTTGAAGGGCGAATTAATTGACAGTAAATTTGAAAGTCTTCTCTAATAAGGTAAACTAATAAATAAAGGTTTCAGTCTGACAACGGATGGTTTGTAAAGAGGGTGCATTTAGATGAAATATCATCATCACCTTTTTATCCCTGCGGAATGGCCCCTAATACACCCATCCATTGGGGTTTGGACCATCCCACCACGCTGGTCCAATGCGGGGTTGGTTGGTTGGAATATCATCATATTAATATTGTAAAAATTTATAAGTTTTCAGATATTTGTTTGTTATGTCAGGCGAATTAATAACTTAAGAGGTGTTTTTTCTCTACTTCCATTAATTAAGAAAAATAATGAGGTAAACATGCAATTTACAGCACCCTTACGCCAATTAATAAAAATGTGCTTTAATTATAACAAATGACGGGCTCCATAAAATTAATTAATTGTTGTACCACATTTTTCATACTTAATTGAAGATATTGTGTAAGTGGAATTTCGCTTGGACATTGTTTTTTCACCATTCCCAAAGAATGGGTATCAATTAAAAGCTATTTTTTTATATATGTTCCGCCCGTTCCTAGTACCCTAATAATGATCATAGGATTTTAAAAAAATTGTGGAAAAATTCACAACAATTAAGTATATATTCCACAACCTATGCTGAATTTCATAGAAAATGCTTTATACAAACATTTATATGTAGCATTTCATGAAAAACAAGTCGTTATTAAACGTTTGTATGTTGGAAATGTGGTACTATCAAAATCAGTTATTAGTTTTTCTAAATGAAAGTAACAAATTACTGCTATTCACACGCAAAAATTATTATGTTTACGCAGAAAAATCAATATAATTCCTTTTCAATGATAACTAACAATTTTTAAAATAATCAAATAAAAGAAAGATTACGGTAAAGAAAGATTAAGTAACAAAATAAGCATATATTTTAAAAAAATTTGTCCCATCCGTTCATTTAAAAAAAAACAACATAATTTTGCATAAAATAAACCGAATGGTTAACGATAAAATCATTTACCTTTTACCATTATAAGTCCTCTTCTATTCTTTCAGCATCCTTCTACACCTTAAATGGTCATATAAAATGCGACTTTCGTATTGGGCCTGATTAAAACTTATTTTATATAAATCCTTACAACGCTAACTACACACAACGCCTCTCCATGCGCTAATAAAACATGTTATTTGAACTTTGCACTAACATATAAAAGTTAGGTTTTAGTTACTAAGTTTAGTCACAAAAAACTTATAGGGTATGTTTGTTTATTTAGAGAGGTAACTTCAAAAATTTTGTCATTTTTATACAAATATATGAAATGGCATCAACTTCAAACTTCTGTTTAGCCGACGTCTATCCCTAAAATGTGTTAATGACATTGGAATAGCCAAGAACGATATTAGGAAATGGGAATCACTCCGGCCTTTTGAAAGCCAAAATTACCTTTTAATACAAAGCTAAAAATTGAGGCGTTAAAATGAATGGGAAATATTAATGTTGGTAAAAATTAAAAAATAAAATTAAGCGTTGTTTCTTCTTTTCTTTTTTTAATAAGTGTTAAGTTTTTTGCACAATCACTAAGAAATAAATTATCTTGCTTTTAAGGGAAATACAAAACAGGGCACTTATTAATTGAAGTCACTACTCTAATTGAAAACGAACGGGGTATTCAGTTAGGGACCTGTAAGTAGATTTTGGACTGATGGTATTGGCCAATGGTACCGCTGCCTGTACCCCATCTCAAGGGCCAAGAAGGAAAACGTGGTAGTTTTTAGTCGGGGGGTCCGACATAACCGTCTTTGCCCCCGGATCTTGATTCGAATAACCTGGGAAGAGGACCCATTTCCCGGGTAAAAAGAGACCTAAACAAATTCCTCAAAAAACTTTAATATTATACGCCTTTAAGGTAAATCTACAAAACTTCCGAGTTTAAACTGAACCAACCTGCCTGCCTGGCCCAAGTCAAAAATGGCTAAGGAAGAATTTTCATCTTTTATTTCTACTGCTAACTAAAAAGTACTATTTTTCATCATCATCATCATCAGCCCGTGATAGTCCATGGACAAGGCCTCCTATACACCGTCCGATTAGGGGTTTTGGACCACCAGCTGGTCCGATGCGGGGTTGGTGGGGCCGCACCCTTGTCTGAAAAGTAAGAATCATACTTTCAGGAATTAATGATCCCAAATTGCCCTAACAGACTTGAAAAAATTTCATTGCTGTTTTGAGTTGGTTTGATTTGTTGAGTCCCCGAAGAATCGTTTCTTACTTGGGTTTTTAAAGACCCACCATTGGGCCAGGAGTTTAAAATAATAACCTTTTATAAAATTAAGCTCAAATTAAACACTTTGATTTTAAGATCCTCGTTATGTTTGTTATATTCTTAAATCTATTAAGTTACAAATAAGTTAAAGAAAACGTTCGTAATCTAATTCTATTCCTCCCTTTTTGGGCGCCCACTTTTTCTGACTTAATGGTTTTTTTCAAGTTCACTTAAAAGTTGTATATAAAAACTGCTTTAGTCTAATTACAAAATAAAATTTTAGATAAAAAAGGCACAAAAAATGTACACAATATACTAAGCTTTAGCTAAATATCTAAGTTTGCTAATTTTTCCTCCCAAAAAGTCCTTAACATTTGATTATGGGTTTAATAAGTAAAGATATATCATATTGTTTCAGGGATTCAAACCTGTGGGGAATTACTTTCCTTTACTAACTTTCTCTGCTTTCTATAAAACGGGAAACACTATTATCCTATCGTTTTAACCCCTTAAATCGGGGTTTACCAAGACCATCCTTGTTAGTCATTTTAGGACATTAGCGTCTTTAAATTTACTGTTCCATCCATCATTGAAAAGCCATTTATTTGTTGGTCAAACCACTCCTTTGTTGCAGCTTTTCCGGTATATGTGAATGTATGAAAAGTGACCTCTTGTTTGCCCCGAGGCAAGACATTCAAAATTGGGAAAATAACTTGTTGACACAACATAAACAAACATTATTTTTAAATTTTCCGATGGAAAACCTATTTTTTTGGGGTCTAAATTTTTGGGCTTTCAAAGAACGTTTTTTCCAAAACTAAAATAACTTTCACTAGGAATTTCAATAATGACCACTACTTGAATTTGATTAGTAATATGGTAAGTAAAACGGTATAAATAAATTGGTTTGGGGAAAAACCCATTGTTTTGTTCTTCCTCTTTTCTATCAATCACTAATTCCTAAATGTACCTAGTACAAAGTTAAAGAAATAAGTACAATATACTTTTTACTTAGTTGTGACCCTTTAAATATTGTTAAAATTAATATCATTAAAGTTTTTCAATTAAAGCTTAAATAAAACCCATCATCTATCTTAAAACTAAAGTTAATAAATAGAATTCAAAAACACTTTAAATCTTTAGTAATGTATAATAGTTATTTACAATGAAAACATGTCACCACATTAAACAATTTTGTTTCAAAAATTGGAATCCATCGTGTAACTGCGTAATCAATGACACGTCTAGACAATATTAAATTTCTCCCTAGAGAGGTTTACACACGTTTTATTAAAGTTAAAGGCACAAAAATTAAAAAATAAGTGTTTTTTGAATTTCCTTTGGAATTACTTTTAGACTTATTGTTTTAACGTGGTAGAGGTTTACGATCTAACTTTTTAATTTCTTATAAATAAAAATAAAAATTTTTCAATAATGGATTTTAAATATAACAACAGATGAATTTAAAATTTTAAACAAAGTTGGGCCTTTTTCAAAAACTAAAATTTAAAAGACTGGTTTTAGATAGGGCTTTACCTTTAAATTTGGGCCTTGATAAAAGATTCTAAATCTTTAAATTAATACATACGTTTTACACAATGAATACATTTTATAAGATTTAAATTTAAATTTTTATCCCCTTGTGTCCATGTTTAAAGGCTCAAAAACGGGTATAACTTGTAATTTTAAGTTTTATTATTTATCGTCCGCCCTTCAACAAAAATAGAGATTGTTTGTTGGCAATAAAAGTTTTGACGTTAAAAACTAAATTCCCACTTGAAGTGGGCGATTTTTCCCCAATCAGGACCAAAAAATATTTCCATTTTGAAATTTGGTTTTTAAGAAAACCAAAGATAGTAAAATATGTCAAAGGGGAAGAACCCACGGAAATGGATGAACTGAAGACTTTAGACCTCGGCCCTCATACTGACAACAGTTTAGAAAACCTTTAAATCAAGTAAAGCAATTTATTATATATAATAATGGGATCAAAACTTTTTTAAAATAAATCTTTTCACCTTCTAAAGATATGGGCCTTTTAAATTAATCCAAGTTTTAATTCAATGAAAAACCATTAAAATATTTTCTTTTTCCTAACTTTTCGTTGACGACTTTACTTACCAATACCCAGGAATGATATAAAATTTGGGTGTACTTATGTAGCGTGAGAAAATTACTTTTGGCATCATTAAAAAAGTTTTAAGATCAAATAATTAATTACAATAAAATAATAGAAGGATTGAAAAGGATAATCAACAAGTTCAAGAATTTGAAAAATAAAATAAATAAATATTTATTATTTATTAAAGCTTTTATTCAATCTATTTTAAAAATGAGTCCACTTCATAGTATCTTCCCGTAATGTCTGAACCGGAACTTCAGTTACTTTTACAAAAGTTTTTTAAATTTATTTGTTATTTTTATAAATATTTATTATTTATTAATTTAATACAAATATTAAAAAATAATTTGATGTTCAATTTTAATTTTTTATCACAAACTTTTTATTAAATTATTTTTTATTTTTAATATTAAAACCAATAATAAGTATTTAACTTTAATTTAATAAATTTATGTTAATTATATTAAATAAAAGTATTTTTAATTTAATTAAAAATACATACGGATAGTTAACCTCAATTATATCGGACATTGAAAATATTAAAAATTTTTTCACTAATATTCAAAATATAATTTCAATCAAAAAAAAAGACAATTAAAGATGATAGATTTACAAGAACAATTATAAAATTCGATTAAAATTTATAAACGACGTACTTTGAATATCAATAACTGGTATTCACGCCATCTGTTCCAAAAGAGAATTCCAAAGAGATTTTGGCTTACTTGTACAGCGGTACTATAAATCAAAGGTTTGATTATGTGTGACTAGGGGCTTATCTAAAACGTATTAAGAAAATCAAATGTTGATATATTAAATGAATAAAAAATATTACCATTATATCAAGTTGAATAAACATTTTACAAAAAATTAATATTTTTATAATAATATATTTAATATAAATTTTAATATAAAATATATTATTAATAAAATAATATATATATACCAAAAAAATTAATCCTAACTCATAGATTTATGCAACAATATCCAAAAAAACACAACCCTTATCACTACAAAAATCAACTATACTATGTAATATGGACCTTATTAATTTTCCCGTTTTCATTATAAACTGTTAATTTTTGGAAAATCCTAAAATTTCCCCTTAATTTTTTCATAACCCCTAAAAAGTATAATTAAAAAGGAAAAATTTGTCTTGTAAAAATAACTAAAGAAACAAAAGTAAAAAAAAAGAAAGGAGTTAAGGGAGTAAAGTTTTTGGGCAAGCCTTGGTCCCTTTCGGAACCAATCTTGATTGACCAACAGTAGGGTGACGGCAATATGGCAACCCCCACAGAAGAAGAGGTTTTTGGGAAGCGTAATCCGCCGACAAGTGTTAAACCGGATTGGATATACGGTATAAGGAAGGTAAATACACTGTCTGAAGGCGGCACAGCTGCAGGGTCTTCGGTGATGCGGTTGGGGTTCGCGGTAAACGTAAAACTATTAGAAAGGAGCGTTGGCCATTCACGTGGCATGACTTTAAAATATGATGCGCTGCGTAGGAACTCCTGAAGGCAATTGTTCGACTGCGGCAGCGGCACACCGACCTGTTTACGAAGTTTTCACCTTATACCCACTTTTATCTCAAGGAAATATTAAAGGAAAAAAGGAAAGCAGGCGAAATGGAGTGGTATAGTAAGAAAAAGAAGGGAGATTATTGCGTAACCAATTTGCGGCTGTGTTAGGCGACATAGAAATGCGTGCCAACAAAAGTAATTATTTCAAAAGCAAGCAATAAATTTTAAAATAATTAATGTGGAATAACGTACACTTATATCTTCAATATATCTCTAATAACTATAACTGTTACTTGATGAAGGTATCAAATATAATATTTAATATTGTACATACAGAACAAAAATGTTACCGCATTAAATAAATTTTATCTAAAATTGTAATTCACCGTGTAACTGCGTAATTTATGAGACGACTTGACAATATTAAATTTTGTCCCAGTTTTGCCTGCTACATTTCATATTAAGGGTAAAAAAATAAATAATTATAAGAGTTCTTTATTGCTTCAGGATTTATTTTTTTCACTTAGCACTGGTTTATGCTTTTACTTGGTTATAAATGTTTAGAAATAAAAAATAAGACTATGTTTACATGTTTAGATTTATTCATAATTAATACGAAAATTTTATAAAATAGATTAAACTTAAAAACAAGACGCCCAATATATTTTTGGTAACTAAACACTATCTCAACATTGTTTAAATTTAAAAAAAAAACATTTTATTACATAACAAGTAGCTCCTAAAACAATCAGGCTACAAATCAAATTAAGACGAATTTCATCGATGAAAGAAATTATGTAATAACAGGTTTTTACCAATCTATACTTACTATGTTTTTATTAGTTATTTACAATTATTTGGCCACAAAAGGCACCTTTGAAGCATTTAAATCTTATCACTACTTACGATAAAAATACTTTAAAAATACAAAGATTTATAAGACTCGTAATTATGACTACTGTGTCGATATGCCTAATAATTAAATTCCGTTGGATTAGACGCTAGGTTTATAAATTACAATAATAGAAAAGAAATAAACAAGAAATGAATGCTTACAAAAAATCCAAATAAATAAACCAATATTTAAAAATAAAAATAAGAAAACATAAAAAGCCCAGCAAAACTTTGTTACTCTTAAACTAGATGCCAGATATAAATTCTGTTTTATATTAAACAAGATAAGATATTTGCATACTAATAATATTTTTTTAAATAATATGATATGCTGACCACCGAGTAAGATGTTAAAATTTTAAATAAAATTTATTATTTACCGTGAAACCAATTTTAATGATACACTTAGGTAAACTCAGGCCACTAATTTTGCCCAGAATATAAGAAAATATTTGTTACTTTATGTCGCATTTGAGTATTATAAAAGCGAGCGTAAGCGTCGAAAATTGTTCAGTTCAGCGCTCAGTGTAATGACAAAGACTATTAACCAAGTTAACCCAAGCAATAAAGTACAGTCTCAGGAAAATGTGTCTACCGTGTAATTTCACTAAGATTCGTTTATTTGGATGATATGACTTTGTGTAAGGTCATCTACTGTTACGTTTCTGCATTTTGTAGCTTATTTTGATATTACTTATAGGTAAAGAGTCCCTTATGTTTGCAGCAGATAGTAATGTGAATAGTAACGGGAATAGTGAAGAAATGCACTATTTTTTTTTGTTTTGATGACCTGTACAAGACACTTAGTGTAATTAATAAGTTGCTGACGACCGCTGGAGTCGGAAAGTTTTGGAGTGGAGACGGAGTTCGACAAACGTAGTGTGTGACGTCCTTTTTTCTTCTGTGCAGTTGGAAAAATCCAGCTCACGGATTCCCCGCCGTCAGAGTGAGGGGACAGCAGGGATAAGTGGGGCTCCCCGTAACAAGATGGAGCGGCCGGTATAACCACTAAAAGACCAACCGTTGCTCCTTTCTCATGTAGCTTTAGCCTGGGCCGCGGGCACTGAAAAAATTTTTCAATATAATGAAAACATTAGAAAAAGTTTGTGCATAATAGGGACATATTTAATACCAGTAATTGAATTAACGACATATATTTTTTTTTTTATTTCATTGAGAAAATAGGCAGTTTACATAGAAAAATGCTAAGTTTTTATTTTTATTTATTTATTAAAGCTTTATGCACAAGTAAGTACAAAGGCGAACTTAATGCCAAAAGGCATTATCTACCAGTCAACCTTTGGGTGGTACATAGAAAATTCAGTAGGTGCGCAGATATATAACAAAACAAAGGAAAGATTTTAAATAAGCTTAGAGCTTATGTGTGTATACATTAAAACAAAATAACTAGGTATATATCATTAATAAAATGACGACAGAAATATTAATACTACGTTAACATACATATACATACATAAATAATACGTTAACTTACTTAAGTTAATACAAATACATAAACATAAATAAATATACATATACATATATATTGTAAAACTAAATATATACATATTTTATAAAGTTTCAGAAAAAATACATTCGTTCATACAATTTAACTAACGTTCGGTAACATTTTGTTACAAAATTGTATTAATAAAGGGTAGCGTTTGTAGGTAATTATGAAATGCGAATATTTATGAAATGTGAGGTGTTAATGACTTAAGGTAAGTAAGTAACATTTTAGACTGTTTGTTAACTTATTAACATTCAAAAGCAGTTTTCGCGCCATTAAATAAACTTTAACGAAATCCGACAATTGACATAAAAGAGCAAAAGAAAACTTTATTATAATAGTCCTCCTACGCCAGAACTTTAAAGAAATCATCTATACTACAAGTTTGGTAAAAATTCAACGCTTTAATTGGTATTAATGTGGTGTCAAGTCACCTAAACCACGCATACTTTTACATTATGTACTGAACTTATTAGGATCTTGAAAATTTCAAATCATTTTGCTTTTAAAGTTTGATTCTATCCCCGACGGTCTTTTCTTTATTGAAAGTCAGTGAAAGTCATTGATATTAAGATGATTATTTAGACGTATTTGGAAATTTAAATATTTTTTTTGTTTAGCATATAAGCACTTACTTATTGATTGTAAAGAATGAAAAGTTAAGTTAAGCGTCGAAAGCTAAATATGTTTGCTATGAATGTCTTTAAAATGATAAGCATCATCACTGACTACAACTATACCTTACGAACCCAAACAATTAAATATTTCTTATAAATTTTATATAACATCTTTTAAGGGAACGTTTAATGTCTTTAAATTGTCGTGTACTCCCCTTTTAAAAGGAAATTATTATTTCCGATTTAGTTCGTCATTCTGAATCATTTTCCCTATTCACGATTTATATTCCTTATTAAAGGAGCAAACGGAGTCTTTCCCGAATTACTAATAACGCCTTTTCTTTGAAAACGTCAGCATCGTGATAAAAAAAATTATGCTCTTTTCGCTTTTTCATCTTATATAATTGTGCGGGAAGAATTAGTAAAATTTTGCAAGATGATTAGGAAGTTAAGTGATTTTTCGAAACGATATTACGAAAAAGTATTTATGTGCTGAGAGACATTAAACACCAATGCGTTATTCGAATTAAACACCGATAACTTCTGTTTCAAGAATATCAATTCTCCAAGTTAAGTTTTTTCTAAACGATCTATCAAAATTTTTGGAAGACGATACAACCCAGTAGCATTATTATTACAACGAAGTCTCTGTAAAAAAAAGGAACTATTAAATAAATGATAGC
This sequence comes from Lamproptera curius, assembly GCA_029286875.1. Lineage (NCBI taxonomy): Eukaryota > Metazoa > Arthropoda > Insecta > Lepidoptera > Papilionidae > Lamproptera > Lamproptera curius. The sequence goes on along the minus strand of JAGSMT010000074.1, from coordinate 736,101 downwards.
CATAAAACATTTTCCTTAGAATAATAAAGCCTTGGTAGCAAGTTAGTTTTAGTTGAGCCTACCTTAGGCGATAGAAAAGCATCCATTTACCATAATTTTTTAATTAAAACCTACAGTATCAAAATCGGTTTAAGTGCACAGTAAACATATCTATTCACCCCGTTGTTCACCAACCACCACCACCAATTTAATAGGTATAATAATTTTTACCTATGATAGCAACGTTTGATTAAATCACATTTAAATTATAATATATTTGTTCAATATAGAGTATAATAGGTGTTTACACTTGCTTATTTATTGACAAACAAGCTCGTACCACTGGTTCGGGAAGCAGGCTTCTTTATTTATGTCATCTTTTAAAATATCTGGTTTTCTATACAAAATATTGACTAAAATATTTTTTGTTAATTTTTTTTCTTATACTCTACATTTAATAAAATTGGGGAAGCTTTGTATGGTAAATGAAATTTCGATACAAATAAATTAAAGTTGGTCCCGGCTTACTTTTATTTGCAGTCGATTTGATCCTACGAAGAAAATGGAAGAAAATTTGTCTTATTTCACAAGCTTTGCAGCAATAAGCAATATCAGAATAAATTGATATGACTAAACAACGAATGTGTTTTAATAAAACCTAGTAAGTATTACTATACTTTTTGAAAATTCAATATCGCACATAAAACATGTTATAGCATTTCGCGTATCAGTTTGACTTTGATTGTCGTTAATCATCTACTGCGAGGTTTAAACTGTATCAAGAGTTAATAATTTATTTATATAATTATATTAATTTATTTAATATAATTATATAAATAAATAATAATAATTTATTTATGATTATGTAGTAAAATTTAATGTTTTCCTCTTCTTTCTTTTTATTTCTTATTTTATTAATCATTGGGATATTTATTAGTAAGTAAAATTTGTTTCAAAAATCTTGTCAATTAGTCTAAATATTTTCATCTTCCTAGTCTTTTTCATAATTATATTGTCATAATTATATGATTTTGAAATATACTACATCACAAACATTAGCGTTAACTATAATAAAGCGTATAACTGCGTGATTTATGTGACGTCTAAACAATATTAAATTTCTTACAAGCAGCTTAACTCATTTAATAAATGGCCAAAACTTACATTAAAATTAGCCCTGTGGGTTACGGCGGTTAACGATGTCACCCCTGTTAATTATTTTAAAGAATGTAATCGTTTCGGAATTAGTGCACTTCAAGTAGAACATCATAATGAACTGCTGACATGGAAGCCGAGCTTAAATTATTAGGCTTTAATTAAAATTTATTAGTAAATATTTCAAAATACTATAAATTGACAGGAAGTGCAAGTCTTTTCTCAAAGAGTCCGGTGTACAGTTATAAATCACAATCCTGTGCCACGCTGATATAAACGAGTTCATCACTTCTCTTGAACGAATCTCTTGAATGAACTATCTTTGAGATATATCATAGATATTTCATGAATAGAGAGGAAATAAATTTTTTTTCTTACTCTTTTTATTTATTTTTCTACATAGTCTCCTTGTAACTCTACACACTTCTCCCAGCGATGCGCCCATCTCTGTAACCCGTCCAAATAGTACTTGGCGTTTTTCTCTGCAAAATAACTGTTCACAAAGGTGATTGCCTCCTCATTTGATGAAAATCTTTGTCCTCCGAGCGCAGTTTTAAGATGAGGGAACATAAAGAAGTCGCCTTGGGGCCAGATCTGGTGAGTTAGGTGGATGGTCAAGCAGTTGAAACCGTAACTCGTGGATTTTTGCCATAGCAACCGCTGAGCTGTGAGACAGCGCGTTGTCTTGGTGAACCAGGATTTTCTTTTTCTGCAAATGTGGCCGTTTTTTCGCAATTTGTGCCTTCAGCTCGTCAAGTAATGATGCGTAGTATGCTCCTGTAATGGTTTTTCCTTTTTGAAGATAATCGATAAAGATAACTCGATGACTATCCCAAAAAACAGTCACTATCACTTTCCTAGCCGAAAAAGCAGGTTTTCTTTTTTTGGAGCTGGTGCCCCCTTTGCAGTCCACTGTTTAGACTGTAGTTTTGTTTCGGGCGTATAATGGTGTATTCAACGAGTAATTAATCGGCGGCAAAATTCGGATTTATTTCGCCTTAACTGCGCCAACAGAGCTTTGGAAATGTTCATTCGAACATGTTTTTGGTCTAATGTGAGCAAACGCGGCACCCAACGCGCGGACAGCTTTCTCATGTCTAAATCTTGAATTAATATGTGACAAACACGTTCTTTGGACATTTTCATAACCTCTGCTATCTCTCTCACTTTAATTCGGCGGTCGTTTAACACCATTTTGTGAACTTTAGCAATGTTATCGTCAGTAGTTGCAGTTTTTTGGACGTCCCGAACGTTGATCGTCTCCAAAGCTCTTACGGCCACGTTTAAATTCAGCTGCCCAAAATTTCACTGCGGTCAATGATGGTGCAGAGTCCCCATACATAGAATCTATCTCATCTTTGATTTGCGTAGGTGTATTGCCTTTAAAAAACAAAAATTCAATAACAGCTCGATACTCAATTTTTTCCATTTTCATAAAAACACTCACTTCTTCATTTCACTTCACTCATAACATACATAAATGCCTTTTTTCTTTACTCTTTAATATTTTTTTTATATTTTAGCTAATCTTGAACACATAAAGTAATAACAAAATAAAAAAGTATTTTCATCTATGCAGCTGTTTTCTTATTTATTTAATAAATTTTGTCTTATAAATCTTATTTTAAAATTGTACCTATTGCAAAGGTATGACATATCAGGGCAAAACTATTACAAGATTAACTGATAATATCTTGCTGTAGTAGATACTATGTGCAGAATTACGATATTTCCTCTTCCATTAACGTTGATTTATAGATCAGATAACAGCAAACTAGAGAGCGATTAGACAAAAACACTAAATCTCACAAGCCCATCTAGGGCTAATCCTTTTTATAAGTAAGAAGATGAGGTTTGAAATACCTCATTACAATTTTTTTGAAAACCCGTGGAACTGGAACACACTACCTCTGATTACAAAATTATTAATAATACTATACCTACGTGGTAGTTATAAGAAGTTAATCGAGGTGGGCGGTATAATTTATTCACTAAGTTACCTAAAACTTTTTGAAATTAATTTTTAATTGTTTATCATAATTACAACCTACAGAGTCACGGGGTTACTATTAATTTAATAAGAAATTGTAATTCAACACGTAAAACGTTCGTAATTTATGAGATGACTCGACAATATTTAATGGCCCCCTATAGAGGCATCCTTCAGTTTTATATTCAATTTTTAAATTTAAGGCTGTATTTTATGTTTATCATTTGCTATAGGCCTTATCATCCTCACTCTGCCGTTAACTAGAATCTTGCTTGAAAGAGGTGGATAAGACATAATGTAATTAGTCTTGAGAGACTAATTTACAGAACTGACTAAGATTAATCTAGACTTACAGCGATTCAGGTACAGAAGCATAGTGTATAAGTCTTGGCTAGTATTAATTTAAGCTTTTTAAAGTGAACTTATAACGTGTCTGAACTTATATTTTTTTTTTTAATGCTTAACATTTTAAAAACTAATATTAATAAAAACTTATCTCAAATAAACTCTTACAGTCAAAAAATAATTATTGAAAAAATATATTAAATATACAATAACAATTATAAAGGTTTTACGTGATCCAAAACGCTATTATATTATATATAGTATTCCGTTCTTTGAAGTCATTCCCCATATGGAGAGACGACGAACGAGAAAGACCATCCCTGGTCTACCGCGCACCGATTTCAGCGATATGCAATTGTTTTAATGCATTAAGAAGTTCTAGTTAAAAAAGGCACAATAGTTATTTTAATAACTAGACAGACAATATATATATTAAAATTTGAAATAATAAGTCGCAAGGTGGCGCACTTGTTACACTGATTGACTTGTCACGGTTTTTATATCTTTAGTATAGACCTATGTAACTCTTATATTGGTCCTGTTGATTTCTTAATAAATAAATAAATATATGCCCTATACATAGCATTTATCTTTGAGCAAAGTACAGCGTCCTGCTAGAAATAAGCCTTGAAACAAAAACATCAAAATCAGGTTATCGATTACACCCACGATACAAAACCATACATTAAGTATTGATATTATCTAGTAGTCTAATCTACCTATTTATAATTTATATTTATCTCAGATACCAACCTCTGTTGGTATTTTATATTCTTTATTGGCTTCTTTATACTGCACGTAATAGTGAACAACAATCAATTAGTACTTTTAGTTACACCGATTCTAACAAAACTGATATTTTAAATCGCTAATAAAACGTACGCATTATTGACATTAAAGTTAAACAGTAAAATCTATATAAAGTTATATCAAAGCCAAAGTTCCTTAATGAAAATTTGAAAACAATACCTAAAATTTTATCACAAGACTCATAAGTTCTTTGTAAATACAAAAGGAACGAATGTCTAGAACTTTTTACTAGGACTGAATGCCACAAAAATTTTCTCTGTACAATGAATATAAACTTACATACGTTGCCATTTTATTTTAACAGATAATATTTATAATTATAGACAATGGTTTATAGTTTTTGCACTTTTATATCTGAAATATATTTAAAAATATGTTTAAGGAAAAATGAATAAAAGTAAACCAAAACATATTTGCTGTATATATCGGATCATATTACTTTTCAGATAATTGGATGATCAGCCTTAATTAACCTAACCAACTAGGAAACAACCATGACAAATTGTTGAGCACACGCCCTAACCACTAGGCTACGGGAGCAGTTGTATATATATAAAAGTAAATGTTAGTAAATTAATTTTAAAACGGAATAAATGTAAGCACATACAGTAATTCGCCACAAGCGATTGTGTTGATATTAGTTAACTGCGGCGATTTTCAATCCCCACTACATAGATAATATACTAGCTGTTCGCCGCGACATCATCCGCGTATAAATGACATCAGCTATCTTTCAGTCAATGTCCAGTCAGAAACGGAACAGTCACTCCGGCTTATTGATTGTCAAACGAACTACCACCAGTTCGGTAAAGGGCGCCTTAGACGTGAGGAGTACCGGCGAAAGAAACTCAGCGGGCTATTTTTATGTCATCTTTTAAAAATAACAAACAATTAAACGGCATAACATATTAAGCAATATTGAAACAAAATCTGGAGCGAGCATTCCATTATCAAGCTGAGTTATCGTTTAAAAATTCTTTAGTACCGTAATAACCTTTAACACGTAAAAGTTCGTTGACTACCTTTTTTAATTTATGAATAGTTAATTTCTGTTGAAAATATTTTTTTTATTTATATATCATTTATATTTTCCAAATTTAATAGAAAAGTGAACTGTATTTTTTAAATAGAGAATTTAGCTATGAAATGTTGGATATTCAAGAAACGTTATTACCGCTCTTTGAATTGCGATAATTTTATTACGCCCTAGACTACCCCGTGACCACGGCCGCTGGAAAGTGTTCAAAACGTCGGGAATTTAAAAATGTAAAATAAACGCGATAAAATCCGTAAAGTCATTTCATTTAATAATGTATAGTATTAGTGTAAACAAAGGAAATAATTATGCGAAAATTTTATTTGAATGAAGCCAAAATTTTCATTTGTTTAACATTTTTAAAGTTGAAATGAAAAATTAAAATTCCTAGTAGATGATATTTTTCTGAACAAACCACTTGAGAAAGTCTATGTATGACCGTTCTCATAGCAGTATATAGTTCTTGCATATAATTTTGTATAATTTGTGCATTTTTTCGAGTGAAACATGTTATGAATTGTATAATCAAAACTAAAGGATTATGATTTGTGTTAAATAACTATTTTCGTATCAAAATCCAAGCTAAAGCATCAGTGGTCTTATAAAATGAAATCATTTGATATCTTCTAAATATAGACACGATATTTAAAAAAATTATCTATTCTTGCGGCGACAATTTACAAGAATCTTACCATTTGTTTAGAAAAATTAAACTCTTACCTCCATATAAAAAAAATCAACGATGTCACTTAAAAGGGCTGAAAAGTAAAAAATACTAACCATAATGTAATACTTAAACTATCTCGTGGCGACATTAGAAGCAGAGTAACGAAGTAAAAAAGAGTAAGATACTGTATTACATAATGTAAAATCGCAAAATTTTCAAAAAGGATTTATTGACTGGCGCATGTCCCAACATAGTAAGTCTAAACATAAAAAACAGAAATTGAAGTCATAGAACGACGACTGATACCGCCAAAGCCATAAAAGTAGCCGTTGAATCGCGCTTTGACATCAGAAAATTACCCTTATTTTTAAATTGATCAAGTCTCATGGTTACAATATATATTTATTTATTTATTTATTCTTTTTGCACAATTACATATACAAAGGCGGGCTTAATGCCTTAGGCATTATCTAACAGCCAACCTTAGGGAGGTTATGAAAAATTTAGCGTGGGTGCTCTTAAGGTACAATATGAGAATAACAAAGAATCAAAAATAGGTGTAAATTCGAGATAAAATTTTAGTCAAGGTAGCAAATATATTATTTAATAAATAACGATTAATACACTATAGGCATACATATATAATATAATATAATATATATCAATATATACATATACACAAATATGATTATAAATACATAATTACAAAGTCAGTTGCTTCGCCGATTCTTCTTCCAGTAAATGTTTACGCACTTTTCTTTTAAACTGAAAGACGTTTTTTGCCATCCTGATTTCCAAGGGTAGCGCATTCCAGAGAAGTATGGATTGAATTTGGAAAGATTTGATAATATAATGATTACCATTCTTTACCTGATGGTCCATCTAAAGCGATCTGTCTGCCATTATATTTGATAGACGAGATAAATATGATCGTCTGCTTAAATTGCATCTAAAAATATTGACCTCACCATCACGAATCCAAACAAAGAGTCCTTTTAACAAAAACAGTTTTTACGGTTAACTGTCAATTTCTATGTTCAATAAAATTTGTGTTTAATCATTGCCAGCCAAACCAACATTGCAATATAACAAAAAAGGACTGTATATAGCAATTCATAAAGCTTATTTATAAATTAAACTAAGCTTTTGTTTTGTATTTTAATCTGATATCGATTTCAATAACCACGAATATCAAACTTTGAAATAGATAATAGAAATAAAAAACAAGTTACAGCTTGCATAAGTTTAAACACAATTTATTTTTATATTATTAATCCATAATAAGTAACAAAAAACATAATAATATAAAATAAAAATACGGCAAATATTTGAGATGAAAAATAAACTGCTCTTTGAATTTGGACAATTTGTATCAATTATAGAATTCGAAAGTATTTATAGATTATTTATTTCTTTGAATGCTATTATTGAGCCGCTCTCCTAGCTCCCTTTCAAAGAGAAATTCATTTAAATATATACACAAAAAGCGTAACCGAAAAACCTGAAAGACGTTAACTGCTTAATTTTTTCATTGGAAAACTGGTAAAAGTCATTTGATACCGCATTTTAATGTATCTATTATTGTTCAATAGTACCGTCTGAATCCCATATTCTCCCTATAATTTAAAAATATGTTCCGGTTTAAAGGGCACCGTAGCCTGCGTATTTACTGGGTAAACGAGCCTTAACATCCTATGTCTCACGGTACGCAGTGGGTTGGTGATACCACTGATATTGCCAATGCCTCTGGGCGTTGGTGACCATTTACCACAAGTTGGCCCGACTGCTCGTCTACCTGCGTAGCTAATAATAAATAAAAAAACACTGTGACCAAAATGTTAATAAGTGCCTTATTCAGGTCAGAAAACAATATTGATTAATATATTTTGCTGTAGAAAAGCATTCGCAGTTAAAGCAGTTTATGCAGTTTTATTACAAACTAGCTGTAGCTCGCGACTTAATTCGCGTAGTAGTATATAAAAAACCCGTTAGATTTTTTAATAAGAAAATTCAGTAAAATTAATTAAAAGGAAGTTCCCCTAAGTTACTCCTAGTTATTTTAGCTTTTTTTGGTAAGAGTCGTAACAAAATCGTACAAGCCTTTCCGGAGATGAGCGTTTTTAAACCATTTAAAAGTTGATAAAAAAACATTATAACTGTTCACCATGTATGCTAAATAATCTTAAAGCGAACACATTATTTTGTTATTAAATTTAGTTTGTCTTCAATTTCGTTTTAAATTGCCTTCACATACAAGGGTCCAAATTTAATTCGATTTCCAGTAGGGACGAGTTTATGTTTTCGCACGAAAGATAGATTTATTCTAATATTGAAATTGGGGTTAGGTTTTGACTCACAAGATAATTTTTTCTTAATTATGGTGAAACTGAAGATATAGCTAATAAATTCAAATAAAAAATTAATTTCCAATCGTAAGATATAAATGTTGTCATACTACTGATTTCAGGCAAAAATAGGCACTTCGGTGGTACTACCCCAGAATGACTCTTGCAAAAGAGACCTAACATTTAATTACATATTAATAATAAAATACTGAATTAGAATTTATTTGTTGAAATCGTACTTATATGCTATATTGGTATCTATATAGATAAAATTAAATATCTTAATTCGTCATTTATGTATCCTTAAACGTTGCAGCAAACTTGGTAAACAACACAGCCTACTAAAACTGTTTCACCTATTACGCCAATGTAAAGTGTACTTAATGAAATAATGCTACGCTCTTGACGACATCAGTCTCTGGTCTTTAGTACATTGTATTAAATCATTTGTTTTAAACTATGATGTTAATTTATAAATATATAGATAAATCGTCCAAAATGAAGACCCACATAAGTCAATTAACATCAACAGCTTATAAATCAAACTACACATTGCATTATGTGACGATAAGCGTCTTTAAACTCAATAACAGTATTTAATTAGTCCTAGTTATTGCATGCAACGATTATTAGTCGCAGTACTTAATAAATTTGTTTTTAGACTTTAAGTAACCCATAAGTACTATAATATTTTCTTTCTTTAACGTTATCTGTTTTGTTAAGAAATGTTCTGGGTTCGTTTTCATTGCAATACAATTATGTCTTTATTTCTCTGACTGTCTTTGTATTCTGCACGCACTTGTTTATTTTGTTATAAAAGCTTGCACTGATATAATACACTCATGTTTTACCGTCAATAAACTTAATAATTTAATTGTCTTTAGTAACTTTCTTTGATAAAGCCATTTTAACCACTACTGTTAGCCAATTACATAAATGAACGGGAGTTTAAATTAACTATTATACTGTTTGATTCCACTTATAACAATAATATAAGCTAGCTAGTGATTAAAACTCAAAATCACACCAAGTTTGTAATAATATAAAAGTAACAACATTACGTTGTTAAAAAAAATCTAACATTATGCATAACAGTACTTCTTCTCATCCTTTTTCAGCATCTGCGATTACAAACAAAAAGGGGTTTGTCTAGTAATGCACAATACAGAAAGCAACGAAAATTCTATGTTGGTCAACTCCTCCTCTGTATCTTTCTATTTCATTCAAAGTTTCATAATAACTTTAGTTTTTTAAAAATAAATATAGCTAAAGTACAACAAAACTTTAAAAGAAAAATGAACCGGGCGAAAATATATTCACGGAACATTGTTCTTATCGCTCTTTGAATTTAGACAATTTCATTTGTACGAATTCAATAGGCACATTAATAGAACATTTATTTCTTTGAATGCCATTGGTTATTGTTCAGCCACCTTTTTTTTAATAAAAACTTAACTGAATGTAACAAAAAATTGTGAACGAAAATATGAAAGTCGTTAACTGCTTAATGTAGTCATTAAGGAAACTTGAAAGGTCCTGTTTCATTTTAGACCACTTTCTAATAAAATCTGCGATCGTCAAAAGTATTTCTAGGAAACGATTAAAGAAAATTCACGATTAAGATAAAATATGACTTACCGCAGGTAACTATTTCTACGTTGACCCAGAAAGCATTATTGATTAAGGTGTTTTAGGATGGAAAAGCCGTGTGCAGTTTACACCGTTGCAATTTTATTGACAGTAATAAAATAGGTCGATCCTTTTATTGCAGTTCAACAAAGTTTTACAATTACTTATAATGTATGCTATACATGTAAGTTAAGTTTTTCTATTTAATTTCTTACTATCTATAATTTAGTCATTCGAAAAACTACTTTTAGGTTTTTATTAGCTGATTTTAAAAATGAAATAATTCTATCAAAAGAGAAGACACACATTAAACTAGCAAAAAATTAGAACAAAACAAATAATATAATTTCTAATGAAATTATTTGCATAGTTATGACGTATGGCAGTGAGTCTTATTGGCCTCAACTTCAAAGATGTTTAACTTTGACTTTGAATCGTCTTTTTATTCTCAATCTGACCACTGGAACTATTATTGCTTTCATACAAAGAAGTCATTGACTATTTTATGGACATATGTAGATTCAGAAACTGCGAAACGACTACCCATGTAAGGGTCTGTCCCCTTAAATAAAAAAGCGAGGCTGATTTGAAGCTGACTGCTTCATAACCACGTAATGCTTACTACGTTATATGTCGTTTGCAGTCCGTATTTGTTATAATGATTGTATGTCGAAGTGTAAAACGAATAGTGTCACAACATTTCAACCTGTAAAATGCTGTCTGACAAAATATATTCAATCTTGCAGGTATTTCTTTGTTTTTCTTTATGTACAAGTGTTTGCCACACATTAATCAGCGGTATTAGAATAATAACCGTAAATAATAAGTTACTATTTAGTCATCGTGGTTCTTTACTTGCATATTGCTGTGGTCTTTAATATATTTGTTATAATAAATGCTAATTTTACAAATTCAATCTTCTAGTTATTAATTTTAAATCGATACGTAAGAAAAATATACTGAAAAAAAAAATCACTAAAACAGATTAAAAATATCCGAACCTTCGACTGAGAATAGAGTATAGCAGGAATTAAAATAATGGCAGTAACTTTAATTTCTGTTATACTCAAGAATCTCTCAGCAAAGAATTCTAAATAATTACAAATGATGTGTTTCTCATACCCATAGGTTGAAATAAATTTACTCCGACAATACAAGTAACGATACTCTAATTCCATTTTAGGACCGACTACTGTGTCTTATGCAAACATGAACTCGTCCCTTACGCTAATTGATTAAATATAGACCCTTGTATTCAAGTAAATTTACAGTTAAATTAAATTAAAACGTAAATTATACAATTTAATTTTACTTTAAATTTTATTTCGTGGCGTATACACTCACCTACACATGCAAAGATTTGACCAGCTTTAGCATCTATTTATATCCATTTCCTGTAAAATTTTTTACCTTCTAATATTATATCTTCATATTTAACCTTTACTACTAAATGAATTTATCATTTATATTTTCTGTAATTACACATATATAAAATTAATATTTGTATACAAATAATATATAATAAATAATATATAAAACAATTATTACAATTCGAAATATTTAAACTAAATTATTCACCACAAAAAATAAACTCACTAATCTTGTAAATATTTATTGTTTTCTGATACACTTATTATAGAAGCCAATTAAGTCTCATAGGCTGATTTTTCATTATCTTTATTGTTTATACGACAAGTTAATGAACGTTTATTACCAGTAAATTTCGTCGTCAAGACAAGGTAAAACTTTTCCAATAAAATGTGTCTTAAATATTGCTTTTACCAAACAGTTGTGAATAATGAAATTTAATTTGCTTTATATCATATTTCATGAGTTTGTCAGAAATTTCTGTGATTTATATTGTTTACTTATAATCGGTTGAATAACTTCAAACAGATTGAGGCATTTACTATATAAACTTAAGACTAATATAACGCTACATATGTATATGTACTCAAATTACAGTTAAACATAACTTTTTTAAAAACAAAACATTTATAAATGCAACCGGCCTTAGATACGTATTAAAAATAATTAACATATAGTTATATATATGTCATAAAAATTAAATACTATATCAGTATTTAAGAGTTCTTTAGAGTTCAACTTGTGCGTAAAGATCTTAACAACTAAAAATAAAAAAATTGATCTAAAATACAGTCTTTTAGGTAGTATTTTTAGGTAGGTTTTAAAAGTTACGGCAAATTTTAAGACCATTAATTTTTGACAAGGAATAAGCTTCGTAAATTAGCTGTCATTTCTGAATTTAACGTTTATGTTAGTATCAGAACGTATATAAATCGGCCGCATTTAAATAATAATGTTGTTTCGATTGAAGTCATTATAAAAATTTGTGAAGTCTACTAGTAGATTACCAGCTAAGCGTGACCGACGGGAACCATAATAGAAGTTGTCAATTAGGTACTAATCCTCGAGGTTAAATAGTTTGTTATTAACAAATTTAGTGAATTCAATGTATAGGAGTCATTACATTTTCTAAGTTACAATATACAAAGGTACACTTTTCAAAGTGAGTGACAGTGATTGAAAAAAATATGGAAAATAATTTATGAAAATCTCTTAGGAGAAGAACCTTCGTCAGCTGCATTATAGGCCAACCCACACTCTTTGGTGCAATAGTCAGCGTCACTAACCACTGCGCCAAGCAGGTCGTCTATGAATTTAGTTTCACTTCTACTTATACTACATCTTTGCACGCACGATTGACTTCATCTTACAATTTCGATCGTGTTTCTTGCTGTATGAAATAAGGAGTGCGCCGATGTCAACATACAATTGTTCACCATAATATATCCTTTATCGACTTATTTTTAATTAAGAAACGCACTGAGTTTATTAGATTATTACATTGAAATCAATTTATTTTAAGTTTTGTAAGTTTATGAATTATATGAGCGTAATAATGTTAAATATACACACTTAATATTATACAGTAAAATTTTTTTAGGTACTGCTTTTCAGTAAAGAAAAAAAAAATATTTAAGTGTTTTAGTTCGGATCATATTTGTTTGCTTTTTTGTTAGCTTAAAAAGTTTATGTTCTGCGTCAAATATATTTTATTATGTTATTATTTATAATGTTTTAATTAATTTAGCAACTAAGCTTTGCACATAGCTCCATGAACATATAAGATAAGCGTTGATGACTCCATTTTGTCTTCCTACTCAGTGGATTATACCCATATAGGCATCCCTACGTAACCATTACAGAAATCATACCTTTACTAAGCACCCATTTTGCTAACTCATGAAATGTAATTGTTATGACGCTACTGTTTAAAACATTTTTATAATTTTTAAGCACTTTTTTGCAAAGCATTGACAAATGAAAGAAGAAATTAATATATTAAAATTGAAAGTAAAAATGCATATACATGTACGTTGTTAAAAGTGTACATTAAAGTGTAATAACAATACTAATACCCAATGGCATACAGAAGTTACCAAATTTACTGAACAGATCTCATAGGAATTGTTGTTCATTAAAAAATAATAATGTTTCCTTGTTGTAAAGGCTGTATGAATACAATGCACCCTCCAACCCAAATTGGAACAGCGTGGAGGGATACGGTCAAAATACCCCCTTATGGAGAACGAGTGCATTAGGGGAGGCGTATGTCTAACAGTGGGCTAACACAGATGATGAATAAATAGCGGGAGTAACAAAAGACTACCAATCCGGTAGCCATTATAGAAATTGAACAATTACATTTCGTTTATTCTTTAAGCATTAACAAATGTAGTACTTTAATGTTATATAAGTAAGTTCTTGTAAATTCGAGCAATCAAAACCATTATATTACAAATTAATAGTGGTGCGTACGTTATAACCATCTTACACTTGAAATCTACGGACACGTATGTATGTTTCAGATCTGTATTTTAGTTTCACGGCTTATTTAGCTAAATGTTTTCGAGGCATGTCGTCGCATATTACCTACTCATCGCATTTATTGGTATCATCTTTAGTCTGTAGGCCAATAACAAAAGGGTTGAAGTTTATCCTTTATTGAAAAGATTCAATAGTCTTTTTAGATTTACGGTTTGCTTCGAATTATTCAGGAGCTCACACTAAAGGCTCACATTTCGAGGGTGAGAAAAAGATAAGTACACCATGAATAGGTGTACAATAGAATCTATCTTAAAATTCAAAAAGCACATAGCAGCAATATCTGTTTTATGCATGTTTATTGTGAACTTTAGTTGGTTAAAGTAAGATTAATATTTATATTTTCTAATACATACATATGAAACACTCTATTAATGTCAACCTTTGTCAAATCTCTCTACGAACGTGACACAAATTTCGTTACTAGAGAGATATGATATTACATTGTGTTCGACTTATTTTTGAAAGATATTTATTAAAAGAAAAAATGTCTGAAGCATTATTGAATATTATAAAAAATTGTCTTTTTTGTATTTAACTAAAATGAATAGCAGTATAACTGAAAACTTGGCAACAGGCTTAACATTTAAAACGTCTATCGTTTACAATCGGCTACCATTTAGAAATTTTTGTTTGTTTCTGAAAAAATCGTACAATTCTTTTATCATATTGAAATTAACGATATTCCTTTGTTCTTATATTTAATTAAAAGAATGAGATTTCTTTAAGAAACGTAGTTAGTGTAGATTGGTCTGCTTCTTTTGTTTCGGCTTCATATTTATTACGCTATTTCTAGCACACTCTATATATATAGATGCTGAATTGACAAGTTTTATTATAAATTTATGTTTTTCCTAGTTCATAGTTTATTTATATGTATTTTTAATATTTAAAGTATTTTATCAGTTAAGTCATTCTCTTCTAGCTATGTTACTACGCTATCATGGGCTTCAAATCCATTCAGATTTAGTTGTTAAAAAAAGTTATTCTCACTTTTTTTAACAACTAGCATCTGAAGGGTACACTGCATTTGATCAATTGTAGATGTCCATCCCAACCCATGAGACATCTTTTCTTTCTAAAGATCTAGTTAACTAAAATAAGTTTACTTTTTAGCAACTTTTTATTAATTAAAAATAATGATACATTTACATACTTAAAAGTTATCATTAGACGGTAAATTGGATGGGATTATACCGTTAAAAATTAAAATTAGAAAATTATGTCAAGTTATTTCCACGTAACATCCGCGCTCACGAATGAACCATATATAGTAAAAACTTTAATAAAACTACTAAACAATTAAAATTGAAAAAAAATTTAAATTTAAATTTAACAAGCTAAAATAACTGCAACGAAGCGTCGGCGACAGTGCCTTATACGAAACCGTTGTTTGAAGTCTTCTGCACGTACGCTAGTTTTAAACTTTGATCAAAGAAGACATTATCCGTCGTTTGATTGGATCAATGATGCAAGGCGACTCCTTCCCCTCTCTAATTACATTCATGAAGTTGATTAAAGAGTGCTTTACTGTGTGATATTTTATTAAGTTTTCTCTAAAGTTACTTTATATTTTTATTTTTTCCACATCCGTTGTATAAGGTACTTCATAGATATATAGTGAATAAAGACTTTTTAGTATCATATATAGTTAATTCAAATGTGTAAACTCGTGGCCGTGGTAAAAAAAACGTAAATTATAATTATTTACAAAATTATAATAAAACAAGTAAAGATGTATTTTAATATGTTCTCTTATTATTTTATAGTAAACAATTTAAGCTATTGTAGCGTTTTTAACGACATAAAATACTTTTTGTCACCGTAAACAGATTTTGAAAACGAATTGATATGCAATCATTTTCGGTTTAAGAAGTTCTATAATTTTAAATTAAATTTTTTTACGTATCTAATCCACTAATTTACGGATTTTCCGCGTTACTTAATTTTTTTTCAAGTACTATTATTTTTTTATACTTAACGCACTAACGTTACGTACGTTAAGTATAAAAATCTCAAGTTAAAATTTAAAAAACTGTTGACCTATACTGAAAGGCGAATGAAATAAGTAAAGTTTTAGTTCTTTGGGCAACCGTTCCTCCCCTTAAACTTTATGTAGCCGATCTTAAACTCAATGTTGTTACCCTATTCAAAATGAAGAACTGTTTTAACACATTGTAATTTTCAATATAGCGCTTTTCTATCTGTAAACCGAAAATGATTAACGGGTTTATTAAAATTGACTAAACTGAATATAAAACAAACATTTGCATTTTGATTATTTATTTTTAAACTTTTACTTTTATACTAATTAAATTATAATGGATATAATATTGGATTTAACTATTATGTTTTATGATATTTAATATAAATACAGTTTAATAACTTATCGTTGATTATAAATTACTTTTGTAGCAGATCATCAGCTAAAGAGAATACTTACACTGAATACCAAGTTAAGCTTAATAAACAATTAATTTAAATTGCTTAATTATCATCACTATCATTATGAACAGTCTGTGTTAGTCCACTAGACAAAGGCCTCCCCTAATGCAAGTCTTCACTATTAGGGGGTTTTCGGACCGTATCCTATCACTCTGGTCCAATGCGGGTTGATGAGTGGACCGACATTTTTTATATTTTTTTTTGATGGGCCTTGGCATTCTTGTTTTATTATAACTACTCTTTAAATCTTATTATATTTAACTATTTTCTTCATTTCAAACTAGCAAAGTTTACGCTTTCTTCAATGTTTCAGTAACGATTGAATAATTACTTTAATTTATTGTCATTCGACTGGCATAATTTAAGATTAACGTACCTAATAGTATCGTTACTAAATAGCCTATTGGAAGGCCAATAAGAACTTAGGATCAAAAGTCCCTCCGAAATAGTTTTCGAACTACATGGAAACAGTTGTTGTTTAACGACATCGCCAGGCGGTTACGAACACACAACTAAAACAAATAATTCCAATGTCTGGGCTCTCTATCTAAACTTTAATTAATTCCTAAACACATTTAAACTTGTCGCAGTGATCGGTCGAGACGGAATATCAAACAAACCCGAACAGAATATTACAAATCAGATTATCAGATATCTTCACTATCTGCAGTATATATAGACGCGCTACAATTGATCACTTAAATTGATTTAATGTTTTAAACTTTTAACGAACAACTGTGACAACATTAAAGGTAAATATAAAATATTAATTCTTATTTATTTACTTAAAGTTCTTAAACTTGTTCAACTGGTTCAAATTGGCTAATGCCAATGACATTTTCTGCCAGTAAACTGTGAAAAGTGGGAAGATGTATGTACATGTTGAAATAAAAAAGTATTTTTCAAGAAAACAGTCTGTATAAAAATATTTACGCACATACGTGCAGTTTCTTACGTCAATTTATTGCGATTTACTTTTATATTATTATTTGATGCAAAATATTTGCTACAGAACAATTGTGACAGTTGGCGATATCTATTGATAGCGTTGTGTGAGTCAATTGATAGCGCTGTTTCATAGAATAAACTTTTCGTTGATAAAAATTGCTTAAAATAAATTAATTTTGGTCGTTTGATTTATAATAATTATTATCTATTTTCAAAAACAAAAATGCAATTTCATAACGCCGTTAAATTATACCAGGCCCGTAAATTAAAAAATTATAATGAATAAACTTTCTAACATGCGCGTAAAATTGTAAATTGTAGGATTTTTACAGAGCAAATTTATATAAAAGTATATTATATAAAGGAAATATTTTCATGACATATTCAATGGCGGATACGATTGTAGGTATTGTAAATATTCGTTATTTATTATTTCATACAATATTTGTTTTCATACGCTTGACGACGAATGTAATGAACTTTACTTCTTGGTTTTTTAATAACCATGCAACTAAAACGTTAAAATGATGTTTTTGGTGGTAGCGCTCCGTATTTATACAAATTATTACATTTTTAATAGAAAAATAAGAATTAAATAAACAATAATAATTTTTAAAACTAACTTTTTTGTATAGATCTTTTAGAAACAGAAGGAACCGTTTGATTCATCGTCTTCAGTCTGTCCACTTTAATTACCAATCCGATCGATTTTTATACCAGTGTTATTTTTTTATTGTATTCAGGTGCAACGGTAGCATCATCAACTTGGTGGTCTTCATGACTGATATCAGTTTATCTAAATCCTTTAAATTACTTTTTACAATGTAAAATAGGTAAATCCTAGCCGCAGCCACGCGTGGCGCGGTCTGCTAGTAATAGTGTATTTTATAGTTCATTCTTTGTTATGTACAAAATTAATTATTCAGTTGAAAAATATTTTTTACTTATTAAGTTAGACGATAAACTTTTTTTTGAAAGTGGTACATAACACTGACACCAATTATTAAATAATGTTACATATTTTAAAAACATATGATGTGGGCTGATTAAGAATAGCCGAAGATCGGAAGCCTTGGTATGCATTAGAGGAGGCTTTTGTCTAACAGTGGACTGGCACAGGATGATGGTGATGATGATGTGATGATTATTAAAAAAGCAGAAAATATTTTTAATCAGTTTTTTTTTATATCATTTACAGAGGCTAATTATAGGAATGAGTCCTATATTATGGTTTTTTAAATAATGCGAGACATCGCTGTACGATGTGTCTAGTGTCCGCAATAAATTAAAAACGTTACGACCTGCAATTAAGTATTAAAGCTGCATAACCAATTTTTTTTTTACTTTAACTACAGATTTATATTCTGTACAAAGAAAAATGATCTAGACAAAATGTTAACAGTCATTTTTAATTGTCAGACGATGACAAATATTCTCATTTGACATGATAAAAAAAATCTTTATCAGCTTCGCAATGAGTCTTATTTGAAGTAATATAAATTTCCTTAATCATACATAAAATCTTCGTTATGACGATGAATAAATTGAATGAATTTAGGGCTTTCGCCCTTAAAAATTACTCATTTTCTTTTTTTACTTTAAATAGCAATTTTTTTAAGAAAATCTAAAGCATTAGTGTATATACAAATTAAAACACTAAAAGTGTTATTTGCCTATTTCACAAACGATTAGTTAGGTGAACTGTAACAATGTAATACATATGTTTAATATAGAAGTAGATCGCCAATAAGAACAATAATGTTAAGAATTTCAGTTACATTTTTTTAAGATCTTGGATAAAAATATTTATTCATGCAAAAAATGCAATATTCATATTTGTTCATGAATTAATTTAATTTTTAAGATTTTTATATTTTTATTGCATTGTGTATCACTGTAGATTTTAAACCATTCAATTCTTCACTAGAAAGCAAGGCTTTCAATTGAGTGATGATATAATATTTCAGAGACAAAGGAAATATCTCAAGCATTTCTGTTAGGCTGGAGCTTTGATCCTCTCCCTAATGACACTTTAAAATAGTTAGTGACACTTGATGGCATCTCGAATGTAATCGAATATAACTGAATTATAGTATATCAAGTTTCTGCCAGACATAGAACTAACGTTCAAATTAAATTTGTTACGACTACAGTGTTGACATTTCAACCACAAGGACTTAAAAAAAATTAACACTATATTTTATCTACGGTGATAGTAATATGCTCGAGTTAACTTATTTTTTTTATTTATATGCTCAAATAGCTCAATATAATGATTTAAACAAAATATACATTAACATTGCGAAAGCGGAGCGGAAAAGTTGTAAAATCGTTCTCTTTACTGTGTTTGCCTTCGTTCCACTTATAAGCAATGTTAAAGTTTTTTGCAGCGACCATACGGATGACTATGTATAGATACGCACCGAAACAATATTAAAATGATATATTTTATAATGGGTTTTAATGTACTTTGTATTTGGCATTCGAAACTAAATCATTTAACTCACTTTTTAACTTCTAATATAAAAATATAGTATCTAATAAGATTCTGCATCAGGGAAAATGCTATACAGTCTCTGATTGAAAAACAGTAATAAACAACTTTAATTTCAATATATATTATTATACTAACGTAAGATAGTATAATTTATTAAGAGATTAAAAACACATACATGTCCAATTAACCCTTTTTAAATAAGGACTCTTAAACAAACATTAATAAAAATCAAAAAACCGACTTCAAAACAAAAACTAATTCACAACAATTTTAAATACACTAAATAGTAAAACTTAAAATTTCAAATATTTTGATTGCAGAATTTATGACTAATTTGTTCTCATCCAAAAATCCTCTTTATCCTTCCACACCTCCCCCTTGATCCTTACGTGATATACGGAAGGCCCTTAGCTGATGTAAGGTTCCTTAAAGCATTTAATTTGTTCGATATTTGAAAAGTTCCATCGCTTTTTCATAGATCCCATCGAATTACATTCTTTTCAATAAATAACGAGACGACGAATCAGTAAGTTCACATTTTTTTTAAATAGCTTAAATGATAGGTATATTATTAAAGAAATAAACAAAAAATAAAAGGGTATTACCCTCTATGTTATCTGCATCATTGCAACGCCATCTGACACCAGAGTTGGCACGAGGCACCGAGTCAATTTCCGGTGCAGTTTACTCGATGTCGAAATTCTTTTAGCATGGCATTTATATTCACACTTGAAGTAGAGTCATTTTTAGTTATAAATCTTAATGTAATGTTTTAAAAAATAAATAATTTAAGTAATTTCTTTTTGCAACATCGGCTGCAGCCACGGAATAAGGGTATATTTGTTTACCGTAACAATTGACTGAGTCGTGCGCGATCTAAAGGACAGACTAAGAAAATGAGACCGCTTTTATTTTGCTGAATTTATATTAACCGTTATTTCAATTAAAATCAAGTTTAAAATACTCGGTATAGGCTTAAAGTTGTCTGTACATAAACAATAACAAGCAACATATATTCGGCATCAAGTGCGTTGAAAAAATTGTTCCAGTTAGAATGTATAATTAAGTGATTGACTTTTAGCTACTGTGTATAATTGTTGTATTGGTACTGTTATTATGTGTTATTGCCACGATTACATATAAAATAAATAGTTAACGTGTCAATAGTTGTTTCTTTCCAGTGTAAAGCATTTCACAATAACTCGTCGACAATAAAAAAACTCTTAGTTTTACTTTTAATGTAGTAAACATTAAAAGTCACTTTTTTTGAACTTAATCTGTTTATTTTTTGTGTGTTGACTGACTGCGATTATATTACCCAATTTTTAATATTTATTGATATCATATTAAATACAGAAGCGTCTTTCAAAGCACTCCACATAACGAACCAATGAATATACGAAAACGATGAAATATAGTTTTATGTACGTAGTTTGAGTTTGCAAACAGGATATATGAATATTATATACCTATGAGGCTTAGAAAGTAATTTGTTAACAATTATTACTCGTCTTACGTAATGAACAGTTTTAGGAACCGCGAATAGGCTCAGTTGAAAGACGTATGCCTTGACTGTTGCCATCTTCTTCATCGAAGTATTTCACGGTTTTAAAAATTAATATTAGGTAACATTAATATTAATTGTTATCAAATAACTTGAAAATTAGTTAACCAACTGACGTCCATTCGTTAACCACGGGCCGTCCACTGGTTGACGACACAGCGTCCACGCCTTGTTAACGTGTGGACGTGGCCTTGAGGCGATGCGGAGTGGGTGCCTTTATGAACCTACCAGTACTTTATACTTTTGAATGCGATTAAATTGTGGTAATATGTATCGCCAAAATATTGTACGCATTATTAAACAACAATAGTAAATGTAAAAAGACCTCATTCTTAATGTTACAAAGGTTGCAATATATTTATCAACGAAGAGAGCGCACCAGTGCCTTAAAATGAAAGTATAGTTTATTGTTTTCTGCACGTATTCTAATCTAAGCTTTAATCTATAAAGAAGGCAATGTCATAAAACTGATTGAGTTGATATTGCAAGTATTTACTCTTTCTTACTACTTAGATTAACGAAATTAATTTAAAAACATAAAAGATACAACGCGTTCCATTATCATGTTTAAATATCTGTACAGTTTGTTGGTACTTTATTTTGCATAGTTTAAGATTTATTTTATACAAATGAAATAATGGAATGTTTTCAAGTCAGTTTCTTGTATGCCATGAAGAAATATTATTACGTATGTGTTGGAGTAAAAATATGGAAATTACTCTCGTAAGTGATCGTAATGATGTAATACTTATTACATTATTACGACAACTCTAACAACTTGTATGTCAAATATCACATTAATTGTAGAACAAAGATCTGAAGTTTTTGAAACGCTATGATTGTCCGGTTAAAAATTTTACACAGCACAGCAATTTTATATAATTAATAGAGAATTTAATAATAATACTTTTCAAATGTACATTTGGAGTAATTATGGTTGTACAAAAAAATATGAAAAGCTTAATTTACTTTAAAGAAATATCTTAATTCAACACCAAAAACCGATCTTAAGATTAGTATATTTTAGAGGTATTTTATGGTTGAGAAAATATTTTGAAATATTACTTTAAACTAGTCCAACCGTTAAATACAGTTTAGGTTTAGACTTTAAGTTGTGGAAGTCAGAGTTCAGTCGCTATGGATAGTAATTGTGATTCAGGTAAACCTGTAGACTACTCCATAATAACAAAGAAAATTGCTACAAAAATTATGTGTTACTTGTAAGGTAAGACAAAATAAAATAACTTATTCATATTGTTACCTTATTTACTTTTATAAATCTAGTTTTATTCATTAAAAGAACCCTAAAACCGGAACGTAGTAGTGTTTCGGCCCAACTGATTTTCAGGCAGAATTAGGAGGCGTTTGCCAGAGGGCACACAGGAAACTAAATATACTACTAATGTGTGGTAAACACATTTACATATTTACCAACTAAAACATCGCTAGCTCATTTATAATATTTAACCATAAATTCATAACAATATATCTTTATTACAGAAGGTTCTCATTTAAGGCATAGTAGCATGAAGCAAGTATAAACCAGTTTAGAGCAGCATAAGAAAAATATTTTCTAACTTTCATAACTTCGGTATTCAACTTTTATAACTTATAAATTTTGCTAAAAGAAATGTTTTAAAATATGTTTTAGAAAACGTTAAGAGCATTATATCAGAAACCTAAAACACAAATCATTTACGTAGAAAATCATACCTTTTATATAAAGATCTTTTGTATTAACCAACATGTAAAAGCAGATGAGACATGTCAATGAAGCAAAACATGTCGAAAGTGATAAAAAGTAGCACGACTCTCCAGTCGTATAAAAACATAATATTTGTGCTTAACCGTTTAGGGCATATATTTTTATGATGAACCTTAACCTTATTACTTACCAATACTCAATATCATCATCATCATCATCAGCCTGTGATAGTCCACTACTGGACATAGCCCCCCCCTAAAGCACCCCTATACATTAGGGGGTTTAGGACCGTATCCCACCACGCTGGTCCAATGCGGGTTTTGGGGTGGACAGCCTTTTTATGTGCCCCTCCGACGCATGGATCATCTTACTCTTCAGACAATTGAGTGATCAGCCCAAATTGCCTTAACCAACTAGGAAACAACAACGAAAATTTGTTGAGTCTCCGCAGGTTCAAACTCACGACCTCAGGTTTCTAAAGCACACGCCCATACCACTAGGCTACGGAGGCAGTTAAGTTAGTGAGTGGGCGCTATAGATGTTAATTTCTGAGGCAGTTGTGTAGTTGTAGTATTAAACAGTTTTTGGTAAGAAGTTTTAAAATGAAGATTACAGTGTAGTTTGAAGTGTAAATCATACCAAAAAATTTCAATAGAGTTTAAGGGACCATGCATATAATATATAAACATACTATAAAGTAATAGGTGTCGACTTCTCAGACTTGTGCGATAGGAAGAAGTGTTATATTTTGAAATATACCCTCATGGGATGTTTAATCTCGTTTAACCTTGTTATACCATTAGCTACGGAGCACAAAGAACCACATCACAGCAGTGTTTACTACCGATTTAACCATTAATAAATGTAAATAAGTGGTAAAGGAACGTTTGTGTGTTAAAGGCTATTATTATTTGGTTAATTATTATCTAATATAAATGACTTTTTTGAATGATTACACAATCTGCTAATGGAAAGCTCACTCCAAAGTTATTTTAGAATATAACATTTTTATACTTGAAATTGTTCGTTTATTGTATTAATGTCATTGCCAAAGATGACAAAACCACATATGGCGGAGTTTCTTTTGCCGGTTCTTCTCAGGTCAGAGGCCTCTTTTTCCGACCCGGTGGTAGGATTCTTGACAATCAATGAGTAAGTGTAATGTTTCTATGTTAAATTAAGATATTTAAATTTGAATTTAACTGCTTTGCTTCAGAAATTTCTCTCAGTTCCTTTAAAAGTCTGTCCCTTCCCACATAAAACAACGTCAAACTGCAATAGCAACAAAAAAATTCCACATCAAAAAACATCTTATGCTAATTTACGTGCAAGATTTTGCGTTAGAAAGAAAAAAATCTCGCAAGAGCCTTAAAATTAATCCCTTGGGAATATCCAAGGAAGTTTATGGAACAAAATCTTTTTATTCCGTAAATAGTCCCCGCAGACGAGCTACGAGTTTATTTTGTACAATACAAGGGCATGGAGATGCAATACTGTTATCATAATTTGAGATTCATAAATAAAAAAATTAAATGTATATTATGTAGAAAGTTAATACTATCTTAATGTTTTTGCAAGAAAAAGGTATAACTAACAGTTATTTAGATATCTACACTTCGATCTTCTGTGATACG
This sequence comes from Lamproptera curius, assembly GCA_029286875.1. Classification (NCBI taxonomy): domain Eukaryota; kingdom Metazoa; phylum Arthropoda; class Insecta; order Lepidoptera; family Papilionidae; genus Lamproptera; species Lamproptera curius. Next base: position 711,443 of record JAGSMT010000074.1, on the reverse strand, counting down.
TGCATTTTGAAAAACAGAAAAAAACACACAAATACTTTGAAGTGGATGTGCAATTAAATTTATTACATAACAACAACCAGACTGAAACTACATATAAAGAGAACTTAAAGTTTTTTTAAAATGGCATATGCAAAGAAAAGATCGAGATACATATTAAATAAATAAAAATAAAGCTTCAAGAATCAGGAACAAAGGGTTGTTAAGGAAGATAGATAGGAAGTGTGAACACTTTCTTATTGATTATCAAACACGCTACCACCGGTACGGAATAGGAAGCTTCTGATCTAAGAAGAACCGCGGGAAAAAAATCCAGTGGGTTATTCTATCTTTATGCCATCTATTAAAATAATCAAACATACGATAGAAAGTATAGTTTGTAATTCATTCAATTGCCAGGTTGTTTTATCATTCAAACTTAAATTAATAGTTTATTTTAATATTTAACTTTAATTCTCTTATGTTCTCTTATTGCTAATTTTGGCAGCGCAACATTGACAATGTAATAATCGTAATGATTTTCACAAAGATTTATGCACTACAATTGATTAAATGGCATGGTAGACAACTGATTACAAGTTTGTATGCATAAAATGGTTTCTGTGAATGGCCAATAGCAATCAAAAAACTTTGCTAATCTCTTAAGGACGAACATTTCGTAACCAAGATTTTTTTTTAATATGGTCTCTTATAACGCTTAGCCAGCATTTGCAATTTAAACGTTTTACGACTTTGTCTCTCGTTATCGGTCATCGCATTTTAAAAGTCTGTTGTTTTAAAGTGTTATTTTTCTGTCCAAAAAAAAAAATTTCTTTATTTAATTAAATACACAAATAACTAATAACATTTTATACCAAGGATTTGCAAAAAAATTGTTTTAAATAACATATTTTTTCTTATACATTGCTATTGCTTTAGACTTACTATCTTAATAAATAATTGGTATATGCTATCGTTCTTTTGTAAGAAATTCAATAACGTAATAATACATTAAGTCTGCCCGTTTACGTGTATTCTTGAAGGCGACTGAAACGTCAGGAATGAAATATAAAGAATAAACAAGAAAAACCGCTAAAAAGTTAGTTTAATATATAAATATATTTATTGTTAAGGTAGTATCATCCTGCCACTTCAAACCTGTAGTACCTATACATATGTATAACGATTTATTAAGTATAAAGGTTTGTGGACTTCGACATAGAAAGAATTGCCACCAAGAACATTCAACAAACGGTTGACCTACTAAAGAATCAACTAGAAGCAGTTTTAAACTAACAATATGAAAGAAAGATTATTGACCCAATTAAAATAATTTAAAAGCGTTGGCTTTTCAACTTATGTACAGAGATAGTTTTATGCGGAATTGCATGTAATTTAGAAGAATTTCGATCAAGTAACAAATCAATATGACCGACTTCTAACAGCGTATAATTGTTTTACGCAATACAAACAGGTAACAACGTGCCCTACGTACGAAATTTCGTCGCGTTTTCTGCCACCGCATTTTAAGCCTCTAATAACTTTTGAGGTATTATTTGTATAGAAAAAAGATTTTTCTAAAAATCTATAACTTTTATGTGATTTTAATATTTAAATTTTTAAAAATGTCTGCATTAAAATGCTTATTGTCTGTTATTCTTAAAACGATTGATATATGCTATCTATGCGGACTTTACTGTAGACCAATTCAAGTAGTAAAATTATGTAAAAAATACGCCCTGACTTACTTTTATGGTTTTGGCAGCGTTTGCAATTTAATCGCACGAGGTTGTGATTTTTAGTGCCGTAATTTTTTTTTATTTCTTAATATCTATAATTTAAAAAAGAATGAACAAAATCGGAGCGCTAAGAGCGGTAATGATCGCTACGTAGGTATGTAAGTAAGTAACATACATTAAAAAAACCCTCCGAATTGAATACCACCTTCTTTTTGGAAGTCGGTCAAAAAGAAATCTAAATCTACAAATAAAATTTAATGTAATAATTATCTTAAAAACAATATTTAAAGAGTGCTCCAAGAGATCTGCTTAAAATATCTGCATTAGTTCCACATGTGTCGACTTATAAATAGTTTAAATAAGGATACCATATTTTTTTAGAATTCAAAATGTATATCTTTTTGCATATGCTGGAATCTATTTGCATAAAAAATACGCCATTCAAATATTAAATAGCACTGAGTGTGCAAAAACCAAACGGCTAAAGAGAGTTTTATACCGTTTTCATAATCACATTGACTAAAATATTACGATGTTTTCACTTTTATTTCATTAATTAAAAGGTCATTGGAGAAAAAAGAGGCATTAAGATCTTTTTGTTTTTATGCTAGTTTTATTCTCACAGAGTTTTCAAGCACTCACTCATTCTTTATTGAATTAGTGATTAACGACCGCTCCGCATCTGTGATTAAGTTCTTTATGCAAATATACTTCGGAGTAAATATTATGTTTAACCTGTTTTTAATTGTTTTGTTTAATTGTTCTGTTATTGGCGGTTAGTTCAAGCAAAGTCATAGTCAAAGTCAAAAGTTAACTCATCTGAAACTGAAGAATAAATCATGTAATAAAAAAAAAGAAAGAGCAAATATATATATAAATATACATATTGTTGTGGTGGTTGGTTGGTGTTTATTTTATTTAATTTTGTTAAAGTACTTTAGTACCGTGTTCCGGTTTGTAGAGCACCGTAGCCAGCGTGTTTAATAGGTAAACAAGACTTAACATCCTATGTCCACCACTTTCCGTCTGGTGCCCTGACTGCTAGTCTTCGCGATGCTATAAAAAAAGTAAACAGTTTTTTCCCCTTAGGAGTAAGTTTGCTGATTAAAATAATTTTTCTTTTATAGTAGTGTTAGTAACAGTTTAAGAGATAGGTAAATTTTTACACGGAAAGCGACTGGTAAGGTTTTACTTTTGTGCGCAGTAATGCTATAGTAAAATCAGGACACTGTTAAAAAAACATTGTAAAGTTGTGCTAGTATTGAGTAATTTTGTTACACAATTATATTGAGTTTATGAAATAATTATAAATTTCTTTACTTTAACCAAATTTTCTTTACTTTGTAGATTTAGATGCTGTAGCTCTTCTACCTCTAAAGCTTTCTTTTCTTATTTTTCAGACGTCACGATGATCTATTAGGTCTTGTCTGATTTCTTTGCGCCGTTTACACTGGCCATGGGTGTCATACCGCACGATTGGCAAATTAATGAACGAATATAATAGTTATGCTCTCCGAGCCGATTTCGATTACGGTAGGTACGCCGGAGGTGAACACAGTGAACACAAGTGCACGCAAAAAAATAGGGGCCCTCCTTTATTTTTATTGTCCGATAGTACAGATAGACTTAGAGAATTGTCGCTCGACGTTTTAAATATAAATTTGTTATAATTAAAAACTCAAACTCAAGACTTGCCCGATTTATAAAGAGCCATCAAATACCAATGAGCTAAGGAGGCAGGTACGAATCATTTACAGTCGAAGGCGAAGAAACGACGGCAGAACGCTGGCCATGGCTACCGTCCTTACGTCAGCAACAGTTTGTACGTAACTTTAGCTAGAGTAAAAGGATTATGTTACTTATTCTTAAAAAGCCTTTGTTTTGACAACATTTTTCTAATATTTGTTAAATTTTTTGACAACATTTTTGGAATATTTGTTAGAAATATATGTAATTTAGTAGTGACAAGGGTTGTAAAACTTGAATAAATTAATTTCAGACGTTTTACTAAAGTCTGCGTTTTGTAGGGCATAAAATTAAATATTTCTGATCGTAAAACAGATCTAAACCATAAACAGTTTTACAGCCCTCGCTAACTCAAGTAGTTATGATGATCTGTTATTTATATTTTCTTGCATTTCGTAAAAGATAAAAAATAAACGCGTCAGCCTCGGATCGACCGACCAGCCCGCTCGATCCCCTGCTACCGCGGCCGTCCGCTTGGCCCACCCGTGGCCACGCCCTCCCCGACGCCGTCAAGTGGCAAGAAGAAGAAGACCGCCGTGCGCCGTGCAGTAGTGAAGAACTCATCGCAGTGCAGGTTAGTGTCAGTGTGGCCGGAAGGCAGTGTCGACGCGCAGGCGTACGCGCCTGTGCGCAGAAAGCTGTGTAGCCGTTCGGTGAGTCGTCCGATTTTGTTTTTACCTTCAAATTTCCCCTTTACAGCATTCAGACACCTTCTGTTGAGATGTAGAACCTTTATATTAGTTACTTTGCCAATTAAAACTCATCTGCCACGTTAATCGGAACGTAGTAAATTCTAAAATCAACACGCACACCACCCACGTGGTATTTATTTTCTCATTTAATGAGTTTGCGTGTTAGGCAGCAACTTAGTATTCACCCAGCGCCCTAAAGCGCCAGATTTTCCTTTTAACGTTAGTTTACACTCCGCTCACTGGGGCGGGAGGGTAGGACACAACCCCGGCTTCACCGGGGTGCTTTACGCGGTTATTAATTTTAATTCATCGCGTAGTTTTGGCAACATCGCCAACGATGTTACATTTAATGCAGGAAGCCCCAGAGGGCAAGGGCCCAACTTGAGGATTTAAAACAAATCGCGGAAGGATCAGAAGCCATCCGCATGGCAGTTAACGCAACAGGCCACGACTGTCGTCCGATTCAACAATAACGTCAGCGTCAAGAAGCAAAATCGCGCGCCGCAGTAGGCCACGTCGGAGGAGTCCTGAAATCTTCCTCCGAATCCACCAGATCCACATCCGACTCCGAAATGGAGGTCGAGGTCGAGGTAGACCCAGATGCCAGGGAACCTGAGGAGCTAGACGCAGGGGGCTTCTTACCGATCCAGTCGCGCAAGAATAGGTCGTCACCGGCGTCATCGCCGACCTGGACCCACCAAGGCGCCGAAATCGTCGGCCGAGAATTATCGGCCCCGAGGCCAGTAGAGTTCAACCCTGCCGCCTCACGGCAACCACCATCCGCTTGCCAGCCGGCCGCATCACGGCATCAACATCGGCGCTTCCCAGCAACCCACTCCCGCTGCCTCACAGCGTACGGTCCCACTTAGAGACAAAAAGCCACCGCCTATTTACATTAGGTCAGCGAAAAGTGGGCGAACTACGGTCTGCTTTATCCAACCGGTTAAGTTCACGGCCAATGATTCCGCCAGTGGATCAAAATCCAGTTAGAGACGGTGCAAGCCACGGATGTCACAAACATCTGCTCGAGAAGCAGTATTATTATCAATCTGCGCCCCGGAAGAGCGCGTCCTTCGGACAGTGGTCACGGGCTGGAAAGAACTACCACGAAGAAATCTTCGACTTCATCGTCGGAGAATATCCCTATTTATTCCGCTCAAAGGCTGTTCCATCCGCGGACAAAAAGGCTTATAATGTCGTCCTTCTGACGCTCGAACGCTCTGTAGAGGGCAAAAAAATTTACGATCTTAACATTTGGACATTGGTCGATCTCTTAACGCGCCGCATTCAAACGGCCTCCCAGGGCAGTGCCAAACTGCCAATTATCGGACACACGGCTCGCAATTGTCACGCACGACCCTGTTGCGTAAAGTGCCTCGGAGACCATGGCACCCCAGATGCCCTCGACCTCGGGACCGCAAGTATTAGCAACATACGAAACCGCCGGCATGCGTCAACTGCCAAAGTCCGGGCGAGCCACCTCCACCATCCACCATCCCTAGGCGCCCACCGGTGCCATCCCTCACATCCTTCCGCCCTCCGGCCCGCTCCGGTGGAATACCCAGGCCCGCGTAGCGCCCCCATGCCAGCGGTGGCAACAACCGGCCCCGCAACCTGCGGCCGAGCGCTTCCGCGTAGCGCCGCACCTCGCACCGCACCCACAGGCTCCGCGAAGCGCTCCCCAGCAAGCAGCCACAGCAATGGAAGCTCGACTTCAACACCGACGTGTTAGTTAACACGGAGACTTTCGCAGAAGTCGATAGGCTCACCGCCGAGCAGATGCCACTGTTAACTCACGCCCGCTTAGCTGTACCCGCAAGTACAGAAACTAATCGAACCAATTAGTGGGAACTAAATGGCTGACACACCCACAACTTTTTTAAACAACGGCCCGGCCGCGTAAAACGCGCATTTAATTTAGCATTTTAACGCAAACGGTCTCGGAACAAACGACCGAAGTCAGAGAATTTCCATGAAAACGACGTAGACATTCTACTGGTGCAGGAGACATTCCTAAGCCCGGAAGAGGAGATCCAGATTGCTAATTTTAATATCATAAGAAATGACAGGACCGGCGCTTCACACGGCGGCAATTTCATTTATTATAAAAGTGACTGCACTGCGTAGCAACGAACGCCGTCGAATCTAAAGATTTAGAAATCTCGATCTGCGGCTAGCCATGACAGGTCACGCGCTGATACAATAGCCGGTATATTTACCATGCAGAGACACCTAGCATAATTCAACCGACTTCGAGACGCTACTATCTCTAGAGAGCCGTCATCCTCGCCGGCGATTTCAATAGCAAGACACCGATGGAACTCGTACACTACAAATCCCGGGTCTAGCATTAGACGAATTATCAGATAACCAACTTCAGTGGTGCGCCGTTGATGAAACACACTCCACACGTAGTGGACAACGACCGGATGTGCTTGATATTGAATCGGTAAAAACGTCAATCTCGCTCTTAGGAGCATAGAGGTCATCGACGACCAACATCCGATCACCGTCCCGTGCCTCTAAAGCTAGGACCTTCAAATCATCCAAACACAGTTCTTAGAACTAAAGTCGATCAATAAGCTTAAGCCAGCCAGACTCTACTAGCTCACCCATTTAGACACCATACCAAACCCAAGCACCGTCACGACGTGAATCCGCCGCTCATGCGGCTCACGTCATGTTCAAAGTGTCGCCGAGGACTCCCTCGAGGCAAACCGGGTGGAGGAAAACCCCGCTGGCCTTGCCAAACGAATCAGGACCTCTTGGACGCAAGAGAGCCGCGATTCGCGCCCACGATTGGATCCAACCGAGGAATTGAAGCGCAGCTACGCGCCCTTGAACATCAGTCCAAGACGCGCATAGCTGAATTCAGGAACGATCGGTGGATCACAACTGAGCAACCTCCATCCCTCCCAGAGCCTTCTGGCGCATTCCAAAGTTCGGCGCGGCGGCAGCCATCCACCCATGCCGCCACTCATCCAACCCGACAAGCCCACAGCGTTTCTCGATGAAGAAAAGCCGAATGTCTGCCGACAGTCTCGAGGCTCAATGTCGCCCAGCTCACAACCGGTGAGCGCCGCTCATCTCCGCAAGGAGGAGCGAGGTTACCGGTTGACGCATCTACCCACGCGACGTACCACACCCGTAACGGAGAGCGAAGTCGAATCGATAATCAAAAAGCTTAAACCACGGAAAGCCCCGGGCACCGATGGTTATCAAACCGCGTCATAAAGATTCTTCCGACTCACCTTATCAACCTACTAGTCCTAATTCTATAACGCAGTTCTTTCCAAGAGTATTTTTCCAAACACTTGGAAGGACGCCAAGTTATAGGCTTCTCAAACCGGGAAACCTCCCAACCAACCAACCCATTATCGCCCCATTAGCCGCTTAAAGGTTTGGAAAATCCGAAAGATTAGTTTTGACCCGCCTACAGGACTTTATAGGCTAATGGCTCAATCCAGTCCAATCGGCTTTCGGCCAAACATTCCTGCACATCAAGTGCAACCGCATCACGGAGCACATTAAATCCTGCAGTTACGGAGACAACACACTGGAGCGCTTTCGACGTGGCGAAGGCTTTCGATAAAGTATACGACGGCTTATACAGTATATAAGTTGCAGACCGTCTCGTACCATCATACGAGACTTTTCTGAAACGAACCCGATACGCGTCGAGAGATCGAAATCAACCTCACCGTACAGCCGGAGTTCCACAAGGCCCGTACTTGGTCCCTGTCCTATTCACCCTTTACACCCATGACATCCCACATAATCACAAGTGACCGCCTTGTTGCAGACGATACTTGCATCTTTTCATCCAGACATGTCCTTCCATAATCCAACGACGTTCCAAATCGCAGCCAGATGTTCAGACTGGTTTCGACGTTGAGAATCGAAATAAACCCTTCCAAAGCGCGGCAGTCTGTTTACCAACAGAATGCCGACGATCCCTCCCATGATCCGATCCAGACCACCCAATACCATGGGTAGATAAATCAAATACCCGGGGTCACCGATAAAACCCGCTTCGGCCCGACATGGCAGGTCAAAACAGAGCGGCCTACGTCCAGGTCGCCTGCTTTAATAAATCCCAAGAGCAAGCTATTCTGCGCAACAAGGTATTGCTCACAAAACAGTTATCCGTCCCATCATGACTTACGCCAGTCCGGTGTTTCTCATGCATCCGACAAAAACATCCACAAACTCCAAAACCTGCAAAACAGGTTCATACGCAGGGCCACGGGTGTCATGGCGTGCGCAACCTGACCTGCATGGGACCTGAATTCCTCCATACATCAACTTTTGAAACAAGCATCATCCGATTTTTCGACCAGCTTCGCAACATCCGAATGAACTGTACGAGGCCGCCGCTTACGTACCACGCAAAATAACTCGTCCTAAACATAGGAAACACGCCCGATATAGGCGACCGCGCCATATACTTACAGATCCGGACGACGATATAACGATCGTGCAAGCACGTGTTAAATCGCATTATCGAAACACTTTTTGCCCTCGCCGCCGAGGGCAAACGCATACCCCGTACAACAGATATCGGCACGTACCAGGCCGATTTTCACCAATTAGATAGAGCGGTTTTTAGCTTAAAAATTAACATGTCCTAAAGCAACTGATCGAGCCGAGGTTCGGCCCACCGGGGCGCCCTCGATACATGTTGCTAACGGGTTAGCAAAGGATCAAAAGGACTAACAGAGCGAGGTTCGGCCCTCCTGAGCACCCTCGATTAGTTCGCTGACGGTTTAAAAATAGTGGCAGCCGAGCGAGGTCTCCTCTGGGGACCCCGAGCTAGCAACAAATTAAGAGGTGAAGCCGTCACGCTTAAAGTTGCACAGCCCTCGACTCCGCCGGGTTGTAATGGTTAACTCCACCAACGAAAGTCATCAGATAAACGACAAACGATTTCGTAAAAGAAAATTAATCCTAAAGGCGCTTTTTCTTGGGTAAATCAGTTTTATACATGTAGAAAACGCATATTTTCTACTTATGTGGTTATACTGCGTCGGTTAGAAAATAAATTTATTTTTTTATTTATATGTACACTTTCAATGTTATAAAACAATTAAACTTGTTTGAACTAAAATTGGCCCTTGATACTTTAATACTCAAAACTGGAAAGTTTGTGACAAAAGTGACTTTTACAACCTTTTGCACAAAAAGCTCTCGTTTCTCTATAGTCCAAGGTTTTTATTTCTACAGCCCTTCGAGAAAAGTATTTTGCAGCATCATCGTTAAATATTGTTATGAATCATCGCAGTTATAGAATGGTCAGGGGAATTAATTAGTTTTTCTCTACGTTGTTACGATATGATTTAAGTTGTATTATTTTCAGGGATAACGTTTATTTATGTTACTTATTAATAAGCTGAATTGTTTCAATAGATTGATAACGTAGCCACTACGTTCATTACTTTGACTTAGACTTTCAGTTACACCAATAGCTATACAGTTAGGAAAGTTAAGCAAACGTGACTTTACTGAAAGAAAGAAATGCCTAGGTTAATAGGAATCATAAAAGTGAAAGGGTATATTTGAAAAAATGCTACTAAAACCGGAAATACGTAGCGAAAACAAAACAGTACCAGCTAGTACCAGTCGCTTTACTTTTAAACTCTTAATAAAACCATTAACGTGCTAAGATTGCTGCCTTATTATAGCTATCACATCACATCACACATCATCAGCCTTTGTTAGTCCACTGCTGGACATAGGCCTCCTAATACACCCTATCCATAAGGGGTTTTGGACCGTATCCCACCACGCAGGTCCAATGCGGGTTTGTGGGTGGACCGACTTTTTACATGCCCATCCGACGCAAGGAACATCTTACTTTTCTGACAATTGGGTGATCGGCCCAAATTGCCTAACCATTATAGTTATAGACGATGTGATATATAATGAAAATAAACATACGCGACATTTTACACAATAAAGATGGCATTGGCCTTTTAAATCGAACAATTGAGCCTTTAAAAAGAAGTCAAATAGATCTTTTTATGTGATCGAATTTAGAACTACCACAATAAAAATCTGCACGCGCATATGTTAAATGCATACTGACTTTGACATTTCACACCATTTGATCAAAACATTGGAAAGTAAGAACCATAATGATTTATTACATTATTATTTAAATAAATTAATAACCATAGCAAAGAGAATTAGAAAAGAAAACATTTTTTGAAAATGATTTCTTTATTATTCCACATGCTTTTATTTACCATACCATACTTTTATTGCGAAAAATATCCACTAGATTTTCTTATTCTACAAACATCAATAGCTATTTTGGTAGATACAAATACTATAATGCCTTAGTTATAATTAAATACCAACTGCCTCTGAAGCCTGGTGGTAAGAGCTTGTGTTTTACAAACTGAAGGTCCTGGCTTTCAATCCTGCGAGTGATCAACGACTCTTTACTGTTATTTTCTATTTGGTTAGGCAGGCAATGCGGGTATATACCTTGTTATTTTAATGTACATATAATTTCTAAAATATTAACACTAAGATAAGGTTTTATAATGTACCTAATAATCATCTTAAGGGACTTATTAAATTTTTGTGACATATTCTTATTTTTATCCATCCTTGAGGTTTGGCTCCTATTCACAATATAAGCCGATTCACAACATGCTTTCTTCACGACCATTCCCTGCACCTACATTTTAATTCTGTGGGAGGTTTTGGGAAATATATTTGTTTTCGCCAAATATTAGTGAATTTAAGTAAAAAAATAATGAACTCCACAAAAATTGTTATTAACTATAAAAGGTAAAGTATATTATTAGCTCTATAAACTCTGTACGGCAGGCTATGATGGGATACATAAATAGTGAATTTGATATGTTTAGTAATAAAATAATTATTTATTACAGTTCATATCATCTTCATGTTTATGAAGATTTTACAGACATTAAATAGGATTCCTTCTCACGCTTGAGCCTAGTATAACACAGAATTTATGCAAAAAAAAGTCGAATGTCAGATTTGAACGGGCCGAGACCTTGCAATGCTATCTTTTAGGCCACCGTCAAAGTCAATCCATACCATGCATAAGCCAATAATCGTGCGTTAAAAAAATGGTAAAAATTATTTAATTTAGTCTTAATGACGGAATATATTAATCGTCGTCAATAATAACAAAGTATAAAAAATAAAGTTTAAAAAAAAAAATTGTTTTCACATAAATTTTGAAATATGTCATCCAAAATCGTGATTTATCTTAAATGTTATTTGGTCGTGCTTTCTTAGGCGTTGTTTGCAAACAAAGTTTACAAAAAAGTGAAATTATGAGTACAATCATAATTGGGTCTATGAAAAACGAGTACAAAAGCAATATTTCAGTTGGACCTTTCTTATCAAGAAAAGAAGCGTTATTTTAGACGACACTGTATTACTTGCTTCATACTAGACTTACAAAATATTTAGATGAAAATTTTAACTTGATTATGTTTATATAAAATTAAGTATGGTACTAGAAACACCTTATTTTTTATTTATTTATTATTTTTTCACTTAATGCCATAGGCATTCTCTACACTCTTAACATTTATTATTAAAGCTTCTTAGTTTTAAAAGGAGTTATACTTAAATGTCCAAATAAATTATAAGGAGATATCATTTTTCCTCATAGATAGGCTTTTTTATTGCAGCATAAAATTTTTATTAATACAATTTTAATTAATATAAAATTACCTTAAAAGACATGTTTTTAAGTATATTTCTTAATATATATATATATTTCTCGTGTGACGTGATTCCTAAAGTACTGTACGGATTTTAATCAAATTTGCACACAGCGTGTCGTTTGGTAAACTTGAGGTATAGGACACCTCAAAAATAATTTTATAGCGGTAATATTGTTTTATTGTATGGTATTATATTGTATTTATTTTATGATAATATTTATTTATCCCAAATGAGAAAGGCAAATGACTAATCCGTACAGACAACCACAGTAACAATGAACTAGTTCAAAATATTCTGACAGTTGGTGATAATCGGTATAGGCGATCGAGATATAAGACAGTAATAAAATAGTCAAATATTTTTAATTTATTAAATAGCCAATTAACTACAGCGTTATTATTTTCACCATAATCTTACAGCTTTTGTTAAAGAAAATAAAAAATAAATAAAATACTGTAATAAACATAGATAGATAGATTATGGTGGGTTCATACTTGAACTAGGACGTATCCTGTATCTTAAATAATCAACCTTTCACAGCATAAGAACTTCCCCTTCTTAAAAACCCTTATTAGGCAGCAATACGTAAAGTATTATTATTATATATATTATCGTTTCTTTAAGAAAATCCTAACTAATATATTACACTGCCTAGTATCGGTCAAATAAATGCGCGTGCACATTTTTCGCAGGGCCAATTATTATTATCCTTAAGAAGTTTCTTGTCTCGAAACTATAAGTTTGAAACTATAAAGTGTTAAAAATGCACCTAAAAATATTTAAGAAAATGTTTAAACTATTTTAAATTAAACCTCTTTTTCCGTATAGATGTTATTACTATTAATGATTAACCATATTTATCAAATTTGATCTGATAAGTTAAATCAGATGATTGAATAAAAAATGTGTGCGTGTACTAGCGTACACTTGCAAGAAGTGAAACTTCTTTATGACGTTAATTTAAAAAAAAATGTTACACAAAATTTTTTCCGAACCCTGATAAAGAAGTTTTACTTCAATTAGTACCAATAAAACGACAATAGAGGACTCCAACATACACATTTGTAAATTGTACCATGTCAAGAAGCTGAATTAAACAGAAATATTGAGATTAAAATACAGACTAGTTTATTTTATAAACCCAAGTTCACATAAACATAAATTCAGCCCATTAATTTGAAGATAAAAATAAGATCAATAATTATTCAAATATACGTAATTATTGTTAAAATTTTAGTCTACTTTAGCAATGTTCGTTGAATTAAGCGCTAGATGGTGCATAACATGAATGCGCTTGAGGCGCAAAGATGGCGCGTAACGAAAAAATGTTACACAATTTTTTTTTCCAACCCCGATAAAGAAGTTTCAATTCAAAAAAATATATTTGTAAATTATAAAATTGAAAAATATTATAACAGACGAACACATTTTTTATTAATTAATTTTATTAAATTCACAAGCTATTGCTGTAAATTGCAAAAAAGGAAATATCGAACTTTCTTTAACAAGATAAGAAGAATAAATGATTAAAATCAGAGTCCTTTTTGCATGTTTCCTCAACAACATTTCCCTAACAAAATATGTACTGTGTTTTTTAGTTTGATACATTTTACAGCTTCCCTCGTAAGTGTTTGCAACAAAGGCACAGCCTTTGTTTCATGTTCAGCGACATCTTTGACTTCCATATTTCCTTTGAAGTTTTACCATCGATGTTCTTCTTTGAACAAACGCTGTTATCAGTTCAATGCCGGACACAGATAGAAATTAGAGCAGATTTTCCTTTTATCAAGAATTTCAATACCGCAAAAATTACAATATTTTAACATTTAACTTGTTTAAGGAATCTAAAGTAAAATTTTTATAATTTAGAAAAACAATGAAACTTTTATTTTCTATTGGTAAGACGGAGCGTAGGACAACCTTCTCCGTGCAGTAGCAGGGGATCGGCCGTCTAGGCGCTCATTTAAGAAAGCCTATGCGTTGCAGTGAACTGTTAGAAGCTGATGATGAATAAGTAAATGAAGGTAAACTTTAATAAATAATTTTTGTTTGCATACTTTTCATTTAGCTATAAGAAAAGGGAAAAGAAGACTGAGAACGAATTAATTACTAAGAGGATCTAGGAACAAAATTAGTATGAAGTTTCCATGTAATCTTTCAAAACATGTGAATCTTTTAAAACTTGAACGTAATGCTTTTTTGACGCCTTCAAAACCACACCCTCGTGCGATTAAATGGAAAAGCTGGCTCAACTTTAAACTGAAAGCACTGAGACGAATTGAAAGCACTGGAGACGAATCGCACACCGCCCTCGCCTTCGAGGGCAACAGTTCACCTGTTCAGTAGATATCGGCACGTTCCAGCCGATTTTCACCATCAAGATAGGGCGGTTAAAAAATTAACTTCCAGCAACTAGTCCTAAAGCGACCTATCGAGCCGAGGTTCGACCCACCGGGGCACCCTCGATAAGTGTTGCTAACGGGTATAGGCATGGACCTGATCAGCGCTGATCGAGCTGAGGCTCGGCCTCGTGGGCACCCTCGATCAAGCACGCTTACGGTATATACAGAGTGGCAGCCTGAGCTGAGGTCCCCTTCAGGGGTCCCTCTGTGCCACAGAATAGAGGTGAAGCCTGTGCACACTTAAAGTTGCACAGCCCCTCGAACCTGACGGGTTGTAGCGGTTAACTCCACCAACGTGAGTTCATCCGAAAAAAAAAAAAAATCAACTTTAAAAAATAGACTTAAATTATGTTTTTTATAATTGTACTACTTTTACATGGTCTACAATAAAATCAGCTAGACCATTAATCTATGTTTTAAGAATAGCTAACTATAAGCATTTTTATGTATTTTTAAAAATTGCAATTAGATATAATAAAAGCTCATATAATATAGTATAGTTTACAGTCACATTAAAGTCATTACATAGAATAAATTCTTCATTCTACGTGCACAAAATTGTCTCATAGACGATCATTTTAATTTATTCAATACCTTACAAGATATTACAGTTTTAAAATGCAGTGGCACAAATCGTATAAAAGTAATGCATAAAAGCTGTTTACGAACATTACTGACAATACAATTTTTTTTCAGGAATTTAAAAGTAAACGAAAAGGAAAATATGTACCATGCAATACATCAACCCGATTGAAGTCACAAACTCGTCTTTCAGTTTGATCAAAGGAATGCTTTGATTCCGTTACGTGTTTCAAAAGGTTTGATATAAAATGTGAGGAAAACTTGATTTTCTTTCTACGGCATAAATGTCCTTTTAAAGCCTTTTAAACATTGTTTTTTGCATAAATACTGTATTTTCTTAATACTATAGTAATTAAAATTAAGGACACAAAGTAAAAGAATGTATGACATTGTTTTATTGCTAAGTTCCTCATAATTTTATAAAATTCTCAGATGTACTTTTTAATAAATTGAGAAAGTTATCCAATAGATAACGTAATGTAAACCTTTTTAATTTATTTATTTGCTATCATATTTTTTTTTATCCCAAGAAAATCTTTAAAAGTTTATTAAACATATCGAGATTTTTAAGTAATAGAACGTATAGAATTTTTTTCATTCTATACATATTCGTTTTGGATTCAAATTGAAAAGTAAAAGTAAAAATCAATTTTATTCACAAATCACGTCTTTTTTTGTCATTTTACACAAGTGTTCAACCAACAATGTATAGGGAAAATCTAAGATTTTTTCAATCATCATGTTTTTGTATAAATTATATTTATGGTAATTGTTTTAATATATTGTGTGTTACAATTTTGTTTTGCTATTTCCGATGACGCAATATGGTATCAAAATAAAAATGTCTAGAAGGAAAATATGTAGAAAACAAGGCAATCCGCGAGTGCTATAAAGACATAACAACTTTGTATCGGAAGTTATTCTTTAATTTTTGTGGTCGTGTCGTGGTGTATCGAACCGATTTTGACCAGGATGGCTAATGTATATGAGAGATCAGCCAACTACGCAGGAGATATTATAGTGCACAAGTTCACTCCCGCTTCCTCTTCTCTGAAAGTCCGATGAGACGGGTAACCAACACGACTGGACTTGGTCATGTAGAGAGTCGGACCGACTCTCTACATACTTTCAATAGAAGTGCATTTTGTTATTGTTTGGTAAATACTTATTTTGTCGATTAAATTACTAACAGAAATTATCGGTTGATGTGCGCGAAATTTGCTAGGGCTACTTTTTGGTCAACAACATTTACTTTTTGTATCTGTGATTGAGTTCGTCTATATGGGCTACTACGGCCTTCTTACCAATTAATACACCAGTTGTTGTTTGTATGTATGTATGTGTATCATAGACATAGTGTAAGTTTTTCTCGTGTTTTTATGTTCGTTTCTACACAATATGTATCAACTTTTAAAAGAAAAGTTTGTTCATGTATTAATCAGTCTTATGGTAGTATTTCCCGTACAAGTATTGTTTTATATTCCTTAATAATATTAATAATGTGTTAGATGATCAGTCAATGATTAGTCATCTACACAGGATAAATTATTTTAAAATCGAACTTGAGAAACAAGGGCAAGATTTTTCATTCACACATTGGTCCGTTGAACAAGCCGACAGGTTCGGAGAGAATAAGAACCGACTTTTACATTCTCATATGAGCATTATTTGTTTTTCGCGAAACAGCTTTAACCCAGTCCATGGAAAAAAAAAAGTTATTGAGTACTTACAGGATTCGAACCCATGACTTCCGATTTCTTCAGCGCAACTATACCAGAAGTCTTGGAAGGTCATTCTCAATGCTTAAAAGGATACATTGAATAATTTTTATTACAAAGGACGACAACAAATGAGATAAATTAGATAAATTTCGTGAAATACGACGAAAACATAATCAAAATAATGTCAATCGAATTATTTTATTCCTCATTAATTAGATATTTATGAGGAAGGATATACTTTGATTTCTTAATTCTAACATTTTATATAAAAAGTAAGAGAAGTTTTCACTTGAGTTGGAAATAAAAATCAAACAAAAATTTACATATGCCTTGAAAAACAAAAAAGTAAACGTTAAAATGCTTCGAATGAAAATATTAGCTCGTTTTACCTTCGTGGAGAGAGATGTTGATTTTGATAAAATTGGAATCGAAAAGGAAAGGTTTTTTCTTGATTCAGTTTGATTAGTCTGAATAATAAGAAATTCGGTTGACTTATTATTTTTGAATAGAAAACGCTTTTGTTTTGTTATCACCCTTTAGGAAGAAGTAACAAATTAACAGGACATTCACCTGATGGTAAGAGATACAACCAACTCTTATGAATTGTAGCATGATACCCCAAAAATCCACCCTGAAACATGGAATGTTAGGTTTTGTTTAACATAGTTATTACTTTTGATGCAATGCCTTACAACTTAATCGTTGTTTCCATACTGTTACAGAAATACGAAAGGATAGCTTATCTTTGAGGAATTTTTCCAGAAGGTGAAAAATATTACCCCGATTATCCAAGAAATTCTGAAAAATCAGGAAGATAGGGTGGGAGCCCTTTTCGGCCAATAGTCCGGGGCAAACTCGAGCTTTATAAATGTGCTCAATGGCGTTTTTTAAATTAAATCTATTCATCCCAGAGGTTATTATGTTTGTTTATAATATTTAACCCACATATAAATTTTTAATATTATAATTAAAGTCCAAGCCCTTTTTTGGAAAAACCGTTAATAGGATGATGAAAAAGTCAAATATAAAATAATAATAGACTTAGAAGAATATATAACGAAAACTTGAGAAGGAGGTTGGATATTTTGGATAAAAAATATTTTTATTTGTATTTTATACGGTAATATTTATACACACGAAAAAAAAACGTATGATTATGTCTAGAACGAAAGGCCGAGATAGACAAAAATAAGGGCAAAAACATGGCAAAAAATATAAGACGTAGGTTGTTATTTTTATTAGGTCCAGCAGAAACCAGCATTCCCATGAAACATAATGTGAGCTGGAACCCCATCGATCCAGCATCGAGTATTTTTAGACGTTTTCGTATTAACTATTAGGTTGAATATGTAATTTAATTGTAAAAATTTATTTGATATTTTTTTTTAATTTCTTTTTCTTTTTTTGATGTTTCTGTTACACCTTTTATGTTCAACGTAAAACCCGTTCCTTTTAATTATCTTTTTCATAATTACGGTTTTGGTTTATTTATAAAATGTTTTTAATTTGTTTTGTATGTTTTTAAATTTTTCGTTTGTGGGATTGATTAAATGAGTTATAATTATTATTATTAGTTGTAAATATATTCTTTTAAATATTTTAAAATATTCAATTATGTAAGGTTGTTAGAAGTTACCTAATTTTGACTGACTTTCCAAAAGAAGGTACTAACGGATCATATTTTTTTATATGATACCACGTTGTCCACCTAGTGTTTGATTTCATTATGGTTTTTTTTAATGATAGGTAGAAAATATTTTGAAGGCAAGAAACATTATAACATCGTTATTAATTAAAATTAAACTGTAAAGCATTACAAAGGATATCTTTCATTTAAATAATTATCGAGGTTTTATGGTAACATATTTTCTGAATATTGACCATGAAAAAAAATGTTTTGTTCACAAAACTTCTCAGAGGGTCCATTTATCATATTAATGTGTAAAATATTGATTGCCTCTAAAATAAATTAGGGTACTTATTTTTCGTAAAGTCAATTATAACGATCATTGCATTTTTTCATGTTTTATCATTCTCTCTGAAAATACCACTTAATCAAAGAGTTTTAAAAAAATTATAAGGATTGATTTTCCTTAAAATCAACTTATTAGGGGGACACGTCATACTTTCAACCAATCCTTTAAAGATATAAAAATCTTTCAAGTCCTGATCAAATAATGGAGGACATGGGTGGAACGATTTTATGGATGATAAATAAAGTTTTAAAATAACCAATATATAATTAAAAGCACGTCAATATGAAAAGGACTAAATATCCTCTTTTTTTAATGAAACTATGAGAGAGAGTTTAACAAAATAGAAAGTAGTAATATAGCATTAATTTCTACTAACTTTCCCTTACATTTTAAATATTATTGTTTGTTGTAATTTTCTTATGTCTTTCAAATTTGGCTACCCACACTTACTGGTTTTTTTGCGTTATATATAAAGATTTTTTTTTTAGAGTTTAAAAACGTAAAAGTTCCGACCAATTGTAATTTAAAATGTCAAGCAATAATCATTGGTAATTTTAAATTTTATCAATTTGTAAGCAAACTTTCATAATATAATTTAAAGTTTTCACCTTTTCACATTCTCACAAAAAAATTTTGGAGGATGTCAAGAATACCCGCATTTTTCTCCAAAAATATTAGATATCAAATTGAGTTTCGTCAAAACAACAGATATGGTTTCACCCTAATTTTTTCAAAAATCGAATTTCTAGCAATTAAATTTTTAAACGAATAATAGGCAAGTAGGGAAAATTTTAATTTATTTTGTAGCAAGCTTTCTGTAGAATGTCTTTTTGATCTTGTATCATACATACATAATATTCTTTTATGAGGGAATGTCGATTGGAACGACAAAATCCCAACATTAAACTGAAAACCTTTTTTCCAATTTTTAAAAAAATATCGATTAATTCTTTAATTATTAGAATTTTGAAAATTTATGGTTTCTTAAAAATACGAGTGTAAAGTTATAATGTTGAGGGGTATTCAAAATAGATAAAAATATTATTCAATTCTTAGAATCTATCTGTTTTCGCCTTTTTCTCGATTCTATAAAGGTTCAAAAACTTACTCAATATAGAAATTAACGACCGTCCTATTTTGTTTTTATTCTCCATGAAAATAACACTTTGCGTGATTTTTTATTAGTTTCCAGAATACGTGGTCTGTTTTTTGTTCTATTTTTGATAATGGGTGCAAATATTTTATAAAGACATTTTGAATCAAAATTTTCACTTTATTGAGCTTAACAGTGCTAGCCATACGGATTTTCTTTGGAGATCGGGTGAAGCTTTTATTGAGAAATATGGGTCACAAAGATAATAAGACCATTTTGCGGGGGCAAGTCCCGTGAAGGATTTGCCTTTTATTTTTACGCAAAGTTTTATAAACTGTGAATTTGCTGCCCTTTAAAGGACCTTATTTGACCCGCTGCTTTTTAATATCTGTGTAGCCGAGTAGTCTCGTTTTGCTTTTATTAAAGTATTATCCCTAATATTCGCCCCTAATACGAATACAAAATCACTTATTGCCTAATACTCGATCTATTTAAATTTGACCAATGAATTGTTTGCTAAAGAAGAAATAAAGATAATACAATATAGTGTACAACCTACTTAGTATATTATTGTCACATTAGACACCAAGTTATGAAACATAAAAGTATGAAAGTACATACTCTCTAAAGCTGTGTGAAAATTTAGGGTTTTAGAAATTATTTGATCAAACCTTAATAAACAAAATTGTTAGAAAGGTTTTTTCAAGATTTGTTATGATTCAAAATAAATCCAAACAAAGAAAAATAAGCTATACGCCAAGAATAATCGAAAACAGAAGCAAACAGAATCATTGCATTTAAAAAATTTTGAATTAGAAAGAAATTATACAATTCTTTCAGTCTTTTTAATAAAATTACTTATTTAAGTTTAAAGTGGAATATGTTATATAAAACTTATCCAAAAAAATTACAATTGAACATAAATCTCTGACTAACAAAAAGGTTCTCTTTTGCGTAGCAATGAATAATTTTCTTGTTCAAAAAGTATTTCGTGGTGTGAGAACGAAAACACGCTCGTTGCTTTTGTTCGAGGAGGAGTTGTTTAAATTAAAAGAGCTTTTGGATGAAAAACATGCAATAGGTGGGATAGACGAAAATTTTTTTGGTTAATTATTATTGAAGGAAAAATGTTTATAGTAAATGCACACTGTTTCCCTTCTCTCTTATTTCAGTCTTCCCAATTCAAAGGGCATGTGTATTTAGATCTGTATTAGTAAATTTCCCTTCTGCGAACTTCCGTTAACTTAGAGAAAAGAGGACATCTATCGCCCCTATGACTTATCTGACATCCTTTTCCTCTTTTCCTTGTCCTAATGTTTTCCTTTTGCGTGTTAGATTAATTGCCCGGATGACATTATAAGAGGAAAGGGAAGAAAAAGGATATAAACGACGATTTTCTTCTTAAGATCGATGATCAAACTGTGTTTTGTTTTGGGGGATAGAATGCCAATAACATTTTTTTTGTGTTACCTCGTTACATGTCCTTCATTTCCTTTTTTAAGTTTGTTGAAGCTACTGATATAGAGTAGCAAAGCAGCAAATTTTAATAATATGTCCTTTGTTCAAACAAGCAGACAATTAAAAAATTTCGTATATAGGAATTGCACTTGAAAGTTTATTGATATTTTTTGTTATTTTCCGACGCCAACATAATTTTATCAATTAATGGTACCTTGCCAATAAATCTCGAAAAAATTGTATCACAGATCCGTAGTATCTGTTTCTAAATATTATTAATTTTATTTTACAACAAACATCAATATCAATTAAAAATTATTTCTAAAACGATTTAAAATATTGAAAGATTTAAAACCGTTTTAGAAATGATGTTTAATTCATTCAATAAGTCGTCACTGAACCTAAATGTACTTTCTGTAGCCACGGGCTTTATAAGGAAGATGGATGTGATTGTTTCCTTCTATTTTAAGGCAAAAATTACATTTTAATGAGTTTAAAATTTTTAAACTATCGAACATTAAGTTTTAAAATTTTTAAGTTTTTTATTATTTTGTTTGTTCTTTTGGAGCTTCAACCAATGAAAGTACGCAAATAAATCAAATTTAAATTTGTTAAAAAGTATTTTGTGGACGACCAGCCCACAGAAGGGATGATCCCGGCAGTGCCTTAGGACCGTCGGGCCACTTGGCTTGTCGGCGGTTTTCAAATTTATTTCAATAAGAATTTATGTAACTTTCTCAACAGTTGCTCACATTATCATATCACAGTTTTCATAAAGGCAAGATGTATGCATCAAATACACGTATAAAAACCTGATCACGGATATTAATGGACCAGCCATAGCAATGGCAACGCTGGAAGCAATCTCGAACAAGTAGCCGGACAAATCGACTTCGCTGAACTCGATAGACTAACTGAAGAATCTCGACGCCGTCGTCGGAAACTTCAGCGCGATTGCCATACTTAGAAAGTATAGGCACCTGTAGAATTAATTTCGGACAACATGGGTAGTACGCCCATACTAAATAGTAATAACGGCCCGGGCCGTCTAAAGCCACGCGCAATTAACATCGTCTTTTTAACGCGAACGGTCAGCCTGATAAAAGACCGAAATATCAAATTTCATTCGAGAAAACGATGGACATTCTACATAGTGCAGGAGACGTTCTAAAACCTAGCAGAACCGATCCTAAAATCGCGAACTATAATATAATCAGAATGACAGGCCGGCGCTAAAAACGGCGGCACTCTCACATATTACAAAAGTCACTGCACTGCGTAGCAATCGACACGCATCGACTCTTGTGCACTTAGAAGCTCGGTCTGTCGTCTAGCCATGACTGGACACGCGCCGTTAACAACTAGCTTCGGTCTATCTGCCGTGCAACAACAACTCTCACGCAATAGAATCTGATTTCAAAGCGCTATTCTCACTAGGAGACGCTGTCATTTTGGCTGGCGATTTCACAGCAAGCACATCCGATGGAATAGCTCTTTAACAAGTAGACGCGGTAGAGAGCTGACGCCCTCACAGACCTGTTTAATTTCAGTGTTGTGGCACCATAGAACCACACACATTACCCACACCAAGAGCATCAAAAATCGGATGTGCTTGATATTGCACTTCTCCAAAATGTTAACCTCACTTTCAGAGGCAAGAGGTCCTCCAGGACCTAACCTCAGATCACCGCCCGAATGCTCAAGCTAGGACCCGCGGACTCACCTAATCTCATTAAAAGACCATAGTCGACTGGCGTAAACTCAAGTCCCAGCTAGATTGCACTAGCTCGCCACACCTTGATACCATCCAGTCCTAGCACAGCGCTAATGACACGAATTGCCGCTCATGCGCCCTCAATGCACGTCCAAAGTGTCGTCGAGGCTTCTCGAGACAAGTCCCAGTGGAGGAAAACCCCGCTGGGCCTCTAAGCGACATTAAGGACCTCTTGCGACGCAAGAGGGCAGCGATTCGTGCCTATGATTGGTATCCAACCGAACGGAACCGAAGGCAGTTACGTGCTCTTGAACATCAGTCCAAGACGCCATAGCTGAATTCAGGAACGATCGGTGGATAACGATCTCAGCAATATGCATCCTTCCCATCTCGCCTTCTGGCGAATTCCCAAAGCTTAAAAGGCGGCACCGGCCTCCCGCGATGCCACCATTAATCCAACCCAACCTGACATCCCAGCGTTTTGGATGAAGAAAAGGCCGAATGCTTAGCCGACAGCCTCGAGGCTCAATGCACACCCAGCACTCAACTGGTGGACGCCGCTCATCTCCTGAAGGTAGAGAGCGAGGTCGACCGATTGATTAAAATACCACCGCGGATTTAGCTTCACCGGTTACGGAGACCGAAGTCGAGTCGATTATTAAAAACCTCAAACCACGGAAAGCCCTGGGCACCGATGGAATTTCAACCGCGTCATTAAAATCTTGCCTACACACCTGATTAGCCTCCTTGTCCTTATCTATAACGCAGCCTTCCTTTCAATGGTATTTTTCCAAACACTTGGAAAGAAGCTGAGTTATAGGATTCCTCAAACCTGGTAAACCACCATCCTTACCTACATCATATCGTCCCATTAGCCTCCTCAAGGGTTTTGGGAAAATTTACGAACGCCTTATCCTAGCCTGCTTACCTCGAGTTTATGAATTCGAGAGGGTTGCCAGTTCCAGTGCACTCGGCTTCCGAGCCAAAACACTCATGCACCAATCAAATACATCGCATCACGGAACATATCAAATCTAAAATGAGATATGGCTCCATACGGAGCCCTTTTCCTGACGTGGCAAAGGCGTTCGACAAAAGTGTGGCAATGAAGGGCTTATATACAAGCTATAAGCTGGCGTGCCTGACCGTCTCGTACTCATCATACGAGACTTTCTCCGAAACGAACGTTCCGTTACCTCGTTGGAGGGTACAAAATCTCAACCCCACTCGGTCCTAGCTGGCGTACCACAGGGCTCCGTATTGGGCCTATATTATTTACCCCTATATACTACCGACATCCCACCTCCACAAACACGTAAGCACCGCCTTGTTCGCAGACGATACTTGCATTTATGTATCCGGAAAATGTCCTATCCTCATAGCTCAAAGACTCAAGCCGCGGCCACGACCCTAGGGAATGGTTTCGGAAATGGAGGATTGCGATTAATCCTTCCAAAAGCGCAGCTGACTATTTACGATACGGCAGCGCCTATCACTCCCATCCAAAATCCGCCTCCTTGACTGCCCAACCTTGGGTCAGATCAAACCAAATACCCTCGGGTAACACTCGACAAACCCTATCCTTCGGTCCTCACTCACCAAAGTCAAAATAGAGCGGCATTTTGTCCCTAGGCCGCCTATATCCTCTCATTAATCCTAAAAGCAAGCTATCCCTGCGTAATAAGGTGCTGCTCTACAAAACCGTAATCCGTCCTATCATGACCTACTCAGGCCCTGTATTTGCTCATGCCCCATAAGAACCATATTCACAAATTACAAGTCATACTAAAACAGATTCATGCGCAGAGCCACGGGCGCGCCATTATATCTGCGCAATGAAAACCTGCATGGATCTGGAATTACCACCTAAACAATACCTTAAACAAGCGTCAATCCCATTTAGACTCGGCTTCGCAGCATCCGAACGAATTGGTCGAGCGCCGCCGACTACGTACCAAGCATAAGTCTCATAAATCACAAACACTTCAGGCGAGCGCGCCATGCCATTCTGGAACCGGACGATAAAACCACAATCATGCAGGCTCGTGCAAAAAGCACAACCACTCATCACATACCGCCCTCGCCGACGAGGGCAACCATTCACCCGTACACTCAGGTACCGGCACGTGCCGGGCCGGTTTTCACCAAGCAGATAGGTCGGGTAAAAACTCGTTCAATTAAGTCCAAAAGCAACTGATCGAGCTCAGGTTCGGCCCACCGGGGCGCCCTCGATCATGTGGCTAACGGTATAGGAAAGGACAAGATAAGCGGCTGATCGAGCCGAGGCTCGGCCCTCGTGGCACCCTCGATCAAGCACGCTCACGGGTTAAAAATGGCAGCCCGAGCTAAGCCAAAATAAGAGGTGAAGTCTGTGCACACTTAAAGTTGCACAGCCCCTCGACTCCGTTGGGTTGTAGCGGTTCACTCCACCAACGTGATTTCATCATAAATAAATATTAATGGACCATCTTCGGTACAGAGAGTCGACGCCATAGTACCTGTGATAATAGCTAAGAACCTAATATCAAGTTAGTTTAATAATAATAATAATAATATTGAGAGTAATAATTAAATTATTATTTTAATTTCTACATATTACTTTTTTAATACTAACCATTCTGTTTCTATAGTACTAATTGTTATTTTTAATGTTTTACGACGCCGGCACCTTAATACTTTTTTTGACGATTTGCCTCATTTTAATCGGAGGAAACTTGAATTAGGCAGGCACAATTAAACAACATCCAACTTTTGTAATTGTTCATTAGAAATTTTTAGTCGTTATTCTGCCTCTACTTTATGAATGTCATAAATTTATTTTAATTGATGTTTAGTTGGGTAGTTAGTAGTAGCAGCTTAAAAAGTCGTTTGAAAAAAAACCATATTTAATATAAAAAGTAATAACAAAAAACTTGGTGTTAATATGTTCGAAATTGATATTTGGGACCACCTGCGTGATCTAGTGGTATTGGCTCTTGCTTTAAAACCAGAGGACATGGGTCCAAATTCTGCGGCGATACATCTTTGTGTTATCGTTATTTTCTGGTAGGGTAGAACATTTTGGTCCGATCACTCAATTGTCTAAAAAGTAAGACGATCCATGCGTCGGATGGGCATGTAATAAATCGGTCCACCTATCAACCCGCATTGGACCAGACTGTATCCCACACAGTCTAAAAACTCCCTAATAGAGAAGGCTTACATTAGGGGAGGCCTATGTCCAGCTGTGGAGTAACACAGGCTGATGATGATGATTAATATTTTCCGTTTTTTCTTACTTTTTGAGTTTGTTAATAGCACTTGAGAAATACAGTAAAATTTTAGCTACCTAATTTGTGGCTATATATTAAAAACATTCAAATAATGATTATTACTAGGTATTAAGAAATTGTATTTAAAAGACATTACACGCAACTAAGTTATCATTTTTATTGAAAAGATTATTTTAAATCCAAGGACTCTATGAAAACGCGTGCAAAATAGATAAAATACACAACTATATTCATAAAAAAATTGAGATTAACATTTTGATATCCGTAAGTTGAAAAGAAATTTTTGCAGCTACAATAACATAAGAATTTGACCACGTTATTGTAATAAGGCATTTGCTTAACAATTAATTAAAAAGTTACAAGTATAAATTCCGAATATCATAAGGTTTTTGTAGCCTTCAAATTTATTTATCTCTATTTGTTTATTTCAGTTGCTATTTTTCATTTATATATGTCAGTCGAATTACAATAATAATGTACTCAGAGTCGATTTTAGCAACGGTGGCCGAATCTTTATTAGAGATTAGCTAACTATGCAAGAGAGTACGCGCAAACACAGCAAGCGCTCCACTCCCTCTTCCATTTTATTCTCATAGTCCGATGGGACGTAAATCCGACACGACCCGGGAGAGAAGAGTGGCAGCCGAGGATTATCCTAAACAGCTGCCGCTGATTTTTTACATGCCGTCGGGGGTCGGATGTTCAGCCCGCGTTGCCTTAACCAACTATAAAACAACATTAAAAATCATTTTATTATTTATATCTAGAGTCCCCGTAGAATTTAAACTTCCTGTTTCTAAAGAACAAGACGTTTTCGGAGACAGTTAAATCTTTTGTCGTTCCGTATTATTAGATCCCCATCAATTAATAATACTATGGTAAAAAGGTAAGCCATGAATTTATCTGACAGTTAAATTTAACTCGCGTCGCATCATCAGAATTTGACGCTAATAATTTGTAAAAACGTGAAAAGCCGAGGGTAAAGGAGACAGGGACGGAAATTATTCCACTTTTTTCTTCTAAAAACCGGCAATGATATTTTAATGACATACATTTTGATGCTGGGAATATATAATGGTGTTTCTCTGGCTTAATAAATTGAATAATACTGAAAGCATCAAATTCGGGTAACTTAAATATTTGTGGAATTATTAAAGCTATTAAATTATTAATGTTTTATAGTTACCAAATGTTTATTTCCTTATAATTTCTTTGTGCATTCAAATAATTTTTCAAACATTATTTTAAAATTCCATCTCTTAGGCTAGGTTATAGTGCTAATAACCGAACAATATAATTATTATAATTATGTGCATAGCAAAAGTCGTTTGAATATTTTATTAATTTCAATGTTTTTTTAATGAAACAATGTTAACACTTATAAAAGATTATTTAGCCAATAAATGTTATATAATATTATTAATACGCATAGTACTTAAAGAACTGTTATTATTTTTAAAACGAACTGTAATCAATAGCTCAAGAGGTGTTTTTTCTCCACTTCCATTAATTAAGGAAAGTAATGAGGTAAACAAGAAATGTATCAACCTTACTCCAATTCATTAAAATGTGCTTTAATTATAACGAATGAAGGGGTACATAAATTAGTCTTCTAATTATTAATTAGTATTCCACATTTTTTATACTTTATTGAGTTTATTGTGTAGCTGAAGTATTCGACTTAAGCATAAAATTATTTTTGACCAATTTCCCATAAGAAGGAGGAACTCAATTCGGAGCGTATGTTCTTTAAATACATGTTATCTTGTTGCTCCGCTTCTAGTACCCTAATGTTAATCATTCTTTTTTTACGTGGTAGGCAGTAGTTATCATGTTATTTTTTCAAAACTTGTGTAAAAAAAATTGAACGGATACTTGAGAAATTGAAAAAATATGACAACTAAAATCCCGCCGCATGCGATTGTCTTGCAAAAGATTGTGTTCTAGATAAATGTAATTAATTGGCCAACAATAGCGTCCGCGAGTGAATATTTAGGGCAAGTTCACGTAGATGGTAATGGATAATTTTTTTAAATTATAATATTGATAAAATGAAATTCTGGTTTGAAGCAACATTTTTTTATGATAGCTGTCACGTGATACAATTTATTTAACAATTTTGTCATAAACACTTTGATAGACTTTTATGAAATTAATTCAAATTACCTTTTCGACGTTAGAGCATCATGTAAACAAACATTACCTTGAAGTGAATAAACTACCAAAATATAATAAATATTCTTAGTTACAGATAAAAAAAACGGGGAAATAATTCACAACAATTAAGAATATATTTTCCAAAACTGTGCTGAATTTCGTACAAAGTGCTTAATACAAACATTTTTAAGCACTATTTCATGACAAACGACTCGTTATTAAACGTGTGTGTGTTGAAAATGCGCTACGATCATAAACTTTGTTACGAGTTTTTCTAAATAAAAGCCTAGACCCATTGAAAAATGCCTGGTCCAAGAATCACAAATGGCTAACCAAAAAACTTCCTCATATGGCTGCCTATTTCAGTACTGTAATTTAGAACGGTGCATCATAAATTTTATCGAGTCGATACCTTCTATAGATATATTGTTTAAAAAGGGAATTTCACTTTGTCTACAATGCTAATAACTACTGTATTGCAGCATTTTTAGTACCAGTAAATACTTAAATATAATACTGAAGTATACTGCGACCTGAACACAGCGTTTCAGACCATTGGGCCATCCTGAACTGATCAAAAGCCGTAAAAAGTTAATGCACTATGGATTGTCATTTATTTCAAAGAATTTGCATTAATTTAGAAGTACTAAGTGCTAAATGCTTTACCGTATTAGATCTATTTAGTATTAGTAATGTTTAAAGAATATAACTTATTGGCCGAATATAAACTTTAATTTAGTATAAATGTTTTTAATAACCTAATGTATCCCACAGTTTGGCAAAGGCGGGAGACCTTTGCCCAACTCCGTTTTTCCATTTATCTCTGCTCTTTTCGGCGACTGCCAGTTTTTGTTAGTATTAAATTATCATAGCTAAATTCAAAATGCGTTTATTAAGTCTTACTTCATTTTTCGAAAGAAATTTCTTCAAATTAACCGACCTCTGTCCTATAATTTACGAGAATAGATAAACAATTCGATAAATACTATGGTATAGTTCATTATATTTGGAATAAAGCCATCTATGGATGTAAATTGGAGTTAACATATTTTAGAAAAAATAAACCATTCATCTTAGGAATAAAAGAAATAGTTATTCGTGTTAGTTTTATAGGATCGTTTTAATTTTATTACAAATTACACGTAAAAGTCATGAATCTAGAAGTCATTATTTAAAGCTATAAGCTATAAAATAACAGGATCAATTGCGCAGATATGCTGCGTCAGTATTAAACTATTTTAAAGCATTTTGAAAGTTTTACGAGTTCTGCTTGATAATCTTGTTTGAAGAAATTTTATACAAACGTAAGATTGTGTGTCGACCAAAAAATATAGTTGTTTTAACATAATTTGGAATAACTAAGTAATTTATAATTTGCTTTTTTATATATACTAATATTTTATTTAAACAAACAAATATATGGTCATAATTGGTTGATGTTTTATGTTGAACATCCGTGTGAAGAGGTTCAGTCGCCATATATCTGGCTTTAAAGTATACTTACATACTAGTACACAGATTAAACAAAAGGGTTGTACAAGGACGGCTTATTTCATTGTTGTACTTAAGCTTTAGCCATTGTTTGTATTCAAATTAAGTACGCGAGGAATTTGTTAATTGTCTACAATTACAATTCACTACATTAATACTGTTTAAGACAATGGAATACAGAGCCTGAGCAAAAGTATTTTGTATTGTGTGACAGAAAGCAAAAAGGAAACGTAATTTATTTTTGCACTTTACTTTACATTTTACACTTTAAGTTATAATTCTTTGGATATAGCAGCGTTACTTTTTTAATACATTAACATGTGGTCATGCTTTATGACCCTAAGGTACGAAACTTAACTCTATTTATAAAATTATTATCCATACAGACTACATTTCTCCTGTTTTTATAGCAAAAACTGCATCAGAACTAGTTTAAAATAAGGTTTATTTTCTTGCTTAGTTTATCATTTTGTTACTGAAATGGGTAAAATCATATCTGACTAAGAGATCATATTTTGTCGTAGGTAATGGATTCAATTTATTCTCTATCTTAGTTCAGGTAGGCTCACTTTTAGGTACAATTCTTCTTAACTTTTCTATAAGCTATGTTTCTCACTGTTTTATTTACTCAGAAGCTTTCCTGTACACACATGATCTTAAATTTGTTGGACTGAGTCGTATCTTCATGTATTCTAAATACATGAAGATACGAGACTACTCCAGAGTGATTTAGATAGATTAATTGACTGGTCTCCCAAAACTAAAATGTGTTTAAACTCCGATACTCCGACCGAGTGCACACACATAAAACTTTGTCGTAAGCCACAATCTTACAGTCTCCAGATACTAGACTAAATCCAGACAAATAAAGGAGGTACAACAATCCGCAACCAAGGCGTAATTTTTGTCATTAAATTGACATTTGGCGCTCATTTTCGAAATATCAAAAAAGTGGATCCAAGATGATCCTAGGATTTGTAATAATAAACTGCAAATCGTTTCGTTATAATAAAATTAAAATATCATTTTATAACAGTCGGTTTCGAAGTATCCTAGAAAATTGTAGTGTAGTCTTAAGACCAAAATTTGCGATCTATTCGTGACGAATTGAGAGGAAACAAAAACGTTTTGTAAGTCATTTAGCGTTTTTTGTAGGCAAGGCAACTGCGAGCATATAGTGAACTACCCCAATACTATAAATAAACTCCTTATCGAACCGAAGAAAAGCTCTGGGCGCAATATTTCAAATCAAAATTTTAAGTATTAAAATTGAAATTAATTAAATGTATTTAAATTCCTAATACCTTCAAGAATTCCTAACAAACGTAAGTAATTAACCCTATTGTAATTTTTTAAAGTTATCAACAACTTTAGTGTTAAAATATATATTTACATCGATACAACCGCTAAAATGTCTAAATTTATTTATCACGCATTATTTATTTATTAATTTATTTATATAAAACCGAAATGGAGCTAACTAGCAAGCCAATAGTTTTCATTTGAAAAAGTCAATACATCGCTGCAT
This sequence comes from Lamproptera curius, assembly GCA_029286875.1. Lineage (NCBI taxonomy): Eukaryota > Metazoa > Arthropoda > Insecta > Lepidoptera > Papilionidae > Lamproptera > Lamproptera curius. Next base: position 680,180 of record JAGSMT010000074.1, on the reverse strand, counting down.
TCAATAGAACCACCAAGAACGCAGCTACTGCTTTCTTGGCGTCCATTATATGTTTTCCTCAAAGTTTTGTTCTCTGTATTCGGGAATAAATAAAAGCTGCGTTATAGGCTATACGGCGGGTAACCATTTCACGTCTGACGACACTAGTCGATCGTCTCAGCTGACGGTAATGCAGAAGTCGTGGTGAAAGAGGAGTCTACTAAGAGTCTTTTCTTTCGAACTTCTTCCAAGACAATTGGTTAACATTTATAAGTCTACTACTCTGCAGTAACTAACTTCTGGTATTCTTTAACAATTGTCACATAATGTCCTGTTCTTTCGAAGAATGAGGCGACCTTCTATCTCTACACTTTCACCTCTCTTCAGTTTAGTTGGTAACTCCATGGAAGGAATACCCACTGAGTAGATTGCTTTTGGTCTCCAGATTATGGCAATACATCCAGCCTTCGTCACCTGTAAGTATGTCAAACACAACTTTAAAATAAACTCCGTTAAATCATTTCACGGCACTAATAAGTGCGACGGAGCTTTTGATCCTTGGTGAAAAAATTAGACATCTACTGGGCAAAAATATTTATTAGGAATTGACAAAATTTTTGTGGAGGAAATTGTGAACTTGACTGATACCGATGATAGGTTACTTTTGGATCAGTCTCCATCATACACCGCACAGCACTGATGTTATCTTCAGTCGTCACTGTTAAAAAGCATTCCTTATGCAGAGCATCATTGAGATTGGTACGACCACGTTTAAACTCGATTAACCAAAGGCTCGAGAAGAGGTTTCATCGTCAGGCATAATATTCTTGTTGACTTAAATGACACCGAAAGTAATAAAAAATCACAGTACGAAAACTTTCTCGCGTATAATTGATACTAGCGTGACAGAGACAAATTTAAATTTGCCGCGAAATTGTAAAACAAACAACAAACAAATGAAATTAGTGCTTTAACAATGAGATTTTAAAATGAATACAAATTTTATATCATAGATCGGTCAGTTTTAAAACTAATCAGTGTCGCCTTCTGTATTGAAAAAGAAAGAGATAAAAAGTCCAATTTTGGTGTCAGAGATAAAAACTTGATATGGTTGTATTATGCTACTACGATTATGCTGGATTTCGTAGCTTATAGAATACTTTATGCAAATGCTCTTATTGTGTAGTCTGTTCGTGTGCCAAAATTGGTTATTAAATTAATGTCTCTCCGGAATATTATTACAAAATTTATTACGATTATACCCTAATACTAGCAAAAATAACTGCCAGTTATATGCAACTAACACTCTGGCCCGAATCTCAAACAAACACTGTTTGCTTTTGCACTACTTAATAATAAAATAGTACAGACGAAAGATATTAAATATCTCAGTTATTAATTTGTACAGGTCTAGGGTTGCATTAGGTAATAAATGGTTTTGTTAGTGTTGGAAAATTAAAATAAGCTTGTCAGAAGTGGGATTCGAACCCACGCCCACAGAAGTGGACTGCGACCTGAACGCAGCGCCTTAGACCGCTCGGCCATCCTGACCTGATCTTGATGCATTAAATTTAAATACACTTAAGGATTAAATTAATTCATATTCATGCCATCCTGACATAGCAGCTCCCTGTATAAATTCAAAAGAAAATTATAGATATAGTGAGAAAAGAGTTCTCTCTCAAATAGCTCCAGTACCTACATGGGCGTCTCACCTATGCATATGTACGTCTCTATATTACGAAATGACTTTATTAATTTTCATTTTATTGATATGAAAATATTATTGAATAAAAGGACTATTTTACGGATTTTATCGTCACCGAGTCGACCCCATGACCACGGCCGCTGGAAAGGGTAAATATAAACGCAAATATCACTCATATAATGCAATAATTATTTGACAGTACGGATTTCATCGTATTCCTATAAAGATCCGAGTTTTCCGAAGGGAAATAATTTCTCGCTACATCTATATTTGGCATTACATAACTTAACAATATAAATCGCAAATCTAATTAACTACATTTATTACTTAACAGGTTACGTGTGTAAAAACTAGACTGTGATTGTGGTCTCTCTTACATTGTACAAACAAAGAGACCAGTAAAAACCAGAGTAAAAGAACATATAGCTGATGTTAAGCACCGACGCTATAAGAAATCTGCAATTTGCGACAATGTTCTAGACAAGCCTAATCAATATATTAGATTTGATGAACCAAAAATACTGGCTAATGAACACCGATTTATACCAAGAATGATTCGGGAAGCAATAGAAATTAAAAAATATGGCAAAGACCATATATAATAATATGGTCTTTGCCACCTTTCTGGGATCCAATAATTTCAAAAATTAAACGCAGAGTATAAAAAAAAATTACAAAACCGAAGGACAACTTTTTGTCAAACCAAAATTAAAAATTAAGAAATCGAAAGATTTGTCAATTTTTAATATAAAAACTGACGGTTATTCGAAAACAGAGAAATAGACATATACCAACTTAGTTTGCCCGTGATCATGGATGCTGAAAAGAATCCGAAACGTCGGGTATAAATATATTAAAGTAACGCGAAAAATCCGTAAATTAGAGGATTTGATATGTATAATACTCGCGTAAATAAAAGAAGTAATTAGGTTTTGTTATTTAAATACTTAAACTTTTGTTTTAAAAAAATTTAAATGGTAAGTATACAATAATAATATATACATATACATCAGATTTGCTTCGGAATTTAATTATAACTTTTATTAGTACATATAATGGTTTCGAAACAAATATTCAATTGAAAGGTCATAAAATCCGTAAAACATGGGTTAGATAAATATTCAATTGCTTTCATACTTATAACGTTGTTTTTCTATTAATATTATGGTAGTTTTTCTAAATTTGTACAAAGACAAAATATTACTAAATAGACCAAAGAGTCCTTAAATGCCAGAGCACATTAATTTATACTTTTGCATTTATTTCATTGGCCTGTTGTAGATGCATCATATTGTGTTTAATTTGTATATACTTGTTGTGAACATTATGTATATATTCTGTCTCTTTTTCTGTATATTAGTGCTTCTTCTTTTGGTTTAAAATAAATATAATAATAATAATTATTATTATTATCATAACTTTAAACGGTTTGCCTGCTTCCGTAGCTAAGTGGATCTGCCTCCGCAGCCTAGTGGTAAGTGAGTATACTTTAGAAATCGGCTGTCTTGGGTTCCAATCACAATCTTTCATAGTTATTTTCTAGTTAGTTTCAACCAATTGTCTAAAAAGTAAGATTATCCGTGCGTCGGATAGGCATGTAAAACGTCGGTTCACCAACAAACCCGCATTGGACGGCGTGCATTAGGAGAGGCCTATGTCCATCAGTGGACACAGGTTTTAAGACACAAGCTGATACTAATGTCATGTTATGTACTTTTCATATGATAAGCGAACATAAATATCTGCAATATTTGAAAATGATAATTTATAACGAGGTAGTCAATAAACTTTGACATTACTTAAACTCTAAAGTAATTTATATTATTTATTTAGACAGTAATATTTTAAAATTTTAACTGATAAAAATAATCTTATTTCATTAATCAATTTTTTCGATTGAAAATTGTAATCCATTGAGTAACTGAGTAATCAAAGAGACGTCTAAACAATATCAAATTTCTTCATAGAAAGGTTTACATACATTTCTATTAAATTTAATGGCAATGGTTCCTACTAAACGCGTACGCGTAAACAAAGGTGCACTCCCTCTTCCTTTACTCTCAAAGTCGCATGGGACGGATAACCGACACAACCGGAGAGCTCAGGCGCAGAACTCGATTTCTTCACGCCCTTCCCACGTGTGGATCATCTCATTTTACTGTAAATCGGGTGATCAACCTACATTCACTTAACCAACTAGGAAACAACTTCGAGAAGTAATTAAGTCCTTTCAGGATTCGAGCCTACAGCTTACGGTTTTTAAAGTACAAGTCTATTCTTCGGCCGTATTCAAAAGTTTAAAAACGCTTTTAAATTAAAACTGTTCGAAATTATCTAAATTTTGTTTCGTTAAAAAAGTATAGTAAGAAAGCATCCTACTTTTGCTTTTTTCCTGTAAAGGTCATTATCATCATCATCATCATCATCAGCCTTTGATAGTTCACCGCTGGACATAGGCCTCCCCTATCGCACGCCACCTCCATTAGAGGGTTTTAGACCGTATCCCAGGAAGGATTTTTTATTATTGCAATGTTGCGTTTTTCATAAAATATATAATGCTGGTACGCTACTCTCATTAACTTCTTTATATGTTTTGCATAAGACGCAATTATTTATGAGGATCATAAATTTCGAATACCTTAGTCATTTAATCTACTTTTCGAAGTAATTATTTCTATTGCTTGCGCGAATATAGTGTTTGTTTTTAACTTCCTCAGATGTAACAATACGTTATTCTAACGTATAATCATTAATAATCAATATCCAATACTTAACGTATTGCTGTTTGTCAAATAAAGAGAAACCAATTGTTAAACATTTGCATTTTCGAATTCATATTATAAGTGGAACATTTCCTTGCCGAGTTCAAATTTAATTATGCATTGTGTTGTGAAATTCAGTTGAGACGAGACGTGAAGGATTACTTATGGTCTAGCGCCTCATTCAGCTTGAGATTACTTTGGATCCACGAGAGCACTAGAAAAGGTGAGACATTACCAAAATAAAATTTGTTTTCTTCGGAGACGGTGGTTCTATACACGACGTAATACTAAGTTTCACAATTACTAAAAATTTGAGGTAAAACAATTGAGCAATGTGAATTCGTCACAATAATATAATTGTGCTATGAGTATAAATTAAATGGATTATAAATAACGATAAAAAAATAGGAACATTTTGTTATTTTGAGTTTTTCTTGTTATATTGTTAATTTCTCATTTTGTATTAAAAAGCAACTTTCAAATAAAAAAAATAATGTCTATTGGATTTTTAATAAAACATTTTGTTTCTATTGTCATTAAATTATGTTGATAAATATTTTACAAATATATATATATTATTTCACTCACCTCTACTGGCGCTGTAAATAGTCCAGGGTATAAGAAAATATTCGTGTATTCGTTAATGTTGCATTTGAGAATTATAAAAGCGAGTGTAAGCGATTATAATTGTTTCTAAACCCGTTTTAAAACAGTTTACTGCGCTGAGTGTAATTACAAAAACTATTAACAAATTTAACCCAAGCAATAAAGTACTTAAAGGAAAATGTGTCTACCGTGTAGTTTGATTAAAATTCGTTTATATGGACTATAGTAATCCTGTATATCGGAAAGTACTATTGCATTAGTGAATTTTAAAGCCTATTTTCGGATTTGAATAGTTCGTTATAGGTAATGAGTTCATAATGTTAGCATCAGATGGTAATGAGAATGGTTAAGTTTGTGTAAGTTCGAACAGGTTATCACCTGAACGACAAAACTAATGTAATTAATAAGTTGCACACTATTATTTTTTTAACATATATTTTAATTAAGAATTATTTTATTATTAACATTAACATTATTACATTAGTTATTTATTAAAATATAGACAATCTTTTCTATTATTGTTTCCTGTAGATTTACACAATTAGAACAAATTCGGGTTTTTATTAAAAGAAATGAGCATGATTAAATATCGAATTAGTGATTTGGTAGGTAACAAACCGTTCTAAACACATTTGATGAGAATACATTTGGTTAAAATAATTTCTTTTATGAAATAAAAAACCTGTTCTTGTTTTCGTTCGTTCTGTTTTCTGTTTCCATTACGTTCTTGTAAAAAAATTAAAAAACATTGAAGAAAAAATTCACTGAATGTTTTGTGATACACAAAGAAACGCTTCAGAGTGAAACTTAAAAAGGAGGGAAGCATTATGCGGAACATTACTACATTACTAAACATCTCGTGCCATTTAATTTTTATAACCTTAGGTTTCTTTTAAATATGAATATTCGCAAAAAAACCTTATTATCTCATGTAGCTATGTAATTTTCTTACTTAGGCTGAGATGAAAGAACCTACGAAAAAATAGAAGAGAAACGTCCTTTTATTTGATCATGTAAATTACATTTATGAGGAATTGATTCCATATTTTTTATCTATACATTAAAATCTATTTTATATTCGATACAAAAAATGTTGTATATGTCCCTGTACATATTTAATACTGTAATTTATTTTAAAACATTCTTCTCTATTTTGCTGTCATTAAAAATCAAATTGAGAGACAATAGAGTTGTATTAATTGAGATAGCATTTGAAGGTAATTAATAGAACATTTATGAAATGTGAGATGTAAAAGACTTAAAGATTAAATATTAGACTGTTTGGTAACTTCTGAGCATTCCAAAGCAGTCAAGAGTTTTTGCGCTATTATATAAACTTTAACGAAGTCCAACAATTGACAAAAAGAGCCAAATTAAGCTTTATTATAATAGTCCTCCTACGCCCAGAACTTTATAGAAATCATTGAAACTTCAAGTTTCGTAGAAGTTTAACGCCTTAATTGGTATGAATGAGCCTAAGTAACTTTATTCAAACGCTAACTTTTCCATTATGTCATAAAATTATTAGCATCTTGAAGATTTCAGAAAATGTTGCGGATTCATAACTCGGATTCCATCAGCGATGGTCTTTGATATTGAAGGTCAATGAAAGTCAGTGTCAAAGTCATCGATATAAAGACACATTATTAAATTACCGGTGGTAGGTCCCCTTTTTACAGGAGACCTTCTGGATGGGTACCACCGCGGTGCCGAAGGTGCGAACAAAGTAGTGTGAAAACACTGCTGTGTTCCGGTTTGAAGGGCACCGTAGCCAGCGATCTACTGGTTAAACGAGACTTAACACCCTATTTCTCACGGTAGGCAGCGCGTTGGCGATACCACTGGTGGCTGGCAATGTTCTGGACGTCGGTGACCACTTCCCATCAGGTGGCCCCACTGCTCGTATGCCATAAAAAAAAACATGCGTACATGTATCTGAAAGTTCAAATTGAAATAACTTCATTTAACATAGAAGCGTTACACTTATTGATTGTCAAAAATGAAAAGTCAACGTATCTAAAATTAGCATAGAAAGCGATAAAAATATTCTCTTAATGTCAATTAATTAAAACAAAAAGTTTTGTTTTTATTAAGTAATTATGTCTTCCTTGGGCAATAGATATTTACTGTCAATTATTTTTAAAAAGCTACAATACTAATGTCGGTTTAGGGTTGGAGAGTAAATTAATTTAGAGCGTTGTTCACCAACCACAGATATAATTTTTTGGCATTGTAATTTTTATAGAGGATACCAACGTTTATAAAAATCTTTTAAATACATATGTTAAAAAATATTGACTAAAAGTTACTTGCTTCTTTTCTTTTTTTTTACTTTACATATTTATTAAAACAGGGAAAACTTTGAAAGGTAAATGAAATTTCGATTCAAATAAATCAATGTTTCTCCGTGCTTACCTGTTACTACACTGGTCTAATGCGGGTTGGTGGGTGGACCTACTTTCAACATGCCAATCCGACACATGGATCACCTTAATTTTACAGACGATTGGGTTATCGGCCTAATTTGTCTAACCAACTAGGAAACAAAAATGAAAATTTGTTGAGTCACCGCAGGATTCGAACCCACGACCTCCGGTTTCTAAAGCACACACTTACCACTAGGCTACGGAGGCAGGCACTGTTGGTAGTTTACTCAATATTGCACATAATACAATTTATATTTATTACGTGCAAGGATGGGTGCATGTAATTCATGTTAATCTCTAGACAAATCTACATTCAATATTGCCGGGAAGTGACAGCATGTAACAAGAATAAAATTGCTGTTATTAATCTACTGCTAGGTTCAAAATACAATAAGAGTTAATTACTATTTTTTACATTTGTTTAGTTTTCCTTATGTTAATTGAATAAAAAGTAAATGTTACCGAATAAGAGCAGCAAACTGCTTATCTTTTTTATAGGAAATCATAAAAAATTCTTTCTCATTTAAGACCGCATTTAAATTCTCTTTGACCTAGCAAAAAAGATAAGTACCGGCCCTTTTAAATAATCTAATACTGTTTATAGGTCTTCTTTAAAACGATTCGTTATGTCAACATTAAGAATGGCCATAGAATCAGAATAAAAAAAATAAATGTCAGTCCACAGGCGTGTTTTAATTTAAGATAGTTTATAGATATTAGATAATACAGAACAAATATTCAAACCATATTTAAATGTGATTTGACTATTATTTTTAAAAGCCCTTAATGCTATACTCTGTATGTATGTTGACATGTTAACTCTGTTATTATGTAATCAGACTGTAAATTTTGATATTTTAATATAGTAATCCACTAGCCCTCATTGAACCAGCGTGGTAAAATACGGTCCAAAACCCTCTAATGGATAGGGGTTATTAGGGGAGTCCAACGTCCAGCAGTGGACTATCACAGGCTGATGATGATGATGTTGATGAAAATAGTAATGAATGGTTTATTAGTAAATTTCGGGAATCGTAAATTTTGTAAAGAATTATTAAGTTTAAAAACGGGCTTTGATATCTTTTATTTATAGGCTTTTCTCTGCGTAATGCAGATATCGGCGGCAGATTTATATGAACCGACATAGGTCGAAATTTCTTAATTAGTAATGGACCGACCAAATTGGCAATAGCTTGTAGAGCCGCCAACCGTTGGTGATGAAAGATTCTCGAGCGGCAACTTCGTACTGACCAGCTAGGGTGTACCCCGGTGTGTAACTTGGTTGATGCCGACGGCTCAGGATAGTACCTTATAGAGCACATATGGAAGGCATCAGCAGGAGATATTAAAAGACTACAAAAATTTGTTTTTATTTCTTGTGGACTTTTGTGTCTTTTCTTAAAAAACGGTAAATAATATAACTGCCTCCGTAGCCTAGTGGTATGAGCGTGTGCTTTAGAAACCGGAGGTCGAGGTTCGAATTCTGCGGGACGCAACAAATTTTCATTGCTGTTTTGTTGGTTAGGACATCTAGCCGATCACCCAATTGTCTGAAAAGTAAGATGATCCATGCGTCGGATGGGCATGTAAAAGTCGGTCCACCCACCAACCCTGCATTGACCAGCGTGGTGGGATACGGTCCAAACCCCAAATGGATAGGGGAGGCCATGTCCAGCAGTGACTAAAACAGGCTGATGATGTGATGTGTGATGAAATAATATACTTACATCTGGAATGTATGCATAACTATATAACTTAGAAGACAATGCGTCTTATAAAAAACATATATAAAGCCAGTGACGATACCTGTAACCCAAAAGCAAATTAGACATGGAACAGATGAAAACAAATAACTCATAACAACAAAGTGATCAAATACCACCACGATCAATCACTATAAACCACAATTATGTAACCTCCACTTCATTGCCTATTGGTTACTGTATTAACTTCGATAGCTAATAATAAATAAACCAAGAGACAACGTCCGAGGTACGTGGTACAACCTGATCGAAAAGAGGTAAAAAGTATGTGGGAACGAGCAAGGCTACCCACGACTCGCTCTTTCGCCATAGTGATGTGCCGCCCCACTTTGCTACTTGCGCACCTATTATAAGCCCCTTTTGGCTTATCTGTAGTGCGTGGATTAGATTACTTTTAAAGGAATAGTGACCATCGAAATAAAGACTTATATAATGTGGCAAAATGATTCCTGGCCCTATGAGGTCCTTGAGCGGAGGCCGCATTTGAAAGACGAGAGTTGGATGATCCAATGTCAGTTCAAATTGGTAACGAGTAGCAAGGGATCGGCCATCTTAGCGTTCATTGAAAAAGCTTTATATTCAGCAATGAACGGATAAATGCTGCTAATGATAAAAATAATTATAAAATATCATATCAAATAAAGTAAATAAATAAATACCAAAAAATTCAAGTACCAAATTTTTTAGTATTTAATATAAAAGCGGCTTTTCAAAGTATCGTGTTATGGTATTAGCACTAGCATTAGCTATTTGTGCGCTATTATTACAGCTTGCAATTATTTTACCAACGAGAGTCGTTTAGGCTGAATAGTTGTACCAAAAATACAGACACTTGTATTGTTAGTAAGGAGGGTATTTGTAGATCGAATTTGTGGCCACACCACACTTAAGGTAGACTAACGAACAGATCACTCAGAGTAAACTATAATGTTTTGAAATGGTTAGCTTAGTTACTTAATATTCTACAAATTGTACCCGTACCCGACCGTAAGTTTGAATGCCATTTCATGAAATGCCACTAGCTGAATTTATGAGATAAATTTATTTATCTCATACAACATGTCAAATACAATAAACAAAACTCACAAATTATACACAGTAATGTGCTAAAACTTTGTATTCTTTATTAGAACTGTCACAGGCAGAACGGCCACGGTGGCCAATTACAATAAATTTAATTATGAAAATTGCTATCCTCTACTAGCGCCCTCAAAATTTTCAAAGTAATTTTCGTACCGAAAAAGGCGTTTGACCATTAATAATCTTTCCCATGTAACTAAAATATAATTAAGGAAAATTGAACAAATACCTTTTTTCAACGATGTGATTCTGAACTTTGAACCATTTGAAAGTTGGTTAATAAATATACCATTCACTTGCCAACGTTATACTTCAAGTTTAATTTTGTCGAGTTTTTTTAAAAAAGTTTCTAAGCAAACACCTTTCCTTCGATTTCAACAATCATATTACATTACATTACCACTATCAGCATTAGCAGCCTTTATTCGTTCACTGCTGGACTGCCTATTTTTGCCGTTGAAAAAATCCAGCTAAAGGATTCCCCGCCGCCAGAGTGAGGGGGCAGGCGGGATATGGGGGGCTCCCCGGATCAAAATGAAGCCGCTGGTATACGCACTAAAATACCAACGGTGGCTTCTTTCTCATGTCGCTGTAGCCGGGGCCGCGGGCGCTAATAACAGTCTTCGGCGACCCCGGCGCGACATGAAACTCGACGGCCTCTTCTCTCCGGGTGTGTTGGGTCACCCGGACCGTCGCTTTAGGTACCGTGCCGGAGCAAACAGCACGTCACCCCCTCTTGAGTCCTTCTCTGGGTGGCGGACACCCTTTTGCCTGCCTCCCAGGGCCAGTGTCAGGAAGTTGGCAAGTACGCCTCTCTTCGGCGCCCTGACCTTTTCTGCGGATTGCCATGCACGTAGGCCTCCTTGTCTCTTTCCTCGGCTTCCTTCCGGGCCATCACGTCCTCGCAGAACTCAAGGATGGCGCCCTACAACCTTTCGCTCTCTAACATCCTGCACACTACGGCAGGAAGCGAAAGTTCGTGCCCCACGACACTTCGCAGCTCTCGGCGTTGCTTAACCCAGGCTGGGCACTCCTCCAGCGCATGCCGGGCCTTCTTCTCCGCACATACGCCACAGTGGTGGCACTTCTCTGTAGGCTCTCTAGCGGCCACGCGGCACAGGTGCCTCCCGAAACAGTCATCTCCCGAGAGAACTTGCGTCGCGCAGAATGTTAGGGAGCCGTGACCTCTTTCTAACCACCACTTTAGAACGGGGCGTATGGCCTCCACTGTTTGACGGCCGGTGCTGGGGTGCTCCAGCCGCAGCTCCCAATCCTGGATTGCAAGGGAGTGCAATTCGTCTGTGCGCCCCTTATTTTTTAAAACAGATTTATAAATTAAATCATTATTCTCATATCAGCTCAGGTATACTTCTAAAAAGGTTCTTGAAAGGTTTTACCCGAAATCAATAGAAATAATTTTGATTTTGAAAACGGAAAATGAATTAAAAAAGAAATAGCAGTCTGTATTGGCTAAAAATATTTTTATTTAGATTTTATTTATCAATAACAAGTTAATTTAATATAATACATAAAATAAAAATATATTCACGGGACATTGTTCTAACCGCTCTTTGAATTTGGACAATTTAATTTGTTCGAATTCAATAGGCACATTTATAGAATATTTATTTCTTTGATTGCTATTATTCAGCCACCCTCCTCGTTTTTTTTTCTCAATGAAGTTTCATTTAAATATAAAGGAAAAATGGAGCCGCAAAAACCTAAAAGACGTTAACGGCTTAATTTTTTCTGGGAAACCGATAAAAGATGTCCATTCTCATTTAATACCGCATTTTAATGTATCTATTCTTGTTCAATGGTACCATCTAAATCCTCTATTCTACCCTTCACATTCCAACAAAGTATGATTTACCACGGTGACCAAGATGTCACTAAGTGCCTTATTTAGTACAGAAGTATACCGTGAAAAGCATTCTGCCGTTAGTGCAGTTTTATTATAATCTATATATTTTTAATTTTTAACCGCCTTCGTAGCTTAGTGGTAAGGGTTTGCGCTTTAGAAACCGGTGGTCGTAGGTTCTAATCCTGCGGGGATTTAACTAGTTTTCTAAATTATTTCTAAGTTGGTAAGTGCAATGCGGACTGATAACTTGATTGCCTGTAAATTAGGATGACCCATGCGTCAGAGTCATTATTTATGGGTAGGGTAGGTAGGGTATTGGTAGGGTATTCCAAAAGTTGGTCCTGCGCCTTACCTCTCTCCGGTCGTGTCGTTTTCCGTCCCATCGAGCTTTGAGACCATAAATTAGCTGTTGTTTGCTGTTAAGACTGAATAGACACTAGTGACTTTAGTAGTCCAAGAAATTTCTAAGCTAAACAAAAGGCCGACATAAAAATTGTTCCTTGTATTTAGTTTACTAGCTGTTTCCAGCGAATGTGTCTAACTCCTAGTTCTTTTCTAACCGCTTTCAATAATTCTAGGTAACTGACTTACTAAAAAAGGCACCTGACCTTAAAACATTGTTCCATTGTATAGCTGTTCTTTAAACTGTGCACATGATTTTCCGGGCAGAAGTTGTGTGCTTAAACTTCACTTTTTGGGTGATGATAAATGCCGCCATTACATGGATTGGTGTTTAAATTCTAGTGTGACGTAGGCCACCCATGTATCGTCACCAGTAATAATGCAGTCTTCAAGACGATAACGATGTCAAAACACTTGTGATATAGTGGTTTACAAGTCAGGCAGCAGAATTTTACGGGGAGGGTATTTAAAAACTGGTGCCACGTTATGACAAGTGCCTCAATATTCACGGAAATAATGTAGAAAATTGGATTAAGGTATAGGCTTTCATGTGTCACCCCCTCAATGAAGTGTGTCAGTAATGTACGGCTACCAGTCCCCGGCAGCTCTGCTATTCCTGGCTACGGTAGCGGTCATGGTAACGGCAAGGCAGGGTGCTTAGAATCCTGGATGGATCTGGCTACCAACAACGACGACTGGACCTGGCAACATAAAAACGCACGGACATTGAGGACCGACGAGAGAATAACAGAGCTGGAAGAGAGGTAAAAAGTTGCGATGGGATATAATAGGATTATACGAAGTCCGAAGACAGGGGAGGATACAATAATCCTTAAACCGGCAACTTGTTTTACTACCAGCGAGGGCGACTCAACTATCCAAGGAGGTGTCGGATTAATCGTTCACAAGTCTCTCATTAGCAACATTGTTAAAATTGAAAGTGTATCGTCAAGGGTTGCTTACCTTATACTCAGAATATCGAAATGGTATTCGCTGAAGGTCATAAGGTATATGCACCAACGTCGACACACCCGATGATGAGCAGGAGCCAATGTATGAGGACATCTCACGAGCCATACATTCCTCTATAACTCAATATATGGTGCTGATGGGGAATTTAACGCAAAAATAGGCAAAAGGAAAGAGGATGAGCTGCGAGTAGGCAATTTTTGAGTAGGGCAACGGAACCCAAGAGAGTAACAGCTGGCTGACTTCATGGAGAAAGAAGAATTTTTATGATGAATTTTTTCTTTAAAAAGCAACCCCATAGGAAGTGAACCTGGATGAGCCCCGTTGGTTCCGTCAAAAACGAGATTGACTTTATCATGACGACAAAACGCCATATTTAATGATGTTTCTGTAATCACAAGGGTTAAAACCGTCAGTGATCACCGACTAGTAAGAGGCACATTAAATCTAAACATCAGGCTGGGAAGGTTTCGTCTGATAAAGTCCACGTCCACTTGCTCTAAATTAAAACAATTATCAATTAGAAAAGGTATCTCTAGATGTATAAGCAAATAGATTTGCGTATTAAGTTTACGTGTGATTTTAGATTTCCTCATTTCACACAGCCAGGGACCGCGATAAGAGCACTGCAATCCACCACGAGACAACACATGGAGGTCAAGACCCTCAGCAATATGAGGAAGGAATACGACACGGAGAATGAAAAGCAAGAAATAAGACTGACATCGAAACAAAGCAGTTTATTTTAACTACATTCTATGATTAACGCCTAATAGTACGTTTACGTCTGTTGCATAAATTTGTTTTTTTTTCTATATCTTCTAACATATTTATATTTACTATATACTGTTAACAGCAGTTTATATCTGAGTAAAATCATCAAGGTGCTATGGAAATAATGTCGTCATCACCCAAGCAGAATATGCAGAATCTACGTGTGTAGTACACGTAGATCCTGCATATGTTTAAATGATATATACATAACACAAGAACATGCGATAAGAAAGGTTCCGGCTCGTTACGTAACACTTAAGTACATCAACTTGTACGCTTCTAAAATAATGTATTTTCGAATTGAGCATTTTATTTAGTACGTTTCCATTAGAGTGAACAATATTAAAACAGTACAAATAATAAAATAGCATATTGATGCAAAGCATTTTACTATGAGTTTTTGTATATTTTAGAACTTTATTTTTATTTATCCTAATATTAGCACATTAATGTTTAGCAATTCAATAAAAAATTTCGTCACTGTAGTAAATGATAGAATCGACAGGACTAAACATAAACAAAAAAAGAAAAAATTCTCAATGCTACTAAATGGAACTACTAATCGTAATTAAACTTACAAGTTGTTCACTGGTAAACGTAATTAACGGTAGCACTAATGTTACGCTGCTATGCTTGCAACGCAGCTGACCGTTGGTGGCATCAGGACTTCGGAATCTGAGTGGTAGAGATAATAGTCCCGCCATCTGCCGGCCGCCACTGGATGGTTTTCAGTTTGTGGCTTTTCTCTTAGTCGCCTTTTTCGACCGCCGCAGCCACACGGCTCAATATTGGCTCAAATTCAAAATTAAATCTGTATGCATACATCGTAAAATTTATAAGAACAAATTCTCAATCATAATCATTATATTATGTATATAATAAACATGTATTTTCGCCTGCACAGCAGAAAAAAATAATATGTTTTGGTAAAACTCTATGTTTGATCGTTATCTACGGCCGTTCATTTCACCATCAAAAGGAATCGATCTCTTAATCTTGTTTTGACAGGTATTACTAATTCAATCTTGTAAAGTTTGTCGAACTTTTCGATGGGAGTATATTTCTCGATATAATTTAGATCCTAACTTTAGCTAATATCAATTTATCGTTATTTATAGTTCTCATTCATCATGTCATCATATTAGCTGAACAAAGCTGAACATTAGCCTAGGTAATTAGATATATAATGAATAAGTCAAGTTTAACTTTATAATTAATTTAATACATTTAAAAAATATTTATGATGAAATAACGTAATACAATAATTAATATGTTATACCTTAATTTACATGTAAAAATGTTTATATAATAGCTTAATAAGTGCTTTTGCGTAGCTGTTACCCACAACTTCGTCCGCGTGGAGTAGGAAAAATATCCGCAGGGTATATTAAAATGCACACCGCGGTTATTCTGTATAGTATAATATAGATAAGGTGTTATTATTGTATATTTCTATAATTAGACATATATATTATGGCTTTTGCTTTTACAATGACTGATTTCTATCAAAACTTTCATCCCCTATTTCAACCCTATTATCAGAATAATTATAAGTCTATGTCCTTTCTTGGAGTCTTTTCTCAGCATGCACCCAATTTGAACTTAATCGGTTTAGTGGTTTAGACAGTAAAGACAGACGGATCGAGTTACTTTTGCATTAATAATATTAGTATGGATAACAAAAATAATTTGTTTTTATTGTGTGTGCCTCTCATTAGATACTCAGTTTTATGGATTTTGTTTTGTTGGTGATAAATTTCCATATTGACTTTTATGCCCTTTTCAATCCATACTTCATACTCGTACAATTTGAAATGACACACTTCGTAAAAAGCACCAGATTTGGCTCGTTTTTATTATCGAGACACTAAATTTTATCGTTTTATATTTAACAGAGAGGATTTCTATATAAACTGTCATCCCCTATTTCAACTATTTTAACCCCATTTATCGCAAAAAATATTTGCTTATGTTCTTTCTCTAAACCTTTTCTCAATATTTACCAAATTTCACCTAAATAACCGATTTAGGTAGTAGACGATAAAGACAGACAGATAGACATATAGACAGACAGACGGATAGATAGACAGTGCTACATTCTCATCGTCATCATCAGCCTGTAATAGTCCACTGCTGGACATAGGCCTCCCCTAACACACCCCTATCCATTAGAGGGTTTTTTGGACGGTATCCCACCACGCTGGTCCAATGCCGGTTAGTGGGTGTGGTGTGAGCTACATTCCCATTTATAATATTAGTATGAATATTTTGTGTTTGTAGAAGTTACCGTCAAGTTTAACAATAAGTTAAAATTCATAGTATTGTAAATAAATATAAATGAATATAAAAAAAATATAGATTTAAAAATAATATTAGCCCTTCATTAAAATGTTCTTATTGTTACAAAAATGTAATTAAAAGATTATATTAGAGGAAAAAATATATTATATGGCCCCTATATACTTGGCAACCGGAACCGATTGTTTAAGTTCTTATGTATAGCCTAGTCCATGCACGGTTCCATGGTGTAATGGTTAGCACTCTGGACTTTGAATCCAGCGATCCGAGTTCAAATCTCGGTGGAACCTGTTCATCTTTTTGTTGATTCCTTAGGAATATTTGTTATTAACTTCCTTGTCCCTGTTCTACTACTTCCAAAAAAGTTTTAATTTTTAAGCACATATAGCTTATCTCATAATAGTTTTTTTAAGTTGTGTTAAATTTGACGGCATGTTTAACTTGTTCAACATTTCCTGATACTCCAATTTATTGAAATTTTTGTAGCTTTAAAAAAGAGACATAAAAAACAAAGAATTGTTTATTTATATTAATATGAATAGAGATAGTGTTATTAAAATACACAAATTAAAATACGTTAGTAACTTTTATATGTCCATTACTTTTCTTGAAATTATTTTATTCTCCAAATTGTGAAGTTATTACCCAACATGTTTTACATGCAAATAAATAATATGATTGTAATACGTTTTTATGAAAAGTTTTACGAAAAAAATTGAATTGTTATTATTCAGGGAAATATTCTTCTTCGTCTTACTTAAAGAGCTTCAGGTTTTCTGCTTGCCCTCAAGGAGCTTGTTATCTAGTTAGGTCCGTTTACGTGACATTTTTTTTTATAAACGAACATTTTTTTTGTATCATTGCGTAATGAGTTTTATATTCTCGTAATAATAATAAACTGCGCTTGTTTGTTGATTAATATTACAAAATCTTAATTACTACTTAGACTTAAATTAAATTGGGTAAATATTTTAGATATTAAAAAAAAGGTTTAGTTTTCTAACGTTACAGTTTTAAAACATCATTGAGATGACAAACGACTTTGCAAAATATCTATATACATACTATGCGTCAAAAAAAAAAAAGTCTTGCTTATTTATAACAAAAAAGAATTACTCATACCAAAAGGACTTTATAGTTTTAAATTGTATTTCTTACAAATACATACACTCCACCGCTCCAATATCCTAGTATTACTTTTACAAAGGCCCGTCTCTTAGTATGGTAAAATTGTGAATTTGTTTGACAGTAATAAATAATAAATATTTCTTAAAGTATACACTGAAACATAATCAACAAAGGTGTATAATATATAATTACATGAGACAACTTATTCAACAGTACAAATGAGATGAACGCGTTTTGATGTTACTTTTATTTGGACGAATATCTGTTTCAAACGATTTCTTATTTCTCTCAAAATATAAATTATAATTTTAATCTTAGTTCTCGCATAACAATAAAATGCATGCACTATAAAATACGTCAAATATTTGGTGTCTGGTTTGATAGTTACGAAAGTTGTAAACCTTTAGTAACTTAATTATTTGAACAAAATTTTATAGGAGCCGACAACAACGAAGACATAAAGCATAAATATTTTACAGCCTGACCAGCGCGAATAATTACAATTATCTGTAATTTATAATATATTTATATTCATTGTTGCCAAAAGATCACATATATAATAGTAAAAAATGTGTTCAGTTATCATTTAAAAAAATTCTATTTTTAACTGAAAACGTCTTGTTAATACGTTACCAATAAAACTTATGTTTAAATATGTTTTTAATTTGTGGTGACGAATGTCAAATAAACTTCATTTAAGATTTTCCTCCTAGGAACCTTGTTTAGATATTATAAAATAGTTTTGTACATTTCACCCATATTACGATTTGAATTATAAACGTCCTATAAATCTCAGTCGCTACGATAAATCTTGCTTAGGAGTTCTTGTTGCCTAAAGAGGCGACTTCTATTATACTGTCGATCTATATTGGAAAATCGATTAAATAGGTCGATTTATGGTATTGATAATAATTACATTATGTCTTTTTAAACATTTAGACTCTTAAAACGAAATAATTTCTTTTATTTACGCAATATTTAGATTGCCCGTGGTCATGTATGCTTAAAAGAATCCGAAAATCGAGAATAGATATAAATAATTAACGCAAGAAATCCGTAAAAGTGTATTTGATATATTTAAAAACAGAACTTTAAAGTAAGGGTTTTTTGATAATTTATTTTACGTATTAAAAAGCGAATTTATCTACTTACCTTTTTTCTTTATTAAATATTAATTACTTTTTTAAAGTAAAAAAATGTTTAACTAGATGACAATTTTTATAGGTTGTCGTAATAATAACAATTGAACAATTGACCAATTCATATTCGAATTTTAATTGTGTCGTCACAATTAAAATTCAAATATACTTTTTTTTTGAATACGGAATACAGACAGAATACTATCATATAATTTATAAATATTTCAAAGTAATAGTTTGAATAAATGTATTTTTTATTTTATTTATGTAATGCGAAAGAGCCCTAAAGTTATTCCTTTCCGTTACAGTATAAAGTGACTAAGCTTTGTCACCTGAATGAGTGTAATAAATCAAAACGAATCATCTTAAGACAAAATATTTGTGCCACAGTACTCTGTAATAAAAGGTTGTCGACTTCTAACTAGAGCAAGTAGTTGATTTTACCAAATTCTTGTTTTAGATCAAATCACAAGTGGTCTTCTTTAATTGGTTTCGCTTAATTGAAAATTTCATTACTATTTACGATATTTATCTGTCATTTGGAAAAACTATATGCTGTACTCGTTGTACTTTGTAGAACAATATATCATTGATTTTTATTTAATATATCAAAGTTACAGTTTATCGTATGAAAAATAATGTAAATTATTTTTTTATTTATACATCAAAAATTAATTAAATAAATTAAATTGATATTTTATTATCATTCTCTAATAGCGACGATTTCTTAGAATATTGATTAATGATACCAAAAGACCTTTTTCTCGATGGCGTCTGAAAAAGACGAGGTGATTGAGGTGAGGCCGCTAATAACAGTTGGGGTCAACAGCATTTAGTCCCAAAGGTTGCACAATTACTCTTCTCCCACGTTTTATTCATCTGAGTTACTGTATTTATATCATTTATTAAAAAAGTATTTGCGATATTGATAATTTTAAAACGCTAGATTACTTTTAATATGTTTTTTAATAAAATACAGATGAATAAAACGTGGGCAATTCGTATTACAAAAAGTAATAAAAATTTTGAAATTATATATTAGTAATTTTACTTGATGACTTGATTTAACTTCTTGGATATAAACACTAACAAATTTGACATTACTTAACAAAATGTTTTTATTCGCATCATCAGCCTTTGATAGTGCACTGCTGGAAATAGGGTTTCCTTAATGCACGCTGGTCCAATAGCTGAATCGTATCCCACAACGCTGGTCTAATGCGGGCTGGTGGGTGGACCGACTTTGCCCATCCGACGCATGGATCATCTTAATTTTTGGATAATTGGCCCAAATTGTCATAACCAACCAGAAAACAACGATAACACAAAGCTGTTTTCCTCCCGGATTCGAACCCACGACCTCTAGGTCATAAAACGAGGGTTAATACCGCTAGACTACGAAGGCGTCTTACTACAACATGTAGCACCAATATATTTTTAAATAACTTATCATATTCCTATCACATTTGACGAATGAAAAGTTTTTAAGCATGTACTTTATAAGATACTAGCGATCCGCCCCGGCTCCGCACGGGTGCAATACTGGTATCTGTAAAATGTATGGAAACATACATATAAATTTATCAGCGTTTATCTACAATATTATGTATGAATTATACAGATAAACCTGACTGAAACCGGCAACTGCTTTTATAAGTGCGACGTTTATTGTATGAGAGCTTTTTAAATCGGACTTTTGTTGTTGGGATTTATAAAGCGTACATTCCGAACATAAAACCTCAATATGAAGGACATTAAAGCCACAGAAATGCACATTGATTTTTCGCCAATTCTGCTGTCCCTATTCAATCGCACGAAATAAAATTCAAAGGAAATTTAATAATAGTTTTTAAAATATATCTTTATTCCTCCAAATAAACCAAAAATTAGTTATATACTTGTTTATTGGTACCGAATTTTCCTCTCATCATAACGTTTGGAAAAGTCCTTTGGCTTGTCGTTTTATTCAAGGGCCTTTTGCGATTCCGTTTTTCCAAGTCAAAAGTAAAACATCGTTAAAGGTCTATTGAGATTACTGCATAAATAAAAGTCACATAGAGGTAAATACGAAAGGTAGGTCCATACCTACCTTACGTATTTACGTGATCATTACCATTAATGATCACGTAAGAGCAGATGCAACCAATAGC
Source organism: Lamproptera curius (assembly GCA_029286875.1). Classification (NCBI taxonomy): domain Eukaryota; kingdom Metazoa; phylum Arthropoda; class Insecta; order Lepidoptera; family Papilionidae; genus Lamproptera; species Lamproptera curius. The sequence goes on along the minus strand of JAGSMT010000074.1, from coordinate 659,132 downwards.
AGTTTTATTTCTTTTATTTACGCGATTATTATACATATCAAATACACTAATTTACGGATTTTTCGCATTAGTTAATATATACAAACAACATTTATATATACATATACCAACTTAGTCTACCGTGATTATGGATGCTGAAAAGAATTCGAAACGTCGGAATAAATAATAATATTTTAAAAGCAGTTTTTTGTAGCCATCACGCAGTGGGTAGGGATAACTCTATCAAAAAATATTTTTGTTACTTTAAAAAAATTTAGGATGATCTACCAGATTATTTAAAGGAAAATAATTGAAAGCAAGCTTGACACCATAACATGACATGTACATTCTTTAAAGACAAAGTCTGATCCCAAATGTTTTCTACAGCATTCTTTTAACGAGGGTGGCACTGAAAATTTCGGGAATCAAGAAAATTAAAAATCATTACTATTTATAAAATGTATTTATTGCTTATTGAAGTAATCTCCGCGAATTTCAAACAAATTTGACATATTTTTTCATACGATGAAACCAATAATTGAAGCAACCATTCTCTCGGAAGTTTCAGTCTCCAAAATGGCCGTTTTGTAGGCGGCCACAGCTTCTTCAGGTGATGAAAATCTCTGAAAGAGATTAGGCACCTAAATGACGTTTTACATACCCATCCAACGCACGTATTATCTTATTTTTCATGCCATTTTAATAAACCCATCCCACCCAAAACAATCAACCAGAAAACTACGATAACACATTGTTTTCGTGTAATTTTAGAAAGTTTGTTTTTAAATACATCATACATGTATATTACATATTTAACGGCACTATTATTTTATCTACAAAAATTTAAATGCTTTAGAGGTCTAATGATAATCAACCTTTAAGCACTACTGACATTATTAATTCAGAACCCTTTCGAAAACGTCACCTAAAAGTTACTTTTTATGTCGTGAAAAGAGAAAATGCGTAAACTGCAGATCAACATAACTACGTGCGTTAGCCAGGGATATAACATGTTTACGGTTTAGATCTGCTTCATGATCAGAAATGTTTAATTTTATGCCGACAAGTTAACGATTGCAAAGAGTCTGTAATTAATTTATTCTAGTTTTACAACTCCAGTGACTGTTAAGCCAGACAGCCGTATATCACGTGTTTCAGTAGTAAGTACATATATTGCAAAAGAAAAGAATGATGAAGTTTATATGATGCCAAAGACCCATGTCATTGCATAATATTTCGGAACTAATCTAGCAAGGGATTAAAAATAACAATTTGTATGTCTTCTAGTAGAATTACTTTATCCATTAAGTACTATCTAATATTAATATAGTTATTTGTACTTAACAGTTTCATTTGTTTTTTATCTTTTGGTTAAATTTATATTTGTTTCGAAAAGAAGAAGAAAAGAAAATACAACAAAAAAAGAAGGAATAGGTAAATATTTTTTTGGTTTTTGATATTATTTAATATTCTAAGAACGGTTTTATGAATGGAGTTGCATAGAAAACCAAATAGAAGAAAATATTTTTGATCGCATTTACTTCAGAAGTTGATACCAACATTTTTCTTTACAATTTTGTGATTTATCGATTCTCTGATAACACTACTTTTAGGAAGTATACAAGCCTGTGGTTCTATATTAGTATAGGCTATCTTCTTAAACTCTTTGTAATTTATATTTGAAATACTTTTCCGAAAATACCACGCTGTCATGATTTCTACATAAGCGAACAAAATGTGGGCAAAACTAATGCGACATGACTTTCAGACAAAGCAATACTGGCCTAGATATGTAACATAATATATAACCTTGATGATAACAGATTAGATAGATTTCTGCACCCACCACAAATTATTTTTTTTTACATTTTGCCGTTTTGTAATAATTTCCGTTTCTCAGTACAATTAACAAACTATACTTCATTAGAATTTGGTGGCACTGTAATCATTACATACATTTAAAACGGATAATCCGTTTTCATTTACTATATATTAGAAAAGTTATATACAATTTATTAGTAATTAGTTCGTAGGTCTCGTAAAAATTTGTGAAACCTATTTCAATTAACAAATCAAGTTAGTAACATAAACAACTACTTTATTAATCGGAAAATCAATTTATTCCGTAATTGAACTCAACTCATGATATTTTTATAATGCGCTTAGTTCGTATTATTCAATTTCTTCTATCTTTCAATGTTCTTGTTTTCATTTATAAATTACTTTAGAGAGTTTTTAAAAAAAAGTAAGTAAGTTAACAATACATCAAAATTTTAAAGCAAATTCAATGGAACGTATGTATTTGAAAGTAGAAGTTTATTTAAAGTCTGTCCGACAAAAATAAAACGAAAATGCCATCGACCTTACATAAATCTGTGTGCAACGGAGTCAAAGGCGTTTTTATGTGATCGAAATTAGAGCTACTTAAAGTTAATCGGCAATTACTAGGATCAGGATCAGGTAATTCAGAACTAACATCGGTCAATAAAGGAGAGATCTTACATATGTATGGTAAGAAGTTTGTTCATATTATAACATACTGAAAGAAATAAACGAATATATTTACAGAATATTCATAAAAGCTGTAATACAATAATTCTCTTTTCATTTGTTATTGAACTTGATTCTGACTTTTGCTGAATACTTATGGACCATCTTTTGTAGAACCACAAATTGAAAAAAGTAAGTTTCTAATACCTGTTTCTTTCACTAACTCCACCAGGACATTTCGAGATTTATCTCACAAATTTAGTTCTTTACGAAGGTCGCGATGGCCGAGCGGTCTAAGGCCTGCGTTCGTGTCGAGCCACTTCCTGTGGGCGTGGTTCAACCTATTTGACATTTATTTTGAAAGGCGTTTTTTATCCTTGAAGGAATTATGATAACCTAATTATTTATACCAGCGTTGTTGCAAGATCTTTAGGCTTTTTAAGTCTGCCCGTTCTACAGGGTTGGCCATAAGTCCTTTAATATGAAAAAAAAATTAAAATAAAACTAATTACATTATGAATTAAATTTTATTTACAAAAAGCTTTAAAACGGAATTATTTTTGAAAATAACGTCTTCTAAATGCAATCCATTGCGATCACGGCACTCTTGCAAACGACGTCTAAAGTTGTCGATGACTGCAGGCACGTCACTGCTGAAATGCTTGTCATTTCTCTGCGGATGTTTTCATTTAGGGCCTCAATTGACCGCAGGTTTGTGTCGTATACTTTAGCTTTAAGGTAGCCCCACAAAAAAATCCATCCACCGGGGTCAGATCTGGACTACGTGGAGGCCAGGAAATGTCCCTCTTAGAGATCACTTTGCCAGGAAAAGTTGACGGATAACGGGCATAGCAGTGTTAGAGGTGTGAGAAGTGGCCCCATCCTGTTGAAACCACGTCCTGTCATTAAAGCCTCGAAAGTTTTGCAATCCTGGTATAAAAACTCTTCGATAATAGCCAAATATCGCTCCGACGTAACAGTAACTGCGCGCACTCTGCCATCCTCAAAGAGTAAGGCCTAGGATACCATGGGCTGACATAGCGGCCGTAACAGTCACTTTCGGACTATGTAGGGCTTCTGATGCTTAAGTTTTGGATTGATGGGGCTCCAATAGCGGCAATTTTGTTTACTAACATGCCCGTTAAGATGGAAATGAGCCTCGTCAGAGAACATTATGTTAGTGAAGGAAGTAAACGATTCAACATTTCACTCGCATAATTTTGTCTTTGAATCCCGTCAGTTTCTTTAATTCTTGAACCAACTGAATTTTGTAAGGTGCATATGTAAATCTTTCTTCTAAATCCGTTGTAACGATGTCCTGAATACGTTTAATGCTCTAGCGCGCTTACGGGTTGACTGTGTCGGATTTTCGAATAGACTGTGTCACTGTGTCTCATGTTTTGTTCCGTACGTGACGTCCTTGGGCAGAACTAACGCGGTTTATCTAACGTCGAACCGGTCTCCTCAAACTTAGCAACCCAGTTCTTAATCGTTTGAAGAGTTGGAGTGTCGTCAAAGTTGTGTAAACCTTTGTTTCTCGAAATTTACGCCGCGCAACGGTTGCCGAATTATCGTTTTATAAAACTCTGACACAAAACGCACGGTCCGCTCCGGAAAACGCTCCATCGCGACTAAATTCCCAAAACCGAAGTTACTCCCCTGCTTCCTGCACCGCTCACGTGCGACCTGTTCGTTTTATTCAAATTTTACTTTTAAAGGACTTATGGCCACACTGTATTTAAGGAAATTGTGCTAAAGGTCAAACTTAAAATCGTAAAATAAAAAAATAATATAAAATATTCAAGTATTTTATATTTCGAAGAATCTACTGAATATTACCGTGGTTAAAAAATAACCTTAGACAATACCATACCAGAAATAAAGCTCATCATCATTGTTATCATCAGCCTGTGTTAGTCCACGGCTGGACATAGGCCTCCCCAACGCACTCCTTCTCCATTAGACGGTTCTCGGACCGTATCACCGTGGGTGGCACGACTTTTTACATGGCCATCCGATGCATGGATAACTTACTTTTCAGGCAATTTGGGGACCAGCCCAAATTGTCCTAACCGACTAGGACAAATACTTACAAAAGTAGTTAAGTCTCCGAAGAATAGATTTAGAAGAAAATTTTCAAAGTTACGGACCACTTTAAAAATTTTCGTACTTTTATTAAGATCCAAAAATTTGCTCAAAATTAAAACTTTTGATGAATATGAGTTTTAAATCGAATTTTAAGCGAACAACATCTTGGCACGTAATATTTATGATGTAAGAATGAGGCAATTTGATATTTTATTCAGAATGAACGATGGACACGGGCACGATAAACATCGGCTATTAAAATGGTTTTTTCCTTTTACTATTGAATATTTATAACTTTGGCTATCTGTAATTTTAGAAAAAAGGATTAATATAAAAGCCTTTTCGTTACAAAAACCATTTGTCAATAAATGTCAGTAACTTCAAAGTACTAGCAAAAATATGTGTAATGCTTCCTAAAAACTTTTAAGAGACTTCTAAATATATGTATATTTTTCAAAAGGTATTGGTTCGAAGAAAGAGTACAAAGAGAATTCGCTAAGGAAGCCTTCTCATGTTTCTTTGATATTTTACTCAATCTTAGGATTATATAAATCGTAACAGCCAAAGAAAAAAATATTTAGTACGGTAGAGAACCAAATGTTACAGATTTTTTATAAAGAAAATATATTATATATATTATAAAGAAAAAAATGTGATAGACTTTTTTGTCTTACCAGATGGATGAGTTCGTAAGAAACAGTTAGTTGTGAATAGAAATAGAGAAGAAGTATTTCCATATAAGCGAAACAACGTCTATAACCTAATTATTAATAAAAACAAATAAAGTTTTATTTTTAATGGCACCAATTTCAAAGCTAAGCAGTGGTGGTGGAAAGCGGAGGTCGTAGGTTCGGATCCCGCGAGGCACCTTTGTGTTATCCTTGTTGTCTGGTTGGTTAGGACAATTTGGGCCGATCACCCAATTGTCTGAAGAGTAAGATGATCCATGCGTCGGATGGAAATGTAAAAAGTCGGTCCATCCACCAACCTTTTATTATTGAACATGTATAATTGCGTACATATCAGAAAGCATTAATATTTTTTAGTGATAAATAAATTGTTGATTGTTATCTACGGCCGTTTCATTTTCTGATAGATATAGTCGGAAATGAAATATTATTCGAAATCAATTATAATTCAGCATCAATAAGGATCGATCTTTAATCTTGTTTTGACAGGTATTACGAATCCAATCTTGTAAAGATTATATAAGTTTTCAATGGTAATATTATATATTATAATAGTATTCTCTATATAATTTATATTCTAATTTAAGATCACAGTCATGTTCTCTCTATTCTACTTTCAACATATTACCTAAACACAGCTGAACATAGTTCTAGTTAATAAAATATTATGTATAATGTAGACGTCAAGTTTAACTTTATTATTAATTTAATACTTTTATTATTAAATACATAATGTATATATATACAAATATAGCTATGATGTAATTCTTTCAATGACATGCAATTAAGTATTTATAATAGCTTAATAAGTATATGGTTAGAGTACTTCATGTATATTTTTTATTCTTATTATTTTAAATTTGTAGGATGTAGAACATTATCTTAAAATAAGAATAGAAATCTAAATTAATTTGGATTTATGTTTACTCTTTATTTAAATAATGAAAAACCTATGCTTATGCGTCCGCATGAATAATTTTTTCAGTGTTGTCATTGTTACACGCATAATCTGAATATAAATACTGTATCAGAGGATAATAAAATATTGTGTGGCACCTATATACTTGGAAACCGAAACCGATCGTTTAAGTTCTTATGTACAGCCTAGTCCTTGCACGGTTCCATGGTGTAATGGTTAGCACTCTGGACTTTGAATCCAGCGATCCGAGTTCAAATCTCGGTGGAACCTGTTCATCTTTTTGTTGATTCTTTAAAGTATATTTTACTAGCTGTTTCCCGCGACTTCTTCGGCATCGAATAATGAGTATTCGAATTTACAGCCATGGCCAAAAGTATTGGCGAACCTTCAAATTTCGCATGTGCGAAGTAAGTTTAAAAGATACACATGAGGCAATAAAACACTTGGATGCAACTAAATGTGAAAAATTCATGATTTTTTTACTTAACGATTTGTTTGTTACTATCGCTCGTTGTAGACACATCCAAGTATCTAGTGCGCGTTTCGTATTTTATTCCGTTAGTCCAAACTATCGTTTTAATATTCCAAAAACAAAAAAAATTGTTGGACCAACGTGTGCGGATACAGCTCCTGCATGAGCAAGGCAAATCCCTAGTGGAGATTTCAAAAACAGTGAAATATTCCCGTTAATCGTACAATTGCAATATGTAATTGTACGATTCGCTACTACTGGATCACACCTGAATAGGTTCATAACTGATCGTCTGTTGTTTAGAGAGTCACTAAAAATAGATTTCCTTACTTATACTTACTTATTACTTCAGAGCTCGTTGCTGTTAATATTGATCGATAAATATCTGCACGAAAAACTCGTCGAAGAATTCAAGTAGCTGGTTTGAAAGGTTGTAAAGCCAGAAGGCTTTCCGACTATAACAGAAACGATATGAATGGGCTCAAAAACACTAACATCTCATCGTAAAAGATTGGTCAAATGTTGTGTGGTCAGACGAATCAAACTTTGAGGTGAGTTAGACCGTAAAACACGGCGGCGGTAACGTCTGGTCTGGGGCTGTATGACTGACTCAGGAGTAGCAGATATGTTTGTACGCGAGAGCCGCATGAACTCTACAAAGTACATAAACGTGCTCGAATCTGCGTTGCTACTCTCATTTTCGGTCCTTTATGGTGACACTAACATGGATGGCGTCAAAATTCAACAAGACAACGCACCTTGTCGTAAATCCAGTCGTGGTTTCGGGAAATCGGCATTAAGCTTTTGGACTGGCCAGACCAGTTTCCGGTCTTGAACCCCATAAATTATTTATGGGGTTTATTGAAGCAAGATAGGCACCACACAATAAACAACAAAAAAAACCTTAAACGCTGCCTACGACTGGAATGGAATGCCATACCTCTTGAAGAATGTAAAAGTCTTTTGAGATCTATTCCAAAAACAATTTTTGCCGTGATTAACGCAAAGGAGGAACCAACTAAATGTTGATTTTTTAAAAATAATAGCTATATACGCTTATATAAAAAGTTTCATTTTATTCCAATTTTAGACCTTTCCGGAACTTAAAGATTTCCAGGGTGCTCATTACTTATGGTCATGGCTGTAGTGTACAGTTATATAAAAAATAACGAATTAATGGTTATATATCTAAAATTAGAAATCTAGTTTAAAGGCTTCAGTTTCAAGAATAACGAATGTCGATATAAACTTTCAACCCCCTATTCAACCCTTCCAACCATCTTTATTATCCAAAATAATAAGTAGCCAAATTTTATCAAAATCGGATCAACGGTTTAGACGGATGTATATCTATGGTCCTAATAGCCTAATATATAAAAAAAAAACCTTGTTTAAATCCTGATAACTTCAACCAATGACCTCTAATTTGTTATATACGTACTACCGTACAGGTTCTAATGTTTAAGCACATATTCACTCGTTAATTCACAAATAAATATTATTTTCGCGATACGTTTTTGTAAAAAGTTTTACGACAAAATAAAATTGTTATAATTCAGAGAAATATTTTTCTTCGTTGTTCTTAAAAAGCGTCAGGTTACGATTTTATGCTTGGTCTTAAGGAGCTTGTTAGCTAGTTAGGTCAATTTACATGACACTTTTTTTTATAAACGATCTTTATAATAGCGTGATAAGTTTTTTATTCTAGTAATAATTAATAAATTTCGCTAGTTTGTTGGTTTATATATTAAAATTAGAACTGTTACTTAAACTTATATGAAATTCGGAAAATATTTGTTTTAGTTTGCTAAAGTTACAGTTTTTGGTATACATTGCAAAATGTCAATTTTGAAAAATTGGAAAAATTTCCTTGCGTCGAAATCTAATCATAAGAAAACAAATAACGACTTTTTTTATCGATAAATAGGAAATTGCAAGTTTTCACTTAGTGAAAAAAATTTATGTATACGGAAAATGGTTAATTCTTTAAAATTTTATCCCTTAACCTAACGATACTTTTATACCTACAAAGCCCTGTCTCATATTTATGTTAAACTTGTGAATCTGCTTCACAGTAACAAAGAATTAATAAATCTAAAAGAACATACTGTAACATAATTAACATAATGTTTGTAATATATAATTAGGTACATGATCATCCACACACTGTGATAAATGCACTGTTGGACATATGCCTCCCCTCATGTACGCCATCGCAATTTGGGTGTTCTCGGACCGTATCCCACCACGCTGGTCCTATGCGGGTTGGTGGGCGGACCAACTTTTTACATGCCCATCAGACGCATGGATGATATTACTTTTCAGACACTGAGTGACTGGCCCGAATTAACCTACGTAACTAGGAAACAACAAAGAAAATTTGTTGAGTTCCCGCAGTTTTCTAAAGTACACGCCCATACGACTAGGGTGCCGGGGCAATAATATAATTACATAAGATAGTTTATTTTGCAGTATAAATCACGTTCAACAAGTTTGGATGTTAGTTTACATTCACGAATATTTCTAAATGTTTTCCTATATCACTTTTGGAAGCATTAGATATACAATAAATATAAAATATTTAATTACTCCTATTGTTTGCGCGAATATTATAAATTATTAAATAAAATGACTTAGTACATACATTTACATTTTAGTACTAGTGGTCACGGGGTGGTAGTCTACCCCGTGACCACGGCCACTAGAAAGTGTTCGAAACGTCGGGAATTTAAAATGTAAAAATAAACGCGATAAAATCCGTAAAGTCATTTTATTTAGTAATATAAAATATTTATTTAAAATTTATTTTTAGGCCCCGCATAACAATAGAATGCACGCTCTATAAAATATGTTAAAAATATCGGTGTTTAGTTTGATAGTCATGAAAGTTATAAACCTTTAATAACGTAATTATACGAACAAAATGGTATAGGAGCCGAAAACAACGAAGACATAAAGCATAAATATTTTACAGCCCGACAAGCGCAAATAATTACATTTATCTGTTATTTATAATATATTTGTTTTAGTTGTTGCCAAAAGATCAAATATATCTAAAATTTCGATCAGTTATCATTTGAAAAAATTGGAACACAGAAATGTTTACCAGAAAACATAAACTATATATTTTTCTTTTTTTAAACAAGAAAACGTCATTTAATACGTAAGCAATGACTTATGTTTAAATATGTTTTCACTTTGTGATGACCTATGTAAAATAAACTTAATGTAAGCTTTTCGTACTAAGAACCTTGTTTAGAAATTTTAAATTAGTTTTGTACATTTACCCACATCACGATTTGAATTATAAACGTCGAATAAATCTCACGCGCTACAATAAATCTTGCTTAAGAGTTCCTGTTGCCGAAAGAGTCGACTTTTAATAAAATACTTCAAACTTTAAAAGTTATGTTCAGAATTTTTTATGTATAAAAAAAGCAAATTCATGTTCTTACCTATTTTTTTTATTAAATATTGATAAGTAGGTGACAAATTTTTATAGGTTGTAATAATAAATACAAATACATCTTTAAGCCATGAAAAAATTATATTCGAATATACGTTGTGTTTTATAAAAAAAACGGAATACAGACAGAATATAAGTATATAATATATAAATATTTCAAAGTAATAGTTCGATTAAAGGACTTTTTTATTTTTTTAATCCGAAAGAGCACTAATTCTTACTTACTCCTTTCCGCTCCAGTATAAAGTGAGTAAGCTTCGTTACCTGAATGAGTATAATAAATCAAAACGAACCCCACGGCCATTTTAAGATAAAATATTTGTGCCACAGTGCTCTGTAATAAAAGGTTGACGACTTCTGACTAGAGCAAGTGGTTGGTTTTACCAGATGCTTGTTTTAGAACAAATCTCCAGAGGTTTTCTTCAATTAATTTTGCTTCGTTTCTGTACTATTTAAGATATTTATATGTCATTTGAAAAACTGAACCCCTTATTTGCTTCATACTTCGTAGAACAACATATCATTGGTTTTTATTTAAGATCGCCAAGTCACATTTTGCATCTTATGAAAATATATATTTTTTTTAATACATCTAATATTAATTGCAACATTAAAACTAAGAAGAAACAAAAATCAACATTTTATTATCAATCTCGAGTTGCGACGATTTCTTAGAATGTTGATTAATGATACCGAAAGACGCTTTTCTCAAAGGCGTCTGAAAATGAGATCATTGAGGTAAGGCCACTAATAGCAGTTGGGGTCAACAGCTTTTAGTCCGAAAGGTTGCTCAATTACTCTTCACCCACGTTTATTTTCAACCGTAGATGTTTTCCGAGTTACTGTATTTACAATATATATTAAAATATATAACAAATAATCTAGCATTTTAAAATTATCCGTAAACATCAACGCATTTGATATACTTTACAAAATGTCATCTTCATCATCATCATCAGCATGTGTTAGTCCACTGATAGACATAGGCTCCCATTAATGCATGCCTTCTCCATTAGTGGGACCGAAACCCACCACGCTGGGCCAATGCGGGTGGACCAACGTAATCGACCCAAATTGTCCTAATTAACCAGAAATCAACGATAACACTAAGCTGTTTTCCCCGCAAGATTGAACCCACGACCACCGATTTATAAAGCAAGGGTCAATACCGCTAGAACAAAGAGACGTCTTACTACAACATGTAGCACTCATATATAAAAGGGTATTTTATAAATAACTTATGATACACGTATTACATTAGACGAATGAAAAGTTTTTAAGTATGTACTTTATAAATTATGATACACCAACTGACTGAACAGCTTTTATAACAGGCAATAGCTTTTGTAAATGCGACGTATATTATATGAAAGCATTTTAAAACGGACTTTTGTAGCTCAGATTTATAAAGCGTTCATTCCGAACATAAAACCTCATAATGAAGGACATTGAAGCCACAGAAATGCAGATTAATTTTAAGTCACCTATTCTGCTGTCTCAATTCAATTGCACGTAATAATATTTAATTTTTTTTATAACTTAAAATATATCTTTATTCTTCTATTCTGTTTTTCTAATGAATTTTCCCGTAATCATAACAATTGGAAAAGCCCTCCTCTGACATGTCGTTTATTTTTTTAGGGCCTTCTGCGATTCGGATTGTTTGTTTGTTGTTGCAAAAGTTGAACGGTCTATTTAGTTTGCTGCATAAATAAAAGTTACAAGGAATTATTCAGGCAAATACATAAGGTAAGTATGGTAATGATCGCGCGAAAGCAAAAGCAAAAACTAATAGCATTCTTTAATAGCAGTTTTCAACGACATAGGGTCTCTTTTTGTAAATAGCATCACACAACGTTGGTGACGATAACTCAAAAGACTTTTTGTTGTTGATGTTTGGAGGCTTGGAAGAAAATTCGTAATGTCAACACTCGACACCACGCAACTGAAAGAAAACAATTTAATGCAAGCTTGACACCATAATGTTCTTAACACTTTGGCGGCAAAACATAAACTTTTTTTTAGACACTGACTGATCTTCTTATGTTTTTATCGTTTTTGCAGCTAAAATATTATTACGCACAAAAATCAATGCATTTTCTATGTTTATTATATTAAAATATAGAAATTTATTATATTAAACCGCAAAAATTATATTTTCGTATCTTTAAAATGAACCGTAACTCAAACATTACTAAATATTTTTACGTGAAATTAGACTTCACTAGCATAAAGTTCCTACAAGCCGATTACAACTTATGCGGCCGATATACATAAGCTTTCAGCCATATACGCAGGAGATATTTTAATTCTCAAGTTTAATTGAAATCACAGATGAACTTAATTTTTTTTTCATAGTCCTTAATGGATTGAGATTAGACACCTAACTGACGGCTTACACGCGCATCCGACGCACGCATCATCTTATTTTTCAGACAATTGGGTGATCGGCCCAAATTGCCCTAACCAACTAGGAAACAACAATGAAAATTTGTTTGCGTCCCGCAGGATTCGAACCACGACATTCGACACTATTATTGTGGACCTTTTCAATAATTTCACTTTATAGTTAATTTTATGTCGTGAAAAAGAAAATGTATAAATTGCAGATAACCATAACTACTTCCGATTGCCAAGGATATAAAATGAATACGGTTTAGATCTGCTTCATGATTAGAAAACTTTAATGTTATGCTGCAAAATTAACGATTAACAAACAGTCTGTAATTAATTTATTTTAGTTTAACAACTCCAGTGACTATTAAGCCCGACAGCAGTATATCACGTGTTTAAATAGCAAAGCAAAGAATGATAAAGTTTATATGATGCTAAAGACCCATGCTATTGAATAATATTTTGGAACTAATCTAGTGAGGGAAAAAAACTAACAAGTTGAAGGTCCTTGCTGGAAATTAATTTTCCATTAAGTACTATCTAATATTGAAATAGTTATTTGTACCTAACAGTTTCATTTGTTTTTTATGATTTGGCACAATTTTTATTTGTTGCGATCGATATATTCACTACAAAATAAAAAAAGAACAAAAAAAGAAGGAACAGGTACATATTTTTTTGGTTTTTAATATTATACCAACGGTTTTATAAATGTAGTTGCTTAGAAAAGCAAATAGAAGAAAATAGTTTTAGTGGCATTTACTTTAGAGGTTGAGACCAACAACTTTCTTAATAATTTTGTATTTTATTGAATGTCTGATAAGACTACTTGTACAAATCACGAAGTTTACAAGCCGGTGGTTCTTTATTAGTATAGGCCATCTTCTTAAACTCTTTATTATTTATATTTATAATGGTTTTCCGAAAATACCACACTAATATAATTTCTACATAACCGAAAAATGTGGGCAAAAACTAATGCGACATAACTTTCAGACAAAATAATTCTGACCTAGATAACTAAATGATAACATAATATTCAGATATCTGCACCCACCACAAATTATTTTTTTTTTTACATTTTGCCGTTTTGTAATAATTTCCGTTTCTCAGTAAAATTAACAAACTATACTTCATTAGAATTTGGTGGCACTGTAATCATTACATACATTTAAAACGGATAGTCCGTTTCCATTTACTATATATTAGAATAGTTATATACAATTTATTAAGAATTCATTCGTAGGTCTGGTAAAAATTACTGAAACCGTGGTTATTTCAATTGACAAATCAAGTTAGTAAAAATAAATAACTACTTTATTGCTTGAAAAATCGATTTATTCCGTACTTGAACTCAACTCATGACATTTTTATAATGCGCTTATTTTGTATTATTCAACTTCTTCTCTCTTTCAACGTCACATTTTCATAAATAAATTACTTTTCAAATTTTTTTAAAAGAAAACTAAGTAATTAACAATACATCAAAATTTTAAAGCAAATTCAATGAATCGTTTGTATTTGAAACTAGAAGTTTATTTAAAGTCTGTCCTACAAAAATAAAACGAAATGTCATCGATCTTATATAAATCTGTGTGCAACGGAATCAAAGTCGTTTTTATGTAAGCTACTTAAAGTTAATCGCCATTTGCTAGACGGATGAGGTAATTCGAAACTAACATTGGTCAATAAAGGAGAGATCTTACTTTAATATATATCTAAATTGCATACATATGTAAAGTAAGAAATTTTTTTTCATATTATAACATACTGAAAGAAATAAACGAATATATTTACAGAATATTTTTAAAAGCTGTAATACAATAATTCTTTTTTATTTGTTATTAAACTTGATACTTACTTTTGCTGAATTCTTATGGACCATCTTTTTGTAGAGCCACAAATTGAAAAAAAAGTAAGTTTCTAATATCCGTCTTCTTTCAATAACTCCCATCCAGGAACATTTCGAGATTTATCTACTATAAATTTAGAGCTTTATGCAAGGTCAGGACGGCCGAGCAGTCTAAGGCGCTGCGTTCAGGTCGCAGTCCACTTCTGTGGGCGTGGGTTCGAATCCCACTTCTGACATTTGTTTTGAGTTAGACAAGTTTTGTTATTCTTGATAGCGTTTTTAATTTAAAACAGATATTATAGATACTAAAATTAGATTGAATTAAAATATTGTTGATTGGACAATTTGAGAAAATTTCATTATTTAAACCTTGATCTATTATTCAATGGAAACAAATAATTGATCAATGGATGTAAGAAACCTATCATGAATGTGAAAATATTAAGGAAGTTTTAAATTTCTATAACTATAAAATGAGCATTATTGTAAAAATTATATCACGTTTTAAGGTTTAGGACTCATATTTTACAATTATTTTATAAAGAAATAATTACAGTTCCAGACTCGTTTATTACAAGAAGAGAAGTAAAAAAATGTAAAAGACATTTTGTTACTTATGAAATTGAATATGGAATATTTTTGTAGGTCAAAGAATAAATCATCAACATCAGTAGGTTTATCTAAAGATGTTGAGACTAGTGGTCAAAACGTTTATGTTTCTTTTCATGCTGAAATTTTAGAAAAGAAATAATTTTGACTAGAATCAATTTCCTGTTAAATGTTTAACTACTGATAGGTTAAGACTACTAAGCCGAATCAGAATACTTAGTCTCTAAAGGGACTTGTTAGGCCATTTACGTGCTTGCTTTACATTATCGCATCATAAAATAATTAGGTTTATATTATGAGGAGGTTATATCTTCATTTTGTTCCACTTATCTTATATTGCTAAATAAAATTGAATTAAAATTAAAATGTATAAAAACGTAGCTGCTGTTTTAGTTTACTATTTTGTTGTTACTACTAAATGTATCAAAAAATAATTATCACTATTATACATTGCGGGTTTGCCGTAGTAGAATACTTTAATTGAGTAGCTAATTGGGGATGAATAGCGTAAAGTTAAAATATTATAAATTGCAGGTAGGCTCGTTATGTGGTTCAAGTTACTAGTGTCAGTATTATATAACATGAAGAAACGTTAATTGTGTAGCGATTAATTTAATGCCAATATTGAGTATAAAATAAAGACAATATTTTAATAAACCACATCGGGTTATATTAATCTTTATGGTTAAAACTATTAGCCGCATCACTTAGTCATCTGCACAGTTAAATTTTATCAAACCACTTAGATGCATATTATTGTTTAGAATTTCATTAAAATCGTAGGAGAATTATCTAGTATCTTTTAATTAAACACATGACTTGATACTATTCTTTTCAAAAAATTGAAATTCCAAAATCATGATAACTTTGATTCTTATATAGAAATATTTTGGCAAAGTCTATTCGTCCTTAACCTTCGGTCTAATTAATAATTCACGGTCCAGGTGACTTTAAAAGTTAGTGTATTTTTATTACATGCACATGCATCTGATCTAATTATAAAATATTACCTTGGTGTCACCCGGAAATTAAAGTAACATAAAAAAGTTGCGATAAAGTTAGTTCTATGTTATAAATTTAAGTGAATTATGTTACTTAATTATTTAAAAAGCGTTTTTGCAATACTTTAGGCTTTTAAATGCTGCTCTTTGCAATTTAAAAATATTATGCTAGAGACCAAACTCTTAAAACGGAAGACATATAAAACAAATTTTGAAAAACAACCTCAAATTTACTTCAATAACGAAGACTCCGCCGAATATTAGAGTGGTTAAGAAGATATCCAGAGACAATCATGATCATCATCATCAGCCTGTGATAGTCCACTGCTGGACGTTGGCCTTCTCTAATACACCCCTATCCATTAGGGCGTTATGGACCGTATCCCACCACGCTGATCAAATGCGGATTGGTGGGTGGACCGACTTTTTACATGCCCATCCGACGCATGGATCATCTGACTTTTCAGACAATTGGGTAATCAGCCCTAATTTCCCTAACCAACTAGGAAACATTAATGAAAATTTGTTTAGTCCCCGCAAGATACGAACCCACGACCTCCGGCTTCTACAGCACACGCCCATGCTAGGCTACGGAGGTAGCCTTCTACTTTAGGGGGTTTCAAGTCAGTGTGCATCTAGCATCGGAGCCGACTGGAAAAGCCCGCTCGACCCACCCTGCTAACTGTGCTGTCTGCCTGGCCCAACTGTGGCCACGCTCTCACCCCCGACGCCGTCAAGTGGCAAGAAGAACAGTTTTAGTGCAGTGACAACAGTGTCAGTGTACTAGTGTAAAAGTGTCGACGCATTATGCGTATCATGCCCATACCTCTAGTCTACGGAGGCAGTTACAATACCATACCAGAAATAAAACTCAGCATCATTATCATAATCATCAGCCCGTGTTAGTCCACTGCTGGACTAGGTTTCCTAACACACGCTTCTTATGTCTTATGTATTCGAAGTTATGCTTCTAGACCTGTGTCTGTGTGAAGCTTCATCTATTACTGAGTTCGGAGTATTGCGAGAAATGGCCACACGCATTTAGGATGCGTGGGTTGATTTTGAAGAAGTCGCTTAAGGATCATCGACGTTCGGTATACGGACCGAGGCGCCGATGTTCGGTCGACTGTCTAATCGATTGCTGGGGGCGGTGAGAACCGCCCTGGAACGCGGGTGTATCTCGTGTACGCGGTGTGTTGGTCTCGCCGTGCTCTTGAGCGAGGTATACCTAAAAGTGTGTGTGTGTTATCCCTACTTGTGTGTGTAGTATCGTGTGGCGGGACCCTTGTAGGGTCCAGAATTCTTAAGCCCCCTACTTCATCTCGGTCTAAGAGTATATTACGGGACGACGTTTCCTACTAGAGGCATCTGGGTCTGCGTGATAATTTGCAGCGCTTACCATCAGAGGGTTATTTTGCGTATCTATTCTTTCATAGAATTTTATTAATAATGTTTTAAATGAGCGCGTAATGTCGGCATCTTGCAATCGCTGTGCAAGTCGACATTTCTTTGATAAGCTCTGCTCCAGTGGCTCGTCGTAAAATTTATTTTGCACCACCTGTAGTTGATTTAAGTGGTGGGAGGATATGTGGCAAAGATTGGCGATATGCCATTATCGGCCGTAAGCAAGCTTTATATAATAAAAGTTTTTAATTAAGAGGCATTTTGCTATTTGTGTTTGTAAGATAGAAGCGACGATGCGAGACATAAGCGGCTTTTCTTCTAACCTCTTTGACGTGGCCTTTAAACTCATGTTACTGTCAAAAGTAACAACTAAATATTTGGCTTTCTTCTTCCAGGAGATCGGTTTGCCGTAGAGGCTCAATTGCCCGAGTGTATGCCTACATCGAGCATTGTGTGCAGTTTTTTTGGAACGGACGTGTGGTAGGACGAGTGAGGTCAGCTCTGGTAGAAAACCGATTAAAGTATATTGCTACACTTTTTCGGGATTCACTCAATCCTCCATTTGCGAAACCAATCGCCTAGGGGATGGTGAGGAAGAGAAGTAATAGAGGCGGTGTCGTCTGCGAAAAGCGCAAGGTTAACATTAGAGCTTTTGGGATATCGCTAGTATATAGCGTGAATAACAGAGAGAAAGAACGGAACCTGGTGGCACGCCCGCTAGCAGGAGCGTCTGGTTGAGAGGGTGCCTCTACTCCATATCGAAAAGAGCGATTCGAAAGGTAGGCTTGTGATGTGCACAAGCCTGTCAGGCATATAGACATATAAGAGTACAACTTGTAGAGTAAGCCGTTCTGCCAGATTTTATCGAATGCCTTTGCGATATCGAGCAGAACAGCCCCGTGTAATGGGATCTAAGGCCTGACTTTGTTTTATTTAGGCCCGTCAAAATGTATTCTGTGAGGCGATAAACCTGGTCGGAACAGGAGTGTTCAGGACGGAACCCGAATTGTTCGCCTGGTAGGAGGCCATTAGTGAAAACGTAATCCTTTAGCCTTGACCAGATTATGCGTTCATACAATTTCCCCATACAGTTGAGGAGACTGATTGGACGATAACTCGTTGGTTGGTTTAGTGGCTCACGCGGCTTTGGTATGCCGGTAAAATGGGCTCCTTCCATTCGTCAGGGAAGGAACAGGTGGCTAGAAATACATTGAAAATGCTCGCTAGTAGACAAATAATCTGGCCCGGTAAAAGTTTTAATGCCTTATTACTAATACGGTCTGGGCCAGGTGCCGATCGGGTTTAAGACCCTAATAATATCTTTGACCTCCTCCGGGTCACTACTTTAAGCGTTCGCCCTCTGGTGGTAAGACTGCCCTACAGCCGATTTCACGGTCTACCTCCGCAAGATGACACGTGTCGGTGTGTACGCGAGATGGCGTGCATTGTAACTCTAGTGTGTCCGCTAAGCATTCGGCTTTTTCAAAATCATCGAAGGCTAATAAACCACCATTAGGACGGGATAACGGCGGAATTGAATCGCGTGAACCTAACTTTAGATTTCGGGCATTGCCAGTAGGCAACATGGAAGGCTCTAATTCTTCCGTTAGGTTGTGCCACGAAGTTTTGCGGTGAGTTTTATGCGTTCTCTAACCTGAAGTTGTAAATATCTAAATAATGCGCGGTTTGTTTCGGACCGATATCTATCGTAAGCACGTTGCGCGGCATTTTTGTTCTTATCAGACATCGAATGTCGAAAGGCAGGCCAAAGTTCCGGTCGGCCTTAACTTTTACCATTCTCTCGGACTCTTCAATGGCCGATGAGATGTGCGACTTTATGTTGTTAATGGCATTATTTGCCTGATCTAGATTATAATCTACATCTGGGATGTTTTCACAATTCTGGGGTTTATTTCCTGAGTTTAACCTCAAGGCAATGCCAATCCACTACGGTTTTAGTCATTTGGACCGAACGGCGTCTTGGCCCAATTTACATAAAACCGGCCTGTGTCAGAATCTAATTCGTGTAGTGTCTCTATCGATACGACATCCTCCTCCTCCTCTTCTATCTGATGGATATCTAGTTGGGGTCTCGGGGGCTATTATATTAATGTTGAGTACCTCCTCGAGACCCTGCAATATTGTGCCATTTGAGTTGTTTCTGCTGTCGTTCCAGTCGCGGTGTTTGCAATTAAAATCGCCAGCGAGTAATATTGATGGACCCAGGCCGAAAAGCAGCTCAAGGTCTGATTGTAACATAGTTTTTAGCGGCGAGAGATACACTGAGGCAAGTACAAGCGGCTTATGGCCGGTAAGTGCGATCATGCACGCCGAAGCTTCTAAATTAAGTAAAGGCACTTCTATTGATGTTATGTGCAGGGATCTTTTATAATAAATTAGAGTACCGCCCATGGGAGCTAACAGTCTATCGTGTCTAATAATATTGTATCCGCTTATCTTGGGATCGCGTATTGCTGGTTTAAGATGAGTCTCTTGTACCAAAAATATGTCTATATTATAATCTTGTATGAATTTAGTGATTTCTGCCTTCTGATCTCTAAAACCGTTTGCGTTATAGCAAGAAACGACTAGTGAATGCGGTTTGGCCCTACCTATACGAGGAATTGCCATCTTTATCTACGGTAACCTACGGCCTTGTGTCTGTTACGTTTATTTAATTTTTAGATTGCCCATGGCCTGTAAGAGGCGCACATGCTGCGACAGTGCGTTCATTTTTTGGATGCCGTCTTTGGCGGCGCGGAGTTTATCGCAAAATACGCCTAATTCTACGATATCTATTTGTTGCATTACTAATAGGGCCAGTTTAATGTTATCCTCTAATTGAGTGTCATTACTGGACACCGCCTGTGAGACAATAGGCGTCGTTATCGGTAACGCCATTGTTTTTGCAGGTGCAACGATTTGCCCGCTGCCTGTCTGCGCTTCAGGTAATTTGTTTTTTAATGCGGCCGCATCTGTTTGGGATGGATTATTAATTTTAATTACCGGGGGCTTAACCCAGGCATTTTTGGTCGGCACCGATGCCGAAACAAAAGCAATATTTTTCGCACCCGTTTTGTATTTACTTAAACGATTCTCGGAAGGAGAATTTACTTTTAGAGGTTTAGGGGCTTTTTCGCAGCCCCTGTAACTTGCTGGGTGACCTTCTTTTTCGCAATTTACGCATGACGGAGGGTCTGTTGTATCCTTTGGACGCGGGCACTCCGGAGTGCTATGTTTACCAAAACATTTAACGCAACGCGGGTTCACATGGCAATTACGCGCGGTATGGCCGAAATTTTGGCAGTTATAACACTGCGCAACGATGCCTGTCTTGTAAGGAGATTCTATCCTGATCCCGGATAGACTGCAAATGGATTTAATATTGAATATAGCCTTACCTCGGGAGTAAGGTCTAATTCTAACATAAGAAGGTCCATGACGACCTTTGACCGCGGGTGGTGAAGCCTCCGCACAGTGTTCACGGATATCCTGAGATAGGATATCGGCCTTTACGGATTCGATATCCACCTCTTTAGGGATACCACGTGCAACACACGTAATTTACGATCCTCTGGGAGGCATAAGTGTGAAATTGAATGCGGCTATTCCGCAGAAAGTGTGTGAGTTCACGAAAGTCGTCTACCGTGCTGACGTTTACGCGGATCCCTAGTCGCGTATCTTTAGACCTGACATCATAATATTTATTTTGTTCATGAATTTATTTACTTGCGCCCAGCTCGCTTTTCGTGGATGACAATTGGCGGTGGGGCTTTGGCCTTACGTTCGAGCCATATAAATGTTCGAGGTTTCAACCTGCTCGGTAGCGGGCCTCGACCTAATTTTGAGTTGGTGAGGAGAAGCGCGGTATTCTTCGCGGTTTACAGCGGCGGGGCGTTTTGCCCTTTTACGTGAAACAACGGTTTCCAAACCGTCGTCATCTATTTCGTCACGGACGCGTTTGTCCGCCTTAGTAGGGTCGATATCCATGAGTAAGTTCTCCGATTCCGAGTCGGAGATATTTTCTAGGCGATAATCTGCACCAGTGGTAGATAGTGTCGGAGCAGGGTCATAAGTCGGCACGTCTAGGTCAGTAGTGGCGGGCGCGGGGGCCGCGGGCTGCATGGCGTTTTGCAGGTGTGCCTTAAAGTTCTTATACTTTTGGTTAATTTCTGTGAATATGTCGGGCATGTCGTGCGCATATACTCCTCTAGGGAGACGTCCATGATTTTCTAGGCCTTCGGGGGTGATCCCCTCCGGCGTGTGTAACGAATCTAGTCCTCCCCACCTGTGTGGGGAGGTGTGTACCTGCTTTTAAGACTATGTGAACACTTTAAGAGCGCTAGGTGTGTACCTAGCTGCCCCCTGTTGAGGCAAGCAAAGTAAAATGAAATAAAATATTGTGTGTAAAGTGTATAAAAACTTACGTGACTGGAGCCTGCCTAGGAGCACTCACACACTACCACTATTAGAGTCGCACGATATCACAGCACTAATTTGCTGGGTAATATTTTCATGCGGAGCGCACGAAGATACGTCCGTTCCGGGCGGCTGCTCGAAGCGAACTGGTAACACACGCCTATTCCATCAGGGTTTTTAAACCGCACGCTGGTCCGATGCAGGTTGTGAGTAGACCGACTTTTTTATAAAAAATATTTAAATTTATTTAGAAAAAAATTCAAAATTACAAATTTTGTGTCACACATAAATGTACACATATAATAAGCTAATAAATTACGGACCACTTTAAAAATTTACGTACCTTTCCTATGATCCAAAAATTGGTTTATAAGTAAAGCTTTTGGTGAATATGAGTTTCAAAAAGAATTTTTAATCAAGAAACATCTTGGCGCGTAATAATTTGCTGTAAAAATGTGGCAATGCAATATTACTTTTATATTTTATTTAGAATAAACGTTGGACACGGGTACGAAAATCGTTTGCTATTAAAATGGTGTTACATTTTTTTTGATTATTTCTCACTTTGGCCATCTGTAATTTTAGAAAAAATATTAAATTTAACAAGCTTTTTCGTTAAAAATTTATATTTTTCATTTCGAGTTTTCAAAGCTCGCTCTTCAATATATAAATCTCTGTACCTTTAAAGTACTAGCACAAATATGTGTAATGCTTCCTACAAACATTTTAAGAGACTTCCAAATATATTTTTCAAAAGGTATTGGTTCGAAGAAAGTGTACAAAGAAAATTGGCAAAGGAAGCCCTCTCATGTTTCTTTGATATTTAAGTCCATCTTACGATCATGTAAATCGTAACACTCAAAATAAATAAATATTTAGTACGGTTTTAAAAATTTATTCAGCCCACTTTAATAACTGATAAATGCATTATCTACAGTATTTTTTATTAAAATTTTTTATTAAATTTTTTACAGATGTATTACGAGGGGATTAGCTTTAAAAACGTTTGCGAAACTTTTCCTAGTGAATGCGACTTATACTGGCCGCAACAAACTTCGAAAAGAAAACCTGCAAATATTCAGCCAAAAAATAAGATTTTTTTCTTTCACTTCACTTCTACCACTTCTTACTTTTGTGGTGAGAAGAAGCTCAAATTCAGGATTCGGTACGACTTAATTAGGCATGATGGTTAAAGAGACAAAGTTTTCAATAAATGAAGACCGTGGCTATTTTGTAGACGTTGACAAGTCGTACTTTTTGGAGGGAAGAGTCCCTGGAATATGTGATTGGCCTTTAAAGTAAAGTATGTTATAAAATAATCACTTTAAAATAACTTATGAAATAGCGATTGACATTTAATCGAAAGCGCACACAACTAAACTATTAAAGAGCTAAGCCGAAGTATATTAAAAAACTAAATATATATATTATCTTCTATAAAAATCCACTTTTTAAATCTTACATCTATATAGTATCTCAATTTATTTATAAAAAACACGTAAACAAAATTGGAGTGTCCGTTTGTAAAATTAAAGTTACCGCTTTTGCATGAATACACATCACAGATACATAACCGGTACCGTTTGTCTGTTTGTCATAGCTAATGTCTGGAATTGCCAGTCCGATTTAGCAGAACACTTGACTGGATAGTTAATGTAATTTAGAGTAACTTAAGTTAGTTATTTTTTTCAGAAAAACAAATTAAACAGATTTATTGTAACATACGAAGAAACAAAATTAAATGACACCAACTTCAGAACTGAGCAGTGGAGGTGGTGTAAGCAGAGGTATTGGGTTCGGATCCCGCGGGAAAACGACTTGTTGTGTTATCGTTGTTCCTGGTTAGCTAGAACAATTTAGGCCGATCACCCAATTGTCTAAAGAGTAAGATGATCCATGCATCGGATGGGAATGTAAAAGTCGGTCCATCCACTAACCCGCATTGGGCCACCGCGGTGGGACACGGTCAAAAACCCCCAGAAGGCGTATATTAGGGTTTCTATGTCCAGCAGTGGGCTAAATCAGGCTTATGATGATGATAAAAATTCATTATATTAAATATGTATATTCGTGTACACTAGAAAGTATTATAATTTTGTAGTGATAAATAAACGGTTTATTGTTATCTACAGCCGTTTCATTTCCGATAGATGTAGTCGGAAATGAAATATTATTTGTAATCAATTAGATTTCAGCATCAATAGGAGTCGATCTCTAATCTTGTGACAGGTATTACGAATCCAATCTTGTAAAGTTTGTGGAAGTTTCCGATGGAAATATATTTCTCGATATAAATTATATCTTTATATAAGTTCATAATCAAGTTATAATTTTTTAATTGCATATATCTATAATTAGACACCTAGTTAAAAGACTTTATCTTCAACAATAACGAATTTCGATAAACTTTCAACCCCTATTCAACCCTTCCAACCATTTTTAGCGCGATGTAAGAAGTAGCCTGTGTCCTTTGTTGAAACCTATTCTACTTATGTACCAAATTTTATGAAAATCTGATCAACGGTAGAGACGGATATATATCTATCATCCTAATAGCTTAATATATAAAAAAATCTTGTTGTAATCTTCTTCAACCGATGACCTCTAATTTTTTATATACGTGCTACCTGGAGGTTATAATGTTTCAGAACATATTACCACGTAATTTCTGACTACGTGAGATATAGGACGTTACGTCTCCTATACCCAGTCCGAACGACGATAATCACGATCCAAAACACGATAGCGTTTTCACACTTCCACTTTACGGCAGAACAAGGCACCGCCTCTAACAATGAGATTACGAACACATTTGGATATTACTTTTATATTGACTAGTATTTGTTCCAAAAGTTTTATTATATCTTTTTAAATACGAATTATTATTTTATTATTAGTTCTCGTATAACAATGGATTGCATGCGCTATAAAATAAGTCAAATATATCGGTGTCTGGTTTGATAGTCACGAAAATTGTAAACCTTTAATAACTTAAATATACGAACAAAATGTTATAGGAGCCGCCAGCAACAAAGACGCAGCAAAGCATTCATATTTTACAGCCTGATCAGCGCGAATCTGTTATTTATATTTTCTTTCTAAACTAAAGGCTAACTAAAGCATGTTCTTGATTTTACCAGATGTTTGTTCTTGATCAAATCTCGAGAGGTTTTTTCAATAGTTTTCGCTTCGTTTCTGTACTATTTATGATAATAGATAATAAAAAAAACCGCTAAGTTACATTTTGCATCGCATAAAAAATAATAAATCATAACAACAAAATGTTGTTATTTTGAAATTTACATTTGAAATCAAAATTAAGAAGAAAACAAAATTATTTTATTATCATTCTCAAATTGCGACGATTTCTTAGAATGTTGATTAATGATACCGAAAGACGCTTTTATGGAAGGCGTCTGAAAAATGAGATGATTGAGGTGAGGCCGCTAATGGCAGTTGGGGTCAACAGCTTTTAGTCAAACCAAAAGGTTGCTCAATTACTCTTCACCCACGTTTTTTTCAACCGTGGACGTTTTCCGAGTTACTGGATTTATATTTTATTTAAAAAATACCAAACATAATCTAGCATTTTTAAATTATCCATATATAAGGGCAATCCGTAGTACTCGAATTATATTTTATTGGATATAAACACCAACACATTTGATATACTTTACATTATGTCATCATCATTATCATCAGACTGTGTTAGTACAGGCCTGACATACGCTTCCCTTAATGCACTCCTTCTCCATAAGGGTTTTTGGACCGTATCCTACCACGCTGGTTCAATGCGGGTTGGTGGTTTGACTGACTTTTAATACGCCCATCCGACGCATGGATCGTCTTACTTTTCTGACAATTGGGTGATAGATCCAAATTGTCCTAACCAACTAGAAAAAAACGATAACACAAAGTTCTTTCCGCGGATTCGAACCCACGACCTCCGGTTTATAAAGCAAGTGTAAATTCCGCTTGGCCACGTAGATGAGCACGGCATTGTTATTTTATGTAAAATAAATGAAACGCTGTAGGGAGATTAATGATAATAAATCTTTAAGCCTACTGATATTTATAATTCCAAAATGAAAATGTATAAATTGCATATTAACATACTACTTACACAAGGGACATAAAATGTTTACGGTTTAGATCTGCTTCATGATCAGTAAACTTTAATTTTATGCCGCACAAGTCAACAATTAACAATGAGTCTGTAATTAATTTATTCTAGTTTAAGAATTCTAGTGCAGCAGTATCTCATGTGTTTAAGCAGTATGTACATATATTGCAAAGCAAAGAATGATAAAATTTATATGGTGTCAAAGACCCATACAATGGAATTGTATTTTGAAACTATTTAAGTAAGGGTGAGAAAATTAAGAATTTGTATGTCTTTACAGGAAAAGACTAATATCTTTATTAATTTATAATTTATAAATACTAGTTGTCAGCTAGTTACTTTAACGGCGGAGGAAGAGTCTATGTTTTGTTTTTATTCTAAAATAATTGATTTTATAATCAGTTTTATGTATGGCTAAGATACTAAGGAAGTTAAGTAGAAAAATACATTTTTTTTTTGTTTGACGAGGACGTTTAACCAAAAAATTTTTTTGATAAATTTGTGACTTTTTGATATCCAGAAATAAGTATTTTTATAAATCATATAAATGTATATCATATAGCACATAAGTAGTTGGTTTACCTGATCTACATTTCAAACTATTCTTAATTAATCTTTGGTGCCACTGTAAACATTGTACACATTACAAAGGGAGCACATACTTTAATATATATTATAAAAACCTATAGTTAGCTACATTACAAGCGGTCAGGTGGAAATCAAATATACCTTGGATGTTCCAATGGTCAAATCAAATCATTTAAAGTGACTAAATGTATTTGTAAATAAAAAGTACTTAATACCATGGTCCGATTCACCGTTCACAATGGATTAGAAAAAGAAGTAAAGCAATTCAAGCGCTGTTCCATATAAGCTTTGAGTTTTTCTTCTTAATGCTTTGAAGTTACTAAAACTTACTTTAAAGATTTGAAAATTGATTTGTTCTGTATCTTAGCGTAACGCATGATATTTTTATTTTAGAGTTTACTTCTTATTATTAAATTTCATGTCCGTCCATCTTTTCTTAAATACATTATTGTACAAAGTTTTACTAAAGAAACATATTAAGGTAACGATACATAAAATTTAAATTCAATGAAACGTATGTATTTCAATGTAAAAGCTTTTTAGAGCCTGTCCTTCGAAAATATAATGAAAATGTCATCAACCTTTCATAAACCTCTGTGTCATTTTCATGTCATCGAAATTAGAGCTACTTAAAGTTGACTGCCTCCGTAGCCTAGTGGTATGGGCGTGTGCTTTAGAAACCGGAGGTCCGCTTCCCGCAGGATTCGAACCGTGGGTTCGCGGAACAAACAAATTTTCATTGTTGTTTCCTAGTTGGTTAGGCAATTTGGGCCGATCGCAAAATTGTCTGAAAAGTAAGATGATCCATGCGTCGGATGGGCATGTAAAAGTCGGTCCACCCACCAACCCGCATTGGACCAGCGTGGTGGATACGGTCCAAACCCCCTAATGGATAAGGGTGTATTAGGGGAGGCCTATGTCCAGCAGTGGACTAACAAAGGCTGATGATGATGATGAAAGTTAATCGGCATTTCCTACACGGATCAGGTAATTGCAGAATAACATTGATCTATAAACGAGAGACCTTACTTTAAAATAGATCGAACTTACAAACATATGTGATTATACTAAGAACTAAGTGTATTTTTTTTTCGTATTCATTTCTTATTACGTGTTCACTACGGTTATTACAGGAGCAATCATTAGGTGCCAAATCTAAAATCCCGTTATATAATGTGTCATAGGAAATTTTTGTTCACTGAATCTCTTCGAAAAAAGATTTATAAAACGTATGCACGGGTATTAGTTTATTTTGTCACGTCAAGTAGGAAAACATAAAGTAATTAAGTATTTTTATAGTCTATATATCGCAAAGACCATATCCTGTGTCCTGCGGAGATGAGATGTTAGCACTCTGGGTAATATTTAGAATTCAGATACTTTTTAATGGATAAAAATTCCATAAGCCGACTCATAGCTAGAAGAAAGAATTACGTAATCTTTCAATAACAGCTTACAATTAAATTTATTAGTATTTTATCGAATTTCGTTAATGTTTTGTTTCAAAATGGCGGCTTGACCCCCACCCCCACGCATAATGCACCACAGTGGTGTAATGAATTCCTTGATTCCTCAGCTATGCCAAGCTGTAATTAAATTTGTGATAAAGATGAAAGATCTATCTATATATATAAGCTGTAACATCAAACTTTGTCTTACGATTTTGTTATCATTTATTTTTTTTATTGCCTCCTACTGTGAAGCAATATTAAAGACGTATTCACATCAAAATATAAATATAGTAATTTTTTTAATTTTAAAAACATTCAATATTAAGAAAATTGTACAGTTTAAAATCATATGAACACTTTGTAAATACTAAAATTATTATGAAAATTGTGGAATCAACAAACACAGGACCATGAATATTTATGCACGTTACTAGGCTTGTCCACGAGAACGATATTCCAGAAGAAAAGTCCATAGTCTTGCATATTCATAACGGATCGTACTCCTTTCGTCAGTAAAATCCTTGTGAAAGCGTCTTTGGGGACTTTTATGTTATAGCCAATGGAATTTTATTTTCGAATTTAATTTGATTATTTCTTGGATTTCCACCGTGACCGGTCAGAAAAGAACACCATAGATTATAGAGAACTTGGTAAACGACGTTTTATATCTGACGTAACTAAATTCAAGGGAGACAAGCGGATATGTCTAAAGCTAATTTTTATTATACCATATCTTTAAAAAAAAGAATTCTGGTCATTAAACTACTGCATCTGTTATTTTAACATCTTTTATACGTTATAATGTTACTGGTATAATTGATTATACATTTATATAGGCTTTATAGTAAAAAACTACTAACGATTCAAGCACACAACAAAAAATTATGTCGAAATATTATAAAACCATTAACTCTCTTAACGTTGTACAGTTTGTAAACGTTGTGCAGTGTGTATATGCGAAGAGATGCAACATCTCAAAACGATCGGTAAGGTCAAAGTTGTTGGCTCGTTCCCTGCAGTATAATGAACCTGTTGTAATTGTGATGTAAGACCAGTCGTAGAGGCAGTTCCAAGCGGACTGGTGAAGCCTGCTTTGAATACACCCAGGAGGGTGCAATAGATGAAGAGCAGCAGGCATGCTACCATCCCAGTCCTCTGCAGCTGAGGAGGAATCACAGTGGAAGAGGAGGGTTCGTATTTCATAGGCCACTCTGCCTATCCTCCGCGACACGGTGGGGCTGCCCGGCTAGTACAGTGTGTAGGGTCTGGGGAGAAGAAGAATTTCAACATGGTGTCGTCGACCTTTCCACATCCTTCGGCAGAAACGGTGCTTGCAAGTGCCAACATGTAAGCCACCGTTGGAGGCTGGGAGACTTCTTGTTCCCATATACCGTGAATGACGGAGTCGAAGTCTGCAGTCCAAATATAGGGTCCGAGACGAAGAACACGTGAGTTCCGACGTGACATGAGGTAAAGCTGGCTGTAGGCCAGAGAGGCAGCCGCCTCGGTAGCTAGCGCTGGTGGGTTGCCTTCGCAACCCACCAGCGCTGCTGCCGCATTGCAATAGTTACTGTGACCGGAACGTGCATGAACATTTCTTTAGTGCAAATAACCTAAAACACCACAGCAGTGCTCAGTTTGCACCTAACAAGTATTTAAAATCTGTTTTTAAATATGTCATCTAAGATGTGATATGTCTGTATCTCAATGTAGATTAGCATAGAATTAACGCAAAAAATCCGAAATTTATGTTTCAATAATTTTGTGACTGGTTGACCAACTGATATAAGATACTACATCTTTATACTTTGTCAATATGTTTGTGAGGTAAGTAACAACGTTTTAACAAATATTTAAATTTAAATATCAACTATTTTCAAATATTATGAGGACTAAAATATTATCTTTTTATGCTTAAAAGATGTTATGATAATTAAAGACGATTTGATTGCTGTAGGACGACTGTTTTAACAATAGCTTATCAAAAAACCTGCAATGAATTCTGGTTTTTGTTTTCTTGAGAATATTTAGTGATGTTTCAGAATACAACAACATTTATTATAAATCAAATTATTAAGGTGTAATAATCTTAAATGATTGAATAACGAGTATAACCGCTCTTACAAGATTTTACTTAGATTAATATCAAAAGCTTCATAAGTTATGATAGTGTTTGAGAGGTGATAGATGTCAACAATAAATAAAGTGGACAGGACTGGAAATTGTTTATGGTTAACTAGCTTTTTTGTTAATAAATCATGCTTTAACAGCTTTGACGGATCTTATTGTCTAACATTTCAGAATGGTTTATAGAAAATTAAAAATAATTTACTGCTTTAAGAAGTTGTTATTTTGGCGCGAAAGTTTCGCAAAGCTTTATTACTTTTACATTTGTTCTAAAACAATATGGTTTTTGTTCATATTATAAGAAACTGAGAGAAGGGAATGAATATGTATACAGAATATTTTTATTGGTATACAATGATTTTATTTTCATTAGTTATCAAACTTTATACTTACTTTTGCTGAATTCTTAAGGACCATATTTCTGTAGAACTACAAATTGAAAAAGAAGTGAAGTACTAATATTCTTCTTCTTCCAAAATATTCCATGTTTCGAGATTTATCTACTATAAATTTAGAGCTTTATACAAGGTCAGGATGGCCGAGCGGTCTAAGGCGCTGCGTTCAGGTCGCAGTCCACTTCTGTGGGCGTGGGTTCGAATCCCACTTCTGACATTTTTTTGAGATCGATAATTTTGTTATTCATGATGATGTATTATTATATTAATATAAAACAGTTGTTATAGCTTTTGTTTTGATAAAGCGTTTATTATAAAATGTTAGTTATAAAATAGAAGACATGAAGGTAATTTTTATATTATTTAAACCTTTGTCTATTGTTCAATGGATGTAAAAAACCCATCCTAAATGTGACAATGTAAAGGAAGTTTTAAATTTCGATCGAATTGTAAAAATTTACATTACATTTCATTCTTTTTACTCATAAAGTTTAGGGCGCATATTTGTTAATTAATTTATGAAAAATTAACTACAGTTTCAGGCTAATTTACTACAAGAAGCTTAGTAAAATATATGCAAGAAATTTTGTAACTTATGAAATTAAAACCGGAGAATTATTGGAGGTCAAAGGATATATCATCAAAGTCATTAGGTTAATCTAAAGTTGTTGAGACAAGTGGTGAAAACGCTTTTGTTTTTTTTATGCTGAAAATTTTAGTAAAGAAATAATTTAGACTAGAATCAATTTCCTCTTACTTGATTAAATAGTGATAAGTTGAGTATATTAAGACGAATCAGAATACTTAGTCTCGAAAGGGACTTGTTAGGTCTATTCAGGTGTTTGCTTAATATTATCGCAACATAAAATGATTAGGTTTATATTATGAGATATTAAATCTCCATATTTCTTCAATTTATATATATTTATATAAAATGTGGTTTATTATTTGGTATTATATTTATTTTTTTAAATATAAATGAATGCTTTAGGCAATTTATCACTGTGCACCCACATTATTATCTTTGCACCACCCAAAGGTTGCCTGATAAACATTGCCATCGGTATTACGCCCGCCTTTGTACATGATTTGTGCATAAATAAATATAATGCTTTTTCGTAAAGCAAATTAGTATTTTCTCATTACAAAATTTCAAAGCTCTCTGTTCAATCATTAAATCTCTGTACTTCAAAGTACTAGTAAAAACGTGTAATGCTTCCTACAAAAATATTAAGAGACGTCCAAATATAATTTTTTCAAAAGGTATTGGTTCGAAGAAAGTGTACAAAGCGAGTTGGCAAAGGAAACCTTCTCATGTTTCTTTGATATTCAACTTCATCTTAAGATCATTATTATGATTTATACGTAACACCCAAAATAAATAAATATTTAGTACGGTATTAAAACCTTATTAAGAAAGAAGTTAATTAAAAACTTAATATACGGGATTAACTGATACATGCCTTATTTATGTTTCTTTTTCAAAGTGATTTTTTTTCATTCAGCTTTTTATAAATATATGGGAATTACCCTGGCTGGCACAATATTTTAAAAGTAAACACCTGCAAAAGTTCAGACTAAAAATAAAACAGAAATTTTAACTTTTACCATTATTAAAGCGTAATTACTTCCTAATTTTATGGTTAGTACTTACTTCTGAATATGAAAAGATGCTTAAGGGGACTAACTTTTTGATAAATGAAGACTGCGGCCATTTCGTAGACGTTGACAAGTCTTATTATTTGGAGGAAAACGTTGCTAAAATATATGTCTGGTCTTTAAAATATATTATAAAGTAAGTACTTTTTAAAAGAACTTATTAAACGGGCCTAAGCTCTTAAAAAATATATTTTTATGTGAATATAATACAATTTAATGAGCTTAGCCGAACTGAATAAAAAAAATATATATTATCCTCTGTAAAAAGCGTCTTTTTAATTCTTACAACTATATAGTAACCTAATTTATCTATAAATAAAACACGTAAATAAAATTGGAATGTCTGTTTGTAACATTAAAGTAACTGTTTTTGCATGTATTAAAGTAACTGAATAAATAGACATGGCAAATATATAACCGGTACATATAAGAAAACATTTCTATGTATAATTTTTGTCCGTCCGTTTGGTTGTTATAGCTAATCTCTGGAATTGCCAGTTTGATTTAGCAGGGAATTTGACTGGATAATTAATGTCATTTAAAGTAACTTAAGCTACTTTTTTGTCAGAACAACAAATCCAACAGATTTTTTATAACCTATGCCGAAAAAAATGTAATAGATTTTTTTTGTCTTACCAGACGGATGAGTTTTTAAGTTTGTTGTTAATATAATTGGAGAAGGCATAATTCTATATAAGCAAAACAACGTCTAAATTATTTATTCAGTTCTCTCCGTGCAGCCGTCCGGAACGGACGTATCTTCGTGCGCTCCCGCATGGAAATAGTACCCCAGCAAATTAGTGCTGTGTCGTCGTGCGACTTTAATAGTGTTAGTTTAGTGAGTGCTTCTAGGTTCTAGTCACGAAAGTTTATTATACACTTTACACGCAATTTTTTATTTCATTTTACTTTTGCTTGCCTCAACAGGGGGCAGCTAGGTACACACCTAGCGCTTTTAAAGTGCTCACATAGTCTTAAAAACAGGCACACACCACCCCACACAGTTGGGGAGGACTAGATTTGTTACACACGCCGGAGGGGATCGCTCCCGAAGGCCTTAAACATGGACGTCTCCATAGAGGACTATATGCATACGACATGCCCCGACATATTCGCAGAAATAAACAATAAGTATAAGAACTTCAAGGCACACCTTCAAAACGCCATGCAGCCCGCGGCCCCCGCGCCTGCTACTACTGACCTAGACGTGCCAACCCTGCTCCGACACTATCTACCTCTGCCACAGATTGTTGCCTATAAAATATCTCTGACTAGGAATCGGAGAACTTATTTATGGACATCGACCCTACTAAGGCGGACAAACGCGTCCGCGATGAAATAGAGACGACGGTTTCGAAACCGTTGTTTCCCGAAAAAAGGGCAAAAAACGCCCCGCTGCTGTAAACCGCGAAGAATACCGCGCTTCTCCCTCACCAACTACTAAAATTAGGTCGAGGCCGCTACGAGCAGGTTGTAACCTCGAACATTTATATGGCCGAACGTAAGGCCAAAGCCCCACCGCCAATTGTCATCCACGAAAAGCGAGCTGGGCGCAAGTAAATAAGTTCATGAACAAAAATAAGTATTATGACGTCAGGTCTAAAGATACGCGACTAGGGATCCGCGTAAACGTCAGCACGGTAGATGACTTTCGTGAACTCACACACTTTCTGCGGAATAGCCGCATTCAATTTCACACTTACGCCCTCCGGAGGACCGTAAATTACGTGTAGTTGC
Organism: Lamproptera curius; assembly: GCA_029286875.1. Classification (NCBI taxonomy): domain Eukaryota; kingdom Metazoa; phylum Arthropoda; class Insecta; order Lepidoptera; family Papilionidae; genus Lamproptera; species Lamproptera curius. The sequence continues at coordinate 625,270 of JAGSMT010000074.1, read as the reverse complement.
ACGTGGTATCGCTAAAGAGGTGGATATCGAATCGGTGAGGCCGATATCCTATCTCAGGATATCCGTGAACTCTGTGCGAGGCTTCACCACCCGCGGTCAAAGGTCGTCATGGACCTTCTTATGTTAGAATTAGACCTTACGCCCGAGCGTGAGGGCTATATTCGATATTAAATCCATTTGCAGTCTATTCGGGATCGGGATAGAATCTCCTTACAAGACAGGCATCGTTGCGCAGTGTTATAACTGCCAAAATTTCGGCCATACCGCGCGTAATTGCCATGTGAACCCGCGTTGCGTTAAATGTTTTGGTAAGCATAGCACTCCGGAGTGCCGGCATCCAAAGGATACAAAAGACCCTCCATCATGCGTGAATTGCGAAAAAGAAGGTCATCCAGCAAGTTACAGGGGTTGCGAAAAAGCCCCAAAACCTATAAAAGTAAATTTTCCTTCCAAGAATCGTCTCAGTAAATACAAAACGGGTGCGAAAAACATTGCTTTTGTTTCGGCATCGGTGCCCACCAAAAATGCTTGGGTTAAGCCCCCGGTAATTAAAATTAATAATCCATCTCAAACATGTGCGACCGCATTCACAAACAAATTGCCTGTAGCGCAGGCAGGTAGCGGGCAAATCGTTGCACCTGCAAAAACAATGGCGCTACCGATAACGACGCCTATTGTCTCACAGGCGGTTCCCAGTAATGACACTCAATTAGAAGATAATATTAAACTGGCCCTATCAATAATGCAACAAATAGATATCATAGAATTAGGCGTATTTTGCAATAAGCTTCGCGCCGTCAAAGACGGCATCCAAAATGAACGCACTTTCGCGCATGTGCGCCTCTTACGAGCCATGGGCAATCTAAAAATTAAATAAACGCAACAGACACAAGGGCCGTAGATTACCGTAGATAAAGATGGCAATTTCAGTGTAGGTAGGGCCAAACCGCATTAACTAGTCGTTTCTTGCTATAACGCAAACAGTTTTAGAGATTAGGAGCAGAAATCCTATACTCATACAAGATTATAATATAGACATATTTTGGTACTGGAGACTCATCTTAAACCAGCAATACGCGATCCCAAAATAAGCGGATATAATATTATAGACACGATAGACTATATTAAGCTTCCAAGGGCGGTACTCTAATCTATTATAAAGATCTGCACATAACATCAATAGAAGTGCCATTACTTACAATTTAGAAGCTTCGGCGTGCATGATCGCACTTACCGGCCTAAGCCGCTTGTACTTGCCTCAGTGTATCTCTCACCACTAAAACTATGTAACAATCAGACCTTGAGCTGCTTCTCCGGCTAGGGCTATCAATATTACTCGCTGGCGATTTAAATAGCAAACTACCGCGACTGGAACGACAGCAGAAACGACAAATGGCACAATATTGCAGGGTCTCGAGAGGTACTCAACATTAATATATGCCCTCGGACCCCAACTAGATATCTACCTAGATCTATTTATTCTAAAGGGTGTCTCACTCGATGTCGTATCGATAGAGACACTACACGATAATTCTGACCACAGGCCGTTGTATGTAAATTGGGCCAAGATGCCGTTCGGTCCCTATCACTAAAACCGTAGTGGATTGGCATCACCTTGAGGCTAAACTCAAAGCAATGAACCCCAGAATTGTGAAAACATCCCAGAAGTAGTTTGCCAACCTAGATCAGGCAAACAATGCCATTAACAACATAAAGTCACACTCTTATCAGCCATTGAAAAGTCCGAGAGAACGGTTAAAGTTACGAGCCAACGGAACTTTGGCCTGCCTCGACATTCGATAGCTGATAAGAGACAAAAACTCTCACGCAACGAGCGTATGATCGTTATCGGTCCGAAACAAACCGAGCATTATTTAGGTATTTACAACTTAAGGTTAGAGAACGCATAAAGACTCACTGCGAAACTTCGTGGCAAAACCTAACGGAAGAATTAGAGCCATCGCATGCTGCCTACTGGCAATTGGCCGAAATCTAAAGCTAGGTTCCGCAATTGAATTCCGCCATTATCGCGTCCTAACGGTGCCTTATTAGCCTTCGATGATTTTGAAAAAGCCGAATGCTTCGGGCGGTCTTACCACCAGAGGCGAACGCTTAAAAGTAGTGACCCTGGGGAGGTCAAAGATATTATTAAAGGTCTTAAACCCCGATCGACACCTGGCCCAGACCGTATTAGTAATAAAGCAATTAAAACTTTACCAGGCCCGATTATTTGTTTACTGCAAGCATTTTCAATTTACTTCTAGCCATTTCTTCCTTCCCTGACAAATGGAAGATGGCCATTGTTACCACATACCAAAATCACGTAAGCCACTAAACCAACCAACGAGTTATCGTCCAATCGGTCTCCTCAACTGTATGGGGTAATTGGTGAACGCATAATCTTGTCGAGGTTAACGGATTACGTTTTCTTCTTCTTCTTAATTCGGTTTCCGTCCTGAACACTCCTGCTCCGACCAGGTTTATCGCCTCACAGATACATTCTGATGGGCCTAAAAAAACAAAGTCAGGCCTTAGATCCCTGTTGCACGGGGCTGTTCTGCTCGATATCGCAAAGGCATTCGATAAAATCTGGCGGAACGGCTTACTCTAAAGTTGTACTCTTATGTGTCTATATGCCTGACAGGCTTGTGACATCATACAAGCCTACCTTTCGAATCGCTCTATTCGATATCGAGTAGAAGGTACGCTCTCAACCAGACGCTCCCTCTAGCGGGCGTGCCACAGGATCCGTTCTTTCTCCTCTATTATTCACGCTATACAAGCGATATTCCTAAAAGCTCTAATGTTAACCCTGCGCTTTTGCAGATGACACCGCCCTATTTTTCTCCTCTTCCTCACCATCCCTTATCACCAGTAAACTCAATGTGCAATCAATAGCCTAGGCGATTGGTTTTGCAAATGGAGGATTGATGTGAATCCGAAAAAATAATTATTTCTATTGCTTGCGCGAATATTATACATTATTAAATAAAATTACTTTACGGATTTTATCGCGTTTATTTTACATTTTAAATTTCCGACGTTTCGAACACTTTCCAGCGGCCGTGGTCACGGGGTAGACTGAGATGTCTTACGTCTTCTTGCCAGTGCTGAAGCGGGATTTCCAGATCTTAATTTTTATTATTATTTTTAATCTGTACTCCGACCTATGCAAAATGAACTGATTTTATCTGTACAGCCGGCAGTGGTATTATGCTTAGGTTTAAATTTTAATTTATTAATTATGGGATCCCAAGCAGGTGGTAGAACCCAACCATCTTCTCTATTGAAATTTGGTGGTTTTTAATCTCAATAGCCTCACGGATCATCCTTGGTAGGAATCGGTGTTCTTTAGCGAGGATTGTGGTCGATCAAATCTGATGTAATGGTTTGGGTGATTTAATGTATGGTCACACACTGCCGACTTGTTGGGTCTTCTATGTTTAATGTCAGCTATATGTTCCTTCATGCGGGTTCTTATTGCTCGCTTCGTTTGTCCAATATAAGAGGCCACAGTCACAATCTAGCTTGTACACTCCTGGGTCTTGTAGAGGAATATTGCACTTGACAGGTGGTGGAATCCAATCTTCTTCAGCGGCTTGAAATAAGTTTTGATTGAAGCCCGCCTCAAAATGTAAGCCAATCTTGTCAGTTACGCCTCTCACAAAGGTAGAAAAGCAGGTACTCGCTCCACTGTGGCTGCCTTCACTCGGTCACTGTGATGCTGCCGTGGCGCAGCGAGCTTGTTGTCTCGCAGTATTGCCTTAACATGGTGTAGCTCAGCCGCCAGGTGTTCATCATCACAGATCCCACGTGCTCTCTGAAACAAGAGTTTGCCCACGGTAGCTAACTGGGATGGATGGTGATGTGAATTGCCATTTAAATATTTATTTGTATGGGTTGGTTTCCTATACAGTATGGCTCAAGGTGTTATCAGGATTGCGAATAATTAAACATCAAGAAAAGCTAAGAATTATATTTTCTAACTCCAAGTAAACTGTATTTTGAATTTATGGAGTTAAGGTGGTTTAAAAATGCATTTATTTTATCATATGGTAAGATGGTAAATGTATCATCTACATAAGCGCTTATAAAATCTTGGATGAATGGGAGCAGTGAGTAGGGCCTTCTCCTCAAAGTCTTCCATAAAAATGTCAGCAACAATAGGAGACACCGGCAACCCATCCTACACCATCCATCTGCTGAGAACTCATCTTTCCACAATAAATAACCAGATGTTAAGCAATGTTTTAGTAAAAATGCATATTCTATTGAGATGTTATTTTCCTCTAACTTTCTTGTTACAATATTGATGCAATCTTCTATAGGTATAGATGTAAACAAAGATTGAACATCAAAACTAACCATAGTTTCATTGTCAGCAAGATGTAGATGTTTTACCTCGCTAACAAAATGGTATGAATCCTTTGTAAACGCGCTTGTTTGTCCTCTGAGTGGTGAGAGGATTTTTACTAAATGTTGAGCCAATTTATAAGTAGGTGAGTCAATTTGGCTAACAATAGGGCCACCTGTCAAGTGCAATATTCCTCTACAAGACCCAGGAGTGTACAAGCTAGATTGTGACTGCGGCCTCTCTTATATTGGACAAACGAGGCGAGCAATAAGAACCCGCGTGAAGGAACATGTAGCTGACATTAAACATAAAAGACCCAACAAGTCGGCAGTGTGTGACCATACTTTAAATCACCCAAACCATTACATCAGATTTGATCGACCACAAATCCTCGCTAAAAAACACCGATTCCTACCAAGGATGATCCGTGAGGCTATTGAGATTAGAAAACATCCAAATTTCAATTGAGAAGATGCTTGGGTTCTACCACCTGCTTGGGACCCCATAATCAATAAATTAAAATATAAACCCAAGCATAATACCACTGCCTAGTACAGATAAAACTGTTCATTTTGATAGGTTAGTACAGATTAAAAATAATTAATAAAAATTAAGATCTGGAAACCCCGCTTCAGCACTGGCAAGAAGACGCATGAATCTCAGTCTACCCGTGACCACGGGCCGCAGGAAGGTTCGAAACGTCGGGAATTTAAAATGTAAATAAACGCGATAAAATCCGGTAAAGAATTTTATTTAATAATCCCAAAAAGTTTACATATTCTTTAATCGGTCTTCTGTCAGAGCTGACCCACTCGTCCACCACACGTCCGTTCCAAAACCGACACAATGCTCGATGTAGGCCAATACTTGGGCAATGAACTCTACGGCGAACTGATCCTGGGAGAAGAAAGTAAATATTTAGGTGTTACTGACAGAACATGAGTTTCAAAGCCACGTCAAAGAGGTTAGAAGAAAAGCCGCTTCATGTCCTGCATCGTCTCTTCTATCTTACCAACACAAATAACAAATGCCTATTAATTATAAACTTTATTATTTAAATCTTGATACGGCCGATAATGGCATATGCTTGCTACAGGTGGTGCAAAAATAAATTTTACGACGTGCCACTGGAGCAAAGTCATCCGTAGTTTCTAGTAGAAACGTCGTCCCTGTAATAATATCCTTAGACCCAGATGAAGAGGGGTTAGGAATTCTGGACCCCAAGGGTCCCGCCTACGATACTACACACGGATACTACACATGGAAAGGATAACACACACTTTAAGACAACTATTTATTAACAATAAACAAATAAAGTTTTGTTACAAATGGCACTAATTTTATTTTAAATTGGCTATCTGAGGTTTCTGCCGCATAAGAAAAAGTAGTGTGTAAAATACTACTATGTTCCTGATTGAAGGGAACCGTAGCCAGAGTATTTACTGGGTAAACGAGACGGATTATCCTATGTCTCACGTAGGCAGAACATTAGTGATACCCCTGGGATGGCCAATGTCCATGGACGTCGATGACCACTTTACATTATGTGGCCCGATTGCTCATATGTCTTCAGTGGCAATAAAAAATAAAAACTTCAGTTTTAACTCACATAAATATATATATTAGCATTGTAAACCACCAATTAACTTATATGTTACATATTTTTGTATAGAAATAGTTTCTACGAGTATGTTTGCTTGCTTCACATTTTCTATTAGCACATTTTTATGATTGAAGATCTCAAGTCTTTTAGACTTTTTGCTGACATAAAATGGATATTCATTTTAATGCATTGACCAGTACAAAAACTTACACTGAATTGCATTGTCTTTTTAGATAACCTTTGAATTTTGTACCTCTGTCATTGACGAAAAGGTAGCATCAATTTTATATTTTGGAAGAACTTAAAATAATAATATTTTGCAATAAATTATTTAATTGAACTGTTATTTGGATGAACATAAAAAAAAATACTTCGTATTAACATTTCATACCGCAGCACCAATAAAGTTTTAAATGAAACCCCGTGAGATTGAAATTGAATCAAAAATCTAGCAAATAAACATCTCGCTCTGGTTGGAAGTCGTCAACCTTTGGTTGCGGAGTTCGACGTAGTACTAGTACGCAAATATTTTGAAGCGGTACGACCGTAAAGTTCTGTGTAATTTATAATTGCCAATTGAGGTGACAGACCTCCTTTAATTTTTCACTGGAAATCCAAGTGTTTTTCCAGACTAACATTTTTGTCATCTTGTTTTGCGTGTACACTTCTTTTTTTATTTTAGTGCCTATATTTTTTGTATGAAATAATAATTTATTCTTGAATGATTCAAACTCAGAATATAATTAATATAAAGTAATTTTTGTAGTTGGTCTCTAAGTTTCTCCAAATCTGTATGTAAATAATTTATGGTATTCGATAATTAGATTTAAACATTGAACAACCCCTGAAAGTTGGATAACTTTAGTGACTATGGTTATGTTTTTATTTTATACTTTAATATAAATAAATTGTTAATTAAAACGTTGTAAAAAATGTCTCTTCACGACCTGTCACTTGCAACTTTGAGTCCGTTCTTAATATTAACTATATAAGAGTAACTATTTTTTTTGTGACATTTAATAAAGTTATATTGCATTTAAGGAAAAGTTAGGTGTTCAAAATGTTAAAAAATCAAATAGTATATGACTGTTTTGTCAAGTGTTAAGTCCACGGCGATGCAAGCTGTGTCCAAGAATTTTTTAAGGTCTTAACATAAATTACATATAACTTGTGAAGCGTTTATCATAATATATGTTGTAAAGTGTTGATATTATTGTCCATAAAATAGAAAATGTGATAATACCATTAAATTTGAAAGGGTAGATCCCTTTAGACGAAGTAATAAGGTAGCTTCGTATGCGACTGATAAATTTTATGACACTTATTTTTAAATTTAAGCCGTTGCCATGAAATGTTTGTTGTAGATAGACATGCACTCATGGCATATTTAATAATAATCTTTATGACCGTTACTCTCCCACGATTTCTGCGGCCTCATTTCTGATATTTAGGTATTCATTTAATGAGAATGTCAGGAAAGGTGACTTTTACACACACTGCCCCAAATTTATTAAAAAAAATTCTTCTTTCCAATTGTGCCACATTGTATAGTTTGACGATGTTCACATTAAATTGGTTACTGAGCATTATCGTTACCATTTAGAACATATTTACGCTTTTAAATTTTATTGTACACCATTTAAAAAATTACAATTACGTAAAGCATTGAACTAGTCTGTCTCTTTAAGTTTAGCCAGCGTTTGCAATATAATCGCAAATAGTCGAGTATTTGTTTTTTTTAAATATCATTAAAACTAGTTATAATAAAACCACTTGATAGTGAACCTACCGAATAAAAAAAGGATGATCAAAATTGGAGCAACTTCTCTTCTGCGGGGATTCTTTTATAGATATAATAACGTACATATTTATTTTGTGTACGGAAAGGCAATAAGACTTCGATTAAGCTTTGACTTCTGCTTATAAAGCAGTCATAACTCTTATTTTAGAAAATGTCAAGAATCTTCTATTTTCGTCATTTGACACAATAAATCTATAACATATATATATATATATACGTATATATATAGGATTTCCCGTTTTTGAACTCACTACTCACGATGTCTCTAAAGCTTCAAGGACGATTGATTTGAAATTTGATATAAATATATCTTTTGCAAAGTAAAGATTAGCTAACAACGGGTTTTACCAAATTCCAAAGGGGGATTACCCACGCGGACAATGTCACGGAAAAAAGCTACTATAGTTATAAAATACTTCCGACGTTTTAATAAACAATCACTTTACAAAAACTATAACCTAATTATGATAAATCTGTTTACGAACCTTAATATTATTCTGCTAAATTTTAAACATTAATACTAGAAGTCCTCACATAAATCAACTTGATCAATAGAATTTCGGCAATAGAACCGATAATACTATCATAGTGGTTGCCCCAGGCAACAACTACAAAGTGGAATTTATTGTATTGAGTAAGATTTATAGGATATAATTCAAATCGAAGAAGGCTTTTAAACTAACTTAATCTATATACCTTTACAATGATTCATACCTAATGTAATAGTAGGTAGAGATACTAACTTTCAGAGTTTGTTGAAAGTAAGTTACGAAGTGCTAAAACAGTTTTGAACTTCCACCCATGTCATGGTTAGATTTGGACCTAGCCCATTATTCTTACTAGTTTACTATAAATCTCATTTCACTACGTTAGGGCGAAAAGGTATGCGTTTGTTTAAGGTGTGCGTGTATATTGATAGTATTAGTTAATGTTTTATAATCTACCAGTATCCTTAGCTAGGCTTGTGCTTTAAATCTGGAGGTCGTAGGTTAGAATTCTGAGGGGCCCTAATAAGTTCTTATTGTTATTTCGTAGTTGGTTAATTAAATGCGGACTGATCACCCAATTGCTTAGAAAGTAAAGCGATCCGTGCGTCAGAATGACATGTAAAACGTCAATACCGCCCGTTATCTTTCTCAGTTCGTATCGGTTATGCGTTCCATCGGATTGAAAAGGTAAACGAAGAAGAAGTGCAAATGTGTTTTGGAGGGAAAAGACAAGGCTTATTATGCACTTTATATGCATAATAATAAATTAAACGTGCAGACTCCGTGAATATGTCCTATAGAAAACAGAGGACGCATTCGACACAAATACTGACTTCTCGTCCAAAGAATAATAACATGAACATGAATAAGACAATCATAGAGGAACTATACGCGACTTCGTCCACGTGAAACAGCAACGTGTATTTAAATATTATGTATAGTAATATTATTATTTATAATACGTCACAATAATTAGTAAGTTTTATAGTTTTTATTCAACAATAACGAATTTCCATACAAACTTCCGTCCCCCAAACCAAACCCAAAAAATATAAAAAAGTTACAAACAATATAATGCTACGTCAACAACGTTAAACGTTAAAAGCACATATATTCAAATACAGCGAGTAAAGCTGCAAGTATATCTTGCAAAGCGTATGCTATAGTTAAGGTTAAACACTGTGTAATCTTTATTAACATCGAGAAATGAAAATGATTTTTTTATAGTGCAACAACATCTTACTTAAACCACCAGATCGTAAAGCGACATGATGCCTCTGCCTGAGAAAAACTGGTTAAAGTAACTCAGCAGGATTAATTTTGTCTGGTTTTGCTCAGGAATGTGACGTTTGATCACGTAGCTTTTTTTTAATTTCTGCGAGAAAGTTATAATTTAGGAGAATGTCGCCTAACCCATACCCTAAACCTTTCAGCTATCCGCAGTTGAAGAATGGGGTTTAGAAAAATGGTCCACCCTCGTCAGTAAAAACAATAACTTATTATTATATATTTATATTTTTACTGCCTATAATAAAAAAATATATCATGATCTGTAAAATGCCTTATATTTACTCCTGCATATATTTTGCCTACCCAAATTAGCTTACTTTACACAAAATCTAATTTAGGTTTACTGTAACTCATAAAAGCACGATATTAAAGTCGCCAGATCAGGAACGGGATTTTCGTGTAAAACTTCTTTAAATTAATTTTTTAATACCTAACAAAACAAGATAAGTAATCCAATGATATAACGTAATGGTTCATGCAGAACTTCACAGACATCTTTCTTCAAATAACCGTTTACATAAATTACCGTAGTTCAAAAACGTTTTCAGAAAATAAAGTAAGTTTTATAAAAAATAGATTTAAATAGGTATTAGTTAAATTTGAATTTACATGAACAATAAAAAACCATTGTCAGAAGTGGGATTCAAACCCACGCCCACAGAAGTGGACTGCGACCTGAACGCAGCGCCTTAGATCGCTCGGCCATCCTGACGTGAAACAAAATTACAAAAATAAAAGTGTAACCAAAATAAAGTATACATACTTTTACTTCAGTAGCAAATAATTATTTGAAATGAAAACTCGTGAATATTTATAAAAGATAAAACTTAAAGAAACTAAATCTTAAAACAATCACTACTCAAAGAAAAACAAGCAACGCAAAACAACAGATCCGTTAAAATATTCCGGTAGAAGTATTAAATGGTCATGGATATGTAATAATATTTTTAAATGTTGTACGTAATTGTGATTACTTTTGTACAAACAATAGCTTATATTCTTTAAGGCTATATCGTTTTGATGGTCTTTATTGGGCTTTTGTGATAAAATTTTCGGAAGCTTACTAGACGCCTCAAATGCTGGCCTTTTGCAAAATGTCACTGCCGCTTCAATAAACCACCAAATAACGGCTACGTTTCAAGTTGAGGCGCATATTTTCACATTGGTCGCAAATAATCAAGCGGCATTGCAGCTACACTGTGCTAAATCACGACGTCGAACTTTGTTGTTAATTGACAATTTTATTGATGTATTTTTGTGGTACGCTGAGCTCCCACTATAAAATATACAAAAAAAGCTTATACGACGAAGCGTTAACTATTCTAAATATAACAAAAAGTATCATATGTGCATAAAAATCTGCCGTGTGCAAGGTATTCTGACCTGCACCGCGAACCTTAGCGCTTGCTAGTATATCGCCTTAATATTTTATGTCGGATGTGTTTTGTTTTAGTGCATGCTTTGTAATATACAAATTTTAAGCTGAAAAAAATTGCTTAGGCTTAGTATCTGGTTAGGTTTTGTATGTAAAAGTTCAATTTACGTCTTAATTTTTATCGTATCTGCATTCTTTCTTTGGTAAATTTCCCAAAGACGTTACGAAACTCTTATATATAGTTTTAGTTTTACATAGTTCTAAATTATTTTAGAACTTTTACATTGTTTTCCAACACATAAGTGTTGATAAACGATATGATCCACTAGATAGGAGGGCTAGGAAGATAAACCACATAAACATACAAGACGAGGGTCTTTAACTAATGCTTACTCCCCGTGATGATCTACAGGGCCGAAACTTAGCATGACTGCTTGATTGGTCTTCAGGTTTGCCGTAGCTCAATGGGCTATGGAGCACGCCACACCGAGTACGGCGTGCTCCATAGCCGATTGAGTTTCTATGTCGTTTGACAGATAAATTCGTAACGAATTTATAAACCGAAGTTGACAGATAAATTCGTAACGAATTTATCTGTCAACTTTGGTTTAGTTCTTTGGTTTAGTTCTTTGAAGTTACGGATATAGTGCAAAGATTAGCTCGTTGAAGTGACAGTTGGCTGGTCATATAGTGTATGTCCAGCAGTGGACGGATAAAGGCTGCTAATGATGATGATGATGAAAAATAGGGCTAAGCTTTTTGAATAGCTATGACTATGTATAGCCCAAATTATCTAGAATAGTCGTTTAAATAGACAAATATTATCTTTGATGATGACAAAGCCAGATGATTTATTTCAAAGTTTTAGAAGCAGACATTTAAGAAAATTTCAGTTTGATAACTTTTATAAAATATGTTTATACTAACGGTCCTTATAAAGCTTTCAAACCCTATTCAGTGAACTATGTTAACGACCGCTTCATATCGATGATAAAGTTTTTGGTGCAGATGTATTCAATTTTTTATTTGAAAGCTTTCAAAAAGAAAATTTTTATAAACTTTCTTCTGCAGTGCCGTTTACTCTTAGTACTCTGTTGTCAAATATTTATATTTGTGCTATCACAAAAAAATGTTAATGAATTTATCCAATGTCTAATAAGGAGAGAAGAGCACAAACACACGTCTAAATTCGGGGTGACTTTACATTCTACCGATACATAAATTGATGAGAAATCCGGGATGTGGATATGAAAGAATAGGGATGGTCGTCATAGCTGCTTTTTAATTATTATTGCTTACCTAAAGTACTATAAGCTTAGTGATTATAATGATGATGAATTATTGACGAATGAATTATTACGATAAATTAATAAAATTTCCACCAAATGGTACATTTATAAAAAAAATTGTCCTAACTGATAATCCCGTCCGTTTATAATTATGTGCTCTTGTTTTCTTAACAGATTGAGTTCTTTTTAAACTATTATTTAATGTGACATCAAAGATCATGTATAGAAAAGTAACCGTAATTATATCTGATCAAAATACGCATTTTTTTTTATTTGACCTTATTTAGCTAGATTCAAGACCTTTTTTCTTTATCAAATATTAAAATTTCTCTTACTTAAATTGTGAAACTATTATTATCACATGACTATATAAGGACATCTTATAAAAATTGTAATCATTTAGCTAACTTATAAACGGAAATGTTATTACATACATCTAACACACTCCTAGTGAGATCGCAGCAATAAACAGAAGCTTTTACGAGAATATTAGCGCGAACATATTAGATGAAACACAACTTTCACATTAACGTTTGTTGTAAATCGTCGGTTATATCAGAAATATTGTTATTGTATTGTCAGCGCTGAACAGGCGGGATTTCTATTATTTGTTGCCTACATATTTTTAAGAACTTTTCTTCGAATTATCTTATTTTTTTTCGGCATTATTTTCTATATTGTACAGAAGTTATTTACCGACAAATTTTTGTTTCCATTTTGCCGATAAAGCGAAAGATTTCTCAGAACCTGAGTCTCCTCTTTGAGGTTTATTTAAAGTTGTTTCGTGTTTTAAACAATAAATCGGATAATACAATAATAAACCAACGTTAAAAAAATTCCTGTCTTATAAAAGACCTTTACTCGAAAATAAGAATAGAATCACAAACATTTTAATTTAACCTAAAGGACTAATACTTATTTTTGTAATCGTTTATTTTGAATGTAAATTATTTTCTTCTAAGAGAAGAAGAATAGAAAATAGAAAATAAAATATTTATAATGTTTGAGAGGCTGTAATGATTTAAATCGATCGAATAAGTATAATAAAATCAAAGCAATGTTTCTTGGACATACCTTTAATTAATTGTTTGGAAAATAAATACTTCTAACAGCATCGCTTTCTACGAGGGTGGCACTGAAAATTTTGGGAATCAAGGAAGTTACACAACAGTACTATTTAAATACGCATTTATTGTTTTTTGAAGTAATCTCCGCGAAATTTTACACATTTTTTCATACGATGGTACCAATCATTGAAGCAACCATTCTATTCGGATGTTTCGGCCTCCAAAAGGCGGTTTGTAGGCGTCCACAGCTTCATCAGGTGATTAAAATCTCTGACCACGGAATTCATTCTATATTTTAGGAAAAGTATAGAAATCACTAGGGCTCAGGTCACACTCCGAGAACGAACAATTATTGTTGGCTTTAACGCATTTACGAACACCCAAACTAAAGACTGGTATTTTATTTCGGGTTCGTACGCGTATATCCAGGATTCGTCACCTACTCGTACTAAAGTGTATTAACCATGAGTCAAGATTTAAAGAATTAAACATCAAAACTTCAGGAAGATAAGAGTTTTTAATAGTTTTTAAGGCGATGTCCGATTTATTCAAATAACTCGTTGTAATAAATATTTACATACAACAAACATAATAATGTATATAACATATTCTATATTATTATTTTTAAATTATTATAAACACCAATTTCCATTAAAAATTTTCACATACGTCGCCATCAAAACCTTAGTAACGGAACGCAACTAAAATTGATTTATTTACAATTGTCAATGCCAAGTAAATAATATTAAGACAGAAAGCGCGGTAGAGTTCAAACTAAATGGGCGCTTTTTTTGAAGTTTAATGGAAAATAATACAAATAGTTATTATTGAAAGTTTTATTGTCATATAAAGTGGTGTGTGGTTGTTGCCGCGATATCCCGCGGTAGAAAACGACGTAAAAAGAAGGAGGATGCCGAGTGAGACTCCGAGGAAAGCGCTGCGGTGAGGGACTCGGAGTCGGAATCCATTATGTCTGAAGATGACGCTGACAAGTATATTCCATTTAAGTTACTCAATTATGTCCGTTTTTATCCTGAAGATGGCAATTTCAAATATATTGTTTTCCTGGAGAGCACAGACGAAGACAAACCAATAGGCTTAAGGGACATGATGTCTCTCACCAACGCAATCAAACGCTATTATATAGGCTTGAATCATAATTATTTCTATTGTTTACGCAAATATTATACATTATTAAATAAAATGACTTTACGGATTTTATCGCGTTTATGTTACATTTTAAATTCCCGACGTTTTGAACACTTTCCAGCGGCCGTGGTCACGGGGTAGACTGTGACTAATAGTTGGCATTGTAAAGGCAATCATATTTCAATTTCTTCAATATTCCCTGTTAAAAAGGAAAAAATCAGCTTAATAAAGATAAATTTCAAAACAAAAGTTATGCACAAGCTCTTAATAGTACAAATTTTCCCTCGCACAGTAAAACAGACCAATTCCTTTTATTACTTAATTCAGAATTAATTCTTAAAACCATTATTGAATCAATTGTTAAATTAATCACCCTCAAAGGAACCAATAAATCAAAAATTTGTTCCGAAACTACAGGTGTCCTAAAAGTTCTTTCAAAAAGCAAAGTAGTAAACAATCTTCAATAATACCTTAATAATCCATTAAGGTATTTTTCATGTAGGCTTTTAAAAATAGTACAATGGAATGCTCAGAGTATATTGTACAATCAACATATTTTAACTATTTTCTTTTGGCTCATAATGTTCATGTGGCTATTATTTGTGAGACATGGCTCAAACCTCATCATAAATTTAGATTGCGTAATTATAATGTAGTAAGACTAGACCCTGGAAACTCCCACAATGGTGTAGCCATAAAAGTACATAGATCTATCTTTTACTCTAATCTGAATACTGTTTATGATAATTCCCTTTAAAATATAGCTATTAGGATTAAATATTCAAACTGCAAGAAATTACTATTGTAAGCCTTTACAGTCCAAGTAATTGCAACCCTCCATTCTCACCACATGAATTGAATAATTTAATTGAAAGTCTCCCTGAGCCAATTTTCTTGGCGGGGGATTTTAATGGTCATAATATTCTCTGGGGCAGTCAAACCTCTGATTGCAGGGGCAGGGACACTCTATGTGTATTCATGTCATTCATAATAACAATTTAATCTTACTGAATGACGGTTATGTGACTACAGTCGGCTCCCACATATGGAAACCTAGTGTCTTAGATTTAACCATTGTTTCTTCTTTAATCTAATGAGCCATTAAGCAGCTATTATCTTCCTGTAATACAAAAATTGTACTTAGTTATAATAATTATTATTCTACAGATATACCAGATAGTAGCCTTATTTTAGGTATTTAAAGTTAGTTAATTGGGATCTATATTCCTCTAAAGTTGATCTGTTATTTTCTAATTTATCCTTAAATAGTCAAGATCCTATTTTAGCATACAACAGCCTAATTAAATGTTTAAACATGGCTCTGATGGAATCTTTTCCTTGCTCTTCATCTGGTCATAATGATTCTCGTCTGAAACCAAACACAAAAAAAAAGAAATCCACTCCCATGGTGGAACTCAAATTGTTTTAAAGCTCTCCTAGATAGTTAAAATTCATACTTACAATCCAAAAAAGACGTAAGTATGAATTTTAATTTAAAGAAAATTATATACCCTTTAAACAGCTTCAATCTAAGAAGTTCATTATTAGGTCTGAAAGAAGATCAAGTTGGAACAAATTATGTGAATGCTTTACCCCTATTTCAATTGTTTGGTCACATATGCGTAAATTTAACAAAACTTACTCACCCTTGTCTCAGCTTGATAACAATTATGACTGGATTACGCATTTTCTCAAGTCGTCGATAAAATCTATAAAATTCTTTGATTTCAATAAAATTCTTGGTAGAACACAAAATAAATGTAAGTAACTAGCCCCACAAAGAACAAGGTAAAGAACCTTGTTATTTTTCCGACGACAAAGAAGAAACGAACGACGTTCTTGATTCTTCTTTTGTTGGAAAAGAAAAGCTTAATATGTATCCATAGCATTATAAAATTGTTGAGTGATAGTTAACATGTCACATGCACTAGAGTTCTATGCTCACTACGTAGAAAGCAGAAGTTGCAGCCTTTTACGTAGTCAGTTTTTTTTAGCATACCCCCAGTGTATAGTCGGAAATTAGATTTTTGTACAAACGAAAAGCGTTAAAAATATAACGAAAGTCAACTATGAGCATATTTAATTTAAAACTTAATCATGCAAGATGGTTTCTCAAAATCAAATATGTGTTTTTATTTAAACCCGTAAATGATTATAATTCAGTGTTAAAAATTTTTGATAGATTTAGATGCAAATATTATTTTGCCTATGTAATTAAAAATTAATCTTAAAATGGCACGCCGTACAATTTGGTTGATTTGATTGATTTTAATATAAACCCAAAAGCGATCACAAACCTTGTTTTGACAGATTTTATTAAGGGCTCATCTTGAAGATCAATAAAGAAATACTAACCTTAGTTGAAATATTTTTACAAACAAATAAATTTTACGTTAGAATTTGTAAACATACACTACATTGTTTTTTAAACCGAGTTCGTTTTGATATGTTATATTATTAAATAATTCTTCACTTCATCATCATCACCATCAGCTCGTGTCAGTCCACTGCTGGCCATTCTCTCATTCGGCTATTCTCATCCAGCCCACAACGGCCACTTTGCTATTTTTATTTCTTGTTATTATTTTATTTAACCAAACCAAACATGCTTTTTGGCAGGAGCAAAGCTGTATTATCAATAACCGCTGCTTTCACATGTATTTATAAATTACTTTATATGCTTAACTTAGGAGTTGAAATTTTCGTAATTTTAGTATATCTTTAAATAATAATAATAATAAATACTCCTCTTCTATTCCGACTTCGGCAGTCGATTCATATTAGAGAACAGCCAACTGCGCAGGAGACATTATATTGCACAAATGTAAGCGCAAACAGAGATGCACTACCTCGTCCTCACGACCGTAGAGAGATAAGGCGCAGTACTGACCTTTTACATGCCGATCGGACTGGATAAAGTAAGATCATCTTACTTTACGGGCAATCAGGTGATGGCCCGCATTGCCCTAACCAACTAGGAAATAACAATGTAAGTTTGTTAAGTCCCCGCAGGATTCGGCAACGGAGGCAGTTAAATCTTTTAATACAATATGGATAAAATATTCAAACGTCATCTCATATCATAAATCAAATACAAAGTATTTTGTCTGTACATTTATATTTATATGTAACTTTTACTGTAATTATATGAAATATATATTCCTTCCTAAGATTCCTCATTCGTATATTTTCACATAGTACTTTACTGCAGGCGATGAAATAAGTGTCACCTAATCGTAGACACTCATTTATGTGACATATCATTGATACAGTTTCATAAAATGTTTCGAAGAATAAAACTTCTTACATAGTAATAATAACGTTTGTATTAAATGAAGTTTACGAGTTCATAAGAAATGTTTAATATTAATTAGTTCAACTATAAATATTGTCATTCGAGGTTGCTTTATAGATTGAATATGTTACCGGCCAAACCCGATTTTAGGACAAACTAGTTTAAGTATAACGTTTGTGTTAAATTTAGTTTATGATATATAAATCCAGAGCAAAAGAAATGTTTAATGTTAATTAGTTCGACTGTAAAACATTGTCGTTGTAGGTTGTCTTAGAGATTAAATATAAAAAAATACTGGTTGAAATAAACAACAATACATGATTAAAACTTTTGCAAACGACCAAAACTAAAACTAATACTACAGCTGTGCTTAATACAGAGAACGACGAGTTTATAATGATGCTGTTCTCGTTCATAACCAAATCCCCTAACATTGAATATTGAAAATTTTGGAATTTGAACAATAAAATTTACTTGTTTTTACGAATATGCCAACTTCAGTCAAAATTATTTAATATTTATGTGTTTTGTTCCCAAAAAAAGGAAGTATGAATATTTTTTTCTTATCATTGCTTAATATTTTGCCTTTAAATACAGAAATGACACAAAATTGACAAAATTGGCTTTCGAAGTCTTGCGAATGCCGTAAAAAGGTTTTATTCACCTTTTCTCTCTCTATAAAATAACACCATAAAGCGTAGTCAAAGCGTACCTTTGATGTAATTCAGTATATTAAAGGGAAAATGGCCGTGAATTGACGCTGTAACATATCGCTGAAGTGTGAAACGCTTAGAGCAAATTCAACTACGTTTCTAAGCATTCCTATACAACCGTTTTTTTTTAAATGGACTTTAAATAAATTGACGAAAAAAATTAATAAAAAAGTGCATGTTCGATTAATATCTTCTTCGTGCATCGTTACATACATAAACAACTATTAGTATACTAATGGTTGTTTATGTAGGTAACGGAATAAAACACCCTATTACTTTGTTATTAAGAATCAAATATAAAAATTTTGTATCTTGTAAGGCGCTTTTTTGGCAGTTATTATTATTAAATGAGTATTAAATGAATGGCGGTTTTCTATAATGTACAACAGATGGGTGCACTAACTATAAAAATTTCCATAGTATCCAAGAGATGTTAAATTTTCTTTGATCACCTGCAGTGAAGGGCCAGGTCAAAGAGACAGGTTAATTTAAAAACTTCGTTCTATCGTAATTAAGTCTCAGTAATTGAATATTTAAAGTTTCAATAAACTGCATACAGAGTCAATAACGCTAAAATGATTATAAAATTAATGTAAGAAACGTAGCTTTGTTTATTCGTATGCGTTAATTACGAATACTTAGTGTGATAAATTAAATACGGTTGGTATTCTTTATTTATTTATTTATTAACACTTTATGTACAATAACAGTAAACTTGGACGGACTTAATGCCAAAGGCATTCTCTACCAGTCACCCATTGGAAGGAGTAGAGAAAGTTGAGTAGGTGCTAAATAGAAAAAAGGAGATTAATATTCTTGAATCAAGTTTCAAAATATATTTACAACAGTATATTATAATAAATAATACACATACGTATACTACGATATACATGAAGCATATTACAATACTATATACACACATGATTTATATACATACATATACTAAATATAAATAAATACAAATACCAAATGATAAGTTTAGCTCAAATTGTTATAAAGATTACACAGATGTTCACGAATTTTACGCTTAAAGTCGTTGCGATTTTTAGCCATCCTGACTTCCGAAGGCAACTCATTCCATGAGTGAACTGCTTGTATAAGGAATGACGAGTGGGTAAAGTCAGAACGGCGAATAGGACAAACGATTATTTGAAGCAAACGATTATTTGTTGAGCATAAGTTTTTGTTGCTGACTTCACATAGATATTGAAATTTCGAGGATAAGTAGCTTGGAGTAACAGGTGAATCTAAAAAAGGATAGAGAGATGTGAGCGCCCTTAAGGAGCGTTTTTGACTTATGGGTAGCCACTGCAATTCAGCACGATAGGCCGACACGTGGTCGAATTTACGGAGATTGAAAACGAACCGAATGCAGTTATTTAGAAGTCTGTCAAGCTTATTGAGTTGATCTGCATTCAGCTCAAAGTTTTGTTACGTTACCATAGTCGATTAGAGGAAAACCAAAGTCTGCACAAGCATTGCCTTCATTGGTGAAGACAGAAAGTTTTTCAATTTATACAGATACCGCATGACACCAGTAACCTTCTGACTAACGCAAGCAATTTGTGTCTTCCAGTTTAGAGTGTTATCTATGTTCAAACCCAGATTTTTAACGCTTTGACTGATCGGTATTGGATGACTGTCAAAAATAACCTCAGGTAGATTGGCATAATTTATATTTGCTAACATTCTTGAGCTGCCTAGCACGATAGCCTGACATTTAGATGGATTAACAGCCAATCCAAACCGATCAGACCAGCTTTTAATAGCAGCCAAATCCTGGTTTATTTTAAAAAAGGCATCTGGTAAGCTACCAGCATCCGCTTGGGCGTATAGCTGCAGATCATCAGCGTACAGATGATACCTACTCTGAATATCATAATAAGGTTAATAAAGACAGAAAATAAGAGAGTGGAGAGAATACCGCCTTGAGGGACGCCATTTTTTACATGCAACCAGCTCGATGTTGAACCATCAACAACTACAGACGACTGACGCCCCCGAAGACAAGAAGAGAACCTTTCCAGCGCTTCATCAGAAACCATAAAATGTGACAGGATAGCAAGGAGGATCTCGTGACTGACGGTATTAAAGGCATTCGAGAAATCTATTAAAACTAGTAAGGTAAGTTTAGTATTCTCCATACCTTTTCTAATATCGTCAGTCACTTTTAAAAGGGCAGTTGTTGAGCTATGGCGAGGTCTGAAGCCCGATTGTAGTGGGCTAATTAATTTGTTTCGAAAAACAAAATAACAAAATTGTTTGAAAACACAAGACTCAAGAACTTTAGAAAGAAATGGCAAAATGGAGATAGTTCGATAGTGTGCGAGAAGTGATGGGTTAGAACATTTTGGAATAGGCCGGACAAATGCTTTACGCCATGCAGAAGGAAAGGATCTTTATAACCTATATTTTAGGATAAATGGTTTTTATTATATATGTATTTATGTATATATATATAAAGCTTCTTACACAGTAACAATAACGTTTGTATTAAATTTAGTTTATGATATGTAAATCCAAAGCAAAGAAATGTTTAATATCAATTAGTTCGACTGTAAAAAATTGTCGTTGTAGGTTGTCCTAGAGATTAAATTAAAAAAAAATACTTGTTGAAATAAACAACAATACATGATTAAAACTTTTACTAACGACCAAACTAAACTAATACTACGTATATATATATATTAGGATTAACAGATAAAATTGCTGTGAATAGAGGCCCTATTCAGAGCAATATCCCCTTTTATACGTCGACGTACGATTACTTCAAAGGAGCGCTTTGATTTTATTACACGATATTATATTTAATCCATAAGGTTACATTACATAACCCGTACACAGTACGTATAATTGAACGAATTGGACCACCTTTCTTTTGTATTGTGATTACATCAATTTAGTCTCTATCGATCTCTTTTGAATATAAAATCTAATATTGGACACAATTTGATGTGTCCAGAGAACTGATATGTAAATCATTATTCGTATTTTTTTCTTTATTCTCACTCTCACAAATTTTGTAATATATTTTCACTTTAAACAAAAGTCAAGTGTCATTTTAAAAATAATTCTTTCCGACCCTCTATTACTAATGGCAAGTCCTCAATCAACGGAACAAACAGAAAAAAGCTCAACCCTGATGGATTCCGATGAAAACCGGAAATCCAATCCTATAAAGAAAGATCATTCAATTTTGATCAATGTTGCCTTACATTTTTATGACAGTTGTGTGTAGTTGTATGTACAGTTGATTTTTTTCAAAATACTATAAAAAAATAGACATGATTTATATAATATATTTTGTCGCAAATACATTTGAAACTTGAGAATCGTACCGTTTTCTTCCATGTAAAAACATGCTTTAAATTTACGAACTTCAAAAATTTTACACAATATTTACGATAACAGTTTTTTAAGGAACAAAAATGGATCTTAAAATAAAATTTTATTTCGCTTTGTACAAATTTCAAAAAAAATATTGAGCAATGGATAAAAGACGCGCGATTAAAATGACAATAATAGTCTTCACCTCGGTTATCTTTAATGTACCCGTAATTTAAAACAGTCTATATTTTTCATTCAAAGATAAAGTAAGAATTAGATTTTATTTACCAATATTTTGGCAAACAAATATCAGCAATAATACTTTAACTCTTTTTGATAAAATAAAGTAATGACTTTGATATTACCGCCGATGCTAAAATTTTTGTTAGGGGCGTAATAATTAACGATACCGACACCACTTGGATGTGAATTCAGCCGTAATTTTAATATATGTTATCATATAATATATACCAAAATATTTGATTGTTAACTTGTAAGGCAAAAATATAAGGCACTAATTGTTGATATTAATATTTACGAACACATAACGCATCCGAAAAGACGGACTGGTGGTCGAATTCCGACCAAAAGGGATGTCAATCTCCGTGCAGAGGCCGGTCTACGTTTTCAGTAGTAACCAAGGATCGGTCGTTTTGAAGGCAGGTGGCTGTTCTTCTCTGAGGTCTGAGGCGTCCTTTTCTGACCCGGTAGTTGTGTGTTTGACAATTAATAAGCAAGTATAAACTTCTATATTTAATAAAGATATTTGAATAATAAATAATTGTATGACTTAAACTATACCTTTTTAGTTACAATATATACTTTAATATAATAATAAACGTTGCTTTATATAACATAATTACGAACAGAAAAATTGGACTCGTATTATAAATATAACGGGAAAGAAGTAAAGTAATATTTTATCCAAAGAATAAACCGAGAATTGAGAATAAATTCGATGATCTTTGTTTCGATAGCCATTAGCCGTTATCTTCAAAATCCCAATACTTCTCTTTTAACTGAAAACTTTTACTGAAATTATTGAACAATACATTTCTCAATGGAATTGATACTGAAACGATAAAATAAAAGAACTCTCAAACTGTATTTACAATGTGTTTGTACTGAATAAAAGGATTTTTTACGGATTTATCGCGTTTATTTTACATTTTTATTTTCAACGTTTCGAACACTTTCCGGCGGTGTTGCGTGCGTCTTGTTGCCATAATTGTAGTTAAATTTTTATTCGGTACTCTGACCCGTGAAAAATAAACTTATTTTATCATTACGGCTGGCAAGGGTTTTATGCTTGGTTTTTAATTTTTTTAATTATGGGGTCCAAAGCAGGTGGTAAAGCCCAACCGTCTTCTCCATTGATATTTAGTTCTCCAATCTTACTAGCTTTTCGGATCATCCTCGGCAGGAATCGGTGGCGAGAATTTCTGCTCGATCAAATCTGATGTAGTGGTTTGGGTGCACTGCCGACTTTTAAGGTGTTCTATGTTTGATGTCAGCTTCACGTTATGTTCCTTCTTTTGTTGTCATATGCTTGTTTTATGTGTCGACTAAGACTAAGAGAAGCAGCAGTAGCTTGTACAATCCTGGATTTGGTAGAGGAATATTGCATTTGACAGGTGGTAGAAATTGACCATTGTTCTCGAAATGTAGCCAATCTTGTCAGTTACACTTCTCACAAAGGGTATAACAGCAGATACACGCTCCAATGTGGCTGCCCTTACTTGGTCACTGTGACGCTGCCGTGGCGCAGCAAACTTGTTGTTTTGCAGTACTTGCTTAACATGTTGTAGCTCAGCCGACAGATGCTGAAACGTTGGGAATTAAAAACGTAAAATAATCGCGATAAAATCCGTAAAAAGTCCCTTTATTCAATAATTTGTAGTAATCGCGTAAACAAAAGAACGCCAGTCTAAAGGCCATCGTAGCCAGGGTAATCAAGTATATTAAACGATATATTCAATACCCCAAGCTGAACTTTCTATAAGCTGGGAGTATGTGTACCATGCTTGTCTAGTTGCTCCATTTATTAATACAAATTCAAAAATCTTTATTCAACATGGGAGCGATACATTCACTTAGTGACTGTCAAAACTCTCAAATACCGGTTCAAAAAAGTACGCCTCTGACCTAAGAAGAACCGGCGAAAGAAACTTAGAGGGACTTATTTTTTGGCATCTTTTACAATATAATTAAAATAAACAAACAAATAAAAGCATAAAATTATGATATTATTGAAAAAAGCCTGGAGTGAGCATTCTATACCATAGCAGTGTGTTATCATTTAAAAACTCATTTACATCGCAATAACACACAAACGTTCCTTGACAACTTTTTTAAGTTTATTAATGGATAAATCTTGAACGTCGTTTTCTGGGATTTTGTTGTCATAGCGAATACACTGTCCCATAAAAGATTTAGATATGCTTCGCAGTCCAGAAGCTAAAAGAATTAACCTACGCTTGTTCCTAGTATTTATTTGATGTGCATTACAATGCCTTCAAAAATCATTTTTGTTTTTCTGCACATACATAAAATTTTCAAAAATATATTGCGAACTAACGGTCAATATTTTAATTTGAGTAAACAACTCTCTGAGTGATTCTTTAGGGCCAGGTTATAGACTGCACGAATAGCTCTTTTTTGTAGGAGGAAGATTGTATTAATATCGTCCGCGTTTCCTCATAGTAGAATGCCATAAGACATTATACTGTGAAAGTAACTATAATATACCAAGCGGGCTGTCTCCACGTCAGTTATTTGTCTATTTCTCTGTACAGCATATGCCGTGGAGCTAAGTTTAGTCGCCAGTCCATTTATATAGGGATATAATTATGTATGCGTCACTGCTTTCGATCTTCGGCTATTCTCATCCAGGCCACACCGATATTCATAAAACCAATATTGAAGTACAACAAAAAATAAAACCAGAAACTGGCTCATGTTTTAATAAAATTATCGTTAGAGCCAAACATGTCGTAATGCTTTATGCATTACGGCACCGTTATGATAACGTTATTATAAACACTATAAACCAATTAACGAGTCCAATTTGATTTCTATTCCTGCGGAGAACCAACTTTGTGTAATAATATTGGCATTTATGTGGATTGATCACTTAAGATGATGATAATTATTTCTATTGTTTACGCGAATATTATACATTATTAAATAAAATGACTTTACGGATTTTATCGCGTTTAATGTACATTTTTAAATTACCGACGTTTCGAACACTTTTCAGCGGCCGTTGTCACGGGGTAGTTAAAAATGTAAAATAAACGCGATAAAATCCGTAAAGTAATTTTATTTAATAAGATGATGATGTTGTTATTTAGTATATACACTTGTTAGATTAGAATTTAAGCTTGTGTAAAGTTGTTAACTATATATCATATTACGGTCTTTCATTCATATATATCAATTTATTATTTTTTTATTATAGCATCTTTATAAGAAAAACTGTCTTTTTAGTAGTAATATAAAAAGTAAATACAGGAACATTACCAGAATATAGACGTGAAATAATAATATTATAATTATAAAATATTTATTTAATTAATTATTCTATAACTAGTAACTAGCTATGTATAAAATACAAAAAGCATTGAGAAAATTAAACTAGGTATCCGAAAATTAAAAGAGTAGCTATAAAAAGTACTTCATCGCGGAAAAGCTCTGTAATTCGAAACTTCGTCTCGCATAAGTATTTGACCGTTATGCTCCGATTCCTTGTGTCGTCTTCGTTTGAAATAATTTACGTACGGGGCACGTAAATTATGGTTTTTTTTCATAGACATAATAAAAAACACGTCACCAAAACCTGGATTACCCGTAAAAGACTTCCTAGTCTATTATAGGCAATCCAGGTCCGTCCACAATCTGATCGTAATATTCTTAGATTTTGTAATGGATTTTCCTGGAGTGGCAAAAAAAGTTGTAGCCTATGTTACATAAAGATAATAAAGCTTTATAATTGTTAAATAATATTTTGAATTGGTTATATAATGAATGATAATCTTCGATATGTAACTATTGAGTAAAACTATAAGACTTAACTTAATTTTGTAGCGTTTATTTACATATTAAATTAAATAAAACTTTCGATTTTGAATACATAGTTACTTCTAAGGGTTGTAGTGACGTGCCAGACGTAACGAAGTTACGTGATACATCTGTCGTTCTTATAATATAAAATTGGATTAATTTCTAGATGATAGTCGAGTAACATTGGGTTTCAAAGATAACCCTTATAAAAAATAACTAAAAGATAATAGATAGCCAAAAATCACTATGCAATACACCGTTTTGCCTAATGAAATAGGTTTGGGCTGTTTAGTTACTAATTATCGTCTAAACATTTACTCTGTGAGTTTTTTTTTGTCCGTTAGTAAAGAAAAAAATAGAAAACCTTTTATTATATTATGAAACTAGCTATTCGCTGCAAATTCTTAAACTATAACTTGTTGTAAGGCATTTTAATAGCAATAAAATTACTAATGCTATTTCTGCTTTAATTTATCTAACTTCTCATTTAATATAAAGATGTCACAGTACATACTATTTCGTTTTATTTAGGTTTTTTTATAACTGTGTAAACGACAAGTAATATTTTATATTTCAGGGCGGTAAGCGGATTTGTTGCGTCTCAGAAATAAAAAATTACCCCCCATATAGTGTAATAATTAGTCATACTAAAACTGTCACATGTTTATGAAGAACGATAAAATTAAGAGGTACTGAAGACTTCATTACATTACAGTTCAGATCAAAGGTTGGCAACCGATGCGCTCTTCTTCTTTATTCCCATAAAAAAATCTTTATTTTCGGGGATAACTCTATTATTGGAGTTTTATTAATGGATGTCAAGAGTATTATAAAAAAATCATCAGGCACATAATTTCCGCCATACGGTATTTTTCCTTACAACTGCGAAAACTTCCCACGGTATCGATTAATGATTGCGATAGACGGTATCTACGATGGAAGGTGAAAAAGTGAGCGATTTGAAAAAGGCCGCTAATGGAGGGTCGGGTCAACGGCCGTTGAGATCATTTCGGACCTTCTCCAAGTTGTTTATTCCATGAAAAAGTTTGCTTTATTCCCTTTTTATGCCAAGATATCGCTGTGATTAGTCCAATTAAAATAATCAAAATAATTAACTTTTTAAGAACAAGATGTAAGTAAATAAATCTGTATAATATTGACAAAAAAACGTTGTTGTTGTACGTTGAAAAAATATTACTGAAATAATAATATGTTAAAAAAAACTCAGTGTCAACAAGACTGTTAATAAAAACGAAAATTTTTGATTTTTATTTTTATTTGAAATTTCATAATGTTTCAATAATGAATTTCAACATTCTACGGGTCTATTGATATTTAACAAAATACCTATTTATTTAGTACCTACTATACTGATTCACAACAATTAAACGATTTAAATAAAAATCCAACAAAAACCCCGTCTCTACAATACTTTTTATGCACAACACATATTATTTATTTATTGGCACAAATAAATTTACAAATGTGAGCTGAATGCACAGGTACAAAGTAACCAAATTAAAATATATTACATAACATATACTTGATAATAAAAAATGTATTACATACAAATGTATATAGTTGTATTATATTATTTAGATTTATCCATTACTCTATCCCGTGACCATAGAACCAAGGAGTCCAAAACATGGGATATAACATTAAAATAAACGGGAACGGTAAACACGTTGTTAGTGTGTCTTTTAAAAGCCATCTAAAATGGCTACGTAACATAATTCGTAAACATTGAATCTACTGTTATACTTCAATCACCTAAGTCGGAAAAATTAAAAGAGGTCAAGTGATGTTGTTTCAAACATTTCCTCAGTATTTTCCCTTATTAACGCTCTGCAATACGCTGACAAAAAGAAACATGTCTTTAAAATAATTATAACGTCAGGTATATTTTTACTTTTGACGGAAAAATCAACCTTTTATTATAGTGGCATAATTAACGGGTGAATTTTTCTAGTCGAATCCGACTACGGCGCCGATCTATATTATAGATCAGCCAATTGTGCAGGAAATATTGTTGTGCACAAATGTAAGCGCAAACAGAGATGCACTCCATCTTCCTTCACTCTCCTTGCCTAATGGGACAGTTAACCGACACGAACAGAGAGATCAGGCTCAGGACCGACTTTTTAAAAGGCCATCCGACTCATGGATCATCTTACATACATCTAATAACAATGTAAGTTTGTTGAGTCCCCGCAGGATTCGGATACGGAGGCAGTTAAATCTTTAAATACAATACGGATAAAATATTGAAACGTCATCTCATATCATAAATAAAATATAAAGTATTTTGTTTGTACATTTATTTTTATATGAAACTTTTACTTTTAATGAAATATATATTCCGGTCTGAGATTCCTCAATCGCATATTTTCACATAGTCCTTTTCTGTAGGCGATAAAATAAGTGTCACCTTATTGTGAACACTCATCTACATAGCATATAATTGACACAATTTTCGTAAAATGTTCAAAGTCTTACAAGGCGAGTGCCGTTAAAAGGTTTATATGTTAATTCACCTTTTATATAAAATAACACCATATAGCGTATTATTACCGATCCTTTGATATAATTCAAATAATTAATGGGATAATGGCTGTGAATTGACGTAGTAACATATCGCTGAAGTGTGAAATGTTTACAGCAAATTCAACTACGTTTCTAAGCATTTGTATACAACCGTTTCATTGAAAGTGGCTTTAAAGAAATTTGACGGTAAAGAATAATAAAAAAAGCATATGTTTAATTAATATCCTCCGTCATGCACCTCTACACTAATGATTGTTTACTAACGGTACTTAACGGAGTAAAACACCCTTTTACTTTGTTATTAAGAATCAAGTATATATATTTTGTGTATTGTAAGGAGCTTTTTTGGCAGTTATCATTACTGAATATGTATGTACATTACTGGCTTTTTTTACAGTGTACAACAGATGGGTGCACTAACTGTAAAAATTTGCAATGTATCCAAAAGATATTCGATTTTCTTTGATCGCCTGCAGTGAACGGCCACGTCAAAGAGACATGTTAATTGAAAACTTCGTTCTATCGTAGATGAGTTTCCGTAATAAGCATATTTTACAAGAGAAATTAACATTCTATCTTTTAAATATTTAATGTATCAATAAACTGAATACAGAGTTAATAATGCATACAATAATCTTAACTGCCTCCGTAGCCTAGTGGTATGAGCGTGTGCTTTAAAAACCGGAGGTCGTGGGTTCGAATCCTGCGGGGACTCAACAAATTTTCATTGTTGTTTCCTAGTTGGTTAGGACAATTTGGGCCGATCACCCAATTGTCTGAAAAGTAAGATGATCCATGCGTCGGATGGGCATGTAAAAAGTCGGTCCACCCACCAACCCGCATTGGACCAGCGTGGTGGGGTACGGTCCTAACCCCCTAATGGATAGGGGTGTATTAGGGGAGGCCTATGTCCAGCAGTGGACTATGAGAGGCTGATGATGATGATAATCTTAAAGAGTTCATATACGATGATGTATATTATGATAAAATTCATGTATGAATCGTAACTTTGTTTATTTCTTTGCGTTATTTACGAATACTTAGTGTGATGAACTGAAAACGGTTGGTATTCTTTATAACCTTTACTTTAGTATAAATGGCTATTAATATATATTGTAGGATTAACAACAATATGAACTATGTATTAGGATCAAAATTGCTATGAATAGCGGCCCTACTCAAAGCAATATTCCCTTTTATACTTCGACATACGATTACTTCAAAGGAGCGCTTTGATTTTATCATACGATATTATATTTAATCCATAAGGTTACATTACATAAAACCCGTACACAGTACGTATAATTGAACGAATTGGATCACCTTTCTTTTATATTGTGATAAAATCAATTCAGTCTCTATCAGTCTCTTTGCAATATGAAATCTAATATTGGACACAATTTGATGTGTCCAAAGAACTGATTTGTAAATCATTGTTCGTATTTTTTTCTTTATTTTCACGCCTACCAAAATTTTGTAACTTATTTTCACTTTAAACAAAAGTTAAGTGTCATTTTAAAAAAGAATTCTTTCAGACCTTCTATTACTAATGGCAAGTCCTTAATCTTTAAAGAAAACGGAAAAAGCTCAACCCTGAGGGATTCTGATGCCTACCGGAAATCCAATCCTACAAAGACAGATCATTTAATTTTGCTCATTGTTGCCTCACATCTTGAAGTCATGCGCGGCTGATAAAGACTTTTAAATAACAGTGATGTGCAATAATTTTTTTAAAAGACTATAAATTAATAAACATTTTATGTAAAATATTTTCTCGCAAATACATTAAAACTTGAGAATAGTACCGTTTTTGTCCATGTTTTGCTTTAAATTTACGAACTTAAATTTTACAAAATATATACGATTACACTTTTTAAAGGAACAAAAAAGGAGCTTGAATAATGCTTTTTACAAATTTCAAGCATAATGTTAAACAATAGATAAAAGACGGGCGATTAAAATGACAATAATAGGCTTCACCTCGGTTATCTTTATTGTACCCGTAATTTAAAACAGTCTATATTTTTCATTCAAAGATAAAGTAAAAATTTAATTTTATTTGCTTATATTTTGGCAAACAAATATCAGCTATAAACCTTTAACTCTTTTTGATAAAAAAATAATGATTTTTATATTAACGCCGATGTTGAACTTTATGTTAGGAACGGAATAATTAACGACAATTGGTACCTACACCGCTTGGATGTGAGTTCAGCCGCAGTTTTAATACATTTTCTTAAATTAACAAAATATTTAATTGTTTAATTTTATAAGGCACCAATTGTTGATAATTATATTTACGAACATTTAACGCGTCCGAGAAGACGGACCGGTAATCGACTTCCGACCAAGTGGGACGCCAGTCTCCGTGCAGTGACCGATCTGCGTTTCCAATAGTAACCATGGATCGGTCGTTTCGAAGTTTAGTCAAAAATGTACAGCAGTGGTTTAGTAAAGACTGGTGGCTGAATAGTAAATAATACTTTTGGGTAACTTTAATACTCTAATGTGATAATAAATGTTGCTTTATATAACATAATTACGGACAGAATAATTGAACTCGGATGATAAATATAACGAGGAAAAAGTAAAGCATGTCTTATATATATATATATAAAAATATTTTATTTAAAGATAAAACTAAGAATTAAGAAGAAATTAAATGAATCTTTGTTTCGATGGCCATTAGCCGTAATCTTCAAACTCCAAATATTTAACTTTTACTGTAATTATTGTACAATACATTTCTTCGTCGAATTAATACCGGAATAAAAAAAATTAAGAACACTTAAGCTGGATCTATAGTGTGTTTTTATTAAATAAAAGGACATACAAAATTACAAATTTAATCGCGTTTATTTTACATCTTTATTACTGGTAAGTAGATTTTCAGTCGGTTCTCCTACCTACGGCCTATGCTTGGGTTTTTAATTACATTTTTTTAATTATGGGGTCCCAGGTAGGTGGAAAAGCCTAACCCTATTGAACAACTCTATCAAAATTTAGATGTTTTCTAATCTCAATAGCTTCACGGATCATCCTTAGTAGAAATCTATCGTGTTCTTTAGCGAAGATTTATGCTCGATCAAATCTTGTGCAATGGTTTTGGTGCTTTAAAATGTGTTAACCCACTGCCGACTTCTTGGGTGTTTTATATTAGATGTCAGCTAGATGTTCTTTCACACGGGCCCTTACTGCTCGTTTTGTGTGTCCACTATAAAAAACGCTGCAATCACAATCTAGCTTGTACAGTCCAGTATCTTGTAGAGGAATACTGTACTTAACAGGTAAAAGGAATTGAGAAATGTTTTCGAAATGTAGACAATCTTGTCAGTTACACCTCTTTTGTCAGAGATGTGTTGAACGTTATATTGAAAACCCCAAGCTGTATTTTCTATAAGCTAGGAGTATGTGTACCATGCTCGTCTAGTTGCTTTATTTATTAGAAATGAAGCTCTCTATTTCAACAAATACCACGTCCATAATTAAGGACGTGTCTAGGTATGGTAACCTAGATGGTACGTTTTAGCTTTTCTAATGATTTGACGATGTTTTTCATTTTTATAATGATTGCGCTAGTTAAGTAATATAATAGCGTGCTTTCTTCCTTTTTAACTGACTAACATTTTTAAAGCTTTGCTAAATTTTTTAACTTTTACAAATTAAACTCGATTCGGATCTGATGATTGATTGTTGCTGTGATTTGGTCCTATTCTTTATATACTAATATTATATACTTTATAGTATAAATCAGATGTGTACGATAGATTTTGTTATCATTTTCAACATTCGAACACTACTGACTTCTAGTTTGAAGGGCACCGTTGCCAGTAACTGGTAAACGAGACATAACAAGAAATGTCTCAGGATGGTTAGCAAATTGATGGCATCTTATGCTGCTTTTGTCATGAGCAAAAAAAATAAAATAAAAATTTAATTTAATTTTTTTATTTTAGATATGTCAATTTTTTAAATGAAAACCGACGGTTATTCGAAAACATAGAGATACAGACATATACCAACTAAGTCTGCCCGTGATCATGGATGCTGAAAAGAATCCGAAACGTCGGGAATAAATATATTTAAGTAACGCGAAAAATCCGTAAATTTGTGGATTTTATATAGAGAACTTTTAGTTTTGCAAGAACTTTTTTATCAAAATTAATAATTTTTAAACATTATTTTCAACGTTTAGTTATAAAAATAGAAATATCCACATAAAGCATGTTTCATTATTCGCTCAGCTTTTCACTGGGAATACTTTTCTTTTGATCCACAAAAATTCTTTGTGTATTCGTGAATTTTTATTTAACTTATTTTCTTTCTCTTTGAACGTACCGACTTTATTGTATTCAATGGTTGTGTAGAAAGGTACAAAACCTTTGTATGACCAGACGGATATGTTAGTGTTGTATGAAAAATGTCTTTTATAATATCGCTTGTTTGCTATTTTTTATCGGACATATACTTATTATTAACATTATTTTCATCGTCATCATTATCGGCCTGTGATAGTCACTGCTGGACATAGGCCTCCCCTAATGCACGTCACTGCTTCCGATCTTCGGCTATTCTCATCCAGGCCACACCGACATTCATAGAACGAATATTTGATGAAGAAAATATTTGAATACAACAAAAATAAAACCATAAACTGGCTCATGTTTTCATAAAATTATCGTTAGAGCCAAACATGTCGTAATGCATAAAGTTATGATAACTTTATTATAAACACTGTAAACCACTTAACGATCCAATTTGATTTTGATTTCTGCGGGGAACTTACTTTGTGTAATCATCTTGGCATTTATGTGGATTGATCACTTACGATGATGATGTTGGTATTTAGTATATACACTAGTTAGATTAGAATTCAAGCCTGTGTAAAATTGTAAATTATGTAAGATATTACGGTCTTTCATATATATATCAATTTATATTTTTTTATTATAGCATCTATATAAAAAGAACTGTCCTTTTAGTAGTAATATAGAAAGTAAATGCAGGAACAGTAACAGAATATAGACGTGAAATAATAATATTTAAATTATAAAATATTTATTTAATTAGTCATTCTTTAACTCGAAACAAGTTTTGTATTCAATACAAAATTAAACTAGTAGTAATCCACAAATTAAAAGAATGGCTGAAAAGTACTTCAGCGCGGAAAAGTTCTATAATTCGAAACTTCGGCTCGCATAAGTATTTGACCGTTATGCTCCGTTTCCTTGTGTCGTCTTCGTTTGAAATAATTTACGTACGGGGCATGTAAATTTTACTTTTTTTACAGAAATAATTAAAAACACATTCACCAAGACCTGGATTACCTATAACAGACTAGCAGTCCGTCCACGACTCTGACCGTATTGTTTTTAGATTTTAGTAATGGATTTTCCTGGGGTCGCTCAATTCAAAAATAATCTAATTTAAAAATAATATTTTAAATTGTTTATAGAATTTCGAGGCCTATTCAAAATAAACAAACAAACTTACTCTTTATTATATAAGCATAAAGAGATATAAAAATATATCATAGCTAAACAGTACTTAATTTCGATATAAACAATTAATCTTTTGAGTAAAACTTTTATACTTTATTGAATTTTGTAGCGTTAATTTACATACTAGCAACCCCGCAACCCCCTTTGTGGGTGGAATTTCTTAAAATCCTTTCTTAGCTGATCTCCACCCGGCGAAAGGAACTGTCCTTCCAAATTTTAAGTCGCTACGCCTTACGGCTCCAGAGATATCGTGACGAGTCAATATATAGGTGGGAATCTCTTTTATATAAATATATAGATTTACATATATATATGTTACGTGTCAGACTAAAAGAAGTTACGTGATACATTTGTCGTTCTTACAAAATAAAATCGGATTAAAACATCGACTCGCTCTTCCACCTTTTTCACATTAAAAAAATCTTTATATTCGGGGAAAAATCTATTAATGGAGTTTTATTAATGGATGTCCTGCGTATTATCAAAAATTCATCGGCGAGTAATTTCCACCATACGGTATTTTTCCTCACAACTGCGAAAACTTCCCACAGTATCGATTAATGATTGTTATAGACGGTATCCACGATGGAAGCTGAAAAATTGAGCGATTTGAAAGAGGCCGCTAATGGAGGTTAGGGTCAACGACCGGCGAGATC
Organism: Lamproptera curius; assembly: GCA_029286875.1. Classification (NCBI taxonomy): domain Eukaryota; kingdom Metazoa; phylum Arthropoda; class Insecta; order Lepidoptera; family Papilionidae; genus Lamproptera; species Lamproptera curius. The sequence goes on along the minus strand of JAGSMT010000074.1, from coordinate 590,753 downwards.
ATTTCGGACCTTTTCCAAGTTGTTTATTGAAAAAGTTTGCTTTATTCCCTTTTTATGCCAAGATATCGCTGTGATTTGTCCAATTAAAATAATCTTAGTAATTTATTTTTAAAGATCAATATGTGTATGAGTACAAACCTATGTAGGTTTGTATGATATTAACTAAAAAAACCTTGAGACTGTAACGTTAGAAAAATTATCTTAAAAAAACATAGTTTAAAAAAGTACTGCCAACAAGACTGCTAATTCGACATTCATCGGGTGTTCATCTTTTGATATTATACAAAGTACCGGTCTCTTTATCTAGTAACTACTATACTATTTTACAAAAAATAAATAAAAATCCCACAAAAACACCGTTTCGACTATACTTTTTATGTTATTAACAAATTATTTATTAATTGGCACAAAAAATGTACAAACGTGAGCTTAATGCCCGAAGTAAGTGCACAGGTAAAAAGTAACAAAATTAAAATAGATTACAAAACATAAACTTAATAAGAAAAAAGTATTACATACAAATGTAAATATTTTTTATATTATTTAGATTTATTGCTTTCTCTGTCCTCTGACTATAGGAACCAAGGAATCCAAGAACTTGGAATATATCTTAAAAATAAGCGGTATTAAACCTTAAACATGTTGTTAGTTTGTCTTTCAAAAGCTATCTAAAATCGCTACTTAATATATTTCGTAAACGATGAATCTTCTGTTATGCGTAAAACGCTAAAGCCGGAGAAAATAAAAGAGGTCAAGTGTTGTTGTTTTAAACATTTCCTCAATACTTTCTCTTATATTAACGCCCTGCAATATGCAGACGAAAAGTAACATGTCTTAAAAATAATTATAACGTTAAGTGTATTGTTACTATAAACTACATTGTAAGTATACTATAATTTATAAGTTGTGACGGAAAAAATCACCTTTTTATTAAAATTGCTAAATAAACGGGTGATTTTTCTTGCACGTACAAATAATAATAATGTTCTCCTAGTCGAATCCGACTAGGGCGACGATCTATATTATAGATCAGCCAGCTGCGCAGGAGATGTTATACTAAAGAAGTCAAATTCAATTCAAATTCAAATATCTTTATTCAATATAGAAGTCTAACACTCGTTTATTGATTGACAAGGACGCTACCACCGGTTGGGAATAGGACGCCTCCAACCTGAGAAGAACTGGCGAAAGAAACTCAGCGGGCCTATGTGTCATCTTTTAAAATAATCAAATATACATTTAAATTTTCTTATTAGCTACATACAGTTCTATCATACGTATATTATATTTGAAAAAGCGTGGAGCGGGCATTCCATTACCAGGCTGTGTTATCATTTATAAACTCATTTATGTTATAATAACCTTTAACACATAAACGTTCCTTTACTACTTTCTTAAATTTATGAACAGTTAAATTCTGAACGTTTACTGATTTTGTTGTAAAAGCGTATACATTGCCCATAAAAGATTTACTTGCTCGCAGTCTAGATGCTGGAAGAATTAAATTATGTTTGTTTGTAGTATTTATGTAATCTGCATCACAATGTCTGCTGCAATTTCTATTTTATAAAAGTGTACGCGCAAAAACAGGTGCACTTTCTATTCCTTTATACTCTCAAAGCCCGATGGGATGGATTACCGACACGACCGAAAAGAGATAAGGTGCAGGACCGACTTTTACATGTCCATTCGACGAACGGATCATCTAACTTTACAGACAATCGGGTGATCAGCCCGCATTGGCCTAACCAACTAGGAAAACAACAATGAAAAGTTGTTGAATCCCTGCAGGATACGAAACCACAACCTCCGATCTCTAAAGTTCACGCCTTTACCACTAGGCTACGGAGGCAGTAACGCATAAATTAAGTAGAAGCGACAGGTGTAATTGAAAATAATTGTAAAAAAATTAAATATCAGCAATAAAAAACTGTAAATTTGTACTATTTATTATGATTAATAAATGCGTAAGCGACATAAAATACTCTGAGCTCAGTATACTACTTTATTTAAATTGTCGATATATGAAAATTTACCCAGTACATGACATGTGGATTTATAACTTTAAAAATATTTCTATGATATATAAATTAATTTAAAATACTTTTTTATGGAATTTGGACAAATGTATCGTCTCTGACTTAACTCAAAATTTTTATAAAAGTAAAGTAATTTTTAAAGATACTATAAACTTTCATACAATCTAAACTACAGCCTTTCTACAATGAGAAACGCTCGAAGGAAAGTATTTGCATCATTTAACTTTAGAATGAGAGAACTCTTTGTAAGAATATTATTTGTAGAAATGTAAAATCTTACAAAAGTACAAGGATTTATTTTATAACACTTTTTGTTTTATAGTACTTAAATAAATTAAATCTATTTATATTATTATTATTTACCTTACTCAATGACAAAAACTATCGTTGAGTATGTGTGCTTCTCTTCTAACAAGCAATGGTTGAAATCGGTATTTTATGTGAAACAGAATGCTGAACTTATGACAAACATACATGTTAGCCGTAATCAACACAAATAAATAGTACTTTTGTAGCCCAAAATTTTTATGTTTATTCAAAACATTTTGCTAAATAACTATTAAATAAACCAAAATGAAAAGTTATGATAATTATGGAAAGAATTAATTTCAAGTAATGAGGCGGCCTTCGTTGTTCATCTCTGTTAGCCCTTGCTCTTAAAACAAGAGGACGTTGGCATGAATCCTTCTCCATGCGTCGTGATGCTCATGTCCGAGGTTCCTCTGTTTTTAAACCACTTTAGTAAATATGAAAACTAGAAGAAAATAGTTACTCCTGGTAAAACCAGGAGTAACAATTTATTGTAGTTTAATATTATGTTTTACTATAAACTAACTGAATGAAACATGGAAAAAACAGCAAGATCTTTAAGTTAGCTATTGAGTCTGTAAACGCTGAATAGATAATCAGGTAAATTCTATGGAAAACCAAACGTGTAATTGCCCACCCGTCAACAACAAAAGAGTCTTTCAGTTGTAAGAACCCCATTGCTAGTTTTATTATTGGTGTAGCAAGCATAAACTTGTTGACTTCACTACATTTATTTAGGCAGAGCATGTCGTTTTAAATCTCAAAGAATACCTACTGCATGATATGAATCCGTCTGCTATTGCACTCCGGAGGCGTGTGTTGTTTTGTTCCACCGGTAAGGATATCGGTTACTTGGACCTTAAAATAAGAGCACTGCACCATATTGCTTCAAGACAAGCCACTACGTTGTAATTTTCAAAGAAACCTTCTGACAACAAAAATGGCTTTTATTGCATCTATATCCAACCACAAAAAGAATTTTAAAGCAAATTATCTTGGCGTGCAATATTTATGACTAAAAACGAGGAAATGCATTATTACTTTAATATTTTATTCGGAATAAACGTTGGACACGGCCATATAACTGATTCTCTTTACTGATTCTTTCTCACTTTGCCTACCTGTAATTATATTTAAAGGATAATAATAAAATTATTTTATGAAAAAACTGTCTACTAAATAGTATAAATTTAATCAATATATGGTAAATATATGTATGTTATTTTATTTATTTATTTTTATATACAAATAAAAACCATGGGCATTGGTTGCCAATTTCCATCAGGTGGCCTTTTTTGAAAAATGTACATATGTCATTGAAGAAAAAGTAGCATCAATTTTATCACAGTTTTTTTTATTAAATACGTTGAAATTGAAAATCACAAATATTCTTCTTGTTCTACATAAGAACCATGTAAGCATTTATCACGTACAATTTTGGAAGAGCTTAAAAATAATAAAACTTAACAATAATTAATTTAATTGAACTGTAATGTAGATGAAACATAAAAAATTAAACTTGATATTAACGTTCATACCGCAGCACCAATAAAGTTTTTAATGAAATCCCATGAGATTGAAATTGAATCAAACATCTAGCAAACATCTCGCTCTGGTTGGAAGTCGTCAACCTTTCCTTGCGGAGTTCGACGTAAAACTAGTATTACGCAAATATTTTGAAGCGGAACGACCCTAAAATTCTGTTTAATGATAAATGCCAATTGAGGTGACAGACCTCTTTTAATTTTTTACTGGAAATCCAAATGTTTTTGCAGAAAACATTTTTTTATCGTCGTGTTTTGCGTGCATAATTCATTTTTTTTTTCATCATATTTTAGTGCTTTTATTTTATTTTGCATGTAATAATAGTTTATTCTTAAATGATTCAAACTCAGAATATAATTAAAATAAAGTAATTATTGTAGTTGGTTTCTAAATTTCTGCAGATCTGTATTTATGCAACTTATAGTTATCGATAATTAGATTCGAACATTGGACCACCCCTGTCCCATTTTAGTGATTATGGTTATGTTTTTTTATGGTTACGATAACATAAATATTTTTTTAATTAATAAGTTGTGTTTGATTAGTAATTGTGACACGAGATGCCGAAGTAGTTTTGCGTTCCGCTCTCTTTTAAGGGGCAATGAGTGATGATTTTCTGAATTCTCGCACAACCTCATAACCGCCTGTTGTTGTCCCTAAGCTGATTTCCGTTTTAAAAACGTCTCTTCACGACTGACAGGTCGCAACTTTGAGTCCGTTCTTAAGAAGGGTTATTTTTTTTTCTGTGACATTTAATACAGCTATATTGCATTTAAGTAAAGTTAGTTGTTAAAAAATGTGTTAAAAATCAAATATAAGTATCATCCCTATCCAAGACCCTATTCCCGTCTTAATATAAATTACTAATAGCTTGTGAAGTATTTATCATATTAAATACAGTAAAATGTTGATATTATTTTACATAAAATAAAATGTGAAAATACCATTAAATATTAAAAGGGTAGATCCCTTAAGACTAGAGAAGAAAGGTAGTTTCGTATGCGACTAATTATTTTTATGACACATATTTTTAAATTTAAACCATTGCTGTGAAATGTTTGTTGAAGATAGACATGCACTCATGGCATATTTAATTACTTACTGCCTCATTTCTAATATGTAGGTATTCGTTTTATGAAAATGTCGGGAAAGACGACTTTTACGCACACTGCCCCAAATTTATTTTAAATTCTACTTCTTACCAAATATGCGAGATTGTATAGTTTGACGATTTTTACATTAAATTGGTTTCTGAGCATTATTCTTAACATGTAGAAGATATTTACGCTTTCAAATTTTATTGTAGACCATTTAAGAAATTACAATTACGAAAACATCGACCTTGACTGTCTTTTTAAGTTTAGCCAGCGTTTGCAATATAATCGCAAATTGTTGTTTTTTTTTTTTATTTATCTTTAGAACAATTTATAATAGAACCACTTGATAGTAAACCTGCCGTATAAAAAAAGGATGCTGTGCAGGAATTCTTTTAAAGATATAATAACGTATATATTATTTATGTATGGAAGGCAATAAGACTTCGATGCTTCCAAATTCAACGTAAAGAAATTATTCTATAAATAACATTAATATTAACTAAAATGCTTTGAATTATGTTTATAAAGAAGTCATAAATCTTATTTTAGAAAATGTCGAGAATCTTCTATTCTCGTCGTGTGAGGCAATTTATCTATTACATACATACCTATATATATTTCCCGTTTTTGAACTCACTAATCACGATGTCTTTGAAGGTATAAGGCCGATTGGTTTAAAATTAGGTATAAATATTTCTTTTGCAAAGTGAAGATTAGCTATGAACGGGTTTTACTAAATTCCAAAGAGATATTACCCACGCGGTCGAAGTCACGGAAAACAGCTACCATATTTATATAATAAACAATTGTTTTACATAAACTATAACTTAATTATGATAAATCTGTTTACGAAGCTTAATATTATTCTCCTAAATTTTAAACGTTAATACTATAAGTCCTGACATAAATCAACTTGATCAATACAATTTCGGCAATAGAACCGGTAATACTATGATAGTGGTCGCCCCGGGCAACAACTTCAGAGTGAAATTTATTGTATTGAATAAGATTTATAGGATACAATTCACATCGAAGAAGGCTTTTAAACTAACTTAATCTTTATACCTTTACATTGATTCACACTTAATGTAATAGTAGGTAAAGTCACAGAGTTTTGTGAAAGCAGGTTACGAAGTGCTAAAACAGATTAGAACTTTTACCCATATCATGGTTAGATTCAGACATAGCCCATTATTCTTACTAGTTTCTTACCATAAATCTCATTTCGTCAAGTTAGGGCGGAAATGTATGCGTTCGTTTAAAGTGTGCGTGTAGATTGATAGTATAAGTCTAAAGTTTCATAATCTACCAGTATGCTTAGCTAGGTTTGTGCTTTAAATCTGGAGGTCGTACGTTAGAATTCTGGGGGGCCTCAATAACTTCTCATTGTTATTTCAAGCAACAATCAACTCAGGTTAATTTGAAGCGGGATACCGCGCGTAATCTTTCTTAGGTCGTATCGGTTATCGGTCCCGTCGGGTTTAAAAGGTAAGCAAAGAGGTCGTTCATATGTGTTTTGGGAGGGATAAGAGAAGGCTTATATAACGCACTTGATATGCATACTAATAAATCAAGCGTGCAGCCTCCGTAAATAATTCCTATCTTCTATAGAAACTCTTTACGGAATTATTTATTTAGAGAAATCAGTATTTGTGTCGAATGATGCAAACGGTGCAACGTGCATCTTCACACCTGGATCCTTTTCAACCTCTTCAGGTAAACTAAGGGATTTGTTCGTGCAGTTCAAGTGAGCCTTAACATGTACATGTATAATAAAATCATAGAAGACTAGTTACTGCACGCGATTTCGTCCGCGTGGATTAGCGATTTGTATTTGAATAAAATGTATAAAAAATATAATTATTTATAATATGTCACAATAATTAGTCAGTTTCATAGTTTTTATTTAACAATAACGAAGTTCCATACAAATGTCCGATTGCCAAACCAAACCCAAAAAATAAAAAAATGTTTTTCGTGTAGCAAGGTCATAAATACTCCACTAGATCGTAATACGTCAGGTCGTAAGGTCGTCGCCTTTAACCTGAGAAGAACCGTAAGTAACTCAACGGGACTATTTATATACAATTTTTTTTTATTTCTGCGGGAAAGTTATGGTTTAGAAGAACGTCGCCTAACCCATACTCTAAACCGCCCAGCTATCTGCAATTGGAGAATGGAGTTTAGAAAATGGTCCACCCTCGTCATTCAAACACAATAACTTATTAATATTACATATTTATATTTTAGTGCCTTTAATAAAAGTTATTACATAATCATTAAAACGCCATATTTACTCCTCCATATAATTTGCCTACCCAAATTTGCTTACTTAACACAAAATCTAATTTAGGTTGACCGTAACTCATAAAAGCACGATATAAAAATCGCCAGATCAGAAACGGGATTTACGTCTACAACTTTTTAAATTAAATTTGTAATACCAAACAAAACAAATGAAATAATCCAATGATAACAAAATCTAGTTGTAAATATTTAGTTTGTAACGTAATAATTCACAGAACTTCACAGCCATTTTCATAAAAAAAAACTTTAGCATAAATCAACTAAACCAGATTAAAAAAATATAATGCACTAATTAAAAGTGTTTCCAGAAAATAAAACAAGTTTATAAAACTTATTTAATTTTCTGGAAACATTTTTAATAACAAAAACGTTCGCTTAATTAACATCAATATTTTTTTAAACTAAAATCTACTGAAAATATTATAATTTTAACTGTAATAATATAGATACATCATTGTTAATATTAGTAGTAAAATATAATAAAAAAACGTGATGAAACTGTTTGTTTCGTTTATTTTTTTTAATATATCAATAACAATGTTAAACTTATCTTTATTTTATTTTAAAACTAAACGTAGAGGCAATTTAATATCGAAATAGACGATTGATGGAATTGTATAACGATGGCCTCAGTTTTTTTGTCCCTCTTTTGAATTGATTTAAGCCAAGGCTGAGAAATCAGTGCCATTGGGACGATACTGAAGAAGCAAATAACATATTAAGCAAGTGCAATATATTTTCTTCTTCAATATAGAACAATCTAGTATCCAGTAACAATATTAAGGCGATATGATTCACCAGTGTACAACCACGGGTAAATAATATCGCTTTATATTGGACATATCTTGTAGTTGGATTTCACTAAACTCCTTCTCTGTAAACATTTTCGATGCTGTTCATCTTAAGATTTGGGCAGTTCTTTCTCTAGCATATAGTAGAATAACAGCTCGTTCACTGTGATGTTAGCGTACTGCTGTAAAGTTTTTGCAATTCATACAACAAATTATGTTAGATATCACAGATCAATTTTGTCGCCAACAAGGATAGTATAATGATCTGTTGATACAACGGATGTTTTTGGTATTATGAACTCACGGACTATTTATAAAGGTAAGTCTTTTACAGATTACTTATTTCTAGACTTTTAGCAGTAGGCATGAATGTAGGTGGATCAAAGATAATGAAGTTCACTCAATTTAAGAACCATGCCTAACGATTTTCTAATATATAAAATGAAACCAATTAGGTTAACATTAACTTGCAATAAAGTGATTGACAACTACAATAATACTCGTCGATCAGATCGAAAAACCAATTTCCATCGAAAACTTTTTCAAATTTCCTAAAAAGAAATTGGTATTACGAATGTTAACTCGTCAAAACATGACAAATGATCCATTACTGCCAAAATCTGTTTAAATTATAATTACATCTGGTTTCGGATCGTGTAATTACAGTAATTCTATGTAAAACTTTAATAACGATATTTTTGTTATTTTATTGTGTTATATCCTCAATCATTTCGGAAGTAAATCATTTGTGTAGGTTACAAATACTAAAAAAAATAAATATATTTAGCAATTATTATATACTAATAAATGTAATTGGAATTTTGGAGTGTTTATCTTAATTTACTTTCAACGTTTTTTATCCTTTTTAACGTTCATTAAATATTATAGAGCTTAAACTGGGTTAAACCCTGAAAAATAATCAAAGAATACAATTAAAGCCAAGGTACTTTAAAAATCTTAGAACTACTATTACCATACATTAAATTAAAAATATACAATTACCTAACAAATAAAACATAAATATATTGTCAGAAGTGGGATTCGAACCCACGCCCACAGAAGTGGACTGCGACCTGAACGCAGCGCCTTAGACCGCTCGGCCATCCTGACGTGAAACAAAGTTACAAAAATAAAAGTATAAGCAACATAAAATATACGTACTTTTATTTCAGTACCAAATAATTATATTTTAAATGAAAACTCACGAAAATTTATAAAAGATGAAAACTTAAACAAACTAAAAGTTAAAACAAACGCTACTTAAAAAAAAAACAAACAACGCAAAGCAACAAATCCGTTATAATATTTCGGTAGAAGTATTAAATGGTCATGGATATGTAATACACTTATTTAAAAATGTTGAATGTAATGGTGATTGATTGTGGCACGAACAATAGCTTATATACTCTAAAGCTATATCGTTTTGATTGTGTTTATTGGGATTGTGTGAGAAATTCACTTACTGGACGCCTCAAACGCTGGCTTTTTGCAAAATGACACTTCCGCTCCAATAAACCGCAAAAATACGGGTAAGTTTCCAGTTTTCAGTTTGAGTTGCCATATTTTGGTCGCAAATGAGCAATCGGTATTGCAGATACACTTTGCTAAACCACTACGTCGAACTTTGTTGTTAATTGACAATTTTATTGATGTATTTTTATGGTACGCTGAGCTCCTACTAGTTCTGATAAAAAATACGAAAACAGCTCAAACATCAAAAAAAGTTACAGGCTATTGTTTTTTAAATGAGGCGTGAACTATTTCAAATATAATAAAAAGTATCGTGCGTGCATAAAAATCTGCCGTGTGCAAGCTATTTCGGCGTGCACCGCGAACCTAAATGCTTACCAGTATATCGCCTTTATGTTTTTAAGTTGGACGTGTTTTGTTTCTAGCTTTGCAATACACAAAATTTTAAGCTGACGAAAATTAACTTAGGTTTAGAATTTGGTTAGGTTTTGTATGAAAAAGTTAATTTTACGTCTCAATTTTTGCCGTATTTTGCCGTTTTTTGCCATTAACTTTCCAAATACATTATCAAAATATGTTTTATAGTTCTAAAAATAAGTGTTGATAAACGATAGGAGGATCCACTTAGAGCATCCACTAGGCAGCATTTAGGAAGGTAAACCATATAAACACACACAAGACGAGGGTCTTTAACCTATGCGTACTTTTGATGATGATCTATGGGGCCGAAACGTGGCATGTAATTGCCATAACGTGGTTGTAGGATTGGTCTACAGGTTTGCTGTAGCTCAATAGGCTATGGAGCACGCCCAGCTCGAGGTTTCTCTGTCGGATAAAATTCGTATCGAATTTATCTGTCAAAGAACTAAAGTGCCCGACATAGTGCAAAGGTTCAGCTCCTTGAAGTGGCAGTGGGCTGGTCATATAGTGTATGTCCAGCAATGGACGGATAAAGGCTGATGATGATGAAAAAAAAGGGCTGAACTTTTTGACTAGCTGTGACTATGAGTAGCTCAAAACATCTATAATGGTCGTTTAAATAGACAAATATTATCTTTGATGATGAAAAAATCAGATGATCCATGTGAAGTTTTAAAAACAGACATTAAAGAAAATTTCAGTTCAATAACTTTTGTAAAAATTTATTTACTAGCGGTTCTTAAAAAGCTTTCAAAACCTATTTAGTAACTTTTATTAACGACCGCTGCATATGTATGATAAAGTTTTTGATGCAGATGTATTTTTATTAATTTTTTTATTTGAAAGCTTTTAAAGAAAACATTTTTATGGACTTTCTTCTGCAGTGCCGTTTACTTTTAGCAATCTGTTATCAAATATTAATATTTGTGATATCACAATAAAAATGAATATAAACAATGTCTAATGAGGAGAGAAGAGCACAAACACACGTCTAAATTCGGGGTAAATTTACACTCTACCGACATATGAATTGATGAAAAATCCGGGATGTGGATATGAAAGAATAGGGATGGTCATGCAAGGAAAATCTCTTCTAGCTGACATTACTAAAACTTTGGAAATGGGGAGAAGAATCTGTAAGAAAAATTATAAAATGCAAATGCATCATTTTAAACTACCACTGCCATTTAAAACGATGTGTTGAAGTTAATGACGGTCCTTCGATTTTTTCAACTCAGTATTTTTACCTCGTGGGCACATGACGGATTATTTTGGACTTGCACTTACCCAAAACCGCCTCTTTGTTTCTTCCTGGTGCTTAACTACGCTTTCGCAGTCCTATGTATATTGAAAATATTTCGGTTTTTATAAATATCAGTTTAATAGGCAGATTTAATAGATGCTTTTCAATTAATATTGCTTACTTAAAACTGCCTCCGTAGCCTAGTAACATTTGCGGCGTGTGCTGTAGAAACCGGAGGTCGTAGGTTCGAATCCTGCGGGGACTCAACAATTTTTCCTTGTTGCTTAGGGCATTTGGGCAAATTTACACGAATCATTTATTGTACATTTATGAAAAAAAATGTCAAAACTGATAAACCCGTAATATTTTAAAATCTCAGATAGCTTCTATGTGCTCTTGTTTTCATAATGGATTGAGTTCTTATCGAAAGTTACCGTTAATATTTCTGTGCAAAATACGCAACTTTTTGTTTTTTGTTTTTTATTTTTAATAATTTAATTTCTGCATTGTTAAATTATTATTAATACATGGTGATAATATAAGGACATCCGATTAAAATTGTAATCATTTACCTAACTTATGAACTTATGTTATTACATACATCTAACAAGCTTGTAGTGAGATCGCAGCAATAAACAGAAGCTTTTACGAGAATATTAGCGCGAACATATTAGATGAAACACAACTTTCACATTAACGTTTGTTGTACATCGTCGGTTATATCAGAAATATTGTTATTGTATTGTCAGCGCTGAACTGGCGGGATTTCTATTATTTGTTGCCTACATCTTTTTTAAGAACTTTTCTTCGAATTATTTTTTTTTCTTGGCATTATTTTCTATATTATACAGTAGTTATTTATGGGAAAAATTTTATTCCCACTATGCCGATAAAGGAAAAGATTACGTTATTTCTCAGAACCTGAGTCTCATCTTTTAGGTTAAGTAAAAATTATTTTGTGTTTCCAATAATAAATCGGCTAATACAATAATAAACGAGACATAAAAATTGCCTGTATTTTAAAAGACTTGTACTAGAAGATAAGAATATAATTACAAACATTTTAATTTAACCTAAAGGTGTAATATTTTTTTAATGTCATGTTTTATTTTTAATGTAAATTCTTTTTGCTAAGAGAAGGAGAAGAGTATAAAATAAAATATTCATAAGGTTTGAGAGGCTGTAAAGATTTAAAATATAAAGAATAACTATAGTAAAATCAAAACAATATTTATGGGACACATCTTTAATTAATTGTTTGGAAAATACTTACTTCTTACAGGATCGCTCTCTATACGTTATTATTCAATATATTTTTTGTCACAACTTTCTCAAAAATGCCTTTTAAAATATAATAAGTGAAATTTTACCAAAAAATAATATGACCAACTTCAAAGAGTATATAACCATTGTGAGTACTATAAGCCGGTGACAACGTACCCTCTGCAAAAAACTACCCCGCGGTTTCCGCCACAGCATTTTAAATCTCAAAAATTTTTTAAGGTGTTCACTTAATCAAAATGTCATGTACAACCCATTTTATGTGTACGGAATGAAAAAATAAAATAAATTAAGTATAATGTAAAATTACGTTATTTAACCTTAAGTGAGCTTTTTGAATATTTATTGCAATTTTTAACAGTGTTATACATTGAAATGGCTATTGTGGGTTAGTCTTAAAACATTGTTATTTGCACTCGCTTGCTTTATTATAGACCATTTACAGAGGTACAATTATGTACATCATAGTTTAAGTCGATCTTTAACGGTTTCGGCAGCGATTGCTATTTAATTACACGAGGTTGTAATATATGATGACAAAATTGTCTTAATTTCTTTAATATCTATTTAAACTACTAATTACAAAATTAATAAAATTCGACAAAATTATAGCTATAGTTTAAAAAATAGCAAAACCGAGCTCTAGGAGCGTAGCAACGAGGTAACATATATAAAAAAAAATATCGTAATCAAAAAGTAAAAGTATATCACAGACACGTGTGCACACGAGATGAGATTAACAAAGTAACATAAAAATTAGTATTGTGAAGAACTGCGGACAATATTAGAATTGATAACAATTGTTTAATAAACTTTAGTTAATAGCTTGTCTTCGATTGATCATCATCACACAATGTACGCTTACATATTTTATAGTCGGCATTAATATAGAGAAATGGATATTTAAAAAGAAATGTTTATTTGTTTTGTACAATAATTTCAAAAAGGATAACCAAACCGTTACATATTTTTGTTACTAAAGTGTTTCAGTCAAGTGCCACAAGTTTAAAAAAAATAAACAATAAAACTTCCGGAAGATAAGACTTTTTAATTCTTTTTAAAGCGATTTCCGATTTATTCCAATAACTCGTTGAAATAAATGTTTAAACACAGTAAACATATTAATATACAAAACATATTTTATATTATTAATTATTTTTAAAATAGTATAAACACAAAAGTCCTTTCAATATTTTCACTTATGGCACGGTAACGGAACGCAACATAAATTGATTTCTTTAAAATTGTCAATGCCAATTAAAAACATAATATTTTTTCTTCTCCAATGGCTTCATCAAGATATTCTTGTCGGAGCAATTATAACTAAAAGAAGAAGAAGAATTAAAATTGCCGCAATGGAGCATTTTGTACAAATAGCCGCTAAATTAATAGAAATAACTTTGAATATTATTGAAGCTACTATACGGGGCACTTTATTCGCACGTATCAAGGTTGTATCGATTGCTATATTATTATTCCTTTTAGGATCTCTCGTAAGCTATTTTTATTTAACATATATACATGATTTATTAAATGATAACACATAATATTCTTTGCCTTTTCATTTTAAAACCAAAATATCGTCGAACGCAAACAGCAATAACTTTTTAATCATGGATTCTGAAAATGTTATTTTAGAATCCATGATTAAAAAAAGTTATTGCTCTAAATAATAATATAGTTACGCTAAACTTTGAACTTTATATAGGGACCTCAATTGTTTAAACATGCTATCAGTAATCTTTATTGGAAATGTAGATTAATGTCACACATTTTGAACGTATATAGAGTTATTATTATTATTATATAATTACGGTTTATAATTAATAAAGTACTTTATGTCAACATATTAAAAATACTATGGTACCAGTTACCACGATCGCTAAAGAGAGTTTAAAATGACATTTAGTTTAATTTAAAATAATCTCGTTGATAAAGTCTAATCAATACTTTAATTTCAAACAAACAACATAGTTCTTGGTAAAACACAAAATAAATGTTAATAGCTAGCCCCACAAAAGAACAAGGTAAAGAACCGTTGTTTATCCGACGATAAAGAAGAAGCGAACGACGTTCTTGATTCTTCATTGGTTGGAAAAGAAAAGTTTAATATGTATCCATAGCATAATAAAACTGTGGGGTGATAGTTAACCTGTCACATGCACTGGAGTTTGAATCTAACTACGTAAAAGGCAGCAATAAGCTTATTTAGCATAATTTGACTCATAGTGTATAGCCAGAAACAAGTTTTTTGCAAACCTAATTACAAAAAAAAACAAGAAAAGTCAATTATGAGAACATCTAATTTAAAACTTAATCACGTAAGATGATTTCTCAAAATCAAATTTGCATTGATTTGAACACGTATTTTTACATTTTTAGATTTATCACATTTTTACGCTGCAAACAACATCATATACTGATGCAAAAATAAGTTTCACAAACCCAATATTTTATAGCAACAATACGCGACGTGTTTTATCCCGTTCACGAGATTGATTCTCTCGATAGAAGTGTCCTTTCCCATGATGAGTATTTATGAGCGAGGTTTCCTTAAAGTATCCTTTCAGATAAGTTTTGTAAGGTTTTCTTTGTTGACATCGTACAAGATAAAAGTATTACATTATTCCATAATTTAGTTAGTAGCTTATTGGTTTTTTAAAAATACCAGAGAACTTATACATCTCATCTGGTTCTGGTTTAAAGGACACCTCAGTTCTATAATTACTCGGTGGATTTATTAATTATTACTTACACATTAGACTGTTATTTTTAATACAAGGATCATACTATTTTTTGTCATTGCAATTGTCATGGTGCATGTGACCCTAAATATTCAGAAAACAACGGAAAGATAATAAAAACATATTTGAGCCCACAACCACCGAATGAACCCGTAAATGATTATATTTCAGTATTAAAAAATTATGATCACATTTAGATGTAAATATTATTTTGCCTTTGTAATTCGAAATTAAGTTGAAAATGAGACGCCGTACAATTAGGTTGATTTGATTGATTTTAATATAAACGCAAAAGCAATCACAAGTCTTGTTTTGACAGATTTTATTAAGTGCTCATCGTGACATTCAATAAAGAAATTCTGACCTAAGTTAACATGTTTCTAAAAAGAAATAAATTTAACGTTGGAATTTGAAAAAATACACTACATTGTTTTTTGTGTGCCGCGTGCGTTTTGATATGTTATATTAGTAAATTATTCTTACTTCATGATCATTACCATCAGCCTGTGTCAGTCCACTGCTGGACATAGGCCTCTCTCTCTTCTAATTGCCACCGCTTCCGATCTTCAGCTATTCTCATCCAGCCCACACAGGCCACTTTGCTATTCTTCACTTAAGTATTTTTATTTCTGGTTATTACTTTAGTTAACCAAACCAGACATGCTTTTTGGCGGAAACAAAGCTGTATTTATCAATAACCGCTGCTTTCATATGTATTTATAAATTGCTTTATTTGTTTAACTAACGAGTTGATATGTTCTTTATTTTATTATATCTTTAAATATTAATAATAATAAATACTCCTATTCGATTCCGACTTCGGCGGTCGATCCATATTAGAGATCAGCCAACTGCGCAGGAGACATTATGGTGCACAAATGTAAGCGAAAACAGAGATGCACTCCCTCGTTTTTCAGTCTCATTTTCCGATGGGACAGATAATTGACATGACCGTAGAGCGATCAGGCGCAGGACTGAATTTTTACATGCCCATCCGACTCATGGATCATCTTACTTTACAGGCAATCGGGTGATGGGCCCTCATTGCCCTAACCAACTAGGAAGTAACTATGTAAGTTTGTTAAGTCCCCGCAGGATTCAGCAATATGGATAAAATATTCAAACGTCATCTCATATCATAACTCAAATACAAAGTATTTTGTCTGTACATTTATATTAACTTTTACTGTAATTATTTGAAATATATATTCCTTCCTAAGATTTCTCATTCGTATATTTACTGCAGGCGATGAAATAAGTGTCACTAATCGTAAACACTCATTTATGACATGTAGACACTCAGTGACAGATGGTTGATAATTTCATAATATGTTTCGAATAATAAAGCTTCTTACATTGTAATAATAACGTTTGTATTAAATGTAGTTTACGGAATCATAAGAAATGTTTAATATTAATTAGTTCAAGTATAAATATTGTCATTGTAGGTTGCTTTTTACATTGAATATGTTACCGGCCAAACCCGATTTCAGAACAAACTAGTTTGGCCTATGCTCAACTAGTTTTTCCATACTCCATACTAATCAACTATGTCCTTAGCCCAATATATACCAGTTTATCTCACCTTTTTGTTATGAATAACGAAAGAAATACATCAGTCATCACAACTTGATAGTCCACTGCTGACAAGGCTCCCTAATACATCTATCCATTGAGGGTTTTGACCGTATCACCACGCTGGTCCAATGCGGGTTGGTGGTGACCGACTTTAAGCCCATCCGACGCAGGATATCTTATTCAGACAATTGAGTGATCCCCAATTTCTAACCAACTAGAAACATACAATGAAAATTGTTGAGTCCAGATTCGAACCCAGACCGGTTTTAAGCTACGCCATACCATGCACTGAGGAAGAAATATACCAGAGGTAATTAAATTCTTTTGACGAAAGTTTATGCCTTGTGTATAAAAACGTTAACTATGCGTTCACTGATCCTTTATGGCTAATACCAGAAAAAGATAATTTTCTTAATTGCTTAACATATTTCGTAAGTAGAAAAGTTAATACGAAAATTGCTTCAAGTCTTACAATTGAGTGCTCGTTAAAGGTGTTATTACGTTTTATTGAAATAACGCATAGCATAGTCAAAGCGTGACCTTAATGTAATTCAGGTATTAAAGAAATGGTAATTGACCTGTAAATATCGCTCAATGTGAATCGTTTACAGAAAATTCAACTACGTTTATAGATATTCGTATACAACAGTTTTATTGAAAGGCTTTAAAGAAATTGACGGTAAAAATAATAAAAGGATACGTTTAAATATATCTCATCAGCACTCACACTAATGAGTGTTTATGTAGTGAGTAAACATTTATTACTGTGTTAATAAGAAGCAAATCCATCAATTAAGTCATATGTGTTTTGTATCTTGTAAGGCGCAATTTAAAAGTTATTATTATTATTAACTAAGTATAAAATTAATAGCTCTTGTCTATAATAACAGATGGATTGCCGAACTATAAACCTTTCTATAGTATCCAAGATTCAAGTTTCTTTGACCGCCTGCAGTAAAGAGCCACGTCAAAGAGATATGCTAAATGAAAACTTCGTTTCATTGTAAACGAGTCTCCGTAATAAGTATATTTCACAGAGTAAATTAACTTTCCGGCTTTTAGTATTGAAAATATTAATAAATTTAAAACAGAGGGAATAATGCATTAGACAATCTTAAATAGTTTAAATACGATTATATATATTAATATGAAACATAACGTAAGAATCGTAACTTAGTTGTCATCATCATCAGCCTGTGATAGTCCACTGCTGGACATAGGCCTCCTAATACACCTCCATCCATTAGGGGATTTTGGACCGTATCCACCACGCTGGTCCAATGCGGGTTGGTATAAACGCGATAAAATCCGTAAAAAGTCCTTATATTCAATAATTTGTAGTAATCGCGTAAACGAAAGAACGCCAGTCTAAAGGGCGCATCGTAGCCAGGGTAATCCAGTAAATTAAATGTTATATTCAATACCCCAAGCTGTATTTTCTATAAGCTAGGAGTATGTGTACCATGCTCGCCTAGTTGCTCCATTTATTAATCCAAATTCAAATATCTTGATTCATCATGGGAGCGATACACCCACTTATTGATTGTCAAAAATCTACCACCGATTTGGAAAAGGACGCCTCTGACCTGAGAAGAACCGGTGAAAGAAACTTGACGGGATTTATTTTTTTGGCATCTTTTTCAATATAATGGAAACAATAAACAAACAAATAAAAGCATAAAATTATGTTATTATTGAAAAAAGCCTGGAGTGAGCATTCCATATCATAGCAGTGTGTTATCATTTAAAAACTCATTTACATCGTAATAACCTTTAACACACAAACGTTCCTTGACAACTTTTTTAAGTTTATTAATGGATAAATCTTGAACGTGGTTTTCTGGGATTTTGTTGTAATAGCGAATACATTGTCCCATAAAAGATTTAGATATTCTTCGCAGTCCAGTTGCTAAAACAATTAATCTATGCTTGTTCCTAGTATTTATTTGATGTGCATTACAATGCCTTAAAAATCATTTTTGTTTTTCTGCACATACATAAAATTTTCAAAAATATATTGCGAACTAACGGTCAATATTTTAATTTGAGTAAACAACTCTCTGAATGATTATTTAGGGCCCAGTTTATAGACTGCACGAATAGCTCTTCTTTGTAGGAGGAAGATTGTATTAATATCGGGCGTTTCTTCACACTAGAATGCTATAAGACATTTTACTGTGGGAGTAACTATAATATACCAAGCGGGCTGTCTCCACGTCGGTTATTTGTCTATTTTTCTTTACAGCATATGCCGCGGAGCTAAGTTTATCCGCTAGTCCATTTATATGGGTATATTATTATATATGATTTATATTTATATGCCCCACTGCAACTTAGCGTCTATTGTTATGCCGAAAAACACGGTACAGTTAACAAGGTCTAGCGCTTCCTCATCCAAAGACACTTAAAAATTGCCACATTTTACAATAGGGGTCATAAATTTAGTACATTTAGTCTTTTTGTTGTTAAATTATTGACGTTGAAGCAATGCGCCGTCATTTATCACGTTTCGTCTGCAACCAATACTATCTCATTGTTATTGTTAACTATATGTGGTAGATCATTTACATAAACAAGGAAATTAAAAGGTCCAAGATTAGACCATTGTGAGACACCCATACTTACCGGGGCCCCAGGAGATCTCTTACCATTCACGTCAACTCACTGAGTTTGATGGCTTAGGTAAGGAATCAGAGATTTTCTATAGAGCGGTGTATTTTTAACACCATACTGGCATAGTTTCCTGACCTGAGTCGCATGTTGAACTTATTCAAAAGCCTTTTAAATGTCGCAGAAAATGCCTAAGGCATCCTGCAATGCTTCCCAAGCCTCGTATATACCAAGCCGAACACTTGCGTCAGTTGTGGAGCGGCCCCTAGTGAAGTTAGTTTCATTATTATTATATTACAAGTCATTTATTTTTAATACGTAGGATTCAGCCGAATAAAACACTTTTTAAATATTTTTGAATAATTTCTAACATATCCTACAAGAGAATTGTTATGATTATATTGACCTTTCACTTTAAAGATAATACAATCTACGCCTACTATTGTGAATTCCAAATGTTGCCCATTTACTAAACGCCACAGAACCATTTTAGAAGTAAATATTGTTTTAAACTCTCTCCTGATTTACGTAAATAAAGAGTTATAAAGCGTCTCTGGGTTGTCATTATACTGTAAATAAGTAAAATTATTTTATATAATAGATTACTTCTAAACTTCTCGATCCGCTTTTTATACACAGCAACAAACATTTTCTTTTCTTTTGCTGTTTTATTATATATAAATTTATTTATATATTGGTTGACAGTTTGTTAAAATATTGTCTATACATGTGGCAGAAGTTTTACTGATTCCAGTGGGTTCAAGAAATAAATTTATTAGGTTATATGAACTTAACAATAATCTGATTCTAACAGTGGAGGTAGAATTATCTAATAAATTTATATTGAAGTCACCACAAAGATAAGAAAAAAGAAAAAAAATACTCTATTTCAACGAAAAAATACCTAGGCACGTCCCTAATTATAATCTAGTAATTGTAGTTTTTGCATTTTCCTAACGATTGCGCTAGTAATGTAATATAATAGCGTGCTTTTATTAATATAATATATAATATTTATAGTAATCTATACTAGCGCAATTATTAGGCTTTTTTAACTAATTAACATTTTTAAAGGTTTGCTAAATTTTTAAACGTTTACAAAAAAAGAGAGACTTAAGTTCGACTTGGATCTGATGGTTGATTGGTGCTGTGATTTAGTCTTATTCTTTATAAACATAACGATAGATGTTGTTATTAACATTGGAACACTACTAACTGGAAGTCAGTTTAAAGGCTACCGTTGCCAGCGTAATGACTGGTAAACGAGACAACATCTCATGTCTCAGGGCGGTAAGCGGATTTATGGCTGCTTTTGTTATGGGCAGGGCAGGTATCACTCACCATCTGGTGAACGTCGTTCTCGTCCCATTCCCATTTCGTTCTTTGAAGCAATTAGATAAAATCTTACGAAACTGATTAATGATAACGATAGAAGACATCAATCATAGAAGCCGAAAATTTGGCGACACGAATTAGGCCGTTGGCTAATGGACGTTGGGTTAATGATCGCCAAGTTCATTTCAGACCTTTTCCCAAGTTTTATCTCTCGCGAAAGTTTGCTTTTGTAGTTATTCCCCTTTTTATTACAAAAATATTTAACTGCAAAAGAAAACGTAAAAGATATAATTAAAAATACATTATTTGGTGCATTTTCGCCAATTAAAAGTAATTTTTATTTTAAAAATTTGAGGAATAATAATATATATACATATACAAACATATATATATATATATGTTGTCATTCATATGTAGCATAATATATACAATGTTGTTAATCGTATTTTTCCTTTATTCACCTCACTAATTATTAATATCTAAATGGAATATTTATGTTTTTTATAGGAAGTAGACAATTATAAATTAGTAAACAAATAAAAACAACCCCTTCAGACTAGCCTGTCCAACATAAGATAGATAACATAAGATAATTGATCTATATCATACAGATAAACCTAGAAGAAGTAAGGGGGTGCAGAGATGAATTGCGCTCGCTTACTATTCAGGATTGAGGGCTGCGTCAGGAGCATCCCAGCGCCGGCCGTCGCACTGTGAAGTCCATACGCCCCGTTCTAAAGTGGTGGCTAGAAAGGAGACACGGCTCCTCACATTCCGCAAGCCGCAGATTCTCTCTGGACACGGCTCTTTCGGGAGGTGCCTGTGCCGCGTGGCTGATAGGGAGCCCATAGAGGAGTGCCACTACCGTGGCGTAAGTGCTGAGGAGACGGAGGAGTGCCCAGCCTGGGTTGAGCAAGCCACGAGCTGCGTAGTGTCGTGGGGCACTAGCGTTCGCTTCCTGCTGCATTGCCCAGGATGTTAGAGAGCGTGATGGCCGGGGAGGAAGCTGCGGAAAGACACCGATAGTTCACTAACTCCGCAGAAGGAGGCCAGGGCACCGAAGAGTGGCGTACGCACGCAGCCTTTCTCCCTGACACGGCCCCTGGGCGGCTGGAAAGAGGGTGTCCGCCGCGCAGAAAAGTGATTGAGACAGGGTTACCGTGCTGTTTGCTCCAGCACGGCACCTAAAGCGACGGTCGGACTCGGATGGACACCAGGACTGTCGGTTTCGCAACACGACCGGAGAAAAGAGACTCGCGAGGGCCACGTCGCGCAGGTGTCACCGAAGATTGTAAACAGTACCCGCACCCCTGCTGCAGCGACATGCGATTTTTAGTGAGTTTACTGGCCGTTGCATCTTGCCCGGGGAGCCCCACATATCCCTGCTTCACCCTCACGCGGCAGGGAATCCGTCAGCTAGATTTTTCCAACGGCAAAAAAAAATAATTATGTTAATGCAGATAAAACGAAGTCATTTAAAATTTTAAAGTAGTTAAACTTTGTTATAGTTATAAATAGTTATTCCTATAAATAACCGGGTATGCGTGGCATAGATCGCATAGATTTTCATTCAGAGAACAACATGGAAAAATGCGCCGGTCAAAGCTAGTCAAATATATTTCCAAACAGTTTGTGTTAAGGTTATATTTGTATAAATAGTCATCCTCCTCACTATCATTTAAGACTATTAACGCCCGCTGCTGATCAAAGGCCCTAAATCACCCATGTACGATGCTGACCCAATTGCATCCGCCGACTTCCAGCACAATTATACAATTATAAAATTATACAATCTTACTTTTTCATTTAAAGATCTAGTCATAATCTATTTTTCATAAATTTATATATTCCCAACAATAGAGACTAGAGATAGAACTTTTAGTTATGCAAGCAACTTTTTTGTTAAAATTTTACAATTACTAAAAAATAATTTTTAAACATTATTTTAAACGCTTACTTAAAAAAATAGGAATATCCACATAAAGCATGTGTCATTCTTCGCTCAGCCTTTCACTGGAAATATTTTTCTTTTGACATCCACAAAAATTCTTTGTCTATTCGTGAATTTTTATTTGGCTTTTTTACTTTCTCTTGGAACGTTCCGATTTTATTTTATTCAATAGTTCAGCTAGAGGAATGTGCGAAACTTTTAAATGACCAGACGGATATGTTAGGCCTATCATAGGCCTCCCCGACGAATCCAATTTAATTTTGATTCCTGCGGGGAACCAACTTTGTGTAATAATCTTGGCATTTATGTGGATTGATCACTTACGATGATGATGTTGGTATTTATTATATACACTTGTTAGATTAGAATTCAAGCCTGTGTAAAATTGTAAATTATATATATATATATCAATTTATATTTTTTTATTATAGGATGTATACAAAAAGTACTGTCCTTTTATAAGTAAAATAGGAAGTAAATGCAGGAACAGTAACAGAATATAGATGTGAAATAATAATATTTAAAATATAAAATATTTATTTAATTATTCTTCAACTCGTAACTAGTTTAGTATTCAATACAAAAAGTATTAAGAAGATAACTAGTGGTAATCCACAAATTAAAAGAATGACTAAAAAGTACATCAGCGCGGAAAAGTTCTATAATTCGAAACTTCGTCTCGCATAAGTACTTGACTGTTTTGCTCCGTTTTTTTGTGTCGTCTTCGTTTGAAATAATTTACGTACGGGGCACGTAAATTATTACTTTTTTCATAGAAATAATTAAAAACGCGTTCATTACCCTGTTCACTGGATTACTTGCTAGTCTATTATAATCCAGGTCCGTCTACAACTCTGACCGTATTATTTTTAGATTTTTGTAATGGAATTTCCTGGAGTAGCAAAAAAAGTTGTAGCCTATGTTAAATAAAGATAATCAAGCTTTATAATCGTTAAACAATATTTTGAATTGTTACATAATGAACCAATTAAAAACAAAATCTATTAAAAACAAAGAAACTCTTCATAATAATAGCATAGTTAGAGATATACAGATACAACAAAGCCAAACATAGCTCAGTTTCGATATGTAACTATTAAGTATAACTTTAAGACTTAACTTCATTTTGTAGCGTTTATTTACATATTAAATTTATTTAACCTTTCGACGTTTTGAATACATACTTACTTTTAAGAGTTGTGGTCACGTGCCAGACGTAACGAAGTTACGTGATACATCTGTCGTTCTTATAAAATAAAATCGTATTAATTTCTAGATGATAGTGGAGTAACGTTAACGTGATCAAGTATCACGTCTATGTTGCCTATGTGATGCGTCTTTCCTTCTATGGGTTTCAAAGATAACCCTTATGAAAAATAACTAAACGATAATAGATAGCAAAAAAGCTCTATGCAATATTTCGTTTTGCCTTATTAAATAGTTTTGGGCTGTTGAGTTACTAATTATTATCTTTAAATGTTCTCTGAGAGTTGTTTTGGTCCGTTATTAAAGAATAAAAACAGAAAACCTTTTAAAATATTATAAAACTAGCTATTCGCAGCAAGTTCTTAAACTATAACTTGTTGTAAGGTATTTTAATAGCAATTCAAATACTAATACTACTTCTGAAATGGGTTACAATATCGAAGTAATAATTTTAATTTACAAAAATTCTCATTTAATATAAAGATGTCATAGTACATATTATTTCGTTTTATTTCGGTTTTATTATAACTGGGCAAACGACAAGTAATATTTTATATTTCAGGGCGGTAAGCGGATTTGTTGCGTTTGACAAATAAAAAATTACTCTATATATAGTGTAATAATAAGTCATATTAAAACTGTCACATGTTTATGGAGAACGATAAAATTATGAGGTACTGAAGACTTCATTACTTTACAGTTCAGATCAAGGTTGGCAACGCTATGCGCTCTTCTTCTTTATTCCAAAAAAAACCTTTATATTCGGGGAGAAATCTATTAATGGAGTTTTATTAATGGATGTCCAGCCTATTATAAAAAAATCATCGGTCACACAATTTCCGTCACACGGTATTTTTACTCACAACTGCGAAAACTTCCCACAGGATAGATTAATGATTGCGATAGACGGTATCTACGATGGAGCTGAAAAATTGAGCGATTTGGAAGAGGCCGCTAATGGAGGTTCGGGTCAACTGCCGTCGAGATCATTTCGGACCTTTCCAAGTTGTTTATTCCTTGAAAAAGTTTGCTTTATTCCTTTTTTATGCCAAGATATCGCTGTGATTTGTCTAATTAAAATAACCTTTATAATTTATTTTAATAGATCAATATGTATAAGAACATAGTTTTGAATAATATTAACAAAAAAAACCTTGAGACTGTGTACGTTAAAAAAATTGTTATTGAAATAAAAATATCTTAAATAATTTTTTTTAAAAGCGCCAACAAGACTGCTAATAAAAACGAAAAATTTGGATTTTTATTTTTAATTTGAAATTTCATAATGTTTTAATAATTAATTTCAACATTCATCGGGCCTGACTATTTAAACGCCGGTCCGACTCATGGATCGTTTTACTTTACAGGGAATCGGTTGATGGGCTTGCATTGCCCCAACCAACGAGAAAATAACAATGTAAGTTGTTGAGTCTCTGCAGTTAAATACAATATATATAAAATATTCAAATGTCATCTCATATCATAAATCAAATACAATATATTTTGTTAGTGCATTTATTTTTATGTGTAACTTTTATTTTAATTATATGAAATATATATTCTTTTCTAAGATTCCTAAATCGTATATTTTCACATAGTCCTTTACTGCAGGCGATGAAATAAGTGTCACCTCAATGTGGACACGCGTCTACATGACATATAATTGACACAATTTTCACAAAATGTTTCTAAGAATAAATCTTCTTACATAGTAATAATAACGTTAGTATTAAATTTAGTTTACGAGATAATAATCCGAAAGTATAAGAAATGTTTAATATTAATTAGTTCGGCTATAAAACATTGTTATTGTAGGTTGTCCTCGATATAAAAAAAACTGGTTAAAATAAACAACAGTATATGATTAAAACTTTTAACAGCGTCCAAAACTAGAACTATGCTCAATAAAGTTAATAATGATGCATTTTTGTTTATAACCAAATTCCCCAACATTGAGTATTGAATATTTTCGAATTTAAACAATAAAACTTACTTGGTTTTACAAATATGACAACTTCGGTCAAAATTATTTGATAATTATGTGCTTTGGTCAGTTTAGGTATTAAAATCCTACCTTTTTGTTGTTAAAAACGAAAGAAATAAACTAAAGATGAAAGATGATAAAATTCTTTTCACGAAAGATTTAATGGCATTTGTACCTAAATCTACCAAAAATGCATAAGATATACCAAGGAAAGTATAAGAATTTTTTATTATAATTGCCTTATATTTTGCGTCCTAATACAGAAATGTTAAAGGCACGAAAATCGGTTTCCGAAGTCTTACAATTCCGATTGCGTAAAATGGTTTTATTCATCTTTTATATAAAAAAACACCATATAACGTTGCCAAAGCTTACCTTTGATGTAATTCAGGTTATTGAGGAAAATGGCTCTAAATTGACGCAGTAACGTATCGCTGAAGTGTAAAACATTCAATGAATTCGTATACAACCGTTATATTGAAATTGACTTTAACGAAATTGACAAAAAATTGTTAAAAGAAGTATATGTCTAATTAATATCTTCCATCATGCATCTCTGTAATAATGATTGTTTATTAACAATAGTTAACGTAGTAAAAAACCCTATTACTTTGTTATTAAGAAGCAAATCCATTAATCAAGTTATATGTATATTGAATCTTGTGAGGCGCATTTTTGACATTTAATATTAAATAAGTTTAAATTACTAGCTTAATTAGCTTTTGTATATATTGTACAACAGATACAACAGATAGATGCATTAACTATAAACATTTCCAATGTATCCAAAAATACTTAATTTTCTTTTACCGCCTGCAGTAAAGAGCCATCAAACTAAGAGTATCAAAGAGAAAATTGTAATCGAAAACTTCGTTCTATCGTAGATAAGTCTCAGTAATAAGCATATTACAAGTGAAATTAAGTTTCCAGCTTTTAAATATTTAAACAGAATACAGAGTTAATAACGCATGCGATAATCTTAAATAGATCATATACAATTAAACAAATTATTAAAATTAATGGAAGAAACGTAACTTTGTTTATTCTCATGTGTTATTTACGAATACTTAGTGTGATAAATTAAATACGGTTGGTATTCCTTATAACCTTTACTTTAGTTTAAATGGCTATTAATATATATTTTAGGATTAACAACAATATGAAATATATATAAGGATAAAATTGCTATGAATAGGGGCCCTATTCAAAGCAACATTCCCTTTATACTTCGACATACGATTACTTCAAAGGAGCGCTTTGATTTTATTACACGATATTCTATTTAATCCATAAGGTCACATCACATAAAACCCGTACACAGTACGATTTATTAAACGAATTGGACCACCTCTCTTTTACATTGTGATCAAATCAATTCAGTCTCTATCGATCTCAATATGAAATCTAATATTGGAGACAAATTTATGTGTCCAGAGAACTGATATGTAAATTATTGTTCGTATTTTTTTCTTTATTCTCACGCCTACCAAAATTTTGTAATTTATTTTCACTTTAAACAAAAGTTAAGTATCATTTTAAAAATAATTCTTTCGGACCCTCGATTACTAATGACAATCAACGGAAGAAACAGAAAAAAGCTCAACCCTAAGGGAATCCGATGCAAACCGGAGATCCAATGATATAAAGACAGATCATTCAATTTTCATCATTGTTGCCTTACATTTTTTCAAGTTGAATTTTGTGGCAATTACATTCGAAACTTGAGAATCGTACCGTTTTCTTCCATGTAAAAACATGCTTTAAATTTAGGAATTTTACACAATATTTACAATTACACTTTTTAAAGGAAGAAAAATGGAGCTTGGATAGTGCTTAAAATAGAATTTTATTTCGCTTTTTACAAATTTCAAAAAAATATTAAACAATGGATAAAGGACGGGCGATTAAAATGACAATAATAGGCTTCACCTCGGTTATCTTTATTGTACTCGTAATTTAATGCAGTCTATATTTTTCATTTAATGATAAAGTAAGAATTAGATTTTTTTTACCAATATTTTGGCAAACAAATATCAGTAATAAAGCTTTAACTCTTTTCGATAAAAAAATTAATGACTTTTATATTACCGCCGATGCTAAAATTTTTGTTAGGGACGTAATAATTAACGATACCGACACCACTTGGATGTGAATTCAGCCGTAATTTTAATATATTTTATCATATAATATATACCAAAATATTTGATTGTTAACTTATAAGGCAAAAATATAAGGTACTAATTGCTGATATTAATATTTACGAACACATAACGCGTCCGACAAGACGGACTGGTGGTCGAATTCCGACCAAAATGGTTGTCAAACTCCGTGCAGAGACCGGTCTACCTTTTCAGTAGTAACCAAGAATCGGTCGTTTTGATGTTTAGTGGTTTAGTATAGGCACGTGGCGGTGAGTCTCAGATCTGAGGCGTCCTATTTCGAACCGGCGGTAGTTTGTTTGACAATCAATAAGCAAGTGTAAACTTTTATATTAAATAAAGATATTTGAATTTTAAATTTGTGTGGTAAATAATACTATGTCTTAAACTGGTATAGTTTAAGTAACAATAAATACTTTAAAATAGTAATAAACCTTGCTTCATGTAACATAATTACGAACAGAAAAATTGGACTCGTATTATAAATATAACGGCAAAGAAGTAAAGTAATATTTTATCGAAAGTAAAAACGAAGAATGAAAAAAAATCAATAATCTTTGTTTCGATGGCCATTAGCCGTTATCTTCAAAATCCCAATACTTCTCTTTTAACTGAAAACTTTTACTGTAATTATTGACCAATATATTTCTCAAAACTATGCATTACAACCGGCAGTGGTATTTTGCTTGGGTTTTAATCAAATTTTTGTAATTACGGGGTCCTAAGCAGGTAGTAAAGCCCAACCATCTTCTCTATTGACATTTAGATTTTTTTTATGGCATACGCAGGCAGACGAGCAGTCGGGCCACCTGATGGGAAGTGGTTACCGACGCCCATAGACACTGGCAATACCAGTGGTATCGCCAACGCGCTGCCTACCGTAAGACATAGGGTGTTAAGTCTATTTTACCTAGTAAATACGCTGGCTACGGTGCCCTTCAAACCGGACCACAGCAGTGTTTTCACACTACTGCTTTGCGGCAGAAATAGGCACCGTGGTGGTACCCACCCAGACGGTCCCATGTAAACAGGGGACCTACCACCGGAGGTTGATGTTTGTTGTTAGATGTGTGATGATGTTAGATGTTTTCCAGCAAGCTTATTGTCTCGCAGTACTTGCTTACCAAGTTATAAGCTCAGGTGCCAAATGTTGAAAATTTAGGAATTAAAAATTTAAAATAAACGGGATAAAATCATATTCAATAATGTGTAGTAATAACGTAAACAAAAGAACACCAGTCTAAAGGTCATAGTAGCTAGGGTAATCGAGTAAATTAAACGTTATATCCGATGCCCCAAGCTGTATTTTCTCTAAGCTGGTTATATTATTTACCTTCGGGTGAACACCATGCTCGTCTAGTTGATTCATTCGTTAGAAACGAAGTATGAATTTGTTGCATTAGAACATTCTATTGCAAGAAATACATACTTAGATACGTCCTTAATTATAACTTATATTGTATGTTTTCGCATTTTCCTAATGATTGTACTAATGAAGTAATAGAATGGCGTGCTTAACTCCTTTTTTAACTGACTAATTATTTTAAAGCTTTAATAATTTTTTAACTTTTACAAATAAAGCTCTGAAGCTCGACACGGATCTAATGACTGTTGCTGTGATTTGGTCCTATTCTTTATATATGTTACCGGCCAAAACTGATTTCAGGACAGAGTAGTTTGGCCTAGGCTCAACAAGTTCTTCCTATAAGGGATAGGATTAACCAGTATAGCCTAGTCCAAACTAATTTGTCCTTAGCCCGATAGGATAGACCAGTTTAGACTAGGCCTAACTTGTCGCCCCGAACAGGTTCCCGCTTTGTCGTAGCGGTGGGGCTCAGTACCTGCAGCTTCCTGGGTTGGCCGGGAAGCTAAGAGGAACCTGGCCGGCCTGAGGTGTAAGGATGATTGGTCGTTAAGTGATAATATAAACAATCATACTATAACAAATATCAATTAATTCAATTATCAAAAAGCAATAATCATACGAGCATTATGTTAATTATTAGTTTTTATTTATTTTTACATGGTTTGGTTTGGTAGCATTTAGAATTGCAGAGTAACGTTGCCTTCTTGTACATCATCAGGCATCTGTTTGTGGAACAGTTTTTGTTGCAGCTGCATCTCACAAAACCTTGACCTGATCCAACTGAATGTTTTCTAGCTGCAGCCCTCAATGATATTTCAGAGTCCTGATTTACATCTACTACCTCTGAAAAAGGTTAGTGCAAATGCCAAATTCTGACCTGAAAAAAAAGCTCAGGAGTATAAGACACTTTAGTATATTATTAATGCTCAAAAAGGATACATGGGTAATTAAGTGAGAAAAAGTGTCAAGTTTATAAAAACCTTCTTCATTTTTCTGAAGAGTAACTCCAATGATGTTTCTGAGATCACCTTTGCCTTTGTCGACATCTGAAACCGGTATAGTTACATTATCTCTATTATTGGCAGAAGGATGAGACTGGTCTATAGTAGCTTTTTCTTAGCCTGTTTCACAAATTTTTTGCTGATGTTGTTCTATCTTTATGAATGTCACTTTCAGATGAAGAAACTTTTTCTTGGTTACGAACTTTGGCAACGCTATTATCACTGTCTTCTGTCAGGTTAACATTGCAATTATCTTCTATTACCAGCCGTAAATCGTCTTCATCCTGAATATTATTTAGGACTTGTTCCGGCAAACAGGAAGTCGAAAGTTCTACTCTAGGTGCTATTCCAATTAATGTCTTGTATAGCGATTGTTTTATATGAATTGAACATATCTCAAGCCTTCTGACCATGTCGCTGAAATGTCGTCCTTTATCCAAGAACCTGTCATATTCTCAATATCTTGGTTAGCACGCTCAAGAGAGCCCTGGCTTTGACTGTGCTTAGGTTTTCCGTGCACAATTTTGAGTTCTGGCCAAAAACTAGCAAGTTGTCAGATTGCAGAATTAACGGCGCTCCTAAAGTTAAAAATATGTCATTCAAATGGTAAGCCACGTCTATCGCTCTCTTAGATTTTGTTAAATGGTTTTGGTAAACCGTAATAAATTTAAAATTTCCATCTGTGCTGGTGTCTGAAAATCGATTAGATCTACTTGACACCTACTATTCATTTCCGAGTGAAAAAAGGGCTTTTTCTTCTGTGATAAATACAGGCTGTGATATTGGCAAATTTTTTTGATGTTTCGGTTAACAGCCTGTCACGTCCACCGTGACCAACAGCCACATGAGCTGTGTCAATCACATCATAAAGTTCATCGAAAGGAAGATAGTATTTTATAGTATTTGTGCTCCGTGCAATCAGTTTTTTTACGTCCCCAATTTCTAACACAGCAAATCGTTTCAATCTCCCTTTTTGCTGTCTTTTTCAGATTTTTCAGCATCTTCAAATTGTTCTCTTCAATCTGTTCCAAATATAATGAGAAGACTTTTTACTTTCACTTTGTAAAATTTCTGTCAAAAACTTTTCCCTTCATTGTTTTTGATCTGCTGTATAATGTAGTGTCAGTTTGAAGGGCACCGTTGCCAGTGTAATGACTGGTAAACGAGACATAACATCTAATGTCTCAGGGTGGTTAGCGGATTTATGGCGTCTTATGCTGCTTGTGTTACGGGCAGGTATCTTTCACCATCTTCCAAACGTCATGCTCGTCTCATTCCTTTCTCGTTAATTGAAGCAATAAGAAAAATCTTACGAAACTAATTAATGATAACGATAGACGATATCAATCATAGAAGTCGAAAAATTTGGCGACACCAATAAGG
Source organism: Lamproptera curius (assembly GCA_029286875.1). Taxonomy (NCBI): domain Eukaryota; kingdom Metazoa; phylum Arthropoda; class Insecta; order Lepidoptera; family Papilionidae; genus Lamproptera; species Lamproptera curius. The sequence goes on along the minus strand of JAGSMT010000074.1, from coordinate 558,934 downwards.
CCGTTAATGGACGTTGGGGTCAATGATCGCCAAGTTCATTTCGGACCTTTTCCCTAGTTTTGTCTCTGGCGAAAGTTTGCTTTCGTAGTTATTCCCTTTTTTAATTACAAAAAATATTTCACTGCAATAAAAAACGTAAAAGATATAATTAAAAATACAAAATTTAGCGCATTTGCGCGCCACAACATGACATGTCAATAGTATACAATTCGGAGAATATATATATATTTATATGTAATAAGGTAAAATGTTGTAAATCGTATTTTTCTTTAATCCACATGAACTTTTATACGTGACTGATCAAAAAAAATGACATTTATATTTTACTTGTATCTATAAAAACTTTGCTTTTAAATCACTGTCTTTGTTGATAATAGCTGCCTAAACACAGTCTGCGTACCGAAAACATATGTTGTCGCCCTTTGCACAAAATTAAATTGCGTCCGCTCCTTTTTTGATTTTGTCAGTTCAGTATATGTTGCAATAAATTTAGTAAATAATTATTTAAAAAATGCGCTCATTCATTCGGATAATGACACTCTCAAGATATATTATTTTTAATGTCTGAATCGAATGTTTTTGTTTTTTATAGGGAGTAAATAATTATAGTGAACAAATGAAAACAACCCCCTCAGACTAACCTGTCCAACATATAATAGATAACTTAAGATAATTGATCTATATCAAACAGATAAAACTAGAAGAAATAAGGGGGCGCAGAGATGAATTACGCTCCCTTGCTATCCAGAATTGAGAGCTGCGTCTGGAGCAACCTAGTCGGCCGTCGTACTGCGAAGGCCATACGCCCCGTTCTAAAGTTGTGGCTAGAAAGGAGACACGGCTCCCTTGCATTCCGCAAGACGCAGGATCTCTCGGGACACGGCTCTTTCGGGAGGTGCCTATGCCGCGTGGCTGGTAGGGAGCCCATAGAGGAGTGCCACCACTGTGGCGTATATGCGGAGGAGACGGCCTAGCACACGCTCGAGGAGTGCCTAGCCTGGGTTGAGCAACGCCGCGAGCTGCGTAGTGTCGTGGGACACGAGCTTTCGCTTCCTGCTGTAGTGCGCAGGATGTAAGAGAGCGTGATGGCTCGGAAGGAAGCTGCGGAAAGCGACAGGGAGGCTTACATCGCACTAGCTCCGCAGAAGGAGGCCAGGGCGCCGAAGAGTGGGGTACGCGCGCAACCTTTCCCTCTGACATTGAGCCCCTGGGCGGCTGGAAGGAAGGTGTCCGCCGCGTAGAAAAGGAATCAAGAGGGGATCCAGCACGGCACCTAAAGCGACGGTCCGGGTAGACACCATGACTGTCGGTTTTGCAACATGACCCAGCTGCATCCGCCAATTTTCTGCACAATTGTACAGTGCGGTCATCTCACTTCTTCATTTATTAATGATCTAGTCATAGTAATTTTTTTAAAAAAAAAAGCATATTTTTTTTTATTTTATATTTAAAAAAAAATCTTTTTTTACAATTATTTTAAATGTTTAATTATTAAAATAGAAATAACTACATAAAGCATGTTTATATTTTGACCACCTTTTCACTGGGAATAGTTTTCTTTTGACATCCACAAACATGACATCCACATTTTCTATTCGTGAATTTTTATTCGTCTATTTTACTTTCTCTTTGAACGACCCGACTTTATTTTATTCAATACTTGAGTAGGAAGGTGCGAATCTTTTGTATGACCAGACGGATATGCTAGTGTTGTATGAAAAATGTCTTTTATAATATCGCTTATAGGCCTATCACTGTTGGATATAGGCCTCCCCTTATGCACGTCACTGCTTCCAATCTTCGGCTACTCTCATCCAGGCTACACCGATATTCATAGAACAAATATTTATATGCAACAAAAATAAGACCATAAACTGGCTAATTTCTCAATAACATTATCGTTAGAGCCAAACATGTCGTTATGCGTAAAGTTGTGATGACTTTGTTATAAACACTTTAAACCACTTAACGAATCCAATTTGATTTTGATTCCTGCGGGGAACTAACTTTAAGTAATTATCTTGGCATTTATGTGGATTGATCACTTACGATGAAAATGGTGGTATTTAGTATATACACTTAGATTAGAATTCAAGCCTGTGTAAAATTGTAAATTATATATATATAATTTACAATTTATATATATAAATAAAATATAAATTAATTATTATATAAAATATAAATATTTTATATATAAAAATATAAATTGATGATATATATATATCATCAATTTATATTTTTTAATATAGGATCTATGTAATATAAAAGTTAATGCAGGTACAGTAACAGAATGTAGATGTGAAATAATAATATTTAAATTATAAAATATTTATTTAATTACTTATTGTTTAACTCGTTACTAGTTTTGTATTCAATACAAAAAAGTATTCAGAAAATAACCAGCTATGCTCCGTTTCCTTGTGTCGTCGTCATATGGGGCACATAAATTATTCCTTTTTTACATAAATAGTTAAAAACACATTCACCAAGACCTGGATTACCTATAATACACGGACTGTTAGTCCGTCCACGACTCTGACCGTATTAATTTTAGGTTTTTGTAATGGATTTTCCTGATGTAGCTAAAAAAACCTTAGCCTATATTACTCAAGAATAACATAGCTCTCTAATTGTAAAAAAATATTTTAATTTTTTTTTATTATTTTGAACCCATTCAGAAGAAATAAACGCGTTCTAATATTAGCATAGTTATAGGTATAAACATACACCAGAGCCAAATACGACTTAGTTTCTACATAAACAAATTAAATTATTGAGTAAAACTTTTATAATTTATTTAATTTTGTAGCGTTTATTTACTTTTTAAATTATATTTCAACGTTTGAAGTTTTGAACACATACTTCTAAGGCCACGTGTCATTTTAAACGAAGTTACGGGACACATCTATCGTTCTTACAATATAAAATCGTATTAATTTCTAGATGTTCATCAAGCAATATTGGCGCCATATGCATAACGCATTTTTCTATCCAAGCGTTTCTTAGATAACCCTTACATAATTTATAAAAATGTCTGAAATATTATAGATAGCAAAAAAAGCTCTATGCAATATTCGGTTTTTCTTAATTCAATCAAGCTTAGGATGTACTCAACATCCTAAGCTCGATCTAATTATTTTCTGTACGTGTACCTTACTCTGAAAGTTATTTTGATCCGTTATTTAAAAAAAATTAAAAACCTTTTGAAATATTATGAAATTCCAGTTATTCGCTATATTTTTTTCAAACTGTATCTTGTTTTAGGGCATTTTATAAGAAATTAAATTACAAATACTGCTTCTGAAATTTACTACTATAATGAAATAATAATTTTAATTTACTAAAAATATCTCATCTGATATAAAGATGTTATAGTGTAAGGTGCAAGCTTTCATTTCAATATTTCGTTTTATTTAGGTTTTTTTTTATAACTGGGTAAACGATAAGGAATATTGTATATTCAGGGCGGTAAGCGAATTTGTTGCGTCTCACAAATAAAAAAATTACTCCATATATAGTGTAATAATAAGTCATGTTAAAACTGTCATACGTTTATGAAGAACCACTTTTTCACATTAAAAAATCTTTATTTTCGGGGAAAATTTTTTAAAGGAGTTTTATTATTGTCCAGCGTATTATCCAAAATTCATCAGGCACATAATTTCCGCCACACGGTATTTTTCCTCATAACTGCGAAAACTTCCCACAGTATCGATTAATGATTGCGATAGAGAGTATCTACGATGGAAGCTGAAAAATTGAGCGATTTGAAAGAGGCCGCTAATGGAGGTTCGGGTCAACGGCCGTCGAGATCATTTCGGACCTTCTCCAAGTTGTTTATTCCTTGAAAAAGTTTGCTTCATTCCTTTTTTATGCCAAGATACCGCTGTGATTTGTCCAATTAAAATAACCCTAATAATTTATTTTTAAAGATCAATATGTGTATAAGTACATAGTTTTGTATAATATTAATAAAAAAACCTTGAGGCTGTGTACGTTAAAAAAATATTACTGAAATAAAATATCTTAAAAAACTCAGTTTGTATTTTTTTTTGTTTAAAAAAGTGTACTGCCAACTAGACTGCTCATTGAAACGAAAATTTGGAATTTTGTTATAAATTTTAAATTTCAAAATGTTTGAATAATACATTTTTAATATTCATTGGGTACTCATCTATTGATAGCATAAAAAATACCGGTATGTTTGTTCAGTACTTACTTTTCTATTTTGCAACAATTAAACGATTTAAATAAAAATCTAACTAAAACATTGTTTCAATAAAACTATTTATTCACAATGCATATTTGTTTATTATTTGCAACAAAAAAATAAGTGCACAGGTACAAAGTAACCAAATTAAAATAGATTACAAAACATAAACTTAATAATAAAAAAAATATTACACTCAAAGTTATATATTTATTATATTATTTAGATTTATTCATTACTCTGTCCTCTGACCATAGGAACCAAAGAGGCCCCAAACTTGGGATATAACATTAAAATGAACGGGATTAAACATAAACACGTTGTCAGTTTGTCTTTCAAAAGCTATCTAAAATCGCTACTTAATATATTTCGTAAACATTGAATCTTCTATTATGCGTGAAACGCTAAAGCCGGAAAAAATAAAAGAGGTCAATTGTTGTTGTTTTAAACATTTCCTCGATACTTTCTCTTATATTATTGCCCTGCAATATGCAGACGAAAAGAAACATGTCTTTAAATAATTATAACATTAGGTATATTGTAATTACAAACGACTGTAATTTATTGCTGGAAAAAAGTTTCTATGGAAAAATCACCACGATTATTATAAGAGCATAATAACCAGGTGATTTTTCACGCACAATACCTAGAACATATATATTTCCATTGATAAAATCGCTTAATAACGAATCTGACCAAGTTTGGCTTGCAATCCAAGCGATGTTTCTTGAACACATCTGTATATGTCTGTATATGGCTCTGTAATGAAGATTGTTTGACTTTTAACATATAGTTTACTTTAAAGTTATATTTGTCCCTTTTTAAATAAAACAGTTAAAACGATTTTCTCGCGGTTAATTATTCTCCTTTCCAAGATCCATGATCAGGGACAAACGGAAACGAATCGAAACGTCGGGTATAATAAAAAATATTTATAAAGAAACTAAATATCAGCGATAAAAAACTGTAAATCTGCATTATTTATTATGAATAGTAAACGCTCAGTACACCCTTTTAAATTGTCGATAGATGAAAGTTTACCTAATACATGACATGTGGATGTATAACTTTAAAATATTTCTATGATGTATAAATTTATTGAAACTACTTTTTTATAAGGAATTTTGTCAAATGTATTGTCTCTGACTTTAATCAAATTTTAATAAAAGTAAAGTAATTTTGAATGATACTATAAACTTTTATACAATCTAAACATTACAGTCTTTCTACAATGAGAAACGCTCGAAGGAAAGAATTTGCATCATTTAACTTTAGAATGAGACAACTCTTTGTAAGAATATTATTTGTAGAATTGTTAAATCTTTCTAGAAACGTACAAAAATACAAGATTTATTTTATATCACTTTTTGTTTTATAGTGCTTAAATAAATAAATCTATTTATATTATTATTCTTGTACCCTTACTTATGACAATACACAAAATATTTAGTTGACATTGAATAGTACTTTTGTTACGCAAAATTATAATACTTATTCAAAACATAATGGTATGGTCCAAAAAACTATTATATAAAATATTTTCAAATAATTAGATGACCTTCGTTGTTTATTTCTATGAGTCCTTGCTATAAAACAAGAGGAAATATACTTTCAACCATTAGCATTTGTACTCATTTTTTCCAAATAAAATATGCTCGCAATTGTTCGGCCAGCAGATAATCAAGTCCTGTAAAAAAACCTTTGCCTTTGTAGAATTTCACATTTTCACTTGTCCAGAAGCCTTGTCCATTATATGTATCTATTCCTTAAAGTTGTGAAGGTCATATGCTAATGCTACGGCACACTGCAATGAAATATTTTGTTTTACTAAAACATGTAAAAATAGCAAAAGCACTTACTAGTGTAGGTTAATTCAATTATTTTACAAATAATTAAAGTAACGTTTATGTCAATTCTTAATTTTTAAGACTGTAATTGCTGAAATTTTTGTTTACCTTGGGCACCTCACACACACACACATCATCAGCCTTTGTTAGTCCACTGCTGGACATAGGTCTCCCCTAATACGCCCCTATCCATTAGGGGGTTTGGACCGTATCCCACCACGCTGGTTTGTGGGTGGACCGACTCTTTACATACCAATCCGACGCATGGATCATCTTACTTTTCAGACAATTGGGTGATCGGTCCAAATTGTCCTAACCAACTAGGAAACAACAATGAAAATTTGTTGCGTCCCCGCAGGATTTGAACCCACGACCTCCGGTTTCTAAAGCACACGACCATACCACTAGGCTACGGAGGCAGTAGTCTTGGGCACCTATCTAACTTTATCTTGACCACCCTGAGGCTACCAGCTGTATAATTCCTTAACCTTGCCTTTAAATGCTTGTGTTTGCGCAAATATTTGAAAGAACTAAAAACTAGGCAAATTAAAAATAAAAGTAGTGGTTATCTTAGGTACATGCTCAGGTAAATACTTATGGAAAACCAACGAGGTAATTGCCCAACCGTAATGCAAACAATAGTGTCTTCCAATTGCAAGGACCCTGTTGGTAGTTTTATTATTGGTGTAGTAAGCATAGTCTTGTTGTCTTATACTACATTTATATAGGCAGGGCATGTACCTTAAATTTGTTGACATGTAATTTCTAATGAATATTCCGGAGATATTTCAGATATAAGCATTCCAGGGCGAAAGGAACGAAAAGGGCGAGGCAGAAGCCAGGGCGGGTCGCTAGAAAATATATAAAGTAAGAATTTTATTGTTACATTTTATTGGTACTTAACATTACAATAAATTAAAAACTATACTTTTACTTCTTGGGGTAGCTATTGCTAAGTAATCGCTACCCCAAAGATTGAACCGCAATATTTCTAATAAAAGACCAAAAACCGTACATAACTTAAAATTTGTTATAATTTATCGACATTTTTATTGTGGCCAGAGTCTTGCACGCGTTCATAAATTAGAGTAGTGTTTGAAACAAAATCACTTGACCTCTTTTAATTTATCCCGCTTTAGCGTTTCACGATAAAGGAAGCTTTGTTGTTTACGAAATTTCAACACGTCAAGATTTCAGGTAGCTTTTAAAATGCTGAGAAACAATATGGTGTTTTGTTTGAAGATATTGCGTTCGATTTTACATTGGATGTAACGAGGTTATATGTACACGTAAATATCGTAAATCAAGTCATTGTTATCAAACGTATGTTTTAAGTGACTGCGCCCTTCTTCCTGAAATTTAAATCAGATGTTTTTCAAAGAAACTACATTATTTTAAGCATTGTCACGTTACCACGCTTCTCTGTAGCTGCAGTTATTGCCATACCTCCCTCATTTCTTATATCAACTTACACGGTATGTGCTTGCACAGGAAGATAATCAAGGCGAGACAAAAAAAATGCAAAGGCCAACTATACATTCGATGATACCATTTCGTGCCAATTAGCAGAGTATATTATTTTATTATGATACTATGCCATAATTTTCGCATTTCTATTTAGTGAACCTAATGTTTAGATTTTAACTAAACTTAATTCGCAAACTGAAATTAGGTTTTATATTTCAAGAAAAGTAATTGTGAAACACTGTAGCCAAATTGTATCTTGTTACTGTACAAAATGCACAATGCATTAAAAAGTTTTGCATGAAAATTGTTGTATTTTGTTCGGCATGAACTCAAAAGTTTTGTTAAAGAAAAGTTTTGTCATCTTTTGCATTGTTATGAGTATTACTTTTTTGAGTAAAGTTTTTTAATATTTTATCAATTTTATATATATATTATCAAATATATTTCAAATATTTGTTAAAATAGTATAATGCTAATAAAAGTTTATTGAATCGAATGACTAATGATATTGCGAATATGGACCTCTTTGATTGTTTTTTTAACAAATAATAAAGGAAAACGTTTTTGTTACGTCTTATATACTAACAATCTTTAATTTTCTGGTCAGCAAAATATTTTTATGTACAACACATAAATTAGAGTCAGATTCCGAGTGTTAAGGCATCCCTCGTTTATCTAGTAATAATACACTAGTGTCAATAGTGTTTTTCAGAAAAGAAATGTTCAAGGGATTACTTTTCGAGCAGAAATTAGCACTGCGGTGGCATAAAAATACCTAACTTTAAAACAAGAATTAAATTAAAAATAATAAATAACGCCAAAAATGCGTTAATAAGTGGAACTGTTATGAGCCATAAGCTGTTCTAACTAGGTGTTGAAATTCAATGCGGAACCTTTCATCGTCAGATATAAAGCCTTAAAACTTTGTATCTAATGTAAACATACATTATAACACCTCACTTATATTATTATATACAGTATATTTGAATACACCTCGCGCACCCTCCTATTCCACGCGGACTAAGTCGCGGGTAACTGTGGGCGTTGCAAATTATGATTATAAATAATAAAATAGTGACCTTCGGATACTTGCTTTGCAGTTAAAAGGTTGTGGGTTCGAATCCTTTTTTATTTGTTGGTTGTTGAGAGTAATTAGGCGGTCACCCGATGTAAGATAAGATAAAAAAGTAAGATTTTTATGAAAACTACTATGCCAATAACAAATATTCTTTTGCCAATAGAATACTACCATATCACTTAGAATTATACATATTTATAACTTAAAACCCCCAAGATAAAAAAATCATTCAATTTCTGTAATCGTTAAAGCTAGCAAAAAGTATTTTAGTTAGTTTAAATCTTCGTACTTGTACCAAAATTTAAAAAAACTTCCACCAAATAATAGGAAAAGGCAGAGTAGCTACAGACGACATGGAAGATGGGAGAACATTTCGTTCGATAACCTCTTTTCTGTAAAACCGATTAACTTGCCCCGGCTTTTCCGAGTCAAGGACGTAAAAAATATTCTTTTCCTTCGTATGAAATAAAGATAATACGTTACATTTTATTTAGATTCAGAACTACATTTTTACACTACAATGACTGATAACTGTGATTTAATGAATGAAGTAGTTGCAATATAATACAGATAATAAAGTTCTTGATATTTTAATATCTTGTATATTATGACGCTTCTGGAGAGATTACAAAATAGTTAATGATTTTCTTATGTTATATTTTTGAATTATATTGTCAAATAATAAATGCTTATATTTATTAAACTTGCGATTCATATTCGTTTTGTTAAACGGCATAGTCTCTTAAATTTAAAATTATATATTTCATTTACACTTTCACGATCGCCAATCTACTGCTGGGCCAAAAGTTATAATCTGTTCAGAGAAGAATAAGCAAGAAACTCAGCGTTCGTATTTAATTTCTGACACAATTTGCCGTGATAAAAATCCTTCAGCGTTCGACGGCAAACCTGGCCTAGTCTAATAAAGAAAAGTTTCTTTTTATTTTTAGAGCTAGGCTATAAAAAGTAGTTTACATAATATCATACTAACACTTTCACAAAAAGAGCGTTAATTAAAAGTTTTTTTTTTTACTCCTAAGAAAAAGTCTTAGCGCGTTTTTTATGAACGACATTTTTTATTATCACATCCAATAAAAATTTCCTGTGGCCCAGAAGGTTTCTATAGCCAAAGACAATAACCAGGCTCTAGACAAATCGCCCGAACATGAATTGATATGCATTCAAAAACGATTAATAGTTTGGACTATTGCAAATACCGCGCTCGCACAAGCCGGTCACATAGATGGGCGGCGTCAAATGGGACGAAACGCGAATTCGTAATGCGACCGGATTCATCTCTGCTGTTTAGGAAACCGGACACGTCGTCGGAACTTAAAATTTCTACGGCCGTTTCGCAAAGGAAACGCCGGCACTGCTACATATGCGGACAATGTTCGATTTGTTGTCGGGAATATTGTTTACTACGTATCTGGTATCGATTTTGTGATGTTATTGTTTTCTATCAGTACTACATTTGTTTGCAAGTCGTGTGCACTTCTATTGTTGACTATTGTCTTCTTTAAAGTAATCTTATAGTGTCACCATTATCATCATCATCAGACTTTGATAGTCTCCTCCTCTCCGGCTCTCTGGCCTCCTCTAATACACCCCTATCCATTAGGGGGTTTTTGGACCGTATCCCACCACGCTGGTCCAATGCGGGTTAGTGGGTGGACCGACTTTTTACGACGACGCATGGATCATCTTACTTTTCAGACAATTGGGTGATCGGCCCAAATTGCCCTAACCAACTAGGAAACGGCAATGAAAATTTGTTGAGTCCCCGCAGGATTCGAACCCACGACCTCCAAATTCTAAAGCACACGCCTATACAACTAGGCTACGGAGGCAGCTTATAGTGTAAAGTCTTATAATATATATTATAATACTTATAAAACTGTTTTAATTTAAAGACACCTGCATTATAATTTAGGAAATATTTTTCTATTTTTATTGTAATAAAAATTAACTCATACTACAATGAAAAAAAATGGGTTGAAAGAAAAATTGATCCGGTCCTTAACTACGTTTTTAATTTCTTTTTCCATTAATCTAAATTTTATGAACATTGGTAATTTTATTTTTTATTAACTCGATAGTGCCTAAGCTTAGAGTGTTGAGTGAAGAAAACCTTATATTTAAAAATATTTGTACAATAGAAGATATTTGAATATTTATTGTAATTAATTCAATACATTAAATTTTATAAAAGGTATCTATCAATACCATTATTTTAAGCCATTATTTTAACTACCATTATTTTAAGCTAATAAATCTAATTTCGAACTGATGTTATCAGCAGTTAATGTTTGCTATGGACTTATTCAATTTTGACAAGAAACCAGGTCTGTTTATAATTGAAATCATAACACGTTACTAAATATGCTCGCGAGATTAAAATATTCCAGTTGATAGTTTTATCTCAGCGGGTGACGGCTGCTCATGGTCTTGGCGCACGCTATAATAATAGTACGTAATAGCACTACTATTATTATTAACAACAAAGTTTGTAACTATGTATTTTTATGTTTGTTACTCTTCACGCAGAAACTACAACTAAAGTCCATCACTTTAATGAAATTTCACCATAACATGGTTTAAATATCAGAACGACTCCAAGTACTCTACAAATGTACAGTGTAAGGTGTAAAATATAAATATCAAGTATGCATGGTAAAAATAACATATATTATATCCATAATAACTATAATAGTGTAGTAAAAAACTGCCATGTTACAGCTGTTACGACATGCAACGCAAGAAACCATTATATATATAGTTCAAATCATTTACACTCAGAATAAATGTAAGCATATGCATTATTAGACACTAATTTCGCCACAAGCGGTGAATTCTCATTGGTGGATCGTAGCCATTTTCAATACACGTGATTATAAACCAATAAGAGTGCCCGAATGTTGGCGCCAATCGAGTTGGACGTTAGATTTTGCTTACGTGATTTCTATCCCCAAATGGACTACACTATAGAAATACACGTATAACAGTAGGTAACAGTTTTTCCTGCAAAAAACTGCGACATTTATGTTATTTTGTTTTTAATTAGGTAGATCAAGAGTACACCTTTTACGATGTTATTAGCTATGCGAGATTTTAAGGCAATTGAATATATTTTTTCATCACTTCGCAGGAAAAACCGTTAGTCCCAACATGTACGATCTAAAGATACAAAGGTTATTCTTTGTATCAACAAGACGATTGTTGTTTCAATGCGAAGTGGAGGAGAAATAATATTTTGGTTTTTTTAGCCACACAGTGCGATACGCGGCAGTTATAATGAAATCAATCGATGCATGTCATTCTTATTGAATGGCACCGACGGATATGCGATATGAAAATACCGGATGTTGCTTAACTGGCAACAGTGTCATGGTCAATGCATCGAATTTTAATTTACAAATAGGTTCCAGTGCGGTAGTGATATTCATTTTATTTTTAAATTAAAAAATCAGGATGAAGTAGATATTTTTAAACAACGATCTTATATTTATGTATAAATTTTACTGGGTAGTTCACAAAAGATTTTAAGGTACGAAAATCTACTTTGAGAAGTATTTGCTTTCGTCTTATTGCAGCGAATCCTTTATACTAATAAGGTCCTATTTGTCTACTGTAAACGCCGACTGTGCTTTTAAAATATTAATTATATATCACTATCGGGTTGGACGTTAATGGTGTTATAATTTTTATAGGTCTAGGAAAATTCTTATATTTAGTGACAACAATTATCTTCTTACCTACGCTCTTAGACCTTAGTAAACAATAAAACACAATGATATCCAATTTTTTGCTTTTGGTCCATTTAGATTTGCCTAACAGTTTTTACACAAAGTGACTAGTCTTAGACTAATCACCTTCTTCTTCACTTATAGGTCACCGACTTCCAATCACGACGGCCAAAAAAAGTCTTGAAAACCGATTGCATCATCAGCCTTTGATAGTCCACTGCTGGACATAAGCCTCCCCTAACACACCCCTTTCCATTGGGGGGTTTGGACCGTATCCCACCACGCTGGTCCAATGCGGGTTGGTGGGTGGACCGACTTTTTGCCCATCCGACGCATGGATCATCTTACTTTTCAGACAACTGGGTGATCGGCCCAAATTGCCCTAACCAACTAGGAAACAACAATGAAAATTTGTTGCGTCCCCGCAGGATTCGAACCCCGACCTCCGGTTTCTAAAGCACACGCCCATACCACTAGGCTACAGAGGCAGTCAAAACCGATTATCAAGATGGATAATCAATATCGTAATCGTCCTATACTGTGCACACAAAAGAATAAATGAAACAAACTTGTATCTTCGAATGATTCGAACACACTATCTGTGATTTGTAAAGCAAAGACCGATACCTATAAGCCATGGAGACAGGTTTCCGATAAATTTCGTATAAAAATCTTTGCGTAAATTGGTTTGATTTAATACAAATTAAAGCACTTCTTTAATATCTAGTTTTTCAACGCGAACAGTGTGCTCAAAGCAAGTTGACGGGGAGAGGAAACTTTGAAATCATCTGCAAGTGAATTTCAAAGAATACATTTATTACTAGCAAATGTATGACGCGTTTGCACAAAAGAAAATTTCCTTGATGTTCAATTGTATAAAAGAGGATGTTTCATGTAGCAAAATTTTATTTGCGTCTAACTTACATAAATAGCGTCAAAAATAATATTATAATTTCGATTTTTTTTTCTTATTCGATGTAATAGACTGAAAATTAAACTTCCTCTTTCCGCTTGCGCTTTCCTCAACAAGTGGATAATCGAACTTTGAGGATATTTATTTTTATTTAAATTAAACAAACTAAAACTGCAATATGAATGATTTAAGTTTATTAAAATTAAAGCATAGAGTTTTTTTTTAATATAAATGGAACCTCTCTCGCAAAACGCGTGCTGTTCAACAACAAATAACATACAATAATAAGCCATTTACATAATACAAACATTTGTCTTTAACACCCGTCACCCGTATTACAATATTTTTCTAATATAAAAACAATGTTCGACCTTACGGTTGACTTAGTTCACGTACGTATTTTTATTTAATTTATACAATTTCGCAGTAGACTTTGTTACTCGTAAATTTACAGGGGATTTCACGCTATTTAGCTTGTTACAAACTTTATTTTGTTTGTAAAGTTTTTGCGTATAAATTATCTGCTAACTGAATTATCGTTCACAGATAAATAACAAAAGAATTCGATGTAATTATTAAAGAAAATTAATGGATATATCAGGGTCGCATCAAAGGTTCATTAATCATTATTGTACGTCTCTGCTATCCAGAATCGGGTATTTGGTGAATTTTAAAGCGTCTAAAAACTAATTTAATAAACCAGGTGACACTGTTTGATAAAAACATTTGGATATTAATAGAAAAGAGTCAATTAACAATTGTTTACCAGCGGAAGATTATCCATTAATGAAGCGTAAGCTCAGGTGCTATTCTTAATCTGTTGTTTTAGTTTAAATCGCTTTAAGGCCTCGATCGCCTACAAGTTTAATGACCCCGCGCCAAGGCGGCGTTGTACAAGCGCCAGGAGGCTGTGGCTATTACTCGCGATTTTCAGCGGCGGCTCAATCTGAAACTGAAGGGACAGAAATCAGTCGGTACCCAACCGCCGGTAGATGCGGTCTTGTGTCAGAGCGCGCGGTGAATTACTCGTCGCTCTACGTAAATAACATCGACTTGTTATTCAAAAAAATATCAAAGGCTAGTTTTCAAATTATAAATGATTTAGTCGCTTTATTTCGTGAATTAAAAAGTTGGTGAATGTACTTTTATGACGATTAACTATATATAGTGAATGATTATTAAGATGTTGCTGAAGTATATTGTGTTTTGGACGTTTAAGATTGTTTCCTTGTACGTTCATTATAGTTATTTATAACAGTAATTGACGTATATATTCCTGACTTTTTATAGTTGATGGACGTGTTAAGAAACAATTATAGTTCGGAACGTAGCTTGTGGGTTATTTTCTGTTTTGACTGGCGGTTTCCCGTGCGCCTTCGACAACAGGCGGATACTGGTGTAAACGAATAAGGAGCGCGTGTGCATCGAAATAGCATTGGACTTCTTCATATTCAGCGAAACGGTAACTTTGTATTTCCGTTGCTAATTTCATTATTCATACCATCCACGCGTATATTCATTGTAATAAGTTGGGCCACTTGCTAAGGTTCTTGGTGAATTGAAATCATTCAGAGCAATAATAATTTTGAATTATTATTTTTGGAAAGTATTGAAAACGTACAGGCGTATAATACATACACCAATTGTTTAGTAAGAAAAGAAATATTATTACATGGTAAATAATTTAAATAATTATTTGTCATCCATTAATCAAAGACTAGTAAACATTAGTTTTAATGACTCCTATTTTTCCATAGCGCACTTTATTCCAAAATTCATGTCATAAATGATAATAAAGTTAGTACTTTAATTTAAACAAAAATTCCTAGCACAAATGTAGGTACAGGTATTGTTTAATGCATGATGTCCTTGTTTATTTACTTAATAATAAAGTTATTCTGGCTACATCTAGCTATTTATTGTTTTTACGTAATTATATTCTGAAGCAAAACTTAATACAAATTTAATTATTTCAATTCGTCTTTGTTAAAATTTAATAGCACAAATATAAAGACCGAATACCACAAATTAAACAAATTTAAAGACCGACAACTATATAAATGGTCATTACATTTTTAGTCATCGGTCACGAAATAACGTCACAAATGTTACGTAAAGTCTACGGTACTAATCGGTGAACCATTATTTGCTTAACAACAGCCTTCCGCCTTCAACGCCAATCATAATTAATAATGTAAATTTCGTTATACGCCATACATTGTAGTGGTTTTAATACGTTTACCTTTAAATATCTTTTTATTGTGGAGTTCAGCATGTATGTAATATTTATATTCGTACCTTATGACATATATTTTTAATTTGATCTTTATATTTATGTTGATTTTTCAATTGGTAATGTTTTTTATTTCATTTACTTTATGTAGTGATTAATATTTGTTTAGTTTTATTAGACTCTTTGAGACATACAAAATCTAGGATTGAAATAGTTCCTATACGTTATAGGTACTAGACTCTTCAATAATCATTAGAGGTATCGACAAATATAGCTTTACCACAAAAATCGATTTACACAATTAATTACAACTGTAGTTATTTCTATTGTTTGCGCGAATATTATACATTATTAAATAAAATGACTTTACGGATTTTATCGCGTTTATTTTTTTTTTTTTAAATGAACGCGATAGAATCCGTAAAGTCATTTTATTTAATAATGTACAACTGTAGTTTTAAACAACAAAACTTTTATTAAAACCTTCTGGGAAGATATACCTCTTTAGCCCAATTACAAAGTCGTTTGTATTATGCGCCGTTATATCGCCTCAGTGGTCTAGCGGTTTTGGCCCTTGCTTTATATACCAGAGGTCATAGGTTTAAATCCGGCGAGGAAACAACTTTTTGATATCGTTGTTTTCTGGTTGGTTAGGACAATTTGGGCAAATCACGCAATTGTCTGAAAAGTCAGACCTCCATGCGTCGGATGGGCATGTAAAAAGTCAGTCCATCTACCAACCCGCATTGGTGGTAAAAACCCCTAATGGAGATGGCGTACATTAAGGGAGGCCTATGTACATCAGTGGACTAACACAGGCTGATGATGATGATGTATTTTAATTCATATGTATAATCTGTCATTATCACCTATTATAATTTTCATCATATCAATAAAATCGTTCAGTGTTTTCGAAAAGGATCCATACGTGCAAGTACAATGATCCTTTATTTTGGTTCGCCTATTTACGCCCTATCTACTTCAACGTCGAATAAGCAAAGCCTCTCATTCCGCAAGGCTTAGAGATAAGAATCCTCGATCGTTCGAGATATTTTCCTTTCCGTCCAATTCTCAATCAGGAGAACACTTTGTGGACTCGTTTTTTTGTTTGGAATAAACAAAGCAGCGATGAATTTGTATCACGAAATATCTCTTAAGATTTTTTTTATTGATACTATAGATATCAACGATATAAAAACAGTATACAAATTCAAAACAAATTCCAAAAATTCTTTATTCAATTTAAGTTTTAACCTAACCACAGATAAACTTAATATTACCCAAACAATAATTACAACGAGGTACGAAACGTTCTTGATGAGTATATTGTAAATACTTGTTTAATAAAAAGAAAAAAAACTTAAATTAAAGTTAAAATCCGTTCAATGTAACTATTCAGCATGCGACGATTGTTTTCGTGATAAAAACTATTTAAGGAACAGTTTGGTATTTGAAACTTCGTTATGGGGAAAGCGAATTGCTCTTTAGTAAGTTCAGTTACAACAGCGAGCGGTGATTTTATAGGCGATCCCCGGAGAATACCTAATTCGATGTGGACTCTTGATAACGGTCATTTGGTTGCTCGAGATTAAGGTTTTAGTCTTTGAGACAAACAAAATCTAGGATTAGAATATTTCTTTTAAGTAATTGGTACTAAACGACTCAAATAAACATTAGCGATGTGGATAAAATAGATTTCGAAGTATTTTGTAGATGTAAACTTATCATATTGATTATAAAAGTAAGATGATATCTCATCATCTTACAACACTCGTACAACAAAAACAGTTCAAGGATTAATTCAAATTCAAATTCAAATTCAAATATCTTTATTCAATATAGAAGTGTAACACTCGCTTATTGATTGTCAAGGACGCTACCACCGGTTCGGAATAGGACGCCTCCGACCTGAGAAGAACCGGCGATTAGTTGCAAATATTCAATATATTAACATGTAATTCATCTATGGGGACCTTTTCCTTAATTTGTTAAATGAAATGACTCCATCAAATTTCTAAGTAAAATAAACAAAAAATACATACGTACAAAAAATAAATCTCTATACTGCACATCAAAATTAAGATATATATAAAAGTTAAGATTATTGGACAACTTCTATAGATTAAAAATGTATTAATTTTTAATTTTTACTACCTTTACCTGCCAAATCGGCGTTTATAATTTTGTATTTGTAACACGAAAAATATAAGAAACCGTTAATGATTAGATTTGTTCCATTAAAACTATATGAACAACTTATAAAACCGTACAAGAATTCTTCAAAGTAACAAGACAACACTATCGAAAAACCGTTCTTCGTAACGTATTAATCGTACGTTCTAATTTTGACTAAATGTCAACAAATAACTCGTCGATACTTCAAAGATGGGGCATCTGTATATTTCACGGTTACAAACGCTCCAAGGCGTACCCGGGCTCCTTGTGATCAATTATTAATAGAAGCGGATAGCGACTGACTTTTACATATGGTCAGCTTTAATTATAGCTGACGCAGATGTCTTCACTACTTACCCTTCTATTGATGCATTTTGATGCATATGACGGTGTCACACATTTGACGATACCCATATTAGACTCATATAAAATTATTTATCACCAACTGAAAAGAAAAACTATTAATTAATCTGTACTTTAAACTATGACGTAATGAACACTGGTTTGTAACGCTCATTCTGCGCAAAGTAGGCATTTAAATTGGTGCAAAGTAAATATGAAAATTGGATCAACAATCTATGTGTAGCGTATGTGGATAACGAGTTAATTTGTTAGAAATTAATAATTTAGCAATTAGTTGAGTTTATGTAGAATCTTAACGATCCACATTTAACCTATTAAGCATAAGGTACTAAGTAGATTCATTAAACGGCTCTGGGTTAATACCAAGTGTAAATATAGCCCATCCCTTTGCCGTTGTTAGGAGTTAAGGGCATTAAGACCTTTTCGTTACCGTTAAATTAATTACACAATTAGGTTTAATTTCAAACCAACGCCGAGTGTGAGAAACAGTATATTGTTTTAATGAGTTTAATTGGATATTTTGTTTTAATTAATAAAACGTTATTAAATGGTACTAATTATTTTATTACTCTCGTTAGTGGACCTAAATATAATTGATTGTCATGTAGTGAGACTACTGTTTCGAATTCTCATATGCCTTTAGGGTTTTGTACTTCGTATTACGGACTGCAAATTCTATAGGTAATACTGGTAGTTGTCTAAGATTTTTGTTTGAAACATATATAAAACAATAGATATTTATTCCAAACTTGTTGTTTTAATGTGATGTAACCATTATTGACATCGCCTTATACATATTTAGACAATTATAGTTCTAAAATGATAAACAGGTGTTGACATCGACGTTGTATGAGCCATAAAACTTCTACCGCTATTGAATCGTAAATGGAGTCTTCGACTATATAACAACTATCTTGAAGTAAAGTCGCTTGACTAGGAAAATTTTGAACAAAATTTGGCAAAAACGTCTGGTCCCCGACCTTATCTAAATTCAATCTAGACTCGATGCATGTAAAATTTTCTAGACGATCCGTTAAATATCTAGTTTCGGTATCAAATGAAAAGTTTTAACTCAATCAGGGTCCTCTCATCATATTTACATTCGCTGAAATCCTTATTCCCATGACGTTTTACTCTCAAAGTTTAAATTTACTCTCCTAACAATTTGCCTTTGAATGTTATCAGAGATGTCACTCATGGGTCAGTCAAATAAATTAGAGACTTTACTTAAATAGGTTTAAGGACATCAAAGTTGACTATGTAATTACATGAGTAAGAAGTAAAATTTTAAAGTATAAGTTATAAAAATATATCTCAACACATGTTTACACTATACTAATGATATATTGCAAACATACATATGCATATAGTTGCTTATTTTTATTAAAAAAAAACTAGTGAAATATCAATATTTTATATATTAGTACTTTTAATATCGTGAATGATATAAAATAATGCTTTATCACTTTAATTTTGTACTAATATACCTATAAGCCTTTTTTCACTACCTTTATTGAGTGCGAATATTATTAAGGAGCTTAATTATTGTAAGAAGAGAACCATATATAAAAAAAAAACAATAGAGAAAAATTAATCAATAATACACAAATTACACTATCTATCAAAATGCACATAATACTCTATGGTCTATTTAGTTCGTATGTTACTGCCTGTTTATTTTGTTACACATTCTTACATCAAGCCAGTATTCCAAAATATCATGGATTCTAACCCATCCAGATTTACCTGGATAACAGTATATTTATCAGGTTTACGTAGAGCGACTGGCATCTGACCTCCATAACATTATTATTTTGTTACATCAATTTTATTTTAATAGAGTGAGAAAACCCTCCCAGGATATAAGTTCACGTCGCGTGAAATTTGAATTCGTTATTCCGCCCACAAATGAAATCGTACAAAATTTGAGTTCACGGAATTTCTGTCATGTACGAGTACGAACGTCGAACTGAAATTAAAATCTGCAATCTCGAAGCTACACAGTCCATTACATTTCACGGTCAAGGATGTGACGTCGGTAAACAGGTAATTTCCGACGCTGCGTACATATTCGAACGTAAATATTTTTATTTATAATATATAATTAATGCTAGACTATAATTTATGCCGGTTTTGATATGGAAAGATCAAAGGAGACTATTTTCAATGCCGTTTTATTGATACCTAATCTACGTAGCAACGTAGGTAATGAGTTATACTATTCAACTGCCTCCGTAGCCTAATGGTAATAGCGTGTGCTTTAGGAACCGGAGGTCGCGGGTTCGAATCCTGCGGGGACTCAATAAATTTTCATTGTTGTTTCCAAGTTGGAACCAATCACCCAATTTTATGAATAGTAAGATGATCCATGCGTTGGATGGGCATGTCAAAAGTCGGTCTACCCGCCAACACGCATAGGACCAGCGTGGTAGGATACGATCCAAATACCCTCCAATGAAGGAGTTGTGCATTAAAGGAAGCCTATGTCCAGCAATGGACTAATACCGGCTAACGATGAAGATGATTCACATTATCATATTAACCGTTATAATATTAAAAAAAACTTTCATTTAAAACTTTCCAAGGGTTACAATTAATAAAATATTCAATCAATTTAAATAAGGAAATAATTCAGTACATGCTTGCTCATACTTTAAGTAACAATTATAAGTAATGTCTGAATCGCTAGCATTATTATTTCTACAGATTGTTGATATCCAATACTCGTAGAACCTTTTATATCTACTCGAATGGCACGTATTGCATCTTATCCAGGCACACAGAGATGTATCGCGCGCTTTTGTGGTTGACACGTATGCCACCAACATATGAATGGAAAGAATAAGGTTTTATTTAAATAACACTATTGAGTTATTCAAATAACAGTAGAGTACACTTAACAATGGGTATTGTATTCACACAGTAAAAGTATGTACAACTGCAATAAGTGATAGACGTCATTAATGTTTTGATTTCACTTTGATCACTATTGTTCTAGAATATTTTCTAATCAATTTTATTTGTAAAGAAATGCTTTACCGTTGTAATACCTTATAAATAGATAAATATCGATTTTTGTTTAAGTTAAAGTGATTGTATATACAGATTAGTTTTAACTATATATATATAAAAACGTCATTTTCACTAAAATAACAACATACGTACAAGGCATCGTTGCTATGGGTTGCTTCGTCTACATCAATCATCTTTATATAATCAATCATCAACTACAGTTTTTGAACTGGTTGGTCCAATTTTAGAAGAGGGCGTCTGGACCGGCACCACCACGGTGCCTATTTCTGCCGTAAAACACTACTGCATTCCGGTTTGAAGGGCACTGTACCCAGCGTATTTTCTGGGTAAACGAGACGTGGCATCCTATGTCTCAAGGTAAACAGCGCGTTCATTATTCCCCTGATATTGCCACCGTCCATGGGCGACGTTGACCACTTTTCATTAGAAGACCCAACTTTTCGTCTGCTTGCATAGCTAATAAAAAAACATAGCGTTTCACTGACTAGCTGTTTGTTCCGTGACTGTCTGATGTTAAGATGAAACACGTAAAGATTTTAAATTTCTGATTGTACCATAAAATATATAAAAATGAAACAAGCATCCATTATCATAACATTCTAGAACATGATTCTAGTATAAATGAGTATAATGTGTTCTAAAATAAACAATTGAAACTAGGGTCGTGTGAAAATTACACAGAGAGCGCATTCAATAATAGACCTTCAGTTCTTATTATGAAACTCTCGCTAAATATCTATTACGACGGTTTAATTGGAGCTCCTCTTCTCTTGTGGACTATCGTTAATTGTTTGTGGTTTGTTGAAAAAAAACTTGATAGTTTATTATGATGGAGTTCTTTGTTTTCTATATTAGTACTGGTTAAGGTTTTTCGATAGTCGCATTTATTAAGATAATTTAAAGTATATAATATCCCGCTGAAATAAATAAAAAATTATAAGCAGTTTCTTATTTTAGGGCGATAGAAATTTATTTTGAATTTCAGACGAATGAATATAAAAAAATAAATTTATTAATTACGTAGATATGTATATATGTGGGATTTAGGCACGGAAACACTGTATTGTTGTATAATTAGCATTTATTTTAACACTCGTCTTATTGCGTCGTACATCTTTTTCTTGCTGTCAAACGTCACTTGTTTGTACCATAGATAATAAATGAAAAGAAAGTGAAGATAATAAATGAATGTAAACAAAATACTTATTAATTAAATGACATTTCCACATATATTTAAACTTTCAATGTTGGCAATTTATTTTATCCTAGATCGACAGCAGTAAACTAAATAGCGTTATTTTGCAAACACTTTTAAACCAGTAAAGCTTAAGCCTGTAATGTTTGCAACTACACAAATTAACAACATTACAGATAGTATAGAGATAGAAATTTATTTTGAATTTAAAAACGAGACGAATGAATATAAAAATAAATTCATTAATTACGTAGTTATGTATATATGTGGATTTAGGCACGGAAACACTGTATTGTTGTATAATTAGCATTTATTTTACACACTCGTCTTATTGCGTCGTACATCTTTTCCTTGCTGTCAAACGTCACTTGTTCGTACCATAGATAATAAATGAAAAGAAAGTGAAGATAATAAATGAATGTAAACAAAATACTTATTAATTAAATGACATTTCCACATATATTTAAACTTTCAATGTTGGCGAATTTATTTTATCCTAGATCGACAGCAGTAAACTAAATAGCGTTATATTGCAAACACTTTTTAACCACTAAAGCTTACAGCCTGTAATGTTTGCAACTACACAAATTAACAACAATACAGATAGTATAAATTGCAATAATATATCCATTCCTTTACTTACTTTTACCATTTAATTAAAATGTCACTAGCAATAAATATTTTGTTATAGCAGTTTCCAAATGGTGATTTTGATAGGTAAACCAACTTATAAGTATAGTGTGGCAAACACTGCTAGGAATCTGTTAAATAAATTCACTGTAAAGCAAATACATTAAATTATTGTCCCACAATGATGTATATTTTTCAAAAAATAACGAAAATATATGACAATTAAAATATTTTATAGGTAGATCTTTTTCAAATGACCATCTTGGGTAGCACCACCTCGTAATGTATCTTAGCCGCAATTCAGTAGCAAGATACGAACTTGGCCGTTGGGTAGATGTTTAAAAAGCATTTTATCAATCAAATTCAATTAATAAAAATTACAAAGCAACACTTAAGTCTGTAAACACAACCTCCAGCTACAGCGATCGAGCGAGATAGGCTTAATAAGTTTTATTAAAGATACATGAATAGTTAACAAATAAGGACGTTTTAAGTAAAAAAATGTGTATGTACTTATGAACACGTCTTCTTAGGACAACAAGGTAAAAGTCTTATAAAATTAAAACTACTTTTTACGGATTTTATCGCGTTTATTTTACATATTTAAATTCCCGACGTTTCGAACACTTTCCAGCGGCCGTGGTTACTGGTAGATTACTGTCTAGTATTCGCGTAAACAAAAGAAATAATTAAGGTAAAAATCCTTATAAAATTTTTGTCTTTCGCCTTATTTCACGTTTGTAGAAATAATTACCGTGCATACAGTTGTCAGTTAATTACAGCTAACTTCAGGGTGTTGGTTTATCGTGACGCAGTGCGCGTTCATTGCAAAAAATTAGATCCACCATTTTTCTTTGATGCACCAAAAGTAGTATAACTTGAAAAATGTACAAAGATTATTTCTCAAAGGAAAAATGGAATAACCTTAACGTAGGCAATGCGGACAATCTTTAAAGTTAATCTAGTCGGATTTGGCTTCTTATATTAATAGTTTTACCGGACTAACAGTTATTTACCATGAGCAGGTTTGCATCCGACCTCCACAATTCAAATGATAAACTGCATTTCAGTATGTATGGGTATCAGTAAATTTAAAGGCAAACGGGACCATTTTTCACCTTCCTAGTTCACTATATCTTAAGACTTTTCAGATAATTTCATACATATAAGTACATTATTTAACTTAGCGGTATAGCTTGCAATGTTGATTAAGAAAAGCAATCCAAATTGCTTAATAACTTGGAAGACATGAACTAAGTTTTAAATCAGCAAACGTAAAATTATCGGATAAACATTCTTTTTTATTCAATAATTTAAAATTAAAATAACTACAGTTTTTTTTTTATTTTAAATTGAATAACTTAAATTATTTCGTGACAATAATTTAAATATAAAAATGTCATAAAACATTCAAAGTAGTAACATTCAGAGTAAAGAGCCGATTGTTATAAAACTTTCGCTATAAAAATGTTTCATGAAATCCACCCTGAAAGCTTTTTAAAGAAAAGAGATTTGCATAAAATATAAAACAATGTAAAAAGTTCGAGAGCTTTTGCGATAAACAATAATAGGACAATAGTCTGCAGTCTTTTTAGGTTTAAATAGATAATATCTGTAAAACTTGAATTGGAGTCGCTTTACAATTTTGTCTATAAAATGAAATATGATAACAAAACGATATATATACGATATTAGTATCAGGAATATACGCTTATCAGTAATAATGTTAGTAAGTTTACTTTCGAGTCGCGTACTAATCGAAAAACTTTGACTACTTGTCTATTGTATATGAAATAGAAATATACAATAAATTTTAACCAATAAATAATACCGACTTCAAACAGTATATCTCATTAGTTATCATTAAAATATATGGACTCATGGACTTTTATTTACAGACGCTTATTATAGAACGTTTTGAGAAGTACAACTATGTAAAACATGGTTTTAAGTCAATCTTTTATAGTTTTGGCAGTGTTTGCAATTTAAACGCACAAGGTTGTGATTTTTGAAGACGTATTTTTTTTTCATTTATAAATTTCCATTACACAGTTTATCACAAAATTATTTAAAAAATAGGAACAAATGACAGCTAATACACATCGAAGCACTAGGAGCGGAGCTACGAGATAATATATGTTAAAAAAACAAACTCTCCGAATTGTGTACCTCCTTCTTCTGGGACGTATTTAAAAAATGTTAATGCGTCTTAAAACCACTATAATATTCTGTTGATACATGTAATGTTAGTAAAAATATTAGTACATTTACTACGACGTCACGTACCAATTTAAAAAAAATATTTGGTAATATGCCTAATATGAAATAAGAACATAAAACTATACTCGTAAAAATAAATACGCTTATAATGTGTATGCTAATGTAACATAAGTATGAACATTAATAAGTTTGATGAGTCACGTATCATAAAAAACCCCATTACTCATGCTGTGTCAAATTAGTATTCGATGATAATATGATATTAGATATAAGTACTTCTAAACGACTACTATTTCAAGTATTTTGACATAAGAAAGAAGTACTATCTTTATGCGATTATACTGACTGCATTATCCTGTTCATAAATATTAGAAACAGACTATTCTGCCTGGTTAAAGAATATTCTAACAGACACCGTTTAATATGTAAAGTAATATGTACTCGGGACTCTTACATATCGTTACAAAACCTCCATTTGTACTCTTTTGAACTCTCGTCCGAACGGACTCACGTTCATTTCACCAGATATTGACATACATATTCGTTTGACATAAGAGTAATGGAAAATAATTTTTGTATTTTTTGGTTGTGGCACTAACGGGAGTAATATGGGATTGGTTAAACATCGCGTGGGAATTGAAAAACGCGTTCGATTCTGACGCCTTTTGTATTTGTTATAATAAATGCGGTCTAAAATTCAGTTTACGCTTTGCATAAAAATTGTTATTTTTTTAAATCTGGATAAATTAGAAGCCGAACCCATGATAGCTTAGGAAAATAGCTAAGTAAAAGGAAACAATGGCTCAGTTCTATAATAGTTGCTGAATTCGTAGTTTGCTAACACCAAAAATGTTTAAAAACTATCGTATTTCAACCTAATATATATTAGATATACACTTTTAAGTGATTCTTCAAGTTTTTTATAGTTTTATATGTTATGTATTCAGTTCGTGTAAAATAACGTAACAAAAGTAAATTGAATCACGTCATATTCTAAGAAAAATCATACTATAATTCAGCTTGAAGGATTTTACGGGACGTGGCTCAGTTAACACTGACGTAAGCATAAAACAGGCGAACACATGCCTCGTTTGAGATTTAATCAAAATTATGAGAAGGAAACAACTGCTGTATCTTATCTTTGGGTCCATCATTAAGATAGAGACGGGCTTAATCTCCGGTGAATGCGTAGCCATTGTAGGACTTATTTCAACTAAGCTTTAGCATTTTAATTAAAAAGAATTGTAGCAAATATAAGCAACTTAAGTATAATAAACTTACACGAAGGAAAATTCGATTACAACCTCTCTATTCAAACTACTTCCCTTTTTATGTATTCATATTTTTTCTCAAGATGAAACATTAAGAATACCCTTTCATAAAATTTATTTGTTTGCCCGAGTCCCCTTTGTGTGTGACAAGTGAGATGAAAATCTTATTTTTCTTCCTAAAACATGAATCAAGTACGAATATTAAAAATATTATTGACTTAATCCAATCCAATTTGGTGGAATAATCTTGCTTTTTTATTTTTTTTTTCGTAACAGCTACGTAAAATTGAACCAAATTAGATACATTTTTCATTTCCTTGTTTATCCTATATATATTGTAGGCTGGATATAAATATTATTTTCATCAGCAAAATACCAATGATTACATAAATTAAAAGTAAATATTTTATGATTTTATGAATAAATATCAGAATGTACAACTTCTTAAAAGGTTATGACAATATTTGGACATAAAATAACTTAAATCGAACATTATTTGACACAGCACTTAGCTCCAATTCTGGGCTAACCATAATCAGATCCTTACTATATGTATATGAAAGTAGGTGTATAATAAAAACTAATAAATTACAACTCTTCGTAATACTATATTAAAGATGACAGTAGTCTTAGCAATTATTTCTATTGTGTAGCTGCAGTATGCCAACAATGTCATGTTTCGGGGCACCGAAGCTTTGAGTAACCATGAATGTTGACGTTAGTAATGTATTCTATAAAAACGAAACTCACGTGAAATCGCAACAAATACATTTATCCGTTAACGTATGTATCACCTCAATTTTCTGCCAATTAGGCATCCGCTTATATAAAACAAAACACAACGATAACATTCTGTTGTTTTCCTGAAGGATTGGTATTCTCAAGACTCTGGTCTGGTGCAAAGGAATTGCATTTTCACTTGCTATAATAAATCAAAACAACAATTGATTTCAGCAGTTCTTCATAAATACATTAAACTTTAATGTAACATTTGACACTGTTAATTTTTCCTTTAAACAGCTTAAGTCTGAGTGCGAAACGGAAGAGCGAGCTATGAAGTTATCCCTGTAACTTGTTCCTGAAGGTACTCCAATTGGTTGAAATTAGATGATACCAATCTGCGATTTCACGTGAGATTTCTAGTTTTACTAGAATAAATTGCAACAACGTATTAATAGGTTAAAAATCATATACGTCATTTATCGAAAATGTGTTATTACATAAGCATTGTACACGTAGTAAAGTATCGCATGAGCTAACAACGCTCATATTGTTGCCGCTAGATAAACTAGTTTTTAGAAGGTTACGTTAGCGGTTGGAGCATCAATAATGACCATCTGGACGCGTATACGAGATCTTTTACAATATAATTTTACTTTAAAGTATAATAAATGTGCTAACAAACTATGTAAACTGCGTTTATTCATCATCATATGTATTAATATTTATGGAAAATCGATTTTTACATTAAATAAAATGATAAAACAATTCTTTCTCTTCTAATAAATTTAGATCACAAGAGCCGATCTATATAAGACATTAGCTATCGGACCAGAAGATATTCTTCGCTCACTTTCATACGAGTAGAGAATAACCAATATAATTGGAGATAGATTAGCATATTGTGACCTAAGACTATGCTTATATTAAAAAACTGTCTTAAAATAACTAAATGTATATATATTTTATTAAAATGTCATACTTTAAGATACATAAATATTTCTGTTAATATATACGCGTATTATGTATACATCATTCACATACACACACTCACACGCACAGAAACCGAACACTAACTTTTTACGTATATAAATTTTAGAAAACTCTAAACACCTAGTATGAAAACTAATTGTTACCATCTTTAAACAAAAACTTAAGAATAAAATAATTTACATTTTATAAATATAGAGAAAATAATGAGCCTATCACAATAACGAGTACTAGTCCACTAGGCTAAGCCTGTGCGAAAGCAAATCACAGTCAACGCCTCGCAACTTAATCCGGGATCTAGCCGTTTCTAAATATAACGAAGGACACGAGTGCACGAAGGCCTGAGGGGGCTTTAATCAAGTATGCAATGGCAACGATCACAAGCAAATATGTGCACAGATCAGGGCCGACCACGCAAATCCTGTGAATTTAAGCTACTATCAATACTAAATGCGTCATGCTTAAACTCTAGCATATACCTTCCTTGCTTCATCTTTTAATATTAATTCTAGTTTTCTAACACGTAAGAGGTTTTAGGATTTTATCGTTGTCATTTATAATTGGCACTAAAAAAAAATATAGGGTGCAAGTAATGAAAAAAAGGAACTATATCAGAATTTTTATTTAGTATCAAATGTCTTGCAGTCGCCATACATCTATTCGAAAGGGTTTAAAATAAAGTTAAACAATGTTCATGTTGTTAAATGACATCGTTTTGTATTTATGTATAAAACAGTTCATTTTATGGTAAAAATGATATTAGTCTAACAAAAGTCTATATGATAATGCAGATTATGATTAATTATCGATTGTTTTGCTTTTAGCCTATAGATATTTAATGATACGTTTTTATTTTATTATAACTTTAACTAACCTCCTGGTAATAAACTATTATTTTAAGTATCTCGGTTAAAAGAGTGAATGCTTAGCTCAATGGTACAAATTAAGACCGCAGTATCGGGATCTCACACGGAGTTTAACCGAAGAGCAATAAAACTAAAATAAATACAAACGCTAACACTATAAAATAGAGAAAAACATAAAGTGCACGTGTGGTCACCATTTGTAAACATGCTGCATTTATGTTCAACTCTGTATGAAGTTATTTATGTCTGTGCGATGAAGATACAACATTATTGTAAATACGTGTAATTCTCAATTTAATACAAGCTTCCTACGTTGTATCGAAAGTCTTCCTACGTTGTATTGTATCGTTCAAGAACAAAATTAATATTGAGTAACAGAAATAATTTATTGTGTCAGCAATATGCATATGTTAAAAAAAACGTACATATTTCAGTGTCACCTAAAAACACAAAGGGAGTATTTTTTTAATCGCTTATAACTAAAAAAATAAACTATAAATACAATTCGACCAAGAAAAAGTCCAAAACATAGAGATAAAAGGACAATATTTTAAGAAGCTGGGTATCACTTTTTGAGTGAAGTTAAGCTCAAGTGAAATTAAGCAATTCTTAGTATCAGGGATCGAACCCAGGATTTTAGTATGCCATAAAATCTGAGCCACTGAGCTATAGCAGCGTAATAACGCTCGTGGCTCGGCATTAACCAATTAAACATACAAATAGACGAAAAATTATAAATGTTAATTTTATTAAGTATTTTAAAAATATCATAAAAGAAAGATATAGTTTTCGAACTGAATTGTTCTCGGAGATATAAACAAAACACTGCGGCATTAAAAATATCATCAACATAAAAGCACGACAGCTAGAATTGTTTCCTATTTTTATGCTGAATAAAGTTCCCGTGTCTTTGTCTTTCCTAAGCTGCTTTATTATTCAAGCAAAAATTTCGTCCCATTTTCCATAAGCAAACACAACAAAGGACTGAGTTAGAAGTTAATAGAGCACGCTATGTAGGGCAGTGCCTAAAAAATTTATTGACCATGGCCTAGCTGTATTGTCCCTTGTACTTTATTAACTTATTATCCAAGAAAAACTACTTATTGTTTTAAATTATAGCATATATAGTTTATTATTCAATTACACCTTCGAAATATCTCTTTTCAAATTGTTAAAGCAGAAAGTTGGGACATTTGTTACTAAACGTATTCTATTCTGGCTTAGTTGTCATTAAATGAATATAATATGTATCTACATCTATTACCTATTTAGGCAATTTGGACGACCACCATCTTTCTTCATTGTTTTAGCAACTTTCATAACAAATATAATATTTGAATAAGACCAAACGCCTAAATCAAAATTATTACGTGTTATAAGTTATACCAAACGAAAATATGTAGGCCATAAAAACATCATCAATCTGTAAACTTTCGCAATATATATTCGAAATGACGCATATATTTGCCCTAAATTATTGCTTAGGTTTCCCAGAAAGTAAGCAAACATCTGCATAATCGTGATAAGCTTGTACCAGAGCTTTTGCTGACGTGAACTTATGGAGTTTCAAAGAAAAAAATATCAGTTCACGACGGAGCAACCTACATTAAACGAAGACAAAGTTTGCGTACTTTGTTTACTCTTTCAAATTGTTTATGTTAGTACTGTGCGAAGTTTATATGCGTGAGTAGCACGTTACAATAAAAACGTATATAAACAATAAAACGCATCAAATAATTGTATGCTGCTTAAATATAGTCATTGACATTACTAAATATTATTAAATTAATTAGTTAGCGAAGTTCTTCATTAAATTAGCTTTATTTCCTAATTTATAATGATAATACGATAATTTATAAATAAGACTTTGGTGCATTTAAATATTTACCAAAATTATTCACGATTCTTCGCTCGAAACCGGTTTTGTACTACGATCGAAAATAATGAGTATGGAAAAGAACAGCCTTATTCCAGGATTAATTAATGAAGTACCCACCGACGTCATCTTCATAGCGATGAAAATCAGTGTGTCACTCCACTGCTAGACAAAGGCCTCCCCTAATGCACGCCACTACTTCTGAATACTTTATGTCAATCAGCTCACCGCCACTTCGAGTCGTCATCGATCCGGAGGCGTCCGTAAAACGTTTGCCAACCTCGGTCTCCAGGCCAGAACACTCAGTCTCCAGCGGTCATCAGTTCTGCGGCTTATGTGACCGGCCCAATGGCACTTCAGCTTACTAATCGGGTGGGTAATATCGGTGAACTTTGGTTTTCTGGTGGATCACATAATTTTTAAAGCGGTCCTTTAAAGATACTCCTAGCATAGCCCTCTCCATAGCTCGTTAAGCGACATTGTGGACTAGTCGAACCGTAAATGTTCAAGTCTCGGCAACGTAGGCCATGGCGGGTAGGACGCACTGATCGAAGACTTTCGATTTGAAGTACCGTGGGATGGGTTACGAGACGAAGCTTATGAAAAGCTGCCCGGCCTAGCCCAATCCTTCTTTCAAATTAAATACTGTAATATGAAGCCTGTCTTAAGGCTATTTTCTATGACTAGTCTATAAAAATAGCTTCTCTACATAATCACTTTCCTCCTCTTTATTTTTTATAATAAATAGCTGCGAGATTTTTGTGTTCTCTACTTATTAAAATATTTTTGTAATAATCGTATAAAGGAATTTTTACTTTACTGTATATAGTGAATTTTAGTAATTACGTATTAATGTATTAATTAAAATTAAAAAAAAATGTTAACTCGTTTTTAGCATAAGCATAAACTTTAGTGGTTTTTTATGCTATCATATTAAAATTTGTAATCTGTAAACGGGACAACAAATTAAAGTTATATCAGGTTCAGTTTAGTCCCTATGTGTAACCATAAACATCAATAACCATGGTGTATGAATCGATCCCAAGTATCCTAAGATACATACAAGATGAACACGACAAACATTAACGATTTCTTGTTTATACATTTAGTATCGTGGTTAATGTCCGACGATCTTGGCAAATGACCAGGAAACTTCTATAGGATGTGATGGATAAAAAGAAATGGAATAATTTTTATCACTCCTTAGGGCTGCATAAAAAGTAAATAACCATCGAATAGCGAATCAAAATTCATAGAAGCGATTATGAATGATACTTTCTGAATATGGAAATTAAGCCCTGTTTTTCTTGCAAGATATGATTGTTTTCAGAAAATTAAACTACCTTCTGATTGAATTGTATTAGCAACTTTAAATTACAAATAATTTGCTTTATATTATTAGTATCGTTTTGTTTATAGCTATTAATTTAATATATTTAATTCAATTTATTTCGACAGTTTTTAGGTATTTAACGACACATCCCTTATGTAAATACAGATTGGTTCAAAAGCTTTTATATTACTGGTCAGGAAAAAAATTGTTAATTCTTTAATAGCTTTTGGCATATCCATTTAGTACAGTACTTATGTTCGTTTTTTAGTTTTTCGTTTGCGAATAGGGACATACTCTACAAGCGGCTACTGTTAGTTATGGCCTTGACAAACAATGCCAATTTTATACAAGCTCGCCAAACATATGGTTTATCTTACTTTCAGGAAATTTTTTAATCGACCCATTTTGCTCAGACCCACCCAAATGACTAATAAGAAAAAGTTCGCACTTAAAAATAAATACTGAAAAGCCACTGAGACGACAAAACTATATAACATAATATTTAGAATATATTATTAAAAGTTCACGTAAAAAAGGAACCGTACCTTCTCTGGCAGAAAGCTATTTCAGCGATAAGTGGATGTACTACACTTGTAGAGTGTTCGCGTCTGGAAGCCGAAGCTAGAAGATTTATTTAGCGAAAGCAATATTCATACGCAGGCAAGTTTTATCGATATATTTTTTATAAAACGCTTTTATTGAAAGATTCTTCGTAAATCGTGTTCTTCATCGTAACCTGGTGAGTAGCCCCAATAATCATTTCTTTCCCGACCTTTCTGTCTTGCACTATTTACATGGATGATTGTAGGGTAGCTCCCGTAGCGTCCTGGATTCGTTGTGTCCATCCTGTAGTATCCTCAGGTTTTATTTTTCCTTCTATACAACCAGTGATATTCAGCTTTTCCAAACTACCTGAATCTCGCCTGACCGCATGTCCGAATAACTTGAATATTCTTTGCCTAAAATTTTGGAGATCCATGTTGTTATATTCAACTGGTTGAGGATTGAGTTACGTTTGTCAGCGTTCCATTGATTATATTCTCATCCATTTACGCCAGCACTACATTTCGAACGCGACAAACCTTCCGCCATAGACACTTTCCTGCATTTGCCAACATTTGTGCTCTCCCGATAACTTTCTGTTTGCAATCACCATCGTCACTCTTCTCTCACTTATCGAACTCATGCAATTCAATTAAAGAGTTAATAAGATAACGAAAATCATGCAATTGCTACGAGTTTATCAAAAGTAGTTATAAATACTCAGTTTCCATAAGATGTTATCAATTTTCGAAATGCATGGATCCAAATCAACTTAACTTTAATTTAAAAATAAAGCATTTCTTAACTACATTTGCAAAAAGGAAAAAAAGCTTGAAGATAGGAATAAAATCACATATCATTAATAATTAACAACTCTATAAGTAATCAAAACGAAGATTAAAAATACATGAACTTTTATCACACTAACTGCTTTTATATTACTAATTTAGGGATATTAGTTCGTATCGTACTCGACGCAGTTTTGCATTTTATGCATATGCATATAAAAATTATAATATCCATACTTATATAGTAATTTCATAATAAATGAATGTAATCATATCTGAGCCGATAAATATGGATTTGTTGTCAAAATGTTATCTATAACAACGAAGTGGTGTTAAGCATCCAATCTACTGATAATGCTTTTTTATGATGCATTTAAACTCTTGATGTTATTTGGCTCGATATCATAATCGTCTTAGCAGCCTTATTTGTCCGTAAACTTTTTCTATGGATGCCAATACCGCCGATCACT
Organism: Lamproptera curius; assembly: GCA_029286875.1. NCBI lineage: Eukaryota > Metazoa > Arthropoda > Insecta > Lepidoptera > Papilionidae > Lamproptera > Lamproptera curius. Next base: position 524,967 of record JAGSMT010000074.1, on the reverse strand, counting down.
TGCTACTTGCTGCCAACTTGAACCGGCTACTACACGGAGATCGGCATCCACTCCCCCGGCCACCTGGTCGGGGGTCGACGTTCCCGCCTCTAAATATTATTTAGTATCAGATATTTTACAAGAATTGTAATAGATTTACATATTGAACCAAAACAAATTACCTTTTAATTTAAAAGTTTCTCTCACCGCTCTTCTAAAACTTCCTTCATTTTAAAATCATAAGTTTAGTAAATCGGTTATGTATTCTAAAGTCATATTCAAAATTTTAGGGTTCATAAAACGTAATTTTAAATCACACATAATATATCTTCAAGTCAATTTTATGTCACGTCATAAAAACATCGTAAAATGTGTTGGTGTAAACCAAATATTTGAAAATGTATTATATAAAACTTTTATAACCAGTGAACGTGATAATAAGGAACCTCAACTATTTCTATTAAAAACTTTCTAAAAGGTGTTTTCGTGACATTTGGTAAATACGTATGATTATATATATGATATATTCCAAGAAAGGACATAGGACATTAATTATATATATATAATAACGATATAAGTAGTTAAAAGGGTTAGGGGAATGAAAGTTTATTTGAAAATTTGTTATTGTTGAACACAAAACTATCAAATTTACCGTATAGATACTTGAAATTATCACAATGGAAATTTTTCATTTTTGAAGATAAGTCTATGAAAATTTGTGTTTAATTATAAACTTATACGAGTATAAAACCTCTATTTTAATATTATACAATACATTTGAATAGAACTCACGGACATAAGCTTTCATTGCATTGTAAAGTCGCAGAGGCTACTTGTTTTATATTTATTCGTGTCTTTGTGTTTTTATGATGTAATAGTAAAGGATTTACCCAGTGATTTATTTTTTATTAATGATGACTTAAATCTATAAGCAAATGAATTAATGCAAAGTATTAAAATTATTTATTTGTGAATATTTAGGTTTGTTAGTTTTTTACAATGCTACATTATAATGAAATATTTTGAAAAAATGAGCTTAAAATAAAATAAAAGTTAAAGTTTAACAACCTTATCCTTAAGGTTTAAAATACATATTTAAGGCAACTCTCAGACTTGATTAAATTTGATAAAATTTCATAAGAATGCAAATTCGTTTCGGAGGCAGATAGATGGATACGAACATTGTGACACATGAATTTATTATATTAGGTAACATTAAGAATGAGTTTTTATTAAAAAAAAGTTCTTGGAAAAATCACTAAACTATCTGTTCAAAAACGAAAATCCAAACTAATTATTTTTAGCGACAAATTTCTGCGCTCAATTTAGAAGAAAATTAATCACTCGAACTAAATTGATAGCTGTAAGTATTCTGATTCGCAAGCCAATCAAGTTGTTTGGTAAAATGTCTAAAATCGATCAACGGGATTGATTGATTTCGAAGCCACGACAAATAGACGATGTTTAAGAGACGTCGGTGCTACTGAATTAAAATTAGCCTCCGGGAGTAAATTATAGCCTACGGAAAGATATAAAGACACAGTGAGCTCTTCAGTCTAAAGTGTTGTAGATTGTTCTATATGTATAAAGGAGACCCTGTTTTTGAACGTACTGATCATGATATCTCTAAAGGTATTCCACCGACAAAGAGGATTGCATGAGTATACGCGGACGAAGTCGCTCGCAACACCTAGTAGTATAAATGTCAATAAAAGATATTTATTTATATTCACATGTATCTTCTCTGTCAACAATATTTGTGCGCTCCCTACTTTTAACTCTACATAAGTACCCTAAGATTGAGTGCAGAAATTGCCTTGACATTGTTCCGTCTAAGCAGAAATTGGTCTTAAAGCTTAAGTAAATAAAGGATTGATTAAACTACAAACTGCTTAAGCAATCATAATGCAAAAACGTGATAATTTAAAAATGTTTTTGTGTACTATTTATAATCCGAACGCCTCAATTAAACATGATTCGTAAAACTTAAAACAAATTATTGCCGATAGAAAAAAACGTTTTATTTACACTTCGTTTATCGTTATGTGCCAATGAATCACAGAGCGTAAAGTTATAATTAGATGTAGGTGAGAGCATTAGTTTAACGAGTTGGCTATAAATTTTCAAATCGAATCGGGAAGTTTATCCAAGAAATGTGTGACTTTACTGCTGGCTGCATCTTTTAATGGAACTTTATAACTCAGAAGTATAGCAGTACGGAATTGCGCTTTATAAACTGGAGATCATGCGTTCAATTCTTACGTAGACTGGACAATTTTTTTTTTTATTATAGATGAATGGATGAGTTAATTACTTTATCACTTGGTATCCGTGGCCTAGCGGTATTGGCTATTACTTTTACAAACTGGAGGTAGTGGGCTCGAATTCCGCGCGGAAACAACTTTGTGTTATCGTTGTTTTCTGGTTTATTAGGATTGTCCTAATTTCCTAATGGGCCGATAACCTTATTTTCTAAAAACTAAGATGATCCGTACGTCGGATGTGCATGTAATAAGTCAGTCGCAGTTGTTATGACCGGTTGTATCATTATATTATTACTACTATTATTATTGTCAATGCCTTCAAGTTTACTGACAACGAACTGATCCATAGAATGCAGTTTGCCCTTTGGTTTGTGGAAGGCTGATGCCAGTCGCTCTGGGTATAATTGTAATTCAGGTAAATCTAAATGGACTAGAAGCCGACTCTATTATAGCTTGCAAAAATTCTAGGTGAAGGAAAGAGTTGATCACTATACATGTAGAGCTTGTGATTGATTAGCATTGTAATATCTCCTAGAAGTATTATATAAGTCAGTCCGGCCCCGTTAATGACTAAGTGATTTCTGATTTAATGTCCATGCCATCGGACCAACAGAATTTATGCACAACCATCAGCACATGCAAATGTACACACTAAATTCACTATCGTAGCTGGCTATTTCTAGTAAACATTATCTCATAACGTACTAAAATGTAGTCATGATTGCAGTGGTTTCCAGAAAAACAAATGAAAAGAACTCGTATTGCCATCATATTTATGACCCACATGGATGCAAATTCACACAGATAAACGTAAAAAATGTAGGTCGTACAGCGCAGACAAACTTCCATGCTATAAATAGACAAAACTTTTTTTCAGTTTAATGATCGGAAATTAAAGATTTTTATTAAATTATAAAGAAATATTGTGTTGTTTATGTTTTTTGTATTTCATCTAGTTCTATAAACAGTAACAGTTTATGATTAGGAACCTGCATAAACTAAATACGTGTTTCCCATTTCGGTTTTATTAAACTATATTCTGTTCTAAAAGTATTTTTAACTGGTTTGCGTAAAAATAGCCGATGTTGAGACATAGCCAAATATAACATTTATGACGTCTACGTAAATATAATATTTATTAACAATGATGAAATCCGCGTAATAAATCATTATTCTCAAATTGCTGTTTTCGAATGTCTCAAATGATTTTTGTATTATTTTTATAAACTATAACGAACATAACGCTACGTTACCGATAATAGGTAATTAACCGAAAACCTTTTAGAAACCAAAGCAAAGGTAAAATCAAAGCAACTTGATGAAGCTAGAACCATTACAAAGTTACAAATGAATAGGCTCTTTTGATGACTTCCAGCTTACCATCAGGAGTTACTTCTAAAATAAATATGTCTCGTTAATCACATAAATAATTACAAACATAAGTCAGCCTTATGTAAACACTGTGAAATATTCTTGTTTATGTAGCATACATTTAAAATATCTAAAAAAACAGTAAAAATTAGTAATAACAAATTAAAAATGAAGACTATTGTTTAACATTCTTTAATATTAACTAAAAGACTCAATTACTATAAACACTAACAGATATTCAATTGTGAACAAAAACAGTGCCAAAATCCTGAAGAGTTATTGATTTCTAACGAAATAAACTTAACAGTCAGTCCCGATAGAAGTGACCAGCATGATTATTATTCAAATTTAAATTAAATATCTTTATTCAATATGAAGTTTACACTTGCTGTATTGATTGTCAACACACTACCACCGGTTCGGAAAAGGACGCTCAGACCTGGAAGAACGCGAAAAACTCAGGCTAGTTTTTATGTCATCTTTTAAATTAACAAACAATTTGATAATTCCATTTACATATATGCAATTTTGAAACCAGGATCTGGAGTGAATTCTATTACCAGGCTGTATCAATTTAAATTCATTAATATCGTAATAACTTTTAAACATAAACGTTCCTTGACCAAAGTTTATTGGATTCCTTTTTTATAAATAAAGATACAACGTCTGACAATCATTTATCACTATGCTGCAGTTCGTAGGATTGTTATAGTAAAAATATGTTTATATAAAAATAGTAAATATAATTTTTTCTATGATTCTAGCTCTTCTAAGGTTTTAGTTTATAAGAAATATTTGTGATCATTATACATTTAGATATGGAAAAGCTAACTTTTATATAATGAGTTTGTAAAGTTAACGATGTAAATATTTTTTTCACAAGAGAATTACTGTCAATCCCAGTAATCTTAGTTAATTTTATAACATTACTCAAGAAGTTTCTTGAATGAATATAAAAATGTTTGTCAAATCTATTAAAACAAACATATTAAAAAAAATTGGTATTTATTATTCAAGCGTTGTAAACTTAATAAAGAAAATATAAGCGATTTGTCATGTATAATAAAATTATAATTGAAAATAGTTTAAATGGTTTGTGCAAAATCCTTTATATATTTATAGCCACGTCTTATCTGTTTTAGTTTATACAATTCAAAGAAAAAAGTGCTTTGTAATACGCAAATAGCGAAATATATTGTACCATATTATATTTGAAGTTCTTTCTTATGATTAGCAAGATCGTCTAACATATAGAATGTTAAAGTAGTTTTAGACATTACTGAACTAACAATACAATATTAAAGTAGACGTAGTACAATAAAAAAAATAAATCATATTATTAAGCAATAAATAGGATCCAGGACATAGTTATTATTTAAATACTTGAACTAGTAATTTAAAAATCAAGTAATATTAAAATTTAAGTATGATATAAAGATCTATTTATTGCCAGGCTCTTATTGTATAAAACTAGGTTCCAGGCCAAGCGTGAGTATAATCAGTCTGTTCGCGATAAACTCAAGTACTACTGCGTGGATTTTTACGCGGTTCTTACTAAACGATTGAATGATTCTGGTCCGTTCCGGTTTAGATATGCAATTTGTTAAGATTTTGTTTTAATCGTTATAGAATAAATATAAGTCACAATATTGGCTTATTTCTCAGTAAAATCTGATTTTGTAATACTTACGACAGATTATTTGATTTTACACAAGTAAATTAAAATGTAATTTTAAGAACATAATATAAAAATGGACTTATGTTCCCAATTAATGTAATAAATTGCATAAATAATATCAGAATTTAAAATATTATATATTTATATATTTATATTAATATTTAATATTAAATATTATATATTTAATATTAAATTCAAAATTATATAAGGTAAAATTCAAATCGTATGAAGTACTAAAAGATTTCGCTTATTTGTACGAACTAATTTGGATTTTAACATTTAAGCTTATGATTGAATTAAATTCAATAATAAGATGAAACAATTGTGCTATGAGCAATAGTGTTCACAATATTACTCTTTTAACGATCACAAGCCAGGGCCCCGCCGTGCAACACGTGTCGAATAACAATCTTTTGTTTTTTCGTTTTTACGACGCTCACATGTCCTTCATCTGACATCTACAATAGCTCCGAGCATAAATAATATGACACGCACTTTTACAAGACAAGTTTTATGTAAAGCGTAGCATTTCTTCGTTAATTTTTTAAAAGAAAATCTTATTAATATAAATGGCATGTTTTTCTTTAAATACCTGGGCGAAATAAAAGGAATAATTGTTCTGAATAATTTAATTTATAGTAAAGACGAGGCATCATACATATAAAATTTTAGAGAGCTTCTTATATCAGCGGTTATGTTTTTAGTTGAATTATCATAATAGAGAGAGTCTTCTCTAACGGGCCAACTATTCTATGGTTATATAATCTGAAACCTAAACTAAGCAGTTCTGTAAAAATTGTACATTAAACTAACTTCATTAGCAAACTTTTTCATGATAAATATAAAATAAAGCTGAAGCGAAATAAGCTGAACTAAATTTAATGATTAACATTATTTAATGTACTATTTATGACTTAACAATGAAAATTATAAAAATATAGTTACTTGTTTTAGGAAAGTTAATAATAAACATTTGTCCAAACAAACAAATCCAGATTTGCCCCAAAATTGTTTGATCGGGCACTTTATTATTATTCATGTCTCCAAAGTATATATCCCTTCTGAGTTCAGAATATTGTTCACACTCTGTATCAATATTTTACCTAACTTAAATAGCTTATATAAAAGGGTTATTTATTACCCTTCCAACGATGACAACTTAGCTCTACTATGATAAATTACTTATGACTACCTATTTCATCTTTAAGTCTGAAAGGTAGTTAATATTGTTTTGGTATTTAGTATAGCTTTTTTGAAAGACCGATTCATAGTGCATAATCACTAAATTATATAATGCCTTTTACTAGCTTCGCAAATGCCTTTTTTATATGTTGGTATTAAAATAGTATGTTAAAGTTATTTTTGAACATATAATTAACTATCTAACCCCCCAACACCCTTGTTGGTGGAATTTCGTAAAATCCGTTCTTAGCTGACCTCTACTTGGCGAAAGGAATATTCCTACCGAATTTTAAGTCGCTACGCCTTATGGTTCAAGAGATATCGTGATGAGTCAATATATAGGTGGGAATCTCTTTTATATATATATATATATACGCTACCGCATGATTTTAGATTTGTCTTATCTCTTTAAGTTTACTTAACGTCGTTTAAATTGATCACTCAAGTTTATGATTTTTAAAGACGTAATTTTGTTTTAATTTCTCAAATACCTATAAAACTGCTAACCACAAATTAATTAAAAATATATACTATATCACAAGAATTGCGCACAGAAACAGAATATTTTTCAAAATTGGCCATTCACAATCGAATTAAAGCCGTGAGACGTATGACAAAAACAATTACACTGCGAATTTATTACCTCCTTCTTTTAGAAAGTCGATTAAAATTTAATTAGCAAGAAAGAAAAAATTATATGGTCATATTTTTTGTAAATGCTCATATCATTTTGATTGTGCTACGAAATGAAATGTAACAAAAATACTTTAACTTTTCTTAGATATCTAGAGCGTCTTTTACTTAAATAATTAATTGTAAGATCATTTCCCATAATACTTTCGTGGAAATGACATAAAGCGCTTCTGAATAATGAGTAAGATTTGGCTGCCAACTTAAGAGCTGGGCAAGTGCGTATTCCTTTTGTCCCTTACAATTTTCTGGAGCGCAAATATATTGTTTGATATCAAAACTTCATAACGGTTATATGTCAACGTTCCCAGCCGTGATGATAAATCACCAATATAGAGGGTTCCATGTGAAAACTTATTTAGTGTCCCGACAAATTAGATATAAGTCTTAACGCGTATATGAACCAGCTGTGCTCATAACATCAACCAAACAATGAAACACACTAAGCTCCTTACCAAACTAAGATGCTATGTTATAGTTACGGTTACCCACAAACAAACATATAAGACAAACAAATTCTTAGATAGATTAGTGTGTCCGCCTCCGTCGTTTCTATTTTTGATCTTCAAACTAACATTGACTTATTCTAATGCGTAAATAGTTACGTAAATATTAACAGAGAATTAAAATTATTTTAAGAATAGATAGTAGAATGATTATGTGAAGGTATTTGTGAATTTTGAATTGATATTATAAAGTTATATTGACATATTCCTAAAGCGTTATCAGTTATTTAAATTTGAAACGTTATTAAAACTATTGTGAGTACAGATTATTAATTAAACTTCTTTATAACTTTTGAATTGATATTTTCACTACTAACGACATATTCCTAACACGTTATCTAATCCCAATTGGTTATGTGAGTTTTTTACACGTAAATTAGTATTTTGAGTATTGATTATTACATACATGGTGCTTATGAGTTTAGAATTTATATTTAAGGTAATAACATAACTGATGTTCTTATTAATTTAATATAGTTTTGAATGATTAATTGTTTAAATCAATAATGCAAACTATTATCACTCATAGAATAGACGCATTGTATACAATATTTATTACAATTGTTGTTTCTGTTTCTATATCAAAAGTCTGTGGCTTATCTTACATTGGCGCCTAATTCTGAACTATTGTCTAAAGAGGAAAAATTTATATTTTTGTATGCGAGGAATATTCTCAAAATTTACTTGACCGATTTTAAAACTTATTTTGCAATTACAAAGTCACTTTCTCACTGGCTATAGTCCGCCACATTTATATCTAAAAAAACTCTAAACATTCTTCTGAAACCAACTGAATGTGTTAAATAAATATGTTATAAAATGTATTAAACTAATTTAACATCTTTATTTTTGCATCTATTTATATGAAATGTTAAAAAATCATAATCCACCCGTATGAAGCCGTGACGGACTTGAAAAATATACGGACATTAATAATTGTTAGAACGGGCTATTTCCGTGGGAGTCAAACAGGAAAAGCAAACTTAATATGTTAACGTTATACAATTTTATGAACACGATATTACCGATCCATTTTCGAAAAAACACACATAAATCGCCTTCGGATTGTATTGTCTGGTAGCTTGTTATTAATAAGTAAGTCTTATATATAAATTATATAATATAAATAATGTGTAAAGACCTTTTCCTTTTAGTTTAAATTATCCAATTTTATCACTGCATTTTAAAGTAGTAATCGTAACTTACACCTGATGTCTAATAATCTCCTCTCTGAAACTACTCGTTTGATGCTATATTGGTCTAACGCTCAATGTTTGATTGCATCGAATTTAAACTTGAATTCTAAACATCAATCGTGCAACTCCTTTAAATCATTCGGAGTGACAAGCATCGCGGATGTCGAAGTCGTTAACGGCTGTTGCCATTTCGCCGCAATGAATGCTGATTGCTTTACTTCCTATGGCCACGATATGCTTGCAAAACTGTACTAGCTGCCGTGTGCTATTAAAATAATAAAATAAATAATTGTATAGAGGTTAATTTAGAAAAATATCCTAAATCAAACACGATAAAACAGTATACGTAACATTTCTTTTATGTGCGGATCAAAAATGCATTTTATATACGATTTTTTCTTTAAGCGGAATATTCGTAAACATAATATGTAAACATTGTTCGGAGATTATAACTTTTTTATACTGACGCATATACAACACGTTATTTAATAAAATTGTTGCAAATCTGTCTGTTAAAGAAGTTTGTTTAAAAAAAAAACAACTAAATAAATACAGTTTTATTTACGTTGCTTTTTTCGGAGTAAAACAAGTCTTCGTGGGAGTAGAAGACTCTTAAATTATTCTATTACATTAGCAAGTTAACATTTAATTTAGGTGAAAAATAGTACACGTTTTTTTTTAATATTTAATGTTTTTCGTGTATCTTTATATCACAACCAGAAGATGTTGTTTTGATTAAGTATGTCAAACAGATCGAAATTGAACAATGACTAAGTTATATTTAATCGTGCGTTCATTACTTACGAATAAACATATCGCGTCTGTACAAAACTTTGAAATGACGAAGTGTTTATAAAATACACAATAAAAGTATTGTCAAAGCTCCATTGAGTTATAACTTTCTTTCATTATTCATGTCAAGTCTAGACAAAACGGGTCTGCGACTTCAAATAGGGCATCGAGCGCCATCTAGGGCACATAAGAATGAATATAATATATTTATGGCGTCCCATTCTTGCACGAATTAGTTTTGTCATGGAACAAGCCTTGTCGCTCCCCGTAATCGAGCTTTTATGAAATTCGCGAAATTCCTTATGCGTCTATGCCATTAAACGGACTTTGGCGTACCATCTCCATAACTACTTTATTATGCTGATTGAGGTCATATAAAGCATGTTGGCACTGCTTATATTTTGCCAGATAACATCATCGTAACTGTCCATACATTTTTTATTGAAGTAGTAGTTTCAAGTTTGGTGAGTCAATTACATTTTGTTAAAAAGTAACGCTACGCTAGAAACACTAGAAAATCTAGTCTCATGTAAATGATAATGTAATTTTAAGTATAGAAAAGAATGAAAATATTGTTTTGTAAACAAATATTCTGTTTTTTTCGTTATATTGATCATATAAATAAATTTGTTTCCATTTTCACATGGTGTGTAATAAAACATTAGTAGAATATTTATAGCTTGTTAAGATCAAAACAAGTAAGTATTTTAAAAATACTACTTGTGTCAAAAACAAGAAAGTTACGCTAAATTAGTTTTGTGCACGATTAATAAAATAATAATACACTTACAATACATACATTCTAGGATAATTATATTATACAGAATATACAAAATATAGAAAAAATGTATAGCATTATTAATTATTTTGAAGATTAATTAAAATTCAGATTTTAATAAATGATATCATAACAAAGTATGTAGACAAGTATATGACATGGATATTAATAAAGTTCAAACAAAAATTAGAATCAATATGCAATGCATAATTTTTGTATAAGCAAAAAAGTATTTAATAATAAGATGCTTATATTTAGATGCATTTATTTATTATATCGGATGCGTTTTCCATGATGCAAGATGTTAAGTTTGAGTAATGTTAATCTGCTAAATTAAGAGAGGAGTTGCCTTCCATTATTTATTGCCCTCTTCCGGTATATCATAAACTTATACATGTCCCAGAATGCGTTAGTTAATAGCTTTGACATGTGACATCGGTGATTTAAATCACTGTTTACGATAAATAGAACTGTTAATTTTTCTCTTCGATCGAAATACTCAGTCAAGAAGACGGTTAAATATAAACTGATATTATACGTGTCTAACGCGTGTTTATGCCATTTTACTTACGAAAACTAACAATGCTTTTTTTCTTTTTCCGTTTTCCTTACTTTATAGGGCGTTTTATTTGAACTACTGGTAGCATTTTGTACAATGTAATAATATAACTTTTGTTTATTAAATAAATGTATTTGAATTAAACCATATCAAGTACCATACAAATAAGATGTTTTGTACTAATCAACAAATTATGGGTTTAAATAATATAGATGTACTTAAATGGAATTAAAATTTCCATTCATGGAATCAAACAAGTGAGCTCATATTGACAATTGCTCTATTAATAAGAGGAAAATGAATTTGCTACAAATAATAAATGTTAAATTAATCCGATACTACACCGAACGAATATTAATTAGGTGACACAATCCATAATTTTATTTACGAATTCTAAAGCCAAATTGCAACTGGACATTTTAATAACGAATTTCCATCATTAATCAGTGACTATTTAATAACATATCGTTGTTTTACTTATCATCAAAATTTATGCTTATTTCATTTATTGTGGTAAAATAAATTAATTTTAAGACACGATAACTTTTCATAGCTCAACTCCCAAGCATTTAAGTTGGCTTGTTATAAAGGTCTTCTAATTTATACCTAGTTTCAAGATGTTGTTTGTAGCTACATTCAGAAATGTCTTTATTAAATTAGGTATAATGAATCTAAAGTGTCGGGTCAAACTAATTTTGGGGCATGAGTTATTTGTGCTAACTGACGACCCAAATGCGATGAGGTTCAAGTTAGCATTTAAATTGTAGCCGAATGTACGGCAGCGCCTCTTAACGTTTGGATTTGCTTATTAGTACCGTAGTTTATGGCACATGTAGAGTAATTTCTTAGTAGGAGGTTTATTCATTTTCATAGAATTCTTGTGCTTTATACCCATTCTGGAAATACCGTTTATTAATGTTTAAAGGTCTATAAAAATACGTTTTTTTTATAGCATACGTAGGCAGACGAGCAGTTGGGCATTGGCAATACCAGTGGTATCGCTAACGCGCTGCCTACCCAGACATAGGGTGTTAAGTCTCGTTTACTCAGTAAATACGCTGGCTACGGTGCCCTTCAAATCGGAAACAGCAGTGTTTCACAGCACTGCTTCGCGACAGAAATAGGCACCGCGGAGGTACCCACCCAGACGGTCTCCTGTGAAAAGGGGACCTACCACCGGTGTAAAAAGGGGACTTACCACCGGTAGGTCCCCTTTTGTGGTGTGGTGGAACCATCTAAATGGAAAAACTATGCACAGATATTGTTATTTATCCCATTATATTAGTAGATCTTTGTTTTAAAACAAAGATATACATAAAACGATAAAAGTGATTGAGCGTAGCATAGTTAGTGCCTTAGTTGTAAGTGTATTGAAAACAAAGAAGCGTATTAGAGAATATTGATAAAATAGTTTATTAAAGTATAAACTACAAACTATCCAAAATAATGTTATAAAAAGTTCAAAACTTGTTTCATGAAACGTCACGCTATACCTTTATAGTATGTAACTTTTAAAATCTCAAATACATCAATGTTCAACTGTAAAGAATTGCCCTTTAAATTACTTACATTCTATTTAAATATTTTCAATTATGACAAAATGATTTTAAAATGTCTACCTTTGCAAAACTGGAACGTATTTAAAGTTTTGAATAATTGCGTAGTAATAAAGGATATACCGCATTGACCAGCATGGTGGGATACGGTCCAACCCCAAAGAAAGGGGCATGAGGGAGGCCTATGTCCAGCAGATGATGTCAGCTCAGAATATCATGGTGAAGTCCCTCGTTACGTCAGACCGTCTGGGTGTTACCACTGCGTGCCTATTTCTGCCGCGGTAGCAGTAGTGAAAACACGCTGGTTCCGGTTGAAGGACACGGCCAGCGTATTACTGGGTAAACAGACTTAACACCTTGTCACACGGTAGGCAGCGTGGCGATACCACTGGTAATTAGTCAACGTATGGTGCGGTGACCACTTTCCATCAGTGCCTGACTGTCTCAGTCTGTTGCTTGCCATAAAAAAATCAAAGCTGATGATGCAATAAAGGATATAACCAACGTCTTTTAAAAAAATAATTCAAATTCAAAAAATTTTAACCAGTATGAAAGTTATACACTCAGTCATTGATTGTTAAGGACGCTACCACTGGTTTGGAATAGGACGCCTATGACCAAGAAGAACCATCGAAAGAAGCTTAGAAAGCTTTTTGGTTATAAAATTTAAAAAAGTCTGGGAGTGAGCATTTTTTTAGATTATCATATATAATATAATAACAACTTTCGTATATTAATTAGTCTTAAATTCTGAACGTTAATTGGGATTTTGTTAAAAATTATACATTGTACCTTTAAATATTTACTCAGTCTTGATAATATCTTTATTAAACCGAGATTGTCTCTACTTTCGTATGTGGTGCACTATAACTGAATGTAAAAATGACAGTCAATTAATTCTTTTTTTACGCGAATACTACGCATTATTGAATAATAGGGCTTTTTACGGATATCATCGCGTTAAGTTTACATTTTAACGACCCCATAAACAGTCTACGAAAATTACCAAAAAAGAACTAAAATGTTAAACAAATTGAGCTGCACAAAAAATAGCTCTATAGAAAACCAACTATTTCTACGAGTTATAAGTTATGGTCGAATAGAGATAAATAAAATATATTAGAAATTGGAAATGAAAAAATATTATACGTATAAAAAAGAAAAGCTAGTAGCGGTTCTTTAGATATAAGGGCCCTAAAGAGATTTATGAAGACCCCTTCTGATCCATAAGATTGTTGGTGAAGTGAAAATTATTATTCCACATACATTTAGAAATACATGATATTTACGATACAATAATTTGATTTATTTTAGTGAAAAATGTATTGAAATAAATTTATGGATGAAAATAAATCTTGTAGTAACAATGATAGGTGTAATCTACGGTTTTATAAAACAGTTTCATTGTATTATGATATATATTGTTCCGTATTGCGTCTTTTAAATAAAATGCAACCTTGATCGCAGACTTACGTGTTCGTATTGCTATGTTTGATTTTAAAAGTATAATTACTATTTCATATTACAATATTAATAAAAACAAATGTTAATTATAACTTTGAATATTAATAGATATATTCATAACTCAAACAACTGACCGTATACATACAAGCGTTTAATAAGTGTCGAGAACATTTCAAATAAATACATAGATAAATAATTCATCATCAATTTAGTTTCAGGTTACAAACAGGATGCATTGCAAATGCGTCACTTGATAGTAAATTGCTGTAAAACGGTTTGAAAAGAGGTCGTTAACTGAAACTTTGCATGGTTCTTCATCTGACGTGAGATAAGGTTTTACTTCTGAGTAGACAATTGTAGGGTGGCGTAGAGTTGATACGGACGCTTTTGCAACATCTTTTCTGCTAAGTCGTGATTATATTTTACAATTTTGAAATGTTTACTGTAACTAGATTTAACGATTAAGCTTATTTCCCTGAGACGCAGTCACGTATCCATTTGCATTAGCAAACTAGATGAGTTCAGGGAAACCAAAGAAGACTAGGCATTATGATAACAACACAATGCTTAGGTTTGCCATATAAATTCTCAGAGGTTTAAAAAACATAGTTTAGAGCAGTTAAGTTTTTTTTATTTGCCTACGAAGGCAGACGAGTAGTTGGGCCACCTGATGGTAAGTGGTCTGCAACACCTAATGACATCGGTTATACCGAAGTATCAGATCAGGCAACAGAATCATGGGAGATATGTATTTATTTATTTATTTATTATATACCGTTATAAGATATTATATACCGATATATGATATTATACACAGTTTACCTGATAAATACGATGGCAACGGTGCCCTTCTGTCCAGGAATACGGTAGTGTTTAGACATTACCACTTTGCAGTAGAAGTAGGCACCGTGATAGTACCCCAGACTGCCCCTTGTAAAAGGGGACCATAATATAATTCTCTTAATAATGCAAAACTGCTTCAATTGCTCAAGATATTAGTATGTTGTAATGCGAGTAAACTTCTGATTCCGTACTCGATATAGTGTATACAATATTGCTATAAACAATTTAAATGTCTAATTTATATGCGGACCACGATATTACCAATATTGGTGTCGTGTGATGCGATACATATTATATGATTTACATATGATAATGAGTAATAATGTAATTCCGCTTCCATGTTTACAATGCTCTATTTTAGTTAACAATTCAATTCGTAAATATTTAAATTTTTTGTTTTGTTTATTCACTTTACACAATGTAAACATATATATTTTATGTTAATTATCTAGAATTCATTACTATAAAATATTTATCACTAGGTAATACTGCGGATTCCTCAAGACATATAAATAAAAATATGCTTCGTGACATCAACACAACTCTTGTCCCAAAGTAACAAAAGTAAAACATAACCGGCTGAAACAGTGAATAAACTATTTTGCACAATATTGGAAAACAATAACATGCTCTTTGCACGAAACTGCCCTGCGATTTCTGCCATCGCATTTCCTATCAATGATTTCTCTTATGGTATTAATTTAATTAAAACAATTGTGTATAACATATTTTATGGATACAAAATATATTTTTTGAAATCTAATAACTTTTATGTAAACTTACACTATATTATCTTAAATAAGTCTTGCATAGGTTCACTGCAGTTTTAAAATAAATTTAGATAAAAATGGACAGTGTACGTTATTCTTAAAATATAGATGTATTCTTATTGTAGACCAATTCAAGAAGCAAAACTACGTAGAAAAATTCTAAGTGTATCTCTTAAGACTAAGCCAACGTTTGCAATTTAATGGCACCTAGGTTGTGATTTTTTTCGTCATTAATTTCTATTTCTTAAATATACAATAAAGATTTGGCAAAAAAATATTTAAGAACAATGGGACTACATCAAAATCTAGGAAAGGAGCAACGAGGTAGCATATAAACAAAAGGGTACCTCTTTCTTTTGAGAAATAGTTAAAAAATGTTACAATAGTATCCGCTATGAATTTTGGATTATTGATAAGTATAAATAAAGTACAGTATTGCCTCCGTAGCCTAGTGGTAAAGGCGTGTGCTTTAGAAACCGGAGGCCGTGGGTACGAATCCTGCGGGGACTCAACAAATTTTTATTGTTTTTTCCTAGTTGTAGCTGGCAAAATTGATAGTAACTACGTCGTATGGGCATGAAAAGTCGGTCCACCCACTAACCCGCAATGAACCAGCATGGTGGGATACGGTCCAAAATCCTTTATAGAAGAAGGCGTAAATTAGGGGAGGCTTATGTGCAGCAGTGGACTAACACAGGCTGATGATGATGATATTTGTAAAATAATTCATTTATGAATACCATCTCTCTGGCACAATAAAAAATATGTTCCCACAAAATATTTTGTCCCGTTGTGGGAATCGAGCCCACGAATGTTAAACCATGAACCAAACCATTATATGAATTGGATATATAACAAGAATAATAACATCGTATTTCTTACAAACGTATCTCTTAATGTCACTTTATCAAATGATAGTGTTCTGAAATTAGATTCTGCGTATTATAAATATTTTTGTGATTCCTGGAATATTTTTTTTTTATCAAATCGTGTAAGCAATTTATATACATAATACCTTCAGATATCCTTTGCCATATATGTATATATTTGCTGAAATTTTAAATTCCATCTTTTCATATTTTTGTCACCGCTTATTTATATGTTTAAATTATTGTAAAGAAAAAAAATCTTGATTTTATAAATATTTATTTATAATTGCATTTTAAAACTTAAAATAAAAATTTTATGCTTTTATGAAGTCTATAAGAAATAATAAAAGATTAAATTTTCTTATGTATATTAGAACGTCGTCAGTATATTGTTACGCTTTGTTAATGTATTATATTATGTTACTTTGTTTTCAATATATTCAATTGTAAATTATAAAAAATTAATTGTGAAAATAAGCTTTTAATATATTATAAATTAATTAATTAAGAAAAAGAAAATCTGACATCAACTCAAATTAATAAAAAAAGTCATTAGAAAATAAACAGAAGAAACCAGACAAAATGCTTTAAGTTTGTCTTATCTTAAAAAAACTAAAGCTTTAAGTTATATTTGCAGTGCTTTTAAATCTTAACATTTAATGTTCAAGAAAACATATCTGAGACAAAACGTCTGCGTTTTTTGATGCAGAAAAACTTAGAAAATTACTTTCATTTGCAAGAAAAATATATAAATTGCACTCCGCTCTAGAATAAAAGACTGTGAGAATCAATTTATTAAAATAAAAGTTGGATGAAAATATTAAAATGCATCTTATTTCACAATAACGGATAAAGACATACAAATATTCATTTTTAAAAAGACATTCGTAACTGGTAATTAATGAACGAAAACATTTATCAAAGACTTATTTTATATTCAATAAAATAAAAGCTATAACTTTTATCAGCGGAAGATATTTTCTACTCAGTAGAGCAATTACATGAAAAATTTTAAATCGTCATCATCATCAACCTGTGATAGTCCACTGCTGGACATAAGCCTCCCCTAATACACCCTTATCTATAAGGTGGTTTTCGACCGTATCCCACCACGCTGGTCTAATGCAGGTTGTTTTGTAATATAGTAGTCAATTTAAATTTCCCATTTTATAAAGAGCTTCTAAATAAAATATATCAGTCCTATATTATTCGTTAGCTAGTGGCACATATTGTTATTTTTACATTTTACTATTAAATTCACATTTCTAAATCATATACTTTGTTGATAATTCTAAAGAACTACATTTACGAAATAAATAAGTTTCAACTTTTTAGCCGTGCACACGCTTTACGAGACGAACGTAAAACCAAAAAAATACTTCTTATGTTATGTCTTTTTCCTCAACCAGTTGTTAATATATAAGAGTCTAAGTATTCTAACTTTTCTAAAGCACACAACCATACTACTAGGCTACGGCGACAGTGTAAGTATTAAATCGAACAATTAAGCCTGATATATTTTAAGAGAGGTGGGAACCTAATTATGTCTTGTCATAAACTAAAAGAATTTAAGATATTTTTAAATAGGGTACATCAATTATGAATACAGAACTAATGACACAAAATAAAACAAACCCACCAAGATTTTATAATAACTTAAAGAACTCAACTTTCAATCTTTTGTAAGTAACGTGAAAGAAATAAATCTTACAAATAAAGAGCACACTCTTACTAAAACTTAACTCGCAAAACAGAAATAAACAACTCAAGATACGTAATCTATATGACAAAATGTCATAAAAGCGAGGCAACTATACGGTATTAATGCTTATTTTCAAGATGTTCGAGACAATTTCTCAGATTTCTACTGTCAAAACTTCAGACGATTACGCTGACTCTCGTGTAGCGTTGCTTTATAATAAACAGAAATTCTTAACATTCACTTAAAGTTTTTACATATTTTAACTTACGTTGTCATTATAATTAATATTAAAAAGCGTTTTCATGCAGCATAACTATTAGCTCATCATTTATTCTGCCTCGCTTACGATCATGAATTCATTAACATTCAATAAGTCAAACATCATAGGCGTGCAACAAACTAGTTATCAGTTCAGACTTAGAAATTTAGCCTCATGCATTTCAATAAACTCGTAAGTAGATTTAATTGCTTAGACTTTGTCAATTGATGACACAGCTATCGTTAGCGACACACAACAAGTATAAAATATATAGAATTATTTTATATCCTCATATGACATCGCTTATGAAAAGAACATAAAGGTCAATATAACAATTTAAACGGTTTTTATATATCAATGCAAAAAATAAATATTCATATACATTATTATAGTAGAACCTTGTTTAAAGGATTAAATGTTAAAAAATACTGAAAAATTGTAATTAAATATGAAATCCTTGAAATTTTCTGCTGATGTATAGGTTTCCGTTTGAGCGTAATTCTTTGAAAAAATGCGTCAGTCCAAATTATTGGATCCTTTACTAAAACGAAAATTAAAGAAGGGATGGATTAATAACTTTAATCATTAATTTTTGACAGCTAAAGCCATTTGTAGATTTCTCTTTTACTACTTTGTGAAGAGACAGGAAGTGCCAAACGATAAATCGTTTTATGGTAAATAAAACCCTGGCTGTAGGAAGACGTACTTGCTTGTTGCTGTACAAAATGAAGTGTTAAGCAGTAGTCGCCTAGGATAACACAAAAGTCAAAGATTTGGCAATAGAAAAAAAACGAACGAGATATACATAGAACATTATTTTTATTTTAATAGTTGCGTATTAGAGTGAATTCAAGGTCATTAATTATCCAACGAATTATCTTATGTTATTATTAAGATCTTCTATGTCACTGCTTCAATCTATAATTTATATAAATTTATCAGAAAATCGTTGTCATTAAAATGAAGTAATTTACACAACAAAACATACATTTACAATGACGAAAAAGTTTGAAATTAACATATAAATATACGAAGATATTAAGAATACGAGCAAATAAACAATGTGTAACAAAAAAAACAAAATCATTGATTTGCGACGAATGGTGCCCTCTTAATACATCCCGACGCGAAAGGAAAAACAGAATGCGGCAAGCAAATATATCTAAGTGACGCTTCCAATTAAGGGCAAAAAGCCGGCGTGGGGCGCTGTAAGTAGATCTTATTACGAAATATCATTAATTCCCCTCTGTTCCATCACAATTATTCTATTACCGAGATGCCCAGTGACACGGAACATGTTTTGGACCAGTTCAAGTGACAATAAAATGGACATTGGTACAAAATGACAACGAATATTTCGTTTGGCAAATTCATTCTCTTTCTCTCCGTCTTACGATCTTAATACAAATTAAATAACCGTTAGCTTCGTTCGTTTTATGGATTTTTATAATAATAAACGAGTCCAAAGCATATAATTTTTTAACAGTTTCTAAGGTAAAAAATGTTTGATAACTTTTTATAAGATTGAAAATGATTAGAAGAAATAATTATAATAATATTATAATGATTTATTAAAATATATTTTAATTATAATAATATTATAATCATTTTATATATATGTGAATGAAATTCAAGATAATTATGAAATAGTTTACAACCTTTATGATTAATTTGGTTATCCAATTGAAAATTATCTACATGACCGTAAAAATTATTATTACGATACTTTTCATATCAAAATGGTGAAATTATTATTCGTGTCAAATAAAAACGACTAGATTGTAATTAAGTCGAATCAAGCTTATCTTGAAAGGTTAGCATATATTTTCTACGTAAATATTTTGTTAATTTTCTAGTCATTTATCGACTTTGGGTTTTCTCTTGTTGGTTCAAAATATTACATAATAATTTATCATCATCATCATCAGCCTACTGTTAGCCTACTACTGGTTGGACGTGGCCTTCCCTGATGCACGCCTTTTTCATTTGGGAAGTTTTTGGACCGTATCCCAATTAATTAATAATTTAATCTGAATAGACAATATTCAATAATACAGTTTTTAGTTAGAAAGGCATATGATCTCCACAATCCGCAATTATAAACACTAATCTACAAATAAATTATGTGTCAAGGCATAAGAAGTTTACATTGTAAGATTTTTAAGGTCCTAAATATTTCTTCGACTCCTTTTACAAGAAACCGCCAAACACTTAGTGTGGTTTCTAGTTTAAATTTAAGCAGCATCTAAACTTCAGGTATATAAAGGTACTATAGGTATTGTACTTCAAAGAAAAAATATTTGTTTTTTAAAATTGTTTAGATGAGCAAAAAAATGTACCTTTTTAATATCAAAGAAAATACGTTAGTATTGTTTCAATAAAGATGTGCGGTTAGTACAAAAAAATGAAGACGGAATGACATTGAACGATGTGTTATAAAATTACTAAGTATAACATCATAAAAATTTAATAAACAGTAATAAAATATACGTGCAAATTAATGTGATAAAGTAACATATATACCTATACATACAACTATACTACGTTTCAGTGAAATCCCTACTTTAAACTAATTTCCTCATCAATGTTTGTAAATCCTCAACTTTCTTGCGATAATCACTTATAAATTACTCAGGTAAAACTTTGATCATAATGTTCCAACTAAGCGTTTTAATCGAATTTGTTGCCAATTTATTTTAATTGAAATAAATTGATAAAGGAAAGTGAAAGGACAATGGGCTTTTAAGCATTATTACACCTTTTAGAAAGTCACAATAAAATCAAATTGCCCAAATGAACTTTCTCATATTATTAATATTTATAATTTTTGTCTCCATTTATAACAAATACGCAATTGTATGACATTAAAGCGGTCAAGTCATCGTATAACAATATTGCGACACTAAAAACGTATTACAACCGACCTTTTTTAATCAAATCGCGAAGCAAAAGGTTCGTTAGCATATTTCCCATTAATTTCATTCCGGCAATTCGGGAAATAAGAGCGAATTTCGTGGTCCAGTTACGTGAACTAGGACGCATCTACGTCATGGATGTTACGAATCACAGTGACTACGTTACGTTAGGAAGGAGCGCCCTACTTTATCTGCGTCAATAATAGAGAACATACAAATTGCACAGACATTTAAAATAATCTGATTCAGTGTCTGTAAATTAAATTCGGTCTTCATGCCTGAGGACGAACTTTTGGTAAAACCAAATTTTTAACTTGGCGGCTTAACTCAATTAAAAAGTTAGAAGCGATATTCAATCCTAAAAAACACGAGTAAGAAGATTCTACCAATGAGATAAAAGTTTATTTCATGTCAAAGAACAAATTACTCCAATGTTTTAATATTACAACATCAAAAATTGGATGTCTAATTAAAGAATATTCCCCGTTAATTCGTTCCAATATTGCTCAAGACACGAACTAAACAACAATGAGCGTATCTAAAATATAGTTCCTCTTTTAAATCAATGTACATTAATCTTTCTTTCGGTCCAGTAACTCATAAAGTAGCGTAAGCGATGAAACTGCGATATATCACATAGGACATAACTGTTTCGACATTTTATATACAATAATTTTATAAGAATGTAGCTTTGTTATTGGTTATAGGACACAATGTAATTATTTAAAAACGATTATTTCGTTTCATACAAACGGCTCCTACATATACCTATATATACATATGAAATATGTAAGAAATGAATGGAATAGACTTTATAATAAATTATAACAACTAAGAATATAATTAAGAATTTCTGAAAAAATAATAAGATAAAATATTCAGGACTTAGCGCAAAGATTTCATTGAAATATATAGGTGAATTAGTTTTTTGTAATGCAACACCAATGCTTACTTTAAAAAATATTTTTTTGGTTATTTCTATTAAATATTAGTTTCTTTATGTAAAAATTTGTGATATGTTAACAGTTTACCACTACAAATCATTCGTATCTCAATATCAGATCGTGAAACCTAGTTTTTGTAAGTCTCTTCAATCCAAGTTTAATTAAGTTATCATGTTCTATAGTCCAGTTAGCAACTAAGACATTATTTGAGTTTTGGTTTGTCTCTACTGTTTTACAACTGTTACTGCACGATTTAAAACTTTTTTCCAATAATGCTCTAAGTGCATACATATGAAATCAGAAAAAAAATGCTCTATATTTAAGAGAGATTAGAAGGCCTGACATACATTACAAATTACAAAATAGAACTATATTTAATAGATTTTAGTTTACTTACGATGCGATAGATTTGTCTATTTATTTTTAATTACACGAAAATTGTTATTCCTCTTCTTTTATTTGCTACTTAGACTCAAATAAAAATGTAATTTATTTATGTTTTATTTTTTCATTTGCTAAATGTTTTAATAACATTATTATCAATGAAATCACATTGCGAGCAAACAAATTGAAGTTAGACTTGGTTGTATACAGAAAATCGAAATTGTTATGACCGAAGTGATATTTCGTAGGTTCATTGCTTACGCTATATTTTTTCAGCTCCTGGACATGTTAAACTTGTACTTAGTGTTTTCCTTTTTTAACTTTTTTTAAATAGAACCTTTAATGTAAAATGTTATAATTATATGGATTAAAAAATATGAACTAACACAGACAAAATTATTCAAGTATACCAACATTTTATTTAATAAAGGTCTGTTTATTTGCCCAGAGTCTTTTTTTACTTTATTTTGGGAGACGTTTTTATATATTATAGCAACGAAATAGAAGGACATAAAAATATATAACTAATGCCCAAAATCTTTTGGTGTCACTCGGGGATGCTTTAAAACAATGAAAGCTCAATTTTCTTGAGGTCTCAAAGCATTATGATTTACAAAGAGAGGCAGCCACAAATCATTTCACAGATTAATTAAGCGTGACAGGAAATTAAAATCTGGGGTCCCCTAGAGGACAATTCATATTGTTTGAAGTTACTAGAGAATTATTTATATGAAACGAAATATTGTCACTCTTTCTGTACTTTACAATATTTTTGATTTATTGTGTTCTAATTGAATTTTATCAATAATCACTTAAGAATTTATTTATTAATTATGACTCCTTGGCGTTCATTGAAAAAGGTCTACGTCCAGCAGTGGACTGCTTATGATGATGAAGGTGTCATAATGACACCTTTATTCAATAAACAGGGTTATTTATACCTTAAACATCTTTAATGGTCTGTATAGTGTCCGTTTTATGGCCTCTTCGTCATTTTCAGCCATTCCTGTAACAAATTGCTTTATTTGTTATGGGTTCGGGTCGAGAGGCACTAAACTAATAAGAGATTTATTACTAAACGTCCAGAAATTATGTTTTGTATAATCTCAAAAAAGAAGAAAATTGCTTATTTCCTTAAATTTTTACCTGCAAAAAGAAAAGAGATAAAAAAATCATTAAATACTTGTCCTAAAACTTTTAGTCTAAATAAAAATAGTAAAACAATTAGTTTTATATATATATTAGTTGAAACAATGAAAAGAGCAGAAGTGTCACCTGATGGTAATGATAGGCCTTGCCCAAAAGAAACACCTTGTCTCACACGAAGTGTTACCTTATGTTTGCCTAGTATTTACTCTGGCTACAGTGCCTTTCCCTCTCTGACTCCCTCTTTCTAATTTGGGACAGGATCTAACCTTACCTTATGTAAAGGAGACCCACATCCTTGAAAATAAATTACGTGTTGGTACCAACTTTTTAAGTTTTAATTCACGGTATAACGTAATTTTTTTACCAAAATTATAAAGTTTTTACGTGTTCTGCAATCATAAACTATCTTCTACTTTTTTATATGTCATAAATGTTAATTAATTGGATTTAAGTTGAATAAATTGACCTTTTAAATATTTGTCATTGGTTAAACATTGTGCATTTATCAATAAATATTAACATAATTATTTTTCACCAAAAAAGCTCTTATATAAATACTTTTTAAGTTTCCATGCTAATTCAATATAACTTTAACTTTCTCATTTTATGTTTATTTCAACTTTTCATAATGAATTCTTGCATTTCTTGATTCGCTTTTTATCATAAAATAAGCAGTGTTTTAACGACTTTTTACGGATTAAACTTAAACTCACAGTTTTTACTTTCAAAGCGAAGAACAATTCTTATATTTTTCTTATAAATGAAAGTTATTTTCTAAGTTTTTCTGCATCAAAAAACGCAAACGTTTTTTCTTTCACATGTTTTCTTAAAGCAAGCTTGCAAGCTATATTAAATAAAGTATTGCTTATAATATTCCTGAGTCATTTCGACTTTTATGTTTATTTTCATATTCTGAAATATTTTAAGCTCAAAACTTTTCTTATTAAATAGTGTTGCATTGAAATGTTTTCTTTTACTTGACTATAAAATCAAAAGCAAATATTTATATTCGTTCATAAAATACTATATATATGAACAAGTGCATTGGGTTTTGTGTGTCATATTTATAAATACAACAAATTATCAATGAGTGTTAAAATTATATCTCTGATAAAACCGCCTAGAAAGTTTTTGATTTTTTTCCTTTTATTTCAGCCCATGGTTTTGCCCGTGTATTTTTTAATTATTTGGAATGAATTACCTAAAAGAAAAGTAGCCTACATCATCATTCAGGATATATTGAATTATCACTAATGGCTCATCAGTAATTATGTCATATGATAAGAACTAATTTACAATTCCTTCAATATTAAATATACAAAATATGTATTTTTTGTGGTATGAGACAGATTTAATAAGATATAATTTATCGATAAATTGTTTATATCAATCAATTTATATCTGAAATACTTAATGTTTTATAACGCCTATACCGTTTCGAGTTAATAATGATACTTACATATAAGTCATCTATCTAAAAGGTACTAGGCTACATATACCCTGACTAATCGTGCAGACTGAAGTACTAAACATTTTCAATCTACAAAATTCATTAATAATTACAGTTTAAAAGTAGGTATTAGATTGACAATCATTTCCAGTTTATAAAAGTGAAATAATATACCATTATTTACAAACCAACAGAGGAAATATAACTAAAAAAATATGCAATTAAATATATCAATAAAAGTTGGACCTGTGAATTCAACAGCTAAAAAAGGATAAAACGATAATTTATGACATAAATATTGAATTACTCCAAGGATTTTCACGTAATAATACAAGTTCAGTTTAAATTTGAAAATTAAATAAGTAATATTTATTATTTAAAAATTGTCTTATTATTCCAATTGTTTTTAATTAAATGATGCCAATTCAAGTATCTTTGAATGTCTGAATCAAATTAGTTATCATTTTTTATCAAAAAGTTTTCATTAAATTTATTTAGTTATTTTATAAATATTTAATATTTATTCAATTTAATACAAATATTAAAATTAATATTATAATTTGATGTTAATTTTAATTTTATCACAAAATTTTATTAAATGTTTTTTAAATTTATTTCTTTTATTTTTGAATATTAAATAAAATAATAAGTATTTAAATTAATAATTTAATAATATTGTTAATTATATTAAATAAAAGTATTTTAATTTATATCAATAAATAATACTACGGATAGTTAACCTAAAAATATTGGAGCATTAAAATAAATAAGCACAATTTTTTTCATTAATATTCACAAAAGTAGTAATATCAATCAAAAATAATTAAGACAATTAAAGATGATAGATTTACAAGAACTAATCATAAAAATTCGATTAAAGTATGGATTCGAAGACTTTGATATATCATAATTAATTCAGCGCCATCTGTTGTTTCAAATTAAATTTTGAGAGATTTGGCATTTTACAGCGGTACTATAAATGAAGCTTTGATTATGTGGGAGTAGTGGCTTATCTAAAACTATTACATAGATAAATCCAAATGTTGATATAAAATTAATAAAAATATTACCATTATATCGTTGAATAAACATCATTACAAATATTAATATATTTTATAATAATATATTTTTAAAATATATTTATTAAATTTAAATAATATAAATATATTATTTATTATAATATAAATATATACCAAAACGAACTTTAATCATAACCTAGAGCACATTTGCAACCTTCGCAAATAAAAACGAAACTCCATTATCACTACACAAAAATCAACCTTATCACTATGTAATATGGACCTTATTACATTTCACCGTTTTCATTATAAACTGTTAATTTTTGTGACAAATCGTTTTCCTCTCATCATTTTTTCATAACGCGCCCTAAAAAGATAACTTAAAAACTAATAAGACTATCACTCCATCTTATAAACAAGTGGAAATAATATACCATTATTTACATACCGTAAAAGGAAAAAACTTTTAAAAAATTGCAAGT
This sequence comes from Lamproptera curius, assembly GCA_029286875.1. Lineage (NCBI taxonomy): Eukaryota > Metazoa > Arthropoda > Insecta > Lepidoptera > Papilionidae > Lamproptera > Lamproptera curius. The sequence goes on along the minus strand of JAGSMT010000074.1, from coordinate 498,166 downwards.
TAAATATTATAAATAAAAGTTGGGCTCGGTTTCAACGCTAAAAAGCGGGGAAACGATAAAGTTCTTATATTTCTAAAATTTTTTTTAAATGTTTTGCAATCAAAAAGACAAAACGTTTTCTTTCATGTTTTCTTAAAGAACTTCAAATTATATTAAATAAAGTATTGCTATAATATTCTGAGTCATTTCAGACTTTTATGTTTATTTTCATATTCTGGAAATACTTTAAGCTCAAAACTTTTCTTATTAAATAGTGTTGCATTGAATGTTTTCTTTCTTGACTATAAAATTCAAAAGCAAATTTTTATTCGTTCATAAAATACTATTATATAAAAGAATGTATTGGGTTTTAATGTGTCATATTTATAAATTAGAATTATAAAAGTATAAAAATTATATCTCTTAATAATCTCAAAAGTTTTGATTTTCTTTTTTTCATCCTGGTTTTGCCCGTGTATTTTTTAATTATTTGGAATGGAATTACCTAAAAGAAAGAGTAGCCTACATCATCATTCAGGATATAGTTGAATTATCACTATAATGGCTCATCGCAGTAATATGTCATATGATAAGCTACAGCATCACGCAACACCAATATTAAAAGTATAGCAATATTGTATGTATTTAGTTGAATGTGTAGTCTTGTATATGATAGTCACTCACAGATATACTTATCGATAAATTGTTTATATCAATACCAATTTATATGCTAAATACTTATTGTTTTTTTAACATCCTTTAGACTGTATCGATATTAAAATGGATCTTGAAGTAAGTCATCCGTAAAAGGTACTAGGCTACATAACAACAATTCACTACAAAACGTGCAGACTAGTACTAAACATTTCAATCTACAAAAATCTCATTGGAATATTAAAAAAAGTTGGGTGAATGAGATTTAGAGACAATCACTCCATCTTAGCTAGAAAGGAAATAATAACATTTAATACAAATAAATAAACAATTCAAAAATAAAGATTAATATTATACAATTAAAAGTTGGACTATGATCCAATTACAGCTAAAATGCGGAAGTCAAACGAAAAGTACGACATAAATCAGTTTTTAAAAAGTTTTCATTAAATTTATTTAGTTATTTTTATAAATATTTAATATTTATTCAATTTAATAGCAAATATTAAAAATTAATATTATAATTTGATGTTCAATTTTAATTTTATCACAAACATTTTATTAAATGTTTTATTAAATTTATTTCTTTATTTTGTGAATATTAAATAACCAATAATAAGTATTTAACATTAATAATTTAATAATATGTAGTGTTAATTATATTAAATAAAAGTATTTTAATTTATATCAATAAATAATACATACGGATAGTTAACCTCAAATATATTGGAGCACTTGAAAAGTAAATAAGCACAATTTTTTCACTAATATTCACAAATAGTAAGTAATATCAATCAAAAATAATTAAGACAATTAAAGATGATAGATTTACAAGAACTAATCATAAATAATTCGATTAAGAATTTATGGATTCAGAAGACGTACTTTGATATATCATATAACTGGTAATTCAGCGCCATCTGTTGCTTACAAATGTAGAATTCCTGAGAGATGTTGGCTTACTTGTACAGCGGTACTATAAATCAGAAGCTTTGATTATGTGTGAGTAGATGACGCTTATCTAAAACGTATTACATAGATAAATCACAATGTTGATATATTAAATGAATAAAAATATTACCATTATATCAAGTTGAATAAACATCATTACAAATATTAATATATTTATATAATAATATATTTTATATATATATTTAATATAAATTTAAATAATATAAATATATTATTAATATTATAATATAAATATATACCAAAACGAACCTTAATCATAACTCATAGAGCACATTATGCAACAACTATCGCAAATAAAAAACGACAACTCCATTATCACTACACAAAAATCAACCTTATCACTATGTAATATGGACCTTATTACATTTTCACCGTTTTCATTATAAACTGTTAATTTTGTGTGACAAATCGTAAAATTTCACTCTCATCATTTTTTCATAACGCGCCTAAAGAAGTATAACTTCAAAAATCTCATATAAGACTATCACTCCATCTTACTAAACAAGTGGAAATAATATACCATTATTTACACATACCGCAAGAGGAAAATATCTATTTACACAAAAATAACGCAAGATTAAATATTATAGAATAAAAAGTTGGACTCGTGTAATTCAACAGCTAAAAAGCGGAGTGCAAACGATAAAGTACTGACATAAATCAGTTGAAGTTGCTCCCCCGCAGATTTTCACGTAATAATACGTCTACTTGGAGCGCCCCTCCTTACTTTGTATTACGGGAGCGCATTAGCTGCGTGGAATTGAAGATAAGAACTTGGATATGGACCCAGTTTTGAGAACAATTTTGTTGAAGCGGCAGACAATTTAAACAGTCACGATAATGTTTGGAGTTTAAAGTTAACGATTATCACACGCTGTGTCTGTCGCAAAAATATATGTTTCATTTTGAAAGGCATTAAATCTTAATCGATATGTTAAAAAAATGAATGCAACTCTAAATTGAGTCAGACTATTTTAGCTTTAAATATACTAAAACAGGTACACCATCAAATAACTTGACGAACTTGCTTAAGGATTAACTGAGAAATTTAGGTCAGTATTATTATGCCAGTAGCTCAAAGCAAATAACTTGCATGCGTTACTCATCTACACAAACTATTATACATATAAGTTATAAGTTGTTAAATGGAAGTTGGTCTAAAATACTCAAATATCGTATTATATTATATAACATGCATGCGGATCCAATATGAGATAAATGTTTCAACTAAAATTGTGCACCTTATCATGTATTACATTTTGAAAATATATTCATAAATCTTCGTACGTAGTAAGTTCTTTAAAATTTAATCTTAGTTTCTTTATAATGTACAAATGCTTTGCTATATTACTTGATACAGGCATAATGACGTAAGTTCAGGAAATATGTCACTAAGGAAGCATATGTCAATGGTATTTACTCGTCGCGAAGTCAATGTCCGTAGGTGGTGAAAAGTTGTATCGTTAATATTGAAATTTATTGGCAAATACAAAGAACGTCTAGCAATTCAATGACTACATTATTAGTTCAAACTGTACTGTGACCTTTGGCTTTAAAATAATGGAATAAAAAAATACTAATGTAACAGATTTGGAAATAAGTTGTACTAATTAGATTCTAATCGTTCAAATCTTTAGCTAAGATTTTTGATTGGTATTATTAAATATTATAACATCAATCAATACATATTCAAATAAGATCAAATTTTGTCGAAAATACAATAATACTGATGGGATAACAAGTCAACGTACAAATACTTGATTAATTAGGGATATTTAGTTTTCAGAGCACACTTTGTGGTAAAACTATTTGTTATGTATAATGGATGTTTAACTGCCTCCGTAGCCTAGTGGTATGGGCGTGTGCTTTAAAACCGGAGGTCGTGGGTTCGAATCCTGCGGGACACAACTAATTTTTATAGTTTCCTAGTTGGTGAGGGCAATTTGGGCCGATCACCCAGTTGTCTGAAAAGTAAGATGATCCATGCGTCGGATGGGCATCTAAAAAGTCGAGTCCACCCACCAACCCGCATTGGACCAGCGTGGGATACGGTCCGAAACCCCTAATGGATAAGGTGTATGTAATGTGGAATAGGAAGCCTATGTCCAGCAGTGGACTATCATAGGCTGATGATGATGAAATGTGAAATTTTATTTTGTTCCTTTTTAATTATTCTAAATTCTATCAGCACTTATTATTCTTTGCGCAGTAATAAATCTCTTAAAGTACTTAAAAGAGGAATGTATACTGACCTAAAACTAATTACGCACGTAATATTTAGAAAATAAATAGTCATTGTTTAGAATCTTCTACTAATTTAATATATATATATCACAATGGCTACTTTACTCACGTACCTTCTGTACGCGTGCCTTTTACTTTCAGAAAAAGTTTTGGTCAACTCTTTCGTGGAACAGTAGCTTCCGTGAACTCTGTGTTATAAGATGAGCTTACCATTGACAAGAGACTGAGAGCATAATTCATAGTTTACAAACAAAATAAAATGGCTGCTGCGCCATGTCAAATATGGCTCTCTGTAAAAGTATAAATAATAACTCATGCAATATATTTATACTATTTTATTCATACATCTTATATATATAGATCAATGTCACTAAGATTTTTGATTGGTATTATTAAATATTATAACATCCATGCATTAAAATAATTCAAATAAGCTCAAATTTTATCGTAAACACAATGATACTGATGAGAGAACAAGTCAAGCCACAAAAACACGTTTTTAACAGAAAATCTCGCTTGGTGTACACTTAACGGTAAAACTTCTTTGTATATAATTTAATTGTAACATAATGGATGGTATACTTATACATTTGTATTGTTATATAATATTATTTATCTATTTTCAAGAGTTTACCAACGTGATATGAGATTTCAAACTTAAGTAAGACTTGGCTAAATCGTAAATTTGATATGTGCTTAGTTTTTCCATAACAAAGTGATTAAAAAGTTACTATTCCATTGATATCAGTAAGAAAAAATAAAAAATACATATACGCTTAAGTAAAATTGCTTTACTTTAAACTAATGTCCTCATTACTGTTTATAAATTCTTAACTTTCTTCGAAAATCATTTATATATTACTCAGTTAAACTTTGATCATAAAGTTCCAAGATAGCGTTGTGATCGAATTTGATGCCAATTTAGTTTAATTGGAATAAATTGATTAAGGAAAGTGAGAAGACTGAATGGGCTTTTAGCATTGTTAAACCTTTTGGAAAATTACAATAAAACAAAATTGCCCAAATTAACTTTCTTATATGGGTAAGGTTTATAAAAACACTTAAATGTAACATAATATTTCAACATTTTCGCCTCCATTCATAAAAACACGCAATTTCATGAGATAAAAGCGTCAGGTCATCGTATAATAATATTGCGATACTAAAAACGTATTACATCCGAAATTTGTTAATCAAATCGCAAAGAAAAAGGTTTGTTAACATATTTCCCATTAATTTCGCTCCGTCATTTCGGGAAATAGAAGCGAATTTCGTGGTCCAGTTACGTGAACTGGTCCGCATCTACGTCACGGATGTTACGAATCGCAGTGGCTGCGTTACGTTAGGAAGGAGCGCCCTACTTTATCTTCGTCCATAATCGAGAACATACAAATTGTAGGGACATGTTAATAATCTGATTCAGTTTCTGTAAATTATATAGCCTGAGGACGAATTTTTGGTAAAACCAATTTTTTAGTTTGGTGGCATAGAAATTTAGATAGGATATATATATAAAGGTAGGTAAAAAAAGCTAAAAGCGATATTCAATTCTGAAAAGTGATATGTCAGAAAACTGTACGATTTCTTTTTTTTATACAATATTTATGCGATTTTTTTCAATAGATTCTCAAAGTAAAAGTTAAATAATTATATCTATTGCTTACGTGAATATTATACATTATTAAATAAAATTACTTCACGGATTTTATCGCGTTTATTTTACATTTAAAAATTCCCGACGTTTCGAACACTTTCCAGCGGCCGTGGTCACGGGGTAGGTTTAAAAGTTAAATATTTATACACTCTATATTTTCTTATTGATTGTCGAACAAACTACCACCGGTTAGGAAATGGAAGCATCTGGCCTAAGAAAAACCGGCGTATTAAACTTAGCGTGTACTTCAAATAAATGTGTCCATAAAAAATCGTCTCTTGTTAATGATTGTCTTGATGTAAAAGTGACCTTTTACGATTTATTACGTGAGTTAGCTTTTCTCCACAGCGTCGGTATAATGTTTAATTAATTAAAAAATCAACCTTAGAATTAAAATATTTATTGTTCTTTATGGACAGTTTTTTATTTTAATAACTTTGACCTATATTAAAAATTTAACGTCAAGACTAACGAAACTATAATTTGACAGTACGAAAACCTTTTCTCATAATAATGCGTATGCGTACTCTTGCAACAAAAGTGCGATATTAGATCTAATGTCTAGTTATAAAAGCTACAAAGCACTATAAGTAATAACAACACAGATGAAAGTATTTTTAAAGTATTTCATATCGGTAATAATTGCAACCGGTCGACGCCCTTACCAATATAATGCACAAATTACACTAGACTTTCGAAACTGTTTAATTTTATATAGCCCATTTTGACATCACTGAAATTAAGTTCGTGACAAAGAACAAATTACTCCGAAATTCCAATATCACAACATCAACAACTGGATCAAAACAAAAAAATATTCTCCGATATTCCGTTCCAATATTGCTGAATATACGAAATAAACAACAATGAGCGTATCTAAAATATCGCTCCTCTTTTAAATCAATGTACATAAATCTTTCTTTCTGTCCAGTATGTTATAAAGTAGCGTAAGCGATGAACCTGCGATAAATCACTTAGGACATAACTGTTTAGACAATTTATATACAATAACTAGCTGCTGCGGGTGACTTCGTCCGCGTAGTAATATAATAAAAACCATTGTGTTAGTTTTTTGTCAGAAAAAGTAGCTTATGTTAATCCTAGTTACATCTGCTAACTTTCAGTCAAAATCACGACAAAGTCGGACAAGCCATTCTAAAGATAAGCCAGAGCAAACAGACAGACAGACATAAATATTAAAGAACGTCGTTTGTTATTGGTTACTATAATGTAATAATGTATAAAAACGGTTATTTCGTTTCATACAAACGGACCCTACAATTATATCTATTTGTGTTACATTTGTATCTTCAATATCAGATCATGAAACCTAGTTTTCGTAAGTCTCTTCGGTATCTATGTTTGAAGTTAATTCAAGTTTAATTAAGTTATCATGTTCTACAGCCCAGTTCGCAACTAAGACATTATTTGAGTTCTGGTTTGTCTTCACTGGTTTACAACTACTTCTGCGTGATTTAAAACTTTTGCTTAATAATGTTGAATGTTCCAAGTGCATATAAATGAATTCAAAAAAATAGATGCTCTATATTTAAGAGAGATAAGAAGGCCTGACATACATTTCAAACTACAAAATAGAACCGTAAAAAAAAGCATGTACTATATTTTAGTCTGATTCCATTTTAATATTTTTAAATATTTTTTTTTTAATTTTTGCATTATTACTAGAATAATTTGAATGCTTTCAATTTTGTTTGCTGTTTAAACTAAATTAAAATGTCACCTATGTATGTTTTATTATTTTTTCATTTGCGATATTTTTAGCTCCTTAGACTAGTGGTATGAGCGCTTTAGAATTAGGAGATCGTGGGTTCGAATCCTGCAGGGAATAAACAATTATTAACTGTTGTTTTCTAGTTGGTTAGGGCAAAGGAGGGTATTAAAATAAATTTGTCATTACAATTAAATCTTAACATATGACACCCACCGGTATGCAACAAATCATAAATGCATAAAACTTACATTGAGACAATCCGTTCATACCCTTAATTACTTTTTAAAAATTAATCTGAAATTGTTTGAAATCTTTAAATTAACAACTAAAACCTTCCGGAAAAAAATATATATTTCTTTAAGCATCATCTGAAAAGCATGCAAGGCAATCGGGACTCCACATTACCAGTGTACAAGTTGAAGTTAGACTGATATATCGATATATCGTAGGTTCAGTACTTACGTCATATTTTTATTAATTCCTCTTCATTGTTTTAAAATAGGTATGATTTATTTCAGTTAATGAGCAATATACACCGAGAAACTGTCAATGTTTCTTCTTTAGTGAGCATATTATTCTTCAACGTTTAAACTAAAAAAAAATAACATTTCTTTGTTTGTATTTATGCGATACATGCAACAAAATAATCCGTAAAATGTGAACTTATGTACACTGTTGTTTATTTTCTTTTTTAATTATTATCTTTAAAAAAATATAAAATACATTTGTACGAATTGTAAAAAACTACGTTCTATGATAGATTAATAAATACAAGCATTACAACATTTAATTTAATGGTCTGCACATCATCATAGGGTCTATTGTAGTTCATTTCTGTAGATGATACTTTTTGAATACTATAGCTATGAAATACAAGTTTATAAAACTAGTTTACTGTTGCTTGAAGATTTTGGTGTCTTTAAAACAATGAAAGCTCAATTTTCTTGTGGTCACAAAGCATTTTGGTGTACAATGAGAGGCACCCACAAATAATTTCACAGATTAATTAAGCGTGACAGGAAATTAAAATCTGGGGTCCCCTAGAGGACAATTCGTATTGTTTGAAGTTACTAGAGAATTATTTATATGAAAAGAAATATTATCACTCTTTAATTACTATATAATATTTTTTATTTATTGTTTTCCTATTCAATTTTTATAAATAATCATTTAAGAATATTAATTTAGACTTCTTGGCGTTCATTAATAAAGGTCTATGTCCAGCAGTGGACTGCTAAAGATGATGAAGGTGTCATGATGACACCTTTATTCAATAAACAGAGTTAATTAGGCTCTTTAATGGTTTTATAATGGGTTGCTCGAGACAATCAGCCCAATAAGAGGTTTATTATTAAACATAATCTCTGGTGATTATTTTTATAACCTCAAAAAAGAAAAATATTCTCATAAAATACTTGCTTAAAATTTTTAGTTTTTTTAGTTTAAATATAAATAATGAAACAATAAGTTTTATATATTAGTTAAAACAATGAAAATAACAGAAGTGTCAACTTATGGTAATGATAGGCCTTGCCCAAAAGAACCACGACCTTGTCTCACACGAACCTTACCTTATGTTTGCCTAGTATTTACTCTGGCTACAGTGCCTTCCTCTCTCTGACTCCCTCGTACTAATTTGAGGCAGAATAAGTCACCGTGGTGGTACTGCATCAGACGGACCCTTATTTAAAGGAGACACACATCCTTAAAAATATAGTACATATTGGCAACAACTTTTTAAATTTTATTTCAGAGCAGTTTGTAACGTAAATTTATTAACAATTATTAAGTTCTCCAACTCCACCAACAAATACTATCTACTATTTGTCATAAATGTTAATTAATTTGATTTAAATTGAATCAACTGAACTTTTAAATACTTATTATTGGTCAAACGTTGTTCTTGTCACATAGGTAAGGATGCCTATTAGGATACCATTTCTAATTTTGGGTATAAAATATAACTGTTACATCTGAAGTATTTTCAGATAACGTTTTAGATAGTAAATTTAATGTGCTTTAAACGTGTACTAGCTATTTAGGACTAAATGCATTATATTTTTGGATGTTCTGTAAAAAGTGAAAAATGTCAGAAAAAAGTCCAAATATTATAAGATATTGGGGCTTGCTAATATTAGATAGTATCTTATATTAGGTTCCATAAATTTTAGGGGTTAAAAATCGAAAAAAAATCAATATTAATGTTCTAATCACATTTTTACTATAGGTGACTTATTAATTAAATATTAAAAACAAACATGTCATAAGTCGTTGATGTTGAAAAACCTGTGAAGCTGATTTTATCTTATAAATAAAATTTAATTATTTGTTGGGTTCGAAAAAGTTGGTCACCGCCACTGGATCACATTATTTCAATCCAGCATAGCTTTCACCCACACTCAAAGGATGCCTTAGATTGTTTTTATTAGCCAATTGAAACATCATGTATTTGATGTCCTGGAGACGTAAGCCATTTCTTTGCAATACCTTTCCCAGCTTCTAAATCAATAGGTAACGCCGGTGGTCGTTTCTCCCAGACAAATATGAACAAGACCTCCTGGACAGAAATTCTTTTTCACATTGCGCTCAAGGGAAACCTTTGGAAATTCAAATCGTTTTGCAGCTCTTGCTTAACATAGCAGTGTGTTCCTAGGAAATCCCTTTTATGGAATGCATCTTAAATATAAAATATAGGATTTAACCCACCACCTATAATAACAACTTTTTGGTGAACCACAATATGAGATATCCCAATATAGGAACCCACATGTCTCATATTAGAAAACAACAGTTTTTCAAGAATAGGTGCCATTAGTTGTTTCTAAAAGAAAACAAAATTAAAACAGCGTTTACAACTTAAAATTTATGATATACGTTATAATTTATACATATATAAAACGGGCCAAACGTAATAATAAAGGAGTTACATACCATATAAACATTTAGAAAAATTTGGTTTTACGATTTTGTAATAACCTGCAAGCACACATTGTTCATCGCCGTTGCGGCACAAATTAGCAGACGTTAAGCACTGTTGCCGTGTAGATTCGAGGGACACAGCAGCCAAATGGCTGACATGGATAGTTTAACCATTATCCTGGTATCTCATATTTAGCTCCTATCTTATAATAGGCATCCTTACCCACGATTAAATATTGACATAATTATTTTTTCAACACAAAAGCTCTTCATAAATATTTTTTAAGTTTCCGTGACATTAAAATATAAGTAAAGTACTATTTTTAAGTTTATTTCAACTGTTCATAATAATTTCTCGCATTTCTTGTTGTGCTTTTTATGCAATTCATATATATAAATGAAAGTTGTTTTCTAAGTTTTTTTGCATCAAAAAACGCAAAGTTCTTTCTTTCCCATGTTTTCTTAAAGCAACCTTGCAAGCTACATTAAATAAAGTATTGGTTATAATAATCCTGAGTCGCTACTTTAATGTTTATTTTTCATATGCTGAACTATTTAAGGCTCAAGACTTTTCTTATTACTCAAGACTTATCTTTACTTATAATGTTGCATTAAAATCTCCTCCCTTAAAATTTTATAGACTTTAAAGTAAATATTTAAATTTCGTTTATAATGCTATATATATAAACAAAAGTATTGGGTTCTGTGTGTCATATTTAAAAGTACAATAAATTGATTAAAACTGACTCGAAACATTTCATTTTTTTTTATTTCAGTTCACGGATTTGGCTATGTATTTTTAATTTTTGGAATGGATTTACCTGATAGAAAGAGTAGCCTTCATTTCTCAAGAAGATCACAGCTTTCCAGTAGCAAAAGAATATATCAAATCGGTTCGGTAGTTTTCCTATTACAAAGACCAAACATACAATCAAATCTAATAAATTCTCTTTATTACATTAGCATAAACAAAAATAATTAACACAACCCAGAACCAATTAATAAAAACATTTTCAATCAACAAAAATCTGTTATAAGTATTAGTGACAAAGTAGGGTGGGTGGGAGTCAAAGATTATCACTGGATGTTACTAAACAAGTTATAAATAACATGCTATTACCATACCATTATTTACACATACCACAACAAGGAAATACCTTTTTACGCGAATATAAAGCAAGAATAAATAGTAGCGAATAAAAAGTTGGACTCGTGTAATTCAACAGCCAAAAAGCGGAGTGCAAACGATAAAGTACTGACATAAATCAGTTGAATGTTGCACCCCCGCAGATTTTCACGTAATAATACGTCTACTTGAAGCACCCCTCTTTGCTTAGCATAACGGGAGCGCATTAACAGCGTAGAATTGAAGATAAGAACTTGGATATGGACCAAGTTCTGAGAACAATTTTGAAGCGGGAGACAATTTAAACAGTCATGATAATGTTTAGAATTTTAAGTTGACGCTTATCTCGCGCTGTGTCTATTGCGAAAAATTATGATTCATTTTAGAAGGTAATAAATGTATTTCATGATGGATAATGCCATTAATCGAAATGTTAAAAAAAAATTAATCAAATCTAAATGATGTCGTCATCAAAGCAGTTAATGCACTTGCTCAAGGATTAACTGAGAAATTTAGGTCAGTATTATAATGATAGTATCTCAAAGCAAATAAATTTCATGCAATATGCATCTACACAAACCATTATAAATATATGTCATCAGTTGATATAACATTGTGGTATAACATTAAATGCATGTGTGTCAAACTGATATAAGGAACATATTTCAACTAAAATTGTGCTTAATCTTGAGATAAAACTATTTTTTTATTTTAAACTCGTAAATATTTTTATATTTGAGTAAATTCCTCAAAAGTATATTTTAGTTCATTTATAACGCACAAATGCTTTACTATATTATTTGATACAGGCAGTCATCGACCTACGCTGTTTCAAGTTACGTCAAACAATGTATAGACATTGTTCCTGAAGTATTCAATTGTCTCGATTTCCGGTATAAGAGAATTCACTTCAAGGTGGAAAGTTTTATCATCGTAATTATTTAAATTAATAAAAACAGACACTAATATTAAATAGCAATTTCATAACTACATATTTTAAGAACCTACTTTGATGATTAAGTATGTATATCCTTTATTTCAAGTAGTTTTTCTTTTTGACTATCACCCAGGGTGGACCCTAACCCTAAAGTTTTAGTTTTACACGTAAACATAAAATTAATGTAAACATGACAAAATATGACTATACTTAAGTTATTTCTATTTACATCGCTTATTTTCAGAACCTAAAATGCCGTAAGCACGAGAACTGCATGTAAAGCATAAAGTTGACTGCTAGAAATCTCAAAAAGGAAAAAAATTGTGCATAATGCTCAAACATTTAAAAGATACTTCAATTGTTCCAGCGTGTTTATCTTGTCGTTGTTTTTGTTTAATAGATATATTTTACAACATTGATTTATAACTAAATGTCAGCTCAAATTGTTTTAACTCATAATGTTAATTCTTTAAATTAACATATTTGAAAATCCTGTTTGTATTATTAGCATTACAAATTACGTAATAAATTTGTCGGTAATAATGGATTGCCTTAAGATATTTGTCAATAATGTTAGTAAATTTTATGTAGTTCAAATTATATTAAGAACTTTTACCTAAAAATAGAACATGTTTGGAAACAGGTTGGAAAAATGAATTTTAGGGCCTAGTGTTAATAGCTCTTCGTTTAATTTACTTCGTTAATTTTACATCGTTGCTTCGCTCCTGGTGCTTCGATTGTGTTTATTCTTTTTAATAAACCTGATTACAACCTAACGATCTTAACAGTAGTCTACTAGTCATAATTATACTTCTTAAAATTGTTAATAATAAAGTCTGCGAGCGCTTGTCTGTTTTAAGACTAGCCCACAAAAAGCATTTTAAAGTAAACATTTTTATAATATGCCTGATATTAAAAGCACATTTAAAGTATTATAGTGTAAGTTTACATAAAAGTTAACGCTTTAAAAAATCTTTATTCCATGTGAATAATACGTGATACACGTGACATTGTGATGAAATGAATACCGATATTAAAGATTTAAAAGGCAGAAATCGCGTGCACAGGGCATGCTTTGATGCGCTTGTATGCACAGAAACAATTCAAATAAGGTACATTTTTATCGTAAATACAATGATACTGGTATAACAAGTCAAGCCACAAACATGTTAATTAAGGGAAGATCTTGCTTCGTGAATACTTAGCGGTAGCACATCTCTGTTTACTTTTTAAGGGTGATGTAATTTTAAGAACTTAAATAGGATTTATTACGATAGCTATATCGAATATTTGTTATGTGCTTGGTTTTCTCACAATTCAGTGATTAATAAAGCGACAATCCTATAATAATAGTACCATCCCATTGATAGCAATAAGATGATAAGATATGATTGAAATAATCTGCGCTTATTAATTTATTTTTATCCAGGACAATAAAGCTCTTAAAGTGCTGAATTTCATCCGACCAAAAACCGATTACACCAAAAGCAATTTGTTACATGAATGGCTGAAAATGACGAAGAGGCCGTAAAATGTCACTACACAGAACATTAAAGATGCTAAGTAAAGTCGAAAATTTATTTTTATACAATGAAAAACTCTGAATTAATGTCATTAAACGGTTTTCATTAAAATTGTTTCATTTGATCAGAACGAAATAAATTTAAAAATATGTGGTAGTGTAAATTGTAATAATATTTAATTTCAAGAAAGTAATTATCTAGTAATAATAGTAATAAGATCAAACAATATGAATTGTCGTCTTGGGGACCCTAGACTTTAATTTCCTGTCATGCTTAATTAATCTGTGAAATGATTTTTAGCTGCCTCTCTTTGAACAGTAAAGTCATTTGGAACCTCAATTAAACTGAGCTATCATTGTTTTAAAGCATCCCTACTGCTACTGAAATCTTAAGAAAATTTTTTAGTTACCTCTATTTCGTATTATACCTTCACAATAACATTTAAAATTTATTGCTGTGATATGTCCATCCAACCAAAATTATCTAAAAATAGACCCTATGCTGATATAGGCCATTAAATCAAAAGTTCATCTTTATCGTCATCCTGTGTTGACTCCACTGCTGGACATAGGCCCTCCTAAAACCCGCCTTCTCCATTTAGGGGGTTTTTGGACCGTATCCTACCACGCTGGTCCAATGCTGGTTGGTGGGTGGACCAACTTTTTACATGCTCATCCGACGCATGGATCATCTTTCTTATCAGACAATTGGGTGGTCTACTAGGAAATAACAATAGAAATTGTTGTGTCCCCGCAAGATTCGAAAACACGACGACACGAGGCAGTTATAATGCTTTAATCGTCTTGTAGTTTTTTTTTTCAAATACATATAAATGTTTTTTGTATTTTTTTAAAGACAGTGTTTTTAAAAGAAAGAACAGGGCATCAATTCACAACAAAAAAAAAAAAAACAAAATACATTAATATTTTTATACGGCAACATCAAAATCTAAAGGAAGAAGAGTCACCAACTATCGATTTCAATATTACTCAATTCACAAACTTAACAACAACGCTATCATTTATCTTTTACATGAATGTACATTAATCTTCTTTTCTATTCCTAGTCATATAAAATGGAGTGTAAGCGACGATACTATGATATATGACTTTGAAATTACTGTTTCGCCTTCTTCTATACAACAAAGTTATAGCTTCAATTTGTTTGCAATCCGCAGTTTGGCTGCTTCACTAATTCTATTGAGTTATTGCGTGTAGTACAATATACTTCTGCTTGTAAGGCTTTCGTTGGTAACTTAAAATGGGCACCATTGAATTTATTTATAAATAAGCTAAATAATAAACGGGACTGATTAAAAATAAAATTACTATAATAGTTTTCAATATTTTTTGTCACCGATATAAAAAAAAATATTTGATTTATGTTATCCTGACATAGACGCTGGATCCAAATAAACTAATATTTAGTAAATACAAAGATATTAATCTTGTAAATCAAAAAATATATTAAAATATTTATAGATAAAACGACTGTCCTCTCAGAAACAAATCAATTGTGGAACACAAATGGCGCCAGAAGCAAAGCTTTCTTATTCGTGGACCGTGGTTATATCGTAGGTGAAGTACAGACATAATTACATGACATTTAATCACAATGGCTGCTGCTACCTAACTCACGTACCTTATGTACGTTTAGCGAAACATGTTGGTCACCTAGTTCGTGAGAATGGAAGCTTCCCGCGAACTACGTGTAAGAGTTGAGCTGACCATAGGCAAGAGCATAAGGTTAATTTTGAACAGTGCAAAAGACTTATTTTCGCTTATAAATTGGAACGCGCCGAAAGCAGTCACTGCGATTCGTAACATCCGTGACGTAGATGCGGACTAGTTCACGTAACTGGACCACGAAACTCGCTCCTATTTCCCAAATTGCTGGAGTGAAGTTAATGGGAAATATGCTAACGAACCTTTTGCTATGCGATTTGATTAAAAAGGCCGGCTGTAACACATTTTTAGTGTCGCAACACTTTTTATAATGACCTAACAACTTTTATCATATAAATTTTTATAAACTGTATCGACGATTTGTGTAAGAATATGTTGTTTGAAAAAATATATAATTATGCAACTACTACTTGGTATTTGTGTCACCTTTAGAAGTAAGTGAAGCCATCATCATCATAATCATAAACAACCCTTAGCAGTCCACTGCTAGACATAGGCCTTTTTTAATGAATGCCAAGAAGGCGTCCATTAAAAAGAATTGCTTATAATTGCCCCCTGAGCAGGCGGATTGGCAATTGACTAATTGCACTTGTACTGCGGATGTGTCTTAATTCCACTGTAAGGTAGATCCGCCGTCAAGTGGGCGGTGTGGTCACCAGAAAAAACTAAGTAGAGTAATGCGTTCTAATTTTCATGTAATTTTCAAAAAGGCAAAATTAAAATGTCAAAGGTAAAGTTAATACCACCGCTCCTCACTTTCCCTTGGTTATTCATTTCTAATAAATTAATTATTAAATAAATTCTAATACAACGCTGATTCAGAAATTTCCAGTTAAAGTTTAACTTACAAATGTATATTATAAAAGATTTGAGAAATCAAATTGAAGTAGTATTATATTACTAAATAGTTTTATCAATATTATTAAAGTAAAACAATTTTACGGACAAATGACTTTGGACGTTTTTTTAGGATTAACGACATTATCTTTTAAATTCTTTTAATAATGTTATACTTACACAAAAATAACAAAGAAAAGCAAGAAATAAATATGTTTTTTAATATACTAAATTTTTTAAGATAACAACATTCAAAAGCGTACGTCAAAACAAAAAACAGTCACCGTCTATTCGTTCCAATATTACTCAATTCACGTTCGTAGCTCAGGGTTGTTAAATGAGGTTTGTCTAAAAAACTTCTTACTTGAATCCCTTTTTCTAAGGATTTACAAAACAGCGTGTAAGCAATGAACCTACGATTCATTGCTTACACGCTGTTATCTGTTAATATCAATTCAGACACAACTGTTTCAATCCTTTATATACAACGAAGTCGTAACTTAGATTTGTACGTTCGCAATCTGTAGTGTAGGCTGCTTTGCTATTGCTATATTTATATATGATTTAAAGTAATCACAATTTAAGATATAATTTTAGTTATGGTGTACATTTCTGCCTATTGAGAAAAATAATATATTCCTAGCATGATTAATTGATATCACACACATACTTGTAAACAGCATTGACGCGTTATATGACTATTTGAATGGTATTAACTTTAACAATGGGCAGCATAATTTGCAACCATTGCACTTTTTATTCCGAGAGTGTTTTTTGATGATATTAAAAACAAAACTATATGAATAAATTATCCGTAGTAAAATTCTAGGATTAGTTAAAAGATGTACAAAGGGAACTTTAAAGTTTTTACTTAGTTAAATAAGAAAATAAACGTATTTACTGATGTGCTTCTGTAAAAAATAAAATTATTAAGAAGTGTACTAAAATTTTAAATAACTATTCTAGAAGTATTTTTTTAATAATTAAAAAAAAAAATAAGGAGCCTAAATTTATAATAAGACTAGAGCTTAAATTGTTGAGCTTAAAGAGTTGAACAAATTATTTTATTTTATTGTCAAGTATGATGTTAAATAATTTTGTGTACAACTTAGTTTCTGCTAAATTATGATTTGAAGCTGTCTTTTCACTCTTCTTTATTAATTAAGTTGGAATAAATAAATTGGTAAGAATTCAATTACAATGCTTATACGCAACTTATTGTCCAAATTGAACTGAAAAATCTATAAATGATTTTAGCAAGCAAGTTGCAGATGTATACAAAGAATTCTTTATTAGCAAAATTAGCACAAATTTAAATTATCAAAAATATGTAAGTTTTTATACAGTGCGATAAAATATATCTATGTAACATACGTATATGAATAATCGTTTTCAATAAACTATGTCGCTTATTTGTTAATTTGATTTTATATTCAATAGTATAGCTAATTGTTATATTCTTCGTTAGTTTAAATTCTTTCCCTCTGTCTAGATTGCAAATTTGCAATCACAAGATGGTAATGGCGTCAACGGATGCACAAATCAATTAAAAAAATATCTGATGAAAATCTGACACAAAATTTTAATATCGTTTCAAAGAAACAGATTGTAAGTAATATGGTTTATAAAAAAAAAACACGTCTTAAGAATTAAGAGCAAATAGGAAGATTTAATTCCTGATTTTGAAATGTATTATATTTACAAACGAGATCCAAACGTTTAACGATTCGAATTGCTTTTTATGTAATCAAACACTGTATATTTTTTTCTTTGTCCGAATTGCTATTATATAGAGCGCTGTATCGACAAATATTGTGATTAATTATTAAACAATTTATTATCAATGAGTTGAACTGAAAAAGCTTTTGGTAAACATATTTTTTTCTGACTTGTTTATTAATATTTAAGTCTACACAAATGGCTAGCTCACGGTAATTAACTTTGTTTTGTATTAAACGGTAAAAATGAGAACGATCTAGATGCCAAATAAAACGTTCGTTGTCATTTTGAAAAATGTCTATTTCGTTAACATTTTAACTGGTCTAAAAACATGTTCCGTGTCACTGAACATCTCGGTGATAGAATAATTGTGATGGAACAGAAAGCATTAATGTTTTTTCGCGTTCCGGATCTACTGCTATCTCCCCACGCCGGCTTTTTCGCTCCTAATTGCAAATGTCACATAGATATGTTTGTTTGTCGCATTCTCTTTTCGCGTCAAGATGAATTGAGTGAACACCATTTGCCGTAAATTAATGATGTGTTGTTTATTTTGCCGTATTAATGATGTCTTCGTATGTTTAGGTCTTAATTTCACAGTTATCAGCGAGTCTCGTTATTTCATTTACTG
Source organism: Lamproptera curius (assembly GCA_029286875.1). Classification (NCBI taxonomy): domain Eukaryota; kingdom Metazoa; phylum Arthropoda; class Insecta; order Lepidoptera; family Papilionidae; genus Lamproptera; species Lamproptera curius. The sequence goes on along the minus strand of JAGSMT010000074.1, from coordinate 479,554 downwards.
TTAAACTTAATATATTTCAATTACATCTTTACTATTTTACGTATCATCATAAGTAGTGATAGGAGTTCATATGTAGAATAAATGATCGAAAATCTTGAAATTAAGCATACTTACAGTGCAGTTGCCTTGCTTTTATGATAATTTGTCATATAGATTTTATATCTTGAGTAATCAACTCATAGCTTGAGAACAATTTCTATTTTGCTCGATAACTTTAAGCAAAAGTGTACCGTTTTTATTTATTATAATATTTATCATCTAGTCCAGCTCATTTTATTTGTCAATAATTTTAATCTTTGGACAAAGTTCTCTTTTTAGTCGTATTTTTTGCAATTTGGGCAGATCACCCAAATGTCTGAAAAGCAAGATGATCCATGCGTTGGATGGGCACGTAAAAAGTCGTTCCACCCACAAACCCAGACGCAGGTCTGGTATACGGTCATGGGAGGCCTATGTCCAGCAGTGGACACACACAGGCTGATGATAATGATAATGATAAGTCATAAATAATTATAATAATCGCATAAATAGGAAGAAAGTAATGTGATAAATTTTAATTCAAAAGAGTAAAATCATCAAATATACATATAAAATTATATACATATTTGAAGTAAAATTAAAGTAATATTGGCTAACAAATTCATTAAAAAAGACATATTTACCTTTTATGCTAAAACATAACTTACTACGTTAACTTTAATTCCAAACATTATCATAATTGTTTAAAAATTGTCACCCGCTTCAAAATTATTCTCAAAACTAAGTCCATATCCGAGCTCTTATCTCCCTTAATATTAAGCAAGAAGTGACGCTCCAAGTATACATATTATTACGTAAAAATCAGTAGGAAAGCAAAACCCTACTGATTTATGTCAGTACTCCGCTTTTTGAATGTACAAGTTGGCTGTTGAATAACACGAGACCACCTTTTATATGCCAACATTTAATCTGTTCATATTTCGTTGATGGAAATATTTTCCTGTTGTGGTGTATTATTAATGCTATCTTATTTATCATTTCAAGAGTAACGTACATTTATTTCTGCCAACATAACCTTTTCTGCAATACTAATAATTTAAAAGTACCGTGAAAATATTTATATAGCATCTGCTTCAATTGGATATAGGGCTATATTAACTTTTCCATAGAAGATTAGAATAACCAGAGGCCATTCTCCTATTCACTCTAACATGACTGACATTTAAAAAATAATTATAAAAATAAACAATTTATCGATTCTATACATTAAACATATTTTGTAAAACTGGGTTGTGGGTTCGATTCCGTCCGATACAAGTAAACTTCCAATTCCCTACTCACGCAATATATTCAATAATGCTATTTTTATACCTAATTTATATGCGGAACACGATATTACCAATATCGGCGTTGTATGATGCGGTAGCATTTTATGTGAATTACTTACATATAATAATTTGTAAGAAAGTGCTTCTATGGCACTGTTCACTTATAATAAAATTTTATCTTAAATTATTTTTGGTAGATTAATATGACTTCTTACAGTGAGAGTACTCGACCTATGTTAATTCCTGTTTATTAATTCTACATTTCTATCATTGATAGCTTTAAAGTTTTTTAATATTTTTCTCCAGATATCGTCAAAATTAGGTCAAACCGATATTAAATTTGAGATCCATAATGTCGAAACAATTGATATTTATTTCCCCTTTAACTCTATATCCTCTAAATTGCTGGAATTTAGGAAATCGCCCATACATTGCTTACAATTTCTTCTCAAAGTCAAAATGTGGTAATTAACGCCCTTAAGGTATAATAGGCTGCGGCACCCAAGCAGAAGCCAAACACACCCTAAACTTAGAAGTGTCAGTGTTAGTAGAACTTACACATCCTTTGCTATATGATACTGTAGCTTATCACTAAATTAGATAGGAGCGTTGCTGGAATTTCTTGTGCCACTTCTTCTCCCAGCGCCAACGCTTTAAGAAGTGGTAGTAAACTTTAGATAGTGCTCTTTATAGCTATTAAGATATTAAGAAAGCATCTAAATTCGAGCCGAGGGGTCGGCTTCCCTCGATCTAGCATGCTAACGAGAACCACAAAGTGACGGCCCACGTTGAGGCTCCCCATCTGAGAGCCCTTGGTGCAATTAAGTCATTCCGTGGGGAGACGCGCCTGTGGCAACGGGCCCCACAACATCCGGTATGTTCTTATTGGTTTACTCTACAGAGCACGAGATCCAGTCAAAAAAAAACAAAGACAAAGTTTGGGCGCAGTTACTTGTCTTTATTGTCTTATCGTTGTAAGGGTAAAAATTGAAGAAGACAAGAACTTACTTGCTTGTTATTGGCCTAAGGTATATGAATTCTCCTGATTTGTTATATTTTGACGAGAAATATAGTTGTTCTAATAAATATAGCATAAACACTATGTACCAACTTATCACAGTAAGACATGAAGTAATAAATTTTGTGTTAGCAGGAGTCACACTAAGCGCTATTAAGAGACATAAGAGAAAAATAATGGACATAATAGAAAAATAATGTCGGGGATTTAAGTCAAGAAAGATTTATATCGAATTCAATATTATTATCGCATTAAGTTGAATTTGTAGCTCATATTTTCTCGTCGTCGTCGTCGTCTTTTCTCTTATATGTATGTATATGTCCAAACCAGCCATATTACAACTATTCCTTTCGAAGGACAAATAACGGTTAATGCATAATGGTATGCTAGCATTTCTTTGCCACAGGTCGTTTATGAACTCCGTAAAGAGAACTGCAACCACCGCATCATCCTCCATCACGACAATGTGAGTTCTTACACCGCGCACGGAACAAAAGAGTTTTTGGACAAAGAAAACATAGAATTATTAGACCATCCCCCGTACAGCCCCGGCCTGAGCCCTAATGATTTCTATACTTTCCCTAAAATAAAGAATAAATTGCGTGGTCAGAGAAAAACGGCCATTTTAGAGACCAAAATTCCGAATGGTATGGTTGCTACAATGATTGGTTCCATCATATGAAATAATCAGTCAAATTTCGCGGAGATTACTTCGAAAAGCAATAAATACAATTTAAATAGTAACGTTGTGTCATGTCCATGCTTCTCGAAATTTTCAGTGCCGCCCTCGTAGCAAAAGAAAATAAATTAATAATACTACTTGATGCATACAGGATTATTATTAAGAATGAAATAGTACGTAAGAAGTATACTTAAATGTCAAACATACATAGCTAAGTTTAAGTTAAATCGCTTCAATCTAATTTAGCTAAAACTGTTTTGTATATATCCTCAGCTTTCTTCCTAAAATCAGTTAAACTTTGCCGTAAAGTAGCGAATCAGCGTTGTAATTGAATTTGTTGCCAATTTAGTTTAATCGGAATTTATTAATAAAAGAAATTGAAAGGTCTAAGGGCTTTTAACTTATTTATATCTTTTTAGAAATAAAGTTTATATGGAAATTTTCATTTACTTATAAATAAGCAACGATTTCAAAAACTATGTCCAAATCATTATTTTCGTCACAGATCATCAAATTTTAATCAAAACGCATAGCGAAAGGTTCGTTACCATATATCACATTAATTTCACTCCGGAAATTCGGGAAATAGAAGTGAACTTCGTGGTCCAGTTATGTGAACTAGTCCGCGTCTACGTCACCGATGTTACGAATCGCAGTGACTGTGTTTCGTTAAAAAGTGTCACACTCTGTATTGACATCTTCATAAATCTACTTCAATTTTCAAACTGCAAGTGGCTTCCTGTTCGTAGAGCTAAGATTTATTTGATTAACACCGTTGCTTTACTTCTAACTTATAAATTGACATTTACAACCATAAATTTATATATTTATCTTTCTCTGTCTCTCTGTATTATTAAGTAGCTTTGATTTACTTTCTATTAAAAGAATCAAAATGTTGCTTAAATAGCTTCTTAATATATTTTGACGTTTAGTGTAAATTTAGAACAGCAAGTTACGAGAAAATCAGTTTGTCCTTAATAAATTTAAACATCACTCATATTTCCAATATCGGATCTTTTAACCTAGTTTTCATGAGTTTCTTTGGTTATTTTAAGTAAATCCAACTTTAATTAAATTGTTACGCTGTTAAGTTGACAACTCAGTATTTGAGCTCTCTTTGTTCAATACTATTTTACAGTCTCATACAGATGGATTGTCGAAAAAATATATCTCACATAGCATTGCATTTATTGCAACAATTTGTTTAAGCAATTTTCTAAGACAAATAAGTAGATTCAAGTCAAATATTTTTTTTATTTTAATGGCCATACACTAGCGTATCATCGCTTATAAGTTTATTTTATATTAAAGTACAGTTTTTAATTTAGCTCTTGAATACTAGGTTATAAAAAGCGGCAACTATTGCCTAAACCCTTTGGTAACGTTAGGTTACCAAATCAATAAAAGGCTAATCGTCTAGTGGACCTGAAGCACTTTTTTTACAATGAGAAGCAGCAACAAATAATTAAACTGACGGAAACAATTAAACGTGACAGAAACATAAAATCTCGCGCCTCCTAGAAGACATTATTTGTATACAAACAGAATGATATCAATTTTCATTTACTAAATAGTATTACCATTTAATGTTTTATTATTAACCTTCTAATGGCATTATATGACAATTTTTCTTCTTGCTGCTCTGTATGGTGTCCCGTTTATGGTCTCTTCGTTATTTACAGCCATTCCTGTAATGGATTTTAGGTCGGGGGATATTTGGCCCTATTAGGTACTTGAAAGTCACAAAACAACATAGGTACTTTTGCTATAGCAACCCTGACGGTTACACGGACCACAATATTACCAATATCGGAGTTGTATAATGTGGATCCATTGCCATATTTATGATGCTTTTGACTAACAACTCAATTTTATCAAAAATATTTTTTTAAGAAGAAAGGGGAAATTTAAATTTCTGATTTGAAATTAATTGTATTCACAAACGAGATCCAATTGCTAATTATGTAATCAAACACTGAGTATTTTCCGACTTGTTTTTTTTGTCTGAATTGCTATTATATATAGAACGCTATATCGACGAATGTAGTGATTAACTATTAAAAATAATTGCATGCAAATAATTAATTACAATACAATAAATAATACATACGGATAGTTAACCTCAATTATATTGGAGCACTTGAAAAAGTATATAAGCACAATTTTTTCACTAATATTCACAAATAGTAAGTAATATCAATCAAAAATAATTAAGATAATTAAAGATGATAGATTTACAAGAACTAATATAAATAATTCGATTAAGAATTTATGGATTCACAAGACGTACTTTGATATATCTTTTGTATTTGATATATAACTGGTAATTCAGCGCCATCTGTTGCTTACAAATGTAGAATTCCTAAGAGATGTTGCTTACTTGTACAGCGGTACTATAAATAGAAGCTTTGATTATGTGTGACTAGATGGCGCTTATCTAAAACGTATTACATAGATAAATCACAATGTTGATATATTAAATGAATAAAAATATTACCATTATATCAAGTTGAATAAACATCATTAAAATTAATATATTTATATAATAATTATATTAAATATATTATTTAAATATAAAATATAAAATATATATATATATACCAAAACGAACCTTAATCCTAACTCATAGAGCACATTATGCAAACAACTATCGCAAATAAAAAACGACAACCCATTATCATCACTAAAAATCAACCTTATCACTATGTAATAAGGTCCATTTCACCGTTTTCATTATAAACTGTTAATTTTGTGACGCATCTAAAATTTCACCTCATCATTTTTTCATAACGCGCCCTAAACAAGTATAACTTCAATAAAAAATATCCATTTCGTTAACATTTGAACTGGTCCAAAAACATGTTCCGTATCACTGAATATCTCGGTGATAGAATAATTGTGATGGAACAGGAAGCATTTATTTTTTTTTTGCGTTCCAGATCTACTTCTATCTCCCCACGCCGGCTTTTTCGCTCCTAATTGGAAGTGTCACTTAGATATGTTTGTTCGCCGCATTCTCTTTTCTTTCCGCGTCATGATAAATTGAGTGAGCACCATTTGCCGTGAATCATTGATGTGTTGTTTATTTGCCCGTATCAATGATGTCTTTGTATGTTTAGATCAGCGAGTCTCGTTATATGATTAACTGTTAAACTTAATATATTTTAATTACATCTTTACAATTTTACGTAAATTTATATTGATTACAGACTACATCAGTGACCAAGCAGTCCAGTACCATCATTAGTCTTGTACAGTTGTTTTCAGATGTTCTTGAGTCGTAACAAGAATTTAAATAACAACAATATAAAACATTAATAATTTACACAAAACATTGTTTTTGGTGTTATTTATAGAGGTTTTATTAAACTTTTTTGTTTGTTTCATGTGAAATAATACAAGGTATTTCATAATTGTTCTGAGCTATCGCGAAATATAAGCATAAACTACATTGAAATTTTGATAGAGCAATTAAATCTACAGCCAAAAAATGGCTTCTTAAGCATTAAGTAGAACTTTTAATAATTATTAGTTTTTAGCACTTCTATAAAAAATTACCCGTTTTCACAAATTTTCGTTCTCAAGCAATGTTTATGTGTCAATCCTAGATCGCATATTTTAATTTTATCGACAATAACTTTATGAGTAATTAATATCACAGAAAAACTGCCAAAACGGCACTATCATTGTTTCGAATTTCTGTTAAATATCAAGCAATGTTGCGAAATCTCTAAGTTTTAACACAAATCTGAGAAATTGTCTCCAACATCTTGAAAATAAACATGCGTACTGTACAGTGGCCTCGCTTTTATGATATTTTGCCACATAGATTTCATATCTTGAGTTGTTTATTTCTCAATTGCTAAATAACTTATAGCAAGAGTGTACAATTCCCAATTATTATAATATTTATTGACTCATATAATTTATAAAATAAAATAGTCTGCAAGTGAAAGGTATTGCATCAATTTAGTATGTTTTTCAAGCCCACTTTTTTCATCAGTCCCACTGACTAGGTGATATTTCTAGTCATGTTATCGTTCGACGTATCGTGTAATTTGTTGAACTCTTCAAATTTACGAAAAGGCGTAAAAAGGATATTTGTTGAATAATTTTTTTTTTACTTATCTACTTCTTAAAAAGTATTAAGTGTACGAGTATTCTAATCGCCTAGCTTAAGTTTTATACCAATTACGGTTTACCGTGTAAAGTGTCAGGCACTCTGATGGGCAAAACATGATTTGAAGCATATTGAAACTGGTTGCAGTTTATCAATAAGAACCTCTGCTTTGCCTTCGAGTGCATTAGATTGGTTTTTAGTTATTCCGAATCTGAATTGACTAACATTTTTAACTGGTTTTCCTCTTTATAAATTGCGGTAAAACTTATGCTTTTATTTTTTTTTATTTTACGCGTTCATTATTTATATTTATTCCCGACGATAATCACAGGCAGACTACTATGGTATAAGTCTGACATACCCCATCGTAGTCATAAATGAGTATAATAATCGCGTAAATAGAAGAAATAATTAGTATGATAAATTTTAATTCAAACGAGTAAAATCATCAAATACACATATTAAAATACACACATATTTGAAGTTAAAATTTTTACCTCATCATTACGATATGATTTTATAATAAACTCAATATTGGCTAGAGACCTTCTTTAAAGTTTTATAAATAAACATCAATATTTGCAACAGATTCAGCGCATGATAATCGATAATTTGAAATTGTCAACTTTATCATAATTGTTTAAATTGTCTACCGCTTCAAAATTATTCTCAACACTAAGTCATTATCCGAGCTCTTATCTTCAATTCCACGCAGTTAATACGCTCCCGTAATATTAAGCAAGAAGTGACGCTCCAAGTATACTAATTATTACGTGAAAATCAGGAGGAAAGCAAAATTCTACTGATTTATGTCAGTACTTTATCGTTTGCACTCCGCTTTTTGAATGTACAACTTGGCTGTTGAATTACACGACTCCAACTTTTTATACGCCAACGTTTAATCCGTTCATATTTCGTAGGAGGAAATATTTTCCTGTTGTGGTGTATTATTAATGCTATCTTATTTATTATTTATTTAGTCACATCCATTTATTATTGCCAACGAAAATTTTTACCGTCCCTCACCCATTATATTCAATAATGCTAAACTTATTTTTTATGTCTAATTGACACGAAAATAATTAATAAACAATTAATAAACAAGACATTACCAATATCAGCATTGCATGATGCAGTAGCATTACATAAAATGTACTTACATATGTTAATTTGTAAGAATGTGGTTCTAAGGCCATGTTTACTTATAATTTTATTCTATCTAAAATTATTTTTGATAGATTAATATGACAACTTGGAGTGAATATGCTTGACCTACACTAATAACTGTTTATTAATTTCACATTTCTTCCATAGGTAGCTTTAGGAAAAAAAAATGCATTTTAAGACTTTCCTTGTCGTTCCGGATAAGTTTAAAATTCTAAGCCTGTAGTTAATTTGCCATTATAGGGTCGAAAGATTCAATCGCCATTGATACAAAAAATTTAAATGCAGTTCAATTGCATGTGAACTTATATTCCCTTTTTGAATTCCCCATTTACTCTACTAATTCCTTTTTAACTGTTTACGTAAAGTTCTTCGTTTAAAATATTGTAGTCACTTCTTAAAGCTGGTTTAATAAAATTCATTATAGGTGGAGCACTTTAGTTAAAAATTAGAGAAGGCAAGAACCTAGTCCTTGATGTTGGTCAAAGATATTAAATTCTCTACATTTTCATTTGATAAAATATCTGATAGTAAATGATACTCTTTAATTTCTAAAAGGCAGGGCGATATAAGAAATATAGCTTAAAACACCATGTACCAACTTATTACAGTTGGACATGACGTAATAAGACATAAGCAAAAAAATAAAAATTTTGACTCAGATGTAGATAAGGTGTAAGCTATGACCTCCTAAACTTTAACTTCACTTAGTTCAGCAGTTCCACTAACTAAGTTTGTGTACCAGAGTTCATCCTATAATATAATGAATTTGACGATTCGGCACTTTCACAATCAACACTTTAAAGCAAATAATAAATAGAAAATTACTAATGACTGAAAAGCCCTTAATAAATGACGATATCAAGAATAACAACAACCAAATAACATAGTAGTTCCAACTCAATACATCTTGACGGAAAAGGAAATAGAATGCGACAAACAAATATGTCCAAGTGGCAGTTCTAATTTAGGACAACAAAAAAGATTCGGGACGCGAAAAACATTAATGCTCCTCTGTTTCATCACAATTATTCCATAACCAAAATGTCCAGCGGCACGTAGCATAGTTACGACCGGGCCAAATGCTGAAGATTTTATACAGAATGACATCAAATATTTCCTTTGGCATCTAAAATGTTCTAATTTGCGCAGTTTATTGTCATACAAAGGTAATAACCATGAGGTAAGCTCTATATAGACGATTTCAAATAATATAAATCAGGCAACTATTCACAAAATGATATAAAGTAACTTTATAAATAGTAAAAAGATTTTGAGTAACACATACAAAGTAAAAATAGAAAACTTAAGTATGTATGACCATCAATCGGTAAAAGCCTCCTCCAATTAATTCGATTTTACTCAGTCGTCTGTCAGGTTCGGCTATTTTTGGGAGCGTGTAAGTTGGACTTAAATATTAATAAGTTTACCGGAAAAACTCTCTGTTTGAAGTTGTGAAAAATAAATTATTACAATTTTTTTCTATAAAAAAAATCGGGTACTATAAACGGGCAATTCAATAAAAATATAGTTTTAATCTACAAAAAAGAGCAAACTTTTAATTTATCCTAAGTCATGAAATATTTAATTATCACTGTTTTATTTTTAACTGTAAAAACTCGCAAGTTATAAAGTAAAGTGTTGCAACTTTATTTTTTCATAAATATTTTATGTATAGAAAAACATTTTATGTGACAGGAAATATATATAAGGAGGATAACATACGCTGTCACTATCGATGATGGGGGCACTTTATTCATTGGGGATTGACTTTACTGAAAAATCAATAGTACTGATGCTATGATGATAGAGGAGTATATTGCTATCAAGATTTAATAAACTCGTGTAAAACTATACTTGAATGTTAAACGTTGTATTATACACATCTAAGTTTAATTTATATCGCATCAAATTAATCTAATTTGGCTGAAACTGCTTTGAATATATCCTCAGCTTGCTCACTAAAATCACTTTCACATTTATCAGTTAAACTTTGATCGTAAAGTTGCGAACAAGCGTTTTAATCGAATTTGTTGCCAATTTAGTTTAATCGGAATTAATTAATAAAGGAAATTGAAGAGACAATTACGAGGCTTTTAACTTAATTATATCCTTTTGATAATAAAGTTTATATAGAAATCTCCTTTACTTTGATATAGAGACAACGGTTTGAAAAACTGTGTCAAAATCACATAATTATCTTTATTTTCGTTACAGAATATAATTTTGCAAAAAATCACTTACGCATAAAATACGAAGTTTCCAAGATAAATGCGGTCAAATTATAATAAAAAGTATTGTGACACTAAATATGTATTACAGCCGACCTTTTTTTAATCAAATCGCATAGCTAAAAATTCGGTAACATATATCCCATTAATTTCACTCCAGCAATTCGAAAATAGGAGTGAATTTTGTGGTCCAGTTACGTGAACTAGTCAGCATCTACGTCACGGATGTTACGAATCGCAGTGGCCGCGTTACGTTAGAAAGTGTCACACTCTGTATTGACATCTTTATAAATCTATTTCAATTTTCAACCTGCAAGTTTGACTAACGCCGTTGCTTTACTTTTAACTTTTAAATAGACCATTACAACCATAAAATTATATATTTTCCTTTCTCTGTCTCTCTATATTATTGAGTATCTTTGAATTTATTTGTATTTATATATTTAAAATCTCGTTTAAATAGCTAATTAATACATTTTGAAGTATAGTGTAAATTTAGAACAGCAAGTTACGAGAAAATCTGTACGCCCGTTGTTAATTTAAACATCCACTTCTATTTCCAATATCGGATCTTTTAACTTAGTTTTCATAAGTCGCTTATTTTAAGTAAATCCAACATTAATTAATTTATTACAATTAGTATTTGAGCTGTCTTTGTTCAATATTGTATAACAGCCGTATACCAAAAGGCCAATCATACAGGCCTGAAACTTCACTAATTTCATTGATATGATGTATTTCTTTCTATTGTTACCGAATGATGTATGGTCGAAAAAATATATCTCACAAAGCATTGCATTTATTGCAATAAATTGTTTTTACAATAAATAGCAAAAAGATATATACTACTAAAAATATACGAAACATTGTAAGCAATATCTGAAATACATTAGTGTAACAGTCAAGACATGCGAACGGCCAAATTGAAGTTAGACTTCGTTGTAAATAAAAAGTCGAAACAGTAATGTCCGAAGTGATATATCGTAAGTTCATCGCTTCCACTTCGTTTTCTAAGACCCTAAACAGAAAGCCAGATGAACATTGATTTAAAGGGAATGATTTATATCATTTAATACTCATTCTTGTTGTGTACGCAAGTTGAGAAATGTTGGAACGGTGACTGTTCTTTGTTTAGCCGTAAAGTTTTGGATGTTAGTATCTTAAAATATTTGAGTATTTAGCTCTATGACACGGATTTTTGCTTTTATTTATTTGTTTCTTTTTTTTAATAGTATCTTTAAAATAAAATATAAAATCTTTTTGTCAGGCAAATAAGAAATTTTTCAGTCAAATAATTTTAAATTTTATTGACCATTCACTAGCATATCGACTCTTATCAGTTTATTTTACCATGGGGTACAATTTTTAATTCAGCTACAAAATACTAGGCTATGAAAATCGGCAACCAACGGCTTAACCCTTTAGTCACAGAAGGTTAAATTAAAAACAATAAAGGACTAATCTTCTTGGGACCCTGAAACACTTTGATTGACAAGGAGAAACAGCCTTAAATAATTATACCAACCAACTAAGTGTGACAGAAACAGAAAAATTTTGCGTCTCCCAGAAGACAATGCATATTATTTTAAGTTGTTAATAAATTATTTGTACAAACAGAATGATTTAAATTTTCCATCACTAAATAATATTGATGATTTATTTCATTATCATTTAAAATTGTATTAATACCTAATACTTTTAATGATATTAAAATAATGATAGACTGTGTAGAGTTTTAATAAATGTCATAATTTTTAAGCTTTGTTTTGCACTTTTAATGCTGCGGATAGTGTCTGCTTTATGGCCTTTTTGTCATTTGGAGACATTCCTTTAACTTATTGCTTTTACTGTAAGGGTTTTCAAGACAGGAGATATTTGGCCCCATGTGGGACTACAAGGTCAGGAGACACTATAAGTACTATTTTTAAAGCAATGTTTAAGAAAACCACACCTATAATAAAAAAATTTAAAAAAACAGAAAAAGATGTCAAATTTAAAAAAAAAACAACCTGACGGTTATTCGGACCACGATATTACCAATGTCGGCGTTGCATGGTGCGGTAGCACTCTTCACAATTTACTTACATATGATGATTTGCAGGAATATGGTTCTATTGCCATGTTTACGATGCTTTTTACAAATAATTAAATTTTATCGTAAATTGTTTTTTTGTAAGAACAAAGGGGACGTTTCAATTTCCAATTTTCAAATGTATTGTATTCACAAACTAGATCCAAACGTTTAACGATTCGAATTGCTTTTTATGTAATCAAAACCTGTGTATTTTTCTTTATCTCATTTGCAATTAAATAGAACGCTACATCGACGAATGTTGTGGTTAATTATTAAACCATTTTTTTAGTTAATTGAATGTAAAATTAAGAGCTTTTGGTAAACATATTTGTTTCAGACTTGTTTATTAATATTTTAGTCTATACAAATGCCTAGCTCGCGGTAATTATCTTTGTGTTATATTAAACTATAGAAATAAAACGTTTTAGATGCCAAATATATCGTTCGTTGTCATTTTGAAAAATGTCTATTTCGTTAACATTTGGGCTGGTGCGAAAACATGTTCCGTGTCGCTAGAACATCTCGGTGATAGGATAATTGTGAATAATTGTAAGCATTAATGATTTTTCGCGTTCCAGATCTACTTCTATCTCCCCTCGCCGGCTTTTTCGCTCCTAATTGGAAGTGTCACTTAGATATGTTTGTTTGCTGCATTCTCTTTCCTTTCCGCGTCAAGGTGTATTGAATAAGCACCATTCACCGTAAATCAATTATTGTTATTTACTTTCCCGTACTCTTGAAGTCTTCGTCTGTTTAAGTCTTTATTTGAAAGTTACCAGTGAGTTTTGATGTATGATTTTCTATTAAATTTAATATATTTTAATTACATATTTACTATTTTACGTAAATTTATATTGATTACAGACTTTGTCAGTGACCAAGCAGTCAAGTAACATCATAAGTCGTGTACAGTTGTTTTTGGATATTCGTGAGTCATGACAAGAATTTTAATAACAAAAATATAAAACAGGTATAACTTACACAAAACACTGTTTTTAGTTATAATTAAATTTTACTTAATTTGTAACAAGGCCTATTCTTTAAAAGAAAACATAAAATATGTTGATAATATTATACAATGCTGATATTATAGGATGCTATGATGATAGAGGAGTATATTGCTATCAAGATTTAATAAACTCGTGTAAAACTAAACTTCAATGTTAAACGTTGTATTATACACATCTAAGTTTAAGTTATATACTTATTGAGTTATTTATTAAGGTTTTAAAGTAATGATAGAGCAATAAAATCTACAGCCAAAAACTGGCGCCTTAAATGTTAAGTTGAATTTCTAATAATTATTAGTTTTTAGCACTTCTATAGAAAATTATCCTCATTTACAAATTTTCGTTCTCAAGCAATGTTTATGTGCTAGTCCTAGATCGCATATTTTGATTCTATCCACAATAACTTTATGATTGGTATATTGGTAAATAACACAGAAAAACTGCCAAAACGGTACTGTTAATAATAAATAAACCAATTTCTGTTAAATATAAAGCAACATTGCGAAATCTTCTAAGATCTGATAGAAATCTGAGAATTTTTCTCGAACATCTTGAAAATAAGCATGCGTACCGTACAGTTGCGTCGCTTTTATAATAAATTTCAAATAGATTTCATATCTTGAGTTGTTTATTTCTCAAGAGTAAATAACTCAAAAGCAAGAGTACCGTTTCTATTTATTATGATATTTATCCTCTCATTTAATCTATAAAAAAATGTTTGTCCAGCCATTTTGTTTGTCAACAGTTTTTATCTATGAACAAATTTCTCTTTTTCTAGTCGTTTTTATTTGGTTAACTATGAATTTATGGTTACTGATGCCTCCGTAGCCTAGTGGTATGGACGTGTGCTTTAGAAACCGGAGGTCGTGGGTTCGAATCCTGCGGGGACACAACAGATTTTCATTGTTGTTTCCTAGTTGGTTAGGGCAATTTGGGCCGATCACCCAGTTGTCTGAAAAGTAAGATGATCCATGCGTCGGATGGGCATGTAAAAAGTCGGTCCACCCACCAACCCGCATTGGACCAGCGTGGTGGGATACGGTCCAAACCCCCCAATGGAAAGGGGTGTATTAGGGGAGGCCTATGTCCAGCAGTGGACTATCAAAGGCTGATGATGATGATGATGATTATGGTTACAAACTCCTGTCCATGGTAAGCTTTGTGTAACACAGAGTTTGCGGGAAGCTATCATTCCCACAAACTAAGTGATCTTTCTACTCATGTTCTCACGTCAGACGTATCGTGTTTCAAAGTAAATTTGTTGAATTCTTTCAAATTAAAAGGCGTAAAAAGGATATTTGTAGAAGCATTTGTTATAACTTATCCACTTTTTAAAATGTATAAAGGGCAAATCATGGCGTAGAGATTGAAAGTAGTCGCAGATCACCAATAAGAGCCTATGGTATGCCTTTGGCTGCATTAGATTGGTTTTTAGTTATTCCGAATCTGAATTGACTACATTTTTTTGTAACTGCTTTTCCTCTAAATAAATTACGGTGAAACTTAGGCATATAATTGTTTTTATTCTATGCGTTGATTATTTATATTTATTACCAACGGTGATTACAGGCAAACTACAATGGGATATGACTTATATATCCCATCGTAGTCGTAAATAAGTATAATAATATCGTAACATGATAAATTTTAATTTAAAAGAGTAAAATCATCAAATATAGATATTAAAATACATCATAAGCCAGTGACAGTCCTCTGCTGGACATAGACCATCTCCTAATACATCCCTATCCATTAGGGGGTTTATGGACCGTATCCCACCACGTTGGTCCAATGCGGGTTGGTGGGTGGACCGACTTTTTACATGCCCATCCAACGCATGGATCATCTTACTTTTCAGACAATTAGGTGATCAGCCCAAATTGCCCTAACCAACTAGGAAACAACAATGAAAATTTCTTAAGTCCCCGCAGGATTTGAACCCACGACCTCCCGATTCTAAAGCACACGCTCTAATTAAAATATACACATATTTAAAAATAAAACTTTTACCTTATTATTACGTATTGATTTTAAAATAAACTTAATATTGGCTAAAGACATTTTTTACCTATTATAATTAAACATAAATTTTTTGCAACAGATTCAGCACGTGATAATCGGTAACGCGAAATTCCCACCATTATCATAATTGTCTCCCGCTTCAAAATAATTCAAAAAACTAAGTCCATATCCGAGTTCTTATCTTCAATTCCACGGAGTTAATACGCTCCCGTAATATTAAGCAAGAAGTGACGCTCTAAGAATACTTATAATAAGTATTGTATAAATAGAATATACGTGACAATCAGGAGAAAAGCAGAACCCTACTGATTTATGTCAGTACGCCGCTTTTTGAATGTACAAGTTGGCTGTTGAATTACACGAGACCAACTTTTTATGTGCCAACATTTAATCTGTTCATATTTCATACATGGAACTATTTTCCTGTTGTGGTGTATTATTAATGCTATATTATTTATTATTTCAAGAGTAGCGTACAATTATTTCTGCCAACATAACCTTTTCTGCAATGCTAATAATTTAATAATACCGTGAAAATATTTATATATCATCTGCTCCAATTGGATTTTTTTTTTTATAGCTAACGCAGGCAGACGAGCAGTCGGGCCACCTGATGGATAGTGGTCACCGACACCCATAGACATTGGCAATACTGGTATCACCAACGCGCTGCCTACCGTGAGACATAGGATGTTAAGTCTCGTTTACCCAGTGAATACGCTGGCTACGGTGCCGGTTCAAACCGGAACACAGTAGTGTTTTCACACTACTGCTTTGCGGTAGAAATAGGCACCGTGGTGGTACCCACCCAGACGGTCCCATGTAAAAAGGGAACCTACCACCGGTATAGGGCTATATTAACTTTGCCATAGAAGATTAGAATAACCAGAGGTCATTCTCTGCCAATGAAACCTTTTCTGCAATACTAATAATTTAATAGTACCGTAAAAATATTTATACAGCAACTGCTCTAATTGGATTTAGTGCTTTATTAATTTTGTGATAGAACATTAGAATAACAAGAGGTCATTCTCTAATAAACTCTAACATGACTTACAGGTAAAAAATTATTATAAATGAAATCTATTTATAGATTCTATATTGAAAGCATATTTGAGTGAAACTGGGTTGTGGGTTTGATTCCGTCCGATACAAGTATACTTCCAATTCCCTATTCACCCAATATATTCAATAATGCTATTTTCATGGCTCATTTATATGCGGAACACGATATGACCAATATCAGCGTTGTATGATGCGATAGCGTTTTTTATAATTTACTTACATATGTTAATTTGTAAGAATGTGCTTCTATAGTCATGTTTACTTATAATTTAAATGTATCTAAAATTATTTTTGATTGATTAATATGACATCTTGAAGTGAATTTGCTTGACCTATATTAATTATTGTTTATTAATTCCACATTTCGGCCATATATAGCTTGAAGGGAAAAATTGAAAAAAATGTAATTAAAGACTTTCTTTGACGTTTCGGTTAAGTTTAAATTTCCAAACCTATTGTAAATATGCCATTATGGCCGAAGGATTCATTCTCCTTTGAAACAAAAAAATTAAATGCAGTGCAATTGCTTTTTGAGTTCCCCATTTATTCCTTCAAGTAACTTTTTTTACTATATAAGTCACGTTTTCCCTTTATCATGTTGTAGTGACTTCCTTTGGCTGGTTTAATAAAATTCATCATAGGTGGAGCACTTTAGTTAAAAAATTAGAGAAGGCAATAACAAACAAATAAACGTAACAAGAAATGTTGGCCAAAGTTATTTAAATTCTCTTAATTTTCTATATTATGACGAGAGAGGAAGAACCATACGATAATTCATCTGATGGTAAATTATACTAGATAATTTCTAAAGAGCGTTATAAGAAATTAAGCACGTACCTCGTACAAACTTGTCACTATATGACATGAAATAATAAATTTTGTATTGGCATGAGTCACACCGTGCGATATTAAGAGACATAGGAGATAAATTATGGATTTAATAGAAAAATTATGTTCGGAATTTATGTCGAGAAAGATTAATATCAAATTCAATGCATAAAGTTATATATGGAGCTCATTTATTATCATCAGTATGATTGAAAATTTGGCATAGATTGTTGAGTAAAAACAAATGTACAGAAAAACGGTTCAAGGCAATTTTAACACAGATGTGGATAAGGACCATAACCTCCAAAACTTTAACTTCGCTTAGTTCAGCAGTTTTATTTACTATGATCGGCTAACGGAGTTCTGTAATGTCATCAACCCGTCGATAAATCACTTTCACAACCAACATTTAAGAGCAAATAATAAATAAAAAAGTACTAATGTATATAATGTATATAAAATAAAAAAAAAGTACATTAAAAATCTATACTAAATAAAGATATGAAGTAAAAGAACAACCAAATAACATATTATAGAATTACGGCGAATGGTTTCAACTCAATGTATCTCGACGCAAAAGGAAATAGAATGCATCATCATCATCATCATCTCATCAGCCTGTAATAGTCCACTGCTGGACATAGGCCTCCCCTAATAAACCCCTATCCATCAGGGGGTTTTTGGACCGTATCCCACCACGCTGGTCCAATGCGGGTTGGTGGGTGGACCGACTTTTTACATGCCCATCCGACGCATGGATCATCTTACTTTTCAGACAAATGGGTGATCGGCCCAGATTGCCCTAACCAACTAGGAAACAACAATGAAAATTTGTTGAGTCCCCGCAGGAATCGAACCCACGACCTCCGGTTTCTAAAGCGCACGCCCATACCACTAGGCTACGGAGGCATTCATAGAATGCGACAAACAAATATGTTCCAGTAACAATTCTAATAAGGGACATAAAACTGGCGTGGGGAGAGAGAAGTAGATCCGGGACGCGAAAAACATTAATGTTATGGCATCTAGAACGCTCTCATACTCAATGTTTATCGTAATACAAAGATATTAATAACCATTATATAAATTTCATACACACGATTTTCAACAAAATAAGCAAGCAACTATTCACGAAATAAATAGAGAAACTTTATAAATAGTAAAAAGATTTTGAGCATCATATACAAAGTAAAAATAGAAAACATAAGCATGTATCAATTTCTAATCGGTAAAAGCCTCCTGCAAATTATTCATTTTTCGTTTAGGTTCGGCTATTTTTATTTTTAAACACTCGTTAACTGTAAATAAAAAAACCAGCAAATTGTAATTATTAAGAATGTCTTGCAGCTTTATTTTATAGTATATAATGACCAGAATTTGTATAGAAAAACATTTCATGTGACAGGAAATATATATTAGGAGCATAAAGTACGCTGTCACTATCGATGATGTGGGCACTTTATTCATCGGGGACTCGCTTTACTGAAAAATCAATAGTACTAAAGCGGAGATAACTAGCCCGTTGACTTGTATCTCGCAAAAAAACATTTATCTTGATAAAGAGTGGAAAAACTATTTAAAACTACAGCAAACAATTTTCCAACTACATACGTGACATTTCTGATGAAACGATGTAATTTTTTACCTAACATAAAAACTTTGAATACAAAAACACTACAATATATTTTTGTTTTATAATACGTATATAAGTTTCAGTTAGACTAATAATTATGTCATTCGCTTGATAATTTAACCCGATAATAACTTTGGCACATCATGCAGATAAATTTATAAGTACGTAACTTATAAGATACAATGTTGCTATTAGAGTCTGTACTCGTGAGACGAAAAATAATTTATCAACAAACTTTTATAAATATACTCGGTTACTACTTGAAATTATTTTAATTTATAACAAGGAGTCACCTATTCTTCTATTAAAACACATATATAGAATGGAATTCGTAGGCTGTTATCAAAAGAAAATAATTTAATAATATTGTTCGATGCATACTGAAGCATTATGAAGAATAAATAAATATGTGTAAAATATACTTAAATGTCAAACATACATAGCTGAGTGTATCAGCGTTTTAATCATATTCGTTGTCAATGTAATTTAATCGGAATTAATTAATAAAGGAAATTGAAACGACGATGGGCTTTTAACTCACTTATATCTTTTGAAATTAAAGTTTTATAGAAATGTACATTTACTTTTATAAATGGGCAACGATTACAAAAACTATGTCAAAATTTTCGTCACTAAATATCAATTTGCACAAATCACTAATGCATAAAATTCGAAGTTTCTAAGATAAATGCGATCAGATCATCGTGTAATAAAATTGCGACACCAAAATTTATTACAGCCGACCTTTTCTTAATCAAAACGCATAGCAAAAGGTTCGTTACCATATATTCCATTAATTTCACTCCGGCAATTCGGGAAACAGGAGTGAATTTCGTGGTCCAGTTATGCGAACTAGTCCACATCTACGTCACGGATGTTACGAATTGCAGTTACTGTGTTACGGGAGAAAGTGTCATACTCTGTGTTGACATCTTTATAAATCTACTTCAATTTTCAACTTGTAAGTGACTTCCTGTTCGCAGTGCTAACAATTACTTGACTACCACCGTTGTTTTCATTCTAACTTATAAATTTAACATATACAACCATAAATTGATATACATTTCTTTCTCTGTCTCTTTGTGTTATAAAGTAGCTTTGACTTAGTTGTTATTAGACGTGAGTCGTTACGTCACTTTAAAGAAACGAAACGTAACCAGTTACGTGGACGGCGTCGCTTGTTTTAAAACTAGTTATTTTTATAGTTACAGTCGTTTCTCAACTATACGGTTACTTTCGTTTCCCAACTATACGGTTACATACGAAACGAAAATAACGGTTTCGTGTTTGGTGCCCAATAGTTAAATCAATATATTTACTTTTCTGCATACTTTACTTTGGTTTAAAATTATAAACTATGATTTGAATAAAAATATTATTACTGGCGTATTTAAAATTAAATTTTATTGTTACAATGACGATGATTAATATTGACTGTTTATTTTCACTTATGTTGTGTTTACACTTTTGAACGATTTTATTATAACTATCTGTTCGCGCGCATTTATATGTCGCCTAACACAGCCGCAAACTGGTTATCACTTTTCATCGTTCAGTTACTTTGTTTGTTCAGCCACTTAAATAAAAATCTTTGTTTTGTTTTATTTAACTTTTGATTCAAATAACTGCTGGTTTCCCGGAATCGCAAGACATTATTTGCCAACAGGGGTCACTCGAATGTGGTATCTATGTGTATTAGTCATACCTATGAAAATTAAATGCGTCACTCACAGCGAGTGACGCATTTAGTCGACTCTCGCTTACTCGGCAAGTCTCGATCTGCCATCTCTCTCGCACGGCCCGTCGGTAGGCAAGATGCGAAAGAAATATAGCGCTTTACGCTCACTCAACTGACGAACGAAGACGACGACGGCCGAGTTCGCCCGAATAACGTGTTTACAAAAATAACTACTTTTAATTTGACACGAAACGGTTATTGCGTTTCATATCGCGTAACCAGTTATTGTAACTAATAACGTGAAATAACGCTCACACCTAGTTGTTATTAATAGAATTGAAATCTTGCTTAAATGGCAACTTAAAATATTTTTATCTGTAAATTTAGAACAGCAAGTTACGAGAAAATCAGTTCGCCTTTTGAAAATTTAAACATCACTTATATTTCCATTGGTTGGTTCACTTGGTTATTTTAAGTAAATCCAACTTTAATTAAGTCATTACGTTTTTGAGTTCACAACTCAGTATTTGAGCTCTCTTTGTTCAATACTATATAACAGCCTCATACCAAAAAGCCAAAACAGGCTTGAAGTTTTCTTCTTCACAGCTTCACACATTTCATTCATGTGGTGAATTTCATTCTTTTCGTAACGAATGATGGATTGTTGAAAAAATATATCTCATAAACAGTTGCTTTTATTGCAACAAATTGTTTTTTCAATAAATAACAGCAAAAATATATAAAGCACTGTAAGGAATGTCTGGAAAGCATTAGTTAAATAATCGAAACCCCAGATTGCGAACGTACAAATTGAAGTTAGACTTCGTTGTATATAAAAGGTCAAAACAGTAATGTCCGAAGTGATATATCGTTAGTTCATCGCTTACACTCCGTTTTCTAAGACCCTAAGCAGCAAGGGAGATGTACATTGATTTAAAGGGGAATGATTTATTGTAACCAATTCTCGAAGTTGTCGTGTTCGTAAATTGGGCAATATTGGAACGGTGAATTTTCTTTGTTTAGACGTAAAGTTTTGGATGATACTATCTTAAAATGTTTTTTGTTTTTTTTTTTTATATTAATAAATTATACCACTTTTGTATGACAATTTAGTAGAATTTAAGTCAAATGATATTTTATTTATTTGGCCATTCACTAGCATATCGTCGCTTATTACTTTATTTTATCATAGGGTACAGTTTTTGATTCATATAAAAAATACTAGGCTCTGCAAAGCGGCAACTATCGCCTAAACCCTTTAGTCACAGTAGCTTAATTTAAAATAATAAAAGACAAATCATCTTGAGGCCCTGAAGCACCTTGGTTTACAAGGAGGAACAGTCACAAATAATTATACCGATCAACTAAGCGTGACAGAAACATAAAATATAGCGTCCCCAAGTGGACATAGAATATTGTTTGAAGACAATAATAAATAATTTATATTGAAACAAAAGAATACCAGTTTTCACGCACTCTATATTATTAATGATTTATTCTATTAACATTTTCTCAACAATCTTTTACTGATATTTATGTAATGATAGCTTTTCTAGACTTTTAATAAATGTCATAGATTTTAAGCTTTGTTTAGCATTTTTAGTACTCTGTATAGTGTCCGCTTTATGGCCTTTTCGTCATTTGCAGCCATTCCTTTTACAAATTGCTTTTGCTGTAATGGATTTTATGTCGGGAGACATTCAGCCCTATAAGAGATTTATTATTCCGTAAAATTACATAAACGACAGCACATTATCTTTCAATGATTTCAAAAAGTGAAAAGAATATATATATACTATACATTTCGTATTGATAGTAATGTCCAACTAGATGATACCGACGACGGCGGCTGATCTTTATTAGACACCAGCGAACTCCGATGGAGATTTCATATTGCAAAAGTGGTCCCGCCATCAAGTAATAGTCTTTATGGACTGTTTTGTTGTCTTACCAGTATCAGTGTTTTTACGCAACAAACGCGCATTCAACCTGGAAAATCCAAAATGCGAACTTAATATATTGAATGGATGGTAATGGTGATGGTAAATTATACTATTTCAAAACTTAAATAAAATAATTGTGGCCACAGATATAAGTGATTATTTTTACTCGTAACCCGTAAAAAGTAAATATTTTAATCCAAAACTAATAACAATATGGTGCAATTTTAAAGCCAATAACACCAGACCAAGTAAAATTAGATTAATTATTCCAAAATCGTCCAAAAATATTTGGTCATTTTGATAAATATCAATCAAGTACAACACAATACAGTGTAAAATATACAAAACTAGACGTTTATAAGAAACATTACTAGATTCTTTCAAATTAACGAATATTAGCTATTCGTCTATGTTGTTAATTTTTATGTTTTATGTACTATTTAATACAAAATCATATATCAAGAGATGCACGCTAGAAGAGCCGATTCATGTATTAAATTTTAAACATCTTTACGATTTTTTTTCTTCCTAGGAGACTTCGCTACTAAGCAAACTTTATCTTACACGGCTCAATGAAACATTATCAAGTACAGTTCAGTTTAACTACTGAATTTATTTCTTCATTTACTTTACTATTAATTGTGAAAAATTTACTGAAGCTGAAAAAAAAAAACCTAAAATAACTTTATTAGCATAATCGTTACCTTTTTGATTTTTTAAACTTTTCAAAACATATTTACACATAAAAATATTATTTTAGATACTTTATTGATGTTTTTCAAGATTCACACGCATTTATTAAACATTTCATATTATTTTTGATACGATATTCGCATATTCTCACACAACTTCCATGCATCAGCTGATGACATTTATGCATAATGGATTGAAGAGATGCATAATTCAGGCAAGCTATTTTGCTTTGAGCTACTGTCATAACAAGACACAAATTTCTTATTAATTACTTAAGTTTATACGATTACTACGTTTATAATATGAACAAAATATTTACACATTGAAAGTTAAAATGATTCTGTCTGTTTACCTCACAATTTATTTTATTAAAAAAAATTGTTGTTTAACTTATTCATTAAGAAAGACGTTTTTAACTTTTATAATGAAACATAATTTTTCACGACAGACAGCGCGCGATAACCGTTAACTTTAATTCCAAACATTATCATGGCCGTTTAAATTGTCTCCCGCTCCGAAATTCTCAAAACTAGATCCATATCCAAGCTCCTATCTTCAATTCCACGTAGTTAATGCGCTCCCGCAATATAAAGCAAGAAGGGCGCTCCAAGTAGACGTATTATTACGTGAAAATCTGCGGGGGAGCAACATTCAACTGATTTATAGCAGTATTTATCGTTTGCACTCCGCTTTTTGGCTGTTGAATTACACGAGTCCAACTTTTTGTTCACTAACATTTAATCTGGTATAATATTTCTATGAAAAGATTTTTTCCTGATGCAGTATGATTAAAGTATACATGGAATGTTTATTATTTGTATGTCATCTAGTAGCCGATTCACCCAACATTTTATTGAGTACCTACATCAGTATAGAATTTAGCTCGTTTAAAAATATTTTTATTACTGCTATGTTCTTATTGGATGTAGAATCATCATATTTTTTGTTGATAGATATTTAAGATCATTTATTTTTATAGCAGTAAAACTTTTAAACCTATTTACTAATAAAAACTTGGCACTAAAATCAATATCTAGCAGACAAGAGAACCATAAAATTAGTTTCATATTCAATTTTACATTCTGCAGTGTAACGTGCATTACAGAGCAAAGATAATTAATTCTTTGGATCCTTTAGTCCGATTACGATGGCGTTAAAAAATGGACCAAATTTATAAGAAGAAAATTTATAAGAAAGCGCCATCTTTTACATGTAACACACATCAGTTAGCTTTTGTGAAAGTGGTAAATTATAAATTCATTTTAAAATGGGTTATTTTCAAAATTATAATATAATTTTTATACCATACAAGACAGTTATGTCGACTATTTACGTTTTTTGTGCATATTTTACTTTGATGATGATGATTACGTTGATGATTTTTCAATGTCTGTGCGAAATTGAAAGCAGAGACAGAATGACGACGTTGTTAAAAAACAACGCATTACACTTTATTTACATCCATTTCATGTCTTATTTGACTCTTGTATATCTTCTTGAGACTGAAATACTTCGTTTTTAATTATGTAAAAAACGTCATTTAATCAGTCATAAAACATACAGCCTTATTCGTACATAACTGGCACGTAAACGTACGTTGCTAATTCCGTTTTAACTTCTAATTGTATAAAATGTGTAAACTTTAAGAGGAATTCAATGGCGCACCAAATAAAAATGAATGTTACTGCCTCGACTTGAAGGTCACTGAACCCGATTAAAAGCGAGCTGTGAGAAAATCCAGTTTTCCTTTGAGGCGCCGGGAGGACGGGCGCAGCGGGAGGATCTGCACCTTAACATGCATTACTACTTATGCAATGGGAAAATACTTTAACACTTTGTGCTAGTTTATATCCATTATTCCCATTGTTCTGTTTCAAAAGAAGTATTCTTCAAGATTATTGTGGAATTATTAACTTATCTTAATAACAGATACCCGCCCTCATATTATGAACATTTATAATTCAAATTACAGATATGTTCTTTATTATTCAAGCTTTGCATACAAACACTGATTTACTCACATATTTTTTTTAATAAAATAAAATCTTATGAGATAATAAGAAAGTATTTTTTGTTTATTGATTATCCAAAAATAAAACTGCCTCCGTAGCCTAGTGGTTTAGGCGTGTGCTTTAGAATCCGGAGGTCGTGGGTTCGAATCCTGCGGGGACTCAACAAATTTTCATTGTTGTTTCCTTGTTGGTTAGGGCAATTTGGGCTGATCACCCAATTGTCTGAAAAGTAAGATGATCCATGCGTCGGATGGGCATGTAAAAAGTCGGTCCACCCACCAACCCGCATTGGACCAGCGTGGTGGGATACGGTCCGAAAACCCCCTTATGGATAGGGGTGTATTAGGGGAGGCCTATGTCCAGCAGTGGACTATCAAAGGCTGATGATGTAATGCTACAATTTCCGCATCTCTGTAATAAAAAAAAACAATTCGACAAATAATATATCTACATTTCCAATTTACCTCTGTTCGTTGTAACAGCGCATTAGAATGTCGAGATTAATAAATATAAAGTTGAAATAACTTTCTATGAATAATATATATCTTTTATTTAAATTAAAATGTTATTTCTTATGCACAATCAAGTTTTAAATGAATTTATAAATCACCGAATTCCTATCAAAGTATTTTCATTATGCCCTCGAGAGCACTAAATTAATTAAATATTTTTATTAATCAGCGACTAATTGAGAGATTACGCAATATTAAAAGGTAATCCCTGGGCTTATTTCAAAACGTAAAACATTTTAAATGCTTTAGTTCGAATATATTAACTCTACTCTATGTACATGAATTAATTTGAATGTCTATTAGATAGAAAAGCAAATACAGCGATAAATATTTACTGAATTTAGCATAAATGTAACATCAATTTAATGTTACGTTTATGCTAAATTCAGTAAATATATACCAGGGTTCCGTAACACGTGTGTACACGTGCTACGGAACTGGTATATAAATGGTATCTGCTTCGTTGCAACGCCATCCGATACCAGAGCTGTGGCACGAGGAACGCGTCGGCATTTCCGGTGCAGTTTTTTTTATTGCTGAATTGTCAACACTATTTCAGATCTTTTAACCGAAAATATAACTTTTATTGTTCTACTGGTAAGCTTTCATAAAAACTTAGTCTATCTGCAACTGTGCACAATTTAATAAACACAGTGACGACTATATAGATCAGTTCAAACAAATATCCGTTGTGAAGATTGCTGTGGAATTGTAGAATAGAAAGTACTTAATATATGTTATATCTGAACGATATTAAAACTTGAAACTTTACTCCCAAGTAAGTTTGATAAAAAACAGGCTATTTATGTTGAATAATTGATATGTTAAAAGATAAAAGTGAATGATAAAAGTTGTGATATTTGCGTGCAATAAGATACTATTACTTGCCAATAACGTGCAAATTCATTAGTATGGGAATTACATAAATAATATCGATGTAATACGCTTTGCTATTCATTCAGAAAATAATTCAAGGAAAGATTCAAGGACGCTGAAGACCAGGCAGACGTAAGACATCGTGGCTCAGAAACCTCCGCGAATGGTTCGGATTGAGCACTCGTTCTTTATTTAGAGCAGCCGTTTTAGGAGATGGCACTTTAAGAAGAAGAAGAATTCCTTCGGTGACGTCAATAATGCCTAACAAACGCGATTTGGTTTTCGTCGCTCAATAAAGCATTCATTGCATTGTAAACAATTTTACTAACACTGCATCCGGTCCATAAACGTATTTTGGGCCGGCGATCTAACTGAGATGGTTGTATTATAACGAAGATGCCGCCATGTTTCAATTTTATATTGACCCATTTCAAACCTCTGGTATATCGTGAAAATTATTACCCATATCACATTCACCTTTATTACTTTTTAGCTTCTATTATTTTTTCTTATAGTCGTAATGGAGATTGCATCTTATAGCCGCTTTTTTCGCGATTTGTAATCATTTTCAGTTTATTATTACTTAACGTTATACTGGTAACATCGTTTTATTATTTAAACTAGATGTAAAATTTAACAAAAATATATAATAATTCTCTTTTATATTTCTATTATTTTTTATTCAATGTTAACTAATTAAAAAAAATATTATAATAAATTACGAATTTTATAACCGGATTATAATTTGTTAATAACATCTGTATTAGAGATCAGCCCGCTGAACAGGATATATTATGTGCACAATTGTACGCGCAAATACGGGTGCATTTCTACTTTCACACGAACAGAAAGAGATCAGGCTTAAAATCGACTTTTTATATCACCAGCTCATATTACTCTAGCGGATTCGGGAACAACAATAAAAAGTTAGTGAGTCTACGCACTCATCGAATCCAAAACTTCCAGTTTCATAATAGAGGGATTCAAATGGTAGCAAGGACTGTTTTATTCTACAAACTTGTAAGATTATTATATTTTTAAAAATATTTGGCCATTAGGAAAGTCACAAAAAACAACTTATGTTACAAAAAACTAAACGAAAATAACCTTTTCTCAAAAGGCATTAACGTGACGTATTTAACGTCAAAATTGTTTTTAAATTCTAAACGTGGTATACAACTTATCCCCACCATACTTAAAGTACAAGATGTAAAGTTTATTCCCATATAAAGAGAACCTTAATTTCTAGCACTTTCCTCTGAGGAAGTTGCATCGCATAATGATTGTAATATTAAATTTAAACATTTCTAAGCCCTGCACTTCATTACGCTTTCTCTTGTGAACTCGAGATAAGGTGGGAAAATGTATGTGGTACAATTTATACAGCAAAACTAGTTGTTGCCGGCGACTTCATACGCGTAGAAATTTATGAAAATACTTTTTTTCTATAGCCAGCCTAATTTGCACCTGTTTTATGTTGATTCTTCTCTTTTTCTAAAATCAGCCTAGGTCTATGGATCAAATTTGGACCAGCCATTTCAGAGATTTAACATTACAAAGACAAACAGACAAAGAGACATTTTTTTAAATTGTTTTGTGGTACCAGTTATATATCACAATGTAATCATTTAAAAACGGTATATTTTTCTTCTTCATACAGATACTACAGTTTTTAAATAACATTATTGGCATAATTGTCATTTTATGATTTAAATTTTGATGAACCTAGTTATACGTATAAATAGAATTGAGGATATTTTCGTAATGATTTTTAAAGATTCAGTTTTATTTTAGTTCCGTATATCTTTTCAGTTTAACACGCATGTAAAAACAGTTTAATACTTGATACGTTATTCACATATTCTCACACAATTTCCATGAATCAACTGATGATATTTATGTTTGAAGAATTGGAGAGATGCATAATGCATGCAAGTTATTTTGCTTTGACCTACAGTCATAACAATACTGACATAAATTCCTTATTAATTACTTAACGGTAACTATAATTTTCGGGGCAGGCACAGCAGAT
Organism: Lamproptera curius; assembly: GCA_029286875.1. NCBI lineage: Eukaryota > Metazoa > Arthropoda > Insecta > Lepidoptera > Papilionidae > Lamproptera > Lamproptera curius. Next base: position 450,654 of record JAGSMT010000074.1, on the reverse strand, counting down.
GTGAAACATCGTGTGTGTACAAGTAATATGCATAAAAGATAATATTATTACAGGAATTAAATAATTGATTAAAGATAATATTAATATAATTTATAGATTTATTAATCGTAATATAATTTTTATAATTACTAAAACTAACACTTGAAAAATACCATCTACTTTCTGATGAGTTGTTAGTATGCCATAGTGGTTCACTTTCTTTGCACAAGGTTGGGCTTCTGAGTTATCACTATCACACATATGTTATTGTCAAAATTAAATAAAGCGCAGGTTATGTTATGTTAAAAAAAAATGCAACTTCATAACAGCGTTATTTTATACCAGGCCATTTAATAAAAAAAGTAATGAATAAAATAACTTCCTAGCATGCGTCGTTGCGTCTCAAGTCTGTCCACTTTAAATACAAAACCAATCGATTTTTTTACCATTGTATTCTGGTGTAACGGTAGCATCATCGAGGTCACTGTTTTTCTACAAATGTCATTTATCTAATAAAACATGATAATCCTCATGACTGATATTCTCTTTCCGTTTATCTTAAGCCCTTAAGTTGTTTTTTACATTCTAAAATAAGTAAATCCTAGCCGCAGCAACGCTGTGGCAGGGTCTGCTAGTTTTTATATAAATTACTTTTTACATTTAATTTTTTGTTTAAATGTACAGTTTTGTTACAAAAAAAAACTTTATATTTGTAAAGTCAGCTTAGGCTTTTTTCTGCCGTTGGAAAAATCCAGCTTACGGATACCCTGCCGCCATAGCTAGGGGTCAGCAGGAAGGGTGCAGAAGATAGGGAAGAAGCGGTAAACGCGCTGCCATTCCTGTTTTCTGCAGACAAGGCGGAATCACAGGGGAAGAGAAATCTCTGTAGTTCATAGGCTACTTTTCCTATCCTCTTACGTTTATTAGAATCTCTCGGGATATTATCACCTGTTGTTTGCTTGTATAAAATCCAGGCATTTGTACCAGCTAAATCAAGGATATTAAAAAAAACTTGGAGTGGCCATCTGCAAGACTAAGACTTTGTAGTAAATTTCCTCGCCATTTGATCGGTCATGTCTACACCAAATTTGGTTTTATTGTAATATGAAACAGTTTCAGGTAAACGCTTATCATTATTTTCTATTGATACAAATTTATGTTTAGAACTAAGTAAAAGTACCTTTTTATTTGGCTTGCTTTTATAAATTGTAAGTACAATTATCAAAAGTAAAAATCTTCGAAGAAAATCTTGTTATATCATCTTTCTTTTGCTTTGCAATTAATGGTAGCTCCCTTTTGTTTGAGCGAATGGTTCCAACTAGGGTAGTTCTTTTTGCTAGAAGTTGTATGGCTCGGGATTTGCTTGTGAAGAAAATGTCTGTGGTCACAGTTCTTCCACAACCCGTAAATGGCTCGATCGGCTTGAGTATAAGTAAAATATTCAGAGAGTTGTACTGAAGAGGGTCTATTTTTAACTATTCCTAGATATGGAAATGCATTTATGACGTATTTTCTATCGACGTCCGATGCTAACCAAAATTTAATTCCAAATTTATTCGGCTTGTTAGGCATGTATTGCGTAAATCTACATCGTACTTTAGTCGGAAATAGCTGTTGTTCTTAAAGAAAATATTCCAAATCGTGGATACCAAAGCAAACTTATCTGCTTTTAAACGTTCACTCCGCTGACTCCTTTTATCAAAACGAATAAATCTAAGAATTTCAGTAAAATTATTTTTGCTCAGTTTCAGAAAAAAATTTGGGCCCCCATATATTATTCCACAAAAAAGAAAGCTTTAAATTATTAGCTCCATATGCAGCTCTTGCATATAAAATTGCAATAAATGCAGCAAGTTTTTCTTGAGATAAACTCCAATCGGATCCTAACACTCTGTTTGCTTCTTCTATTGTGCATGATCTTATATGGTTCATAATACGGTGGACAATTATCAATGAAAATGCAGTACTAACTTTACCTTTCATTATATGACGTTTAGCATTTCCTGTTGCCCGAAAATGTTACGAAGTGGTGGTCTTCCAGGTGTGCCACCTATTTGTATTTCATCCCAAACAGATCCATCAATTGCTACATGTTGTTCATTTATTTCTGCTTCACTTTCTTCAGAACTTGAGAGTAATCTTCTTCTTTTTCGTCCACAACCGATATTCACAATATTTTCCTCTTCATTGTCAGTATCTGTCGATTCAGACTTATTTTCGTTTGTAACCAATATATCTTCGTTTTCAGAAAATTAATCTTCACCGATTTCCGAAACTCTTCTTCAATATCTTTTATATCTTCCAAGAATTTGGACTGTCTCATTCGTTTCGACATTTTATGGGTAAATAGTTACCTGTATCACAAATAAAGCTATCAAAATGAAATAAAAACTATGTACAAAACTTTTCTTTTTTTTGCTACCTTTTTTACACAAAAATCTAGTTTCAATCTAAAATTTTTATATTTTCTTGAATTACGTTATAAAGAACAGGTCTGTTAATTAAATGATGAATGTTCATAATATGAAAGCGGATCTCTTTTATAATTAACCCATATCCATCTTAAATTATAGATATTCTTTAAATGGAACAATACGAATAATGGATATAAACTAGGACATAATGTTAAAGTATTTTCCCATTGCATAAGTAGTAATACATGTTAAGCTGCAGATCCACCCGCTGCGCCCGTCCTCTCGGCGCCTCGAAATAAAACTGGATTTTCTCACTGCTCGCTTTTAATCAGGTTCAGTGACCTTCAACGAGGCAGTAACATTCATTTTATTAGTTACCCGACTGAATTCCGGTTCAACTTTATCAATAGTGTTAAAGCAGGATTTGAAACGTTCGTTACCGTAATAGTTAAGTATGAATCAGACAGTATGTTCTGTCTGATGAAATGACGTAAATTCGAAACGACGTATTTCTGACTAAAGCAGAACTACAAGAGCGAAATAAGACACGAAATTGATATAAAGTAGTGAAGTGCATCCTCGCCCATACTTTGAGATATAATGAAAGTAAAATATGTATAGAAAATTAACCAGTTCATATAATTCAATCACATACCTATCTTATATAGTTTATAATTTCTATTATATTTATTAAAGTAAGCCATGCTATTTCAATTTCATAATTTAATATAAAATTTACCTCTTGGAAAATATTTTACTGATGTGTGTTACATGTAAAAGATGGCGGTTTTTTTGTTACAATTTTTTTGGTCGATTTCGTTAACGACATCGTAAAACATAATCCACTGGAATATAGAATCCAAAGTATTAACTATCTTTACTCTGTAACGTGCACAATTACACCGCAGAACGTAAAATTGAATATGAGGCTAATTTTATGGTTCTGTTGTCGGCTAGAGATTGATTTTAGTACCGAGTTGTTATCAGTGATCAGGTTTAAAAGTTTTAGTGTTAATAAAGATTTTATAGAAGAGCGATAATATTTATGTCGTGCTCGAGTCAGTAATCTCGAATGTCTATCGACAACAAAACAGTATTAGCTATAAAAAGTGACTTGTCTTAAAAGGCGATAAGGTGTCAAAAGGTATTTTTATTTTGTAATTTAATTTTACTCTAAATAGAAAATCGGAACGTCACATGGCACAATAGCTCAATTAAATCTAGTTAAAATTTGATACATATATGTTTACCAGTTTGACACCTTACGTAATTTCTAATCGGGTATTATGACAAAATAATGAGGCTTCATTATTTTACTCTATAACTAGTAGAAACAAAGCAGTAATAAAGATATTTTCAATTGGCGAAATTTATTATGATGTAGTTCAGATAATATTGAGCGAATCGAACATTCCCTATTTCCATTATTTACACATACCAAAACAATTAAATATTTTTTCATAGAAAAAATAATACATAATCTGTTACGGAAAATAAAGTTGGACTCGTGTAATTCAATGGCCACAAAGCGGAGTGTAAACCATAAAGTACTGACATAAATCGGTACAATGTTGCTCCCCCGCAGATTTTCATGTAATAATACGTCTACTTGAAGCGCGCCTCCTCGCTTAATATTGCGGGTGCGTATTAACTGCGTGGAATTAAAGATAAGAGTTTGGATATGGACCTAGTTTTGAGAATAAAATTTAAATTTAATTAATTTAAACAGTCATGACAATGTTCGGAATTTTTAGTTAAAAATCATCACGCGCTGTGCCTGTCTTTGTCACCAGTAAAAAATTACGTTTTTTTAATCAAACAGACGAAATCATTTTAAATGTGATATTGGAATATGTTATTCATACTATAAAAAAAATACGCATATTAGTCAGTATTGTTATGACAGTAGCCCAAAGCAATATAACTTGCGTCCATTGTGCATCTCTACAACCCATATGCATAAACGTAATAAGTTGATGAATGGTTTTTGAGTCAGTATAAACGAATATCATAAATATATAATAAATTAAATAAGGAACGTTTAATTTATTATTTAATATTATATAATAAAATAAAATAATAAATAAAATGTTTATTACATGTGTGTCAGACCTATTAGTAAGATAACCGATGTAAAATATTATTCAATCTTGAAATTTCATCACAAAAATATCCTCATTACTATTTCACCTAAAGACAGCATTTTTTTACCGTAGGGAAATGCCTACGCATCCCCGTCCTTGGGGGAGCGGAGACGGGTTATGTCGGACTCGCATATACTAAAACCACCACGTTGTTTATTTGGCGCCTTAGAGATGGGGTCACAAAACTCTTTGGCCGTCTTCTGAGGCACCACCAGGGCTAGCTGCCAAAGCAGCCCCATCTTGGCCCTACGCCCATCTGCCTGTCTCTGGGAGCGTCGGAACTAACGCGCTCTTTGTCTCGGCCCCTACAATCGGGCAGCAGATTTACCCCGAATCTACCACCCAGGATACTGCAAAGAGAATAAAACTAATAAAATTTGCTCCAATTGTAAAAATCTGTTTGCAAGAAATGTGCGATGGAAACACTTATGTGTAAAAATGTGATGTATGAAAACAACTCTTATTTTTTGCGTTATTTTTCGAAAAATAATTTACTATATGCAACTTTACAGAAATTGGTCAAATAAACATAAATTAGATAAAGTTTAATAAAAGGCTTTTATTATCATAGACATAAATACAAATTCTAAAATTATTTCATTATAGCTTATTACTACAAAGATTATTATTGAATTTCATTAATTGAAACAGAATTATTACTATCATTGATGTCGTAATAATAATAAATACATCATGGATTGTATACTTCGAATCACGCGTGGTAGGGACAAGAAAAAGATGGCGCGTAATGGAAAAATTTGACGCGTAACGAAAAAATGTTCAACTAAATTTTTTTCCAACCCCGATAAAGAAGTTTCACTTCAAAGTATTTTTTTTAAATCCAATCATCAGCCTTTGATAGTCCACTGCTGGACATAGGCCTCCCCTAATACACCCCTATCCAATAAGGGTTTTGGACCGTACCCCACCACGCTGGTTCAATGCGGTTGGTGGGTGGACCGACTTTTTACATGGCCATCCGACGCATGGATCATCTTACTTTTCAGACAAATGGGTGATCGAGCCCAAATTGCCTAACCAACTAGAAACAACAATGAAAATTTGTTGAGTCCCGCAGGATTCGAACCACGACCTCCGGATTCTAAGCACACGCCTATACCACTAGGGCTACAGGAGGCGAGGTTTTTATTTATACATAAGTATTTACGTATTTATTATATACATATGGCAACTGTTTTTTTCACATCTCATAATTTATGGGCACCCTAAGGTTGGATGGGAGAAAATGCCTTAGGCATTAAGCCTTTATTCTTAAATTGTGCAAGAAGTATAAATATATTCCACAAAAGTTGAACACCTTTCCCACTACGTCTTGACATTAAAAACTATTTTATAATTATATGGTCAAATTTTGAGTTACAGTGTGCTCTTGATTACCATATCTTTAATAATGACAAGGCAGTACCATGATAATGATCTGTTGTATAAATTACTGTGTTGTGGCTTAGTTAGTAATTACAGGATGTTTGTGATATCTGAACGCTTTGTAAGCTTAAAATTTTACGCTCAAGTAATGTTGCTAAAAAACAGGCCATTGTAAATTTAATAATTGATATGTTAAACGATGCAAAATAGTCATATTTGCATGCAATTAGTAACTATTTCTTGCCACTAACGTGCACATTACTACCAGGAAATTACATAAATAATTTCAATACGCTTTGCTATTTCTTAAGTGACGTCAATACCTAACAAACGCAGTTGGCTTTCGTCGCTTAATAAAGCATTCATTGCATTGTAAACAATATTACTAGCACTCCATCCGATCCAGAAACGTATTCTGGAACGTCGATCTGTACGATCTGCCACGATCGTATTGTAACAAAGATGCCCAATGTTTCATTTTAGTGACCTATTTCACACCTCTGGTAGATCGTAGCTTGAAAATTATTACCCATATCACATATACCTCTATTACTTTTTAGCTTCTATTATTTTTATGATAACCGTAATAGAGATTGCATCTTATAGACGCTTTTTTGCGAGCTGTAATCATTTTCGGTTTATGCTTACTTAACGTAATGCTAGTAACATTGTTTTATTAGGATTAAACGAAAGGAACATGTAAAATTTAACAAAAATCTAGGACCAACATCAAAATTATTTTCTATTTCATATAACAAATTACAAAATATTAGTATTGTGTTAAGGTTATTAAGTTAAAACAATAAATCTAGGCTATCTATACGTGAACTTACATACACGTAAAGTTTATTACCATTAAAAGAAAACATCCGTTAAGGAAGTTACAACGCAGTGTTATTGTAATTTTAAATTTAAACGCTTAATAACGCTTTCTTGTGAACCCAAAATAACGAAGTAATTTAGGTACATTCATATAATAAAATAATAAAGAAATATATCAAATTTGGTCATAATTTTTCTAAATTATGGATAAACTATTCAAAATAAACCTTTCGTATGACTTTGCACTCAATGTTCAGAGTGAAGAAGAAATTTTACGTATACATACATAACAAAAATTGTAATTATAATACCTATTTTTTGTGTTACAGGTAAATTCTATTTAATTACCTCAAACATAAATGAATCCTAAATTTGGTTTATTTCATATTAATATTCAGATATTTTGAGGTTAAGTGAGACATATTATATTATTTATATAAACTCTAGCGACTTGTTGTATTCATTGAATTACTTTGGAACGGCACATAATAATAATTAATCCATTAAAATTAGGTATTATTTTTTCATATTAAAGTTTGAATAGAAATTAAAAACATAGATAAACATACCTAATAATATTAATAAACCTTAAAAACAATAAATCTCTAACAGATACATATTTATAAATTCGTCTATATTTATTCAATGTTTTCATCTTACTTTAAAGCTAACAATAGCATGATAAGTTTTACTTTTCTATACAAAACTATTAATTAATTTACACTATAAATATTAAATCAAGTTGTACATTTTTAATATGTCAGTTACAGTAGAAAAATAATCACCAAATCATCATAATCATCCTCTATCATTCCACTGCTAAACTTAGGCTTTACATGGTAAAGAATAGGCAAATTATCGTATAAACAATATTTAAAAATAGTTATGTAACCATTATTTTAAGTATACTTTAACATTAATTTGTACTACAACGACATTGATAAGCTAAAACGCATAGTCAATTTGGTTAATGACTTTTTAAACAAACACTACGAATATTCCCACAAAAGAATTCATTAACTCACAGAAGTTACGATAATTAATAGTAAACAACTAAACAATCATCCGTTTCATTGAGCAGGAACTTATTGCCCATACTGTATCAAAACAATCGATGACATAAAACTAGTATAAAAGATATAAATTAAGAATAGAAATATTTAGCGTTCGTCGCTATAATAATGGAAAAACACATTGCGTATCACTATAAATTGCAGATCAATTATTTTAATAAATAATTTATAAATAAACAACTTAATCGAATACATTGCTTCACAGGGCATCGCAGTTGAGTCGCGGAGCACAATGCAGCCGACGAAGTGATAATGTGACTTCCTGACCATCTGTGACCCGACATCCCTACTCATTGGCAAAATGCCTTATCAACGAACGATACAACACTAGCTTACCAACCTCTTAATGATAGAGCAAAACAAGTTCTGGGCGAGTTATCAGTCGCGGGCGCAGCTTGCTCGCGTACCCACCTAAACGTTTTAATTATGTAAAATATATGGTATACGTTATGGGAAGTAATCTGATGCTCTACATTGGAGCTGTAGTGAACGTGTGGTACTGTGAATGATTATGTGATGATGGGTGATTTACTACCCAGTATACCGAAGAGTACACTGTCCAGCGAGTTGGATGGGTACAATTGGAGTGTTGTGGGACTGGACGAGTACAACAACGACGATGAACTGGCTGCCGTGGAATTGTTCAAGGATTACCCGGAGGGGCTTCTGCGTTTTGCGTCGGTTTGCTGCGTACTGTTTATGCTGGTCGGAATACCGGGTAACCTGATCACTATAATCGCCTTGGCGCGATGCAAAAAGGTCAGTGGAATATTTCAATACAACTACATGAGCATATACTTTTATAAAATACTAGCGATCGGCCCCGGCTCCGCTCGGGTGCAATAGTAATATGTGTAAAATCTTTGGTAAAATATATAAATTTATTAGCGTTATTATCCATGAGTTATACATATAATCCTCCCTCTTTAATCACTCTACCTATTAAAAAACCCGCATCAAAATCCGTTGCGTAGTTTTAAAGATTTAAGCATACATAGGCATATTAAAAGTATGATAATATTAATTTTATCACACTTTTTAATATAATTTCTGATATTTTTCTTATTTATGCTAATACATTAAAATGAAATTCGTTTAAAATTTCTTACATGTTTTATCAAGTTTGTATGCAAGTTACAATTTTATTAATAGCTCCTGCTAGGTCAATGTTCTGCCCCTATCAAAATTAATGTCAAAAGAGTTTTGATAAGAATGCATTTATCGTGAATGGTATTGTGTAATCAGTGTAGTAGTCATTACTCTCGTAAAATTTTAGAGTAATTAATGAGGACTCCGATTACATCGTTTGTAAACCTTTTCTTTTTGTAATATTTTACTCTTTTTAAATAAATCAATATTTAAAGGACCTCAGAAAACTAATTTCATTTGATATTTGCTTACTTTAACGCAAGATAAACTTCAATAGCCCTATTCAAATTATTATAACATTCAAATAAAACTGTTATCTTGATACATACATATACAAATGATATAAGTATTTTTATATTAAAAGAAAAACATAATAAACTTTCTGCCTTGAATTTTTTTATTTTATGTACTTTAATAAAATAAATTTTTTAGGTTTTTGCTCCAAAAATATGTTCAGACAAACAGAATCAAAGCATTATGATTTCTCAAACTCAATACAAAATATATTTATTGTAAATACCATCAATGTTATATAGAAAGTTATAACGTATATGCTATGCAAAAAATTCAAGCTATAAGTTTAAGTAATAAACATGACGCATAGTTTTATGCGTTAAACCGAAACTAAAATGAATACTGTTAAGTAAAATGCATGAGAAAACATTATTGTTTCAAGTACAATAGGTAAGGGCAAAACCGGTCTTAACCAGCGTCAATCCAAACTGGTTTCCCTCTTTTGATATCATTTACGTATTTTATATCTTACGTCACGACTAACTTACAGTGTAACTAAAGTATAAATTACTAACGAATGTGACCTATTAATTTATTAAAACAGTTTTCCCTTTCTATAAAACCTATAGGTACATTAGTTATTACTTAGAATTAAGAAGAATTAATTACCACAGAAGGTTTAAATTAAGAAGTAGGTTGTAAAGTAAGATGTTTATAATTTTAATCATACTTATACATAATTCGTAAAGCGTAGTTCGTTGCTCGCAATATTACACGTGCCGTAATTCTTACTTTGTATTCCATTTTAATAAATTTAAATTAATAAAAAAAGTTATTAGCAAAAATTTTAAAATTCAATCCATATTCTGCGCAACGCTTTTTATTAAGTCTATTATTTCACCGCAAAGTTATTAATTTTAATAACGGAAATCAGTTCACAAGGCTGACTAGAAAGTAATAATGGTGAAGCGTGATAATGCAAATGCTATTAATTAATTATTTTTTAGGAGTAGTAGTGTATATAAAAAAATAAGAATAAGCTCACAAAAAAAAAAATACCATTTCAGGTTCGAAATGCAACGGCAGTCTTTATCATGAACCTGTCATGTTCTGACCTGCTCTTTTGCTGCTTCAACCTCCCACTGGCCGCATCTACATTCTGGAGACGCTCATGGGCGCATGGCAGGACCCTGTGCCGCATGTTTCCACTGGCGAGATATGCGCTAGTAGCCGTTTCCCTATTCACTGTTCTAGCAATCACGATAAACCGATACGTCATGATCTCCCATCCAAGGCTGTATCCCAAGTATGTAAATTCAATTAAATATAGTAAATTAAAAAATATATATATGGCATATTTTTTTTACAATGTGAAACAGTTTAAAATACTTGTTTTGTTCCACAACAGGCTCTACAAGCGTCAATATTTAGCCGTGATGGTTGCGAGCACGTGGATATTTTCATTTGGGGCACTTATTGCGACATGGCTCGAGAAATGGGGTCGCTTTGGATTGGACCAGTCAATAGGATCCTGCTCTATCCTACCCGACCGTAATCATCGGTCACCGAAAGAATTCCTTTTTGTTGGCGCGTTTATGCTACCTTGTTTGGCAATAGTCATATGCTACGCTCGGATTTTCTGTATTGTAAGGGAAGCAGCAAAGAGATCAAGAGCTCCAGCTAGAGGAAGGCCAAGGGTTGCTCCTGGACTTGAAGACTCGGCAATGGGTTCTGCTTCAACTGCTCTTGAGCGCTCACCAGGTCCTGAAAATGGAGTCAACCCTACTGCACCTCCGCGTAGAGCTCTGCTGGCGCCACCTGCCTTACATTGTCCTCCGACTCCTGGCCCGGAACGATCATCATCATCGGGAGTTGATACTCTTGATGGTCACGACGAGGAATGTGCCCTTGACGGAAAACCTCGAACGCCAAGTGGTGGTGAAACCGCCAAAAGGTTACGACAGGCCGCTGTCGCTTTGCGACGCTCTCCAGCACCAGTTCGGCCTCCCCGGCTAACGCCAAAAGATAGGAAATTACTGAAGATGATTATGGCGATTATGCTCTCTTTCTGGGTTTGCTATTTACCCATAACTTTGACAAAACTATTTCGCGAGTTCACTTCTCATCCCGCCGCAAACATAGCCGGATATATCTTGATATATCTGACTACATGCATCAACCCGATAATATACGTAGTAATGTCTAGTGAATATCGGCAAGCATATAAGAACTTGCTCATGTGTCGAAGGAAGGCGTGACGTTCGCCCGGCGATGGTGTCTCTGAGAAACACCCGCCGTGACTAGTCGTGAATCATTGAACAATCTTACACTTTTACAAAGAACTGATTGAAGTTGCAATCTGACTAAGTGAAAGTTAAACTATATATAAGCAGTATATCGTCATAGAACGCTCTTTGTATATAAAGTGTTTTATGCATTTATCTTGTATGTAGTATGTTATGATTTGTTTTTAGTTATCATGTAAGCGAGACCGTCCGTGATTGTGTTAACGATTGAAGTGTGTAAGTGTGAGTGAAACAAAAATTATTGTAGATTTTGCATCATCGAAAGTCACTATTTAAATAGATATAAATATTGATAAGATCAGTTTGTTATATTTAAAACTGTTTTAGTAAATTACGTAACAAATTATTTTGCGATACTGAATAAATTACGATGTATATAATCCATTATAAGTAGATTATTTCACTATATCTGTAGCAGCTGCAAGTAATTTCATGTTTGATACAAATAAATAAAGCATATGAAAACTTTACCATAAAAATACAAAAATGTTATTGATGTAAAGCCACAGTAAAACACAGTATTATCTATAACGGGTGAAACCCGTCGAATCTCCGTCAAACTTGAGTCATGAGGATATTATATACATTCCAATAAAAACGACCGCAATGACGAACATTATAGCAAAATCATTTGTTGTCTAGAATATGTTTGTAAGTGGACGTGTATAACCGTATTTAGTGAATTTGTGATCATGTATTTGAACAATAGTGCAGTGAACATATCGAACGCATCATCTATGTACATCTATAATGGGACTGATGAGGGTCTGGCCGCTATCAGGCTGTTCGAGAATTATCCAAATGGATTGCTCACCTTTGCAACGATATGCAGTGTGCTGTTCATGTGTATCGGGATACCTGGAAATCTCATCACCATCATAGCACTCGCCCGCTACAGGAAAGTGAGTAAAACATGTTTTTTAATAATCTGACATTATCTTCCTGTCAAAATCTTAATTAATTGTAAGAAAACTATTTATCAATGTTTGGTTTCATATATATTATTTGGTTTGCATGTCCTGCCACATATTCACATGCAAAATACGACAGTCAAAATCATTATACACGTAAAATAAATTTTATATATTTTTTAACTAAACGTCAGCTCATTATGTCATATGATTATAATCAGATTGAAATGTAATTTTGTAATAAAAGCCAATATCAGCTACATAATTCTTTGTTTCCATACGCGTTTACGTTCAACAAAAGAGTTAGTCACAGAACTTCCTCAATCATTGGTAATAAATAGATAATAATAATCACAGCGTACGGTTATTACTAAGTTTTCAAATTAATATCTTTAACAATTCACTAACCAGTACAAGGTACAACTTAGTTCAAACATACACGAGCACGGTAAAAATAATAAACAATAAAAGTAACCAGAAATAGCTCTTTACGTTGCTCTTTATATGTTTGTACATGTAAACTAAGCAAGTTTAGCTTATGCCGTCAGCTAAGATAAAAAACAAAAACCGTCTTAGTGTATGATGATAAAAAGTACAATAATTACGTCATGTATCTATAAAACACCAAAATTTTGTGTATCAATGAGAGCCCCTCGTCAATATTTATTTAATTTTAATATATAATATATTGACTGCCTCCGTAGCCTAGTGGTATAAGCGTGTGCTTTAGAAACCGGAGGTCGTGGGTTCAAATCCTGCGGGGAGTCAACAAATTTTCATTGTTGTTTCCTAGTTGGTTAGGGCAATTTGGGCCGAACACCCAATTGTCTGAAAAGTAAGATGATCCATGCGTCGGATGGTCATGTAAAGAGTCGGTCCGCCCACCAACCCGGATTGGATCAAGCGTGGTGGGATACGGTCCAAAACCCCCTGATGGATAGGGGTGTATTAGGGGAGGCCTATGTCGACCAGTGGACTATCACAGGCTGATGATGAATATAATATATTAATTTTTAATGTAAAGAACACAACACTCTATAAATATTTCATGCATTTTTGTATAAGAGACATTAAATTTTTACAAAAACTTTTGGGAAAATTTAAATAACGTTGGTATAGCAACACAATCCAAATATATGTAAACCATGTGACTCTTAACAACATCACGGCGTCGTACATATAGCATATATAGTTTCTAGCCAACTGAGTTTCTTACGCCGGTCATTCTTCCATTTCTGAACCGGTGGCAGATAAATTAACAATAAGTAATGTAATACTTATTGCTAATTTATCTAAAAATAAGAGTGTAATGTCTCCATGTTGAATAAAGATATTTGACTTCGACTGTCAGTCATTAAGATCTCGGTGACAACTCATCGATAACATTGCTCGATGTTTGATGCCACTGCGTTGCCATGGGTTACTTTGCTAACATCTATTCCAAATCTAGTTTGACTGAACTGTAGTTATGACAGTATAGAAGCGGATAGACAGTACAAATCGATGACAGACAAACAAACGGACAGACGGAGAAGTCTCAGTATATGGCCCCTAACACACAACCCTAAAAACAGCTATTTCTGAGGCATTCGTTTATTTATGCATTTGTCAGCGTAAATTAATATAATGCCGAACGGCGTAGACATAATTAATGTACATGAGTTATAACATAATAACACAAGAGCGATTATTTATACATTATCAAAATCAAATTCGGGATAAATGTTAATATCAATTTTATTTTTAACTTTTATGTTACTTTAAATTTAAATTCCGGTCTCCCAAAATATATTGTATATATATCCTCAAATAGTCTTTCTAGTAGCACGTAGATAAAAGTACGCACGTAGGTAAAAGTGTGAAACGTAGAAAACAAAGTCTACTGTACAAACGCAAATAATGTAAAATGCCAATTTAATATATAACAGTTTCTTCCATTAACTTGAATACGACACACAGTTTAATAATATTAGACACATTTAGCCCGATTTAATTATGATTTCAATATTAAACTCGATAAAATCCGTTAATTATGTTGTTATTATTATAAAACCATAAATTTAATATACTTTATGAATAAAGAGGAAACGATAATTATTAAATTGTCAATGACAACTGCAGATTGATTAAACCAAAGTCACGTTTGTTTGTAACAATATACAGTGATATTTATTTAATTAGCTTTCATTCATATTTTCCTGACAAATATTTTTGCTGCAATTTAATTGACAAATCAGTGTATTGGGAAAATTACGTTAAATGGGAAAATTAATGACAGTCATTGTGGTGTACTTCATATAAAATTTTCAAACTAAAAAACAAACAAAGTACGTGTCTTCGAAAATGTTTCTTATTAAATTAGGTATGAGTATATAACATGTTTAAATCATAAATTAAGCATTTATGTTAGTTTACCAACAACAAAATAAGTCAAGTCTGCACGATATGACCATGCAGGATTTTTATTCAATAAAGAAAATTTCTCTAAAAATTTTATGTTTAACGTACTTGGAATAGAATAACTACTTTTATACTTAAGATTGCTTACATCTATTGTATTATTGAATTTCAAATATTTTCTTTATGTGCATTATTATTCGTATAATAATATTTTGGTCGTTTGATGGAAACCACAATTATTGAATAAACTATCGCGTGTTTGTATGTTAATGATTCGTCCTTTATTACACACTATAATGACGTCATTAAACATCAACTGTTCAATGTACGATTACTGATAAATATGGTATAAATAAGTCTTCCTTGACCTGCGCCAGTACCATTATCTGTAAAAGGAAGAAAATATTTATTTGATACCTATTAAACTTAAATTATTTAACGAAAAATATTCTAGCAATGTTAAATCATTTGAACCATAAAGTAGTAATTACAAAAAAAACACATGATAAACATTTACAATACGTATTCCGATGACACTTACACGTTAAATAATATTTTTAGAAAAACAATAAGAATAGAAAGGAATTAACATTAAAAAACAGGAACAAGTAATGCCTTTTATTGAATAATATTTGATATACACATGACAAATCTTTATTAATACGGAGGAAAAATTTTATTGTTTGTCTGTTCGAATAGCCACCGAAACTATTGAACCGATTTGAAATATTATTTTAGTATTAAGCTATATTATCTTTGAGTAACCTTGACTACTTTCAATTCAGAAAAAAACTATTTTAAAAATCTATACCACGGCCTAAAAGTATTTTATAATGGTACAGGAAAACCTTGCTACGATCTTAAACTTAAAGCGACTTAGACCAATTTTGATAAATATAGACACATAAATATTTATTTAACAATACAAATTAACAAATTTTACTAGAAAAGTAAATAAATAAAACTTTAAATATTTAAAATCGGATGTCAACTCAGGTGACTACTCAGGTCGTGCATTTGTGTTAACTGAAACATTTTTTATAATTTAAATGGAAGCAACACTATGATAAAATCTAGTTTCAAATTATTTACATTAAAATTGTTGTGCTTCGTTATAGGAGGAAAACCACTCTACGATAATTGACGATCAAATAATATTTCCGTGGACATGTATGGTCTCAACATATTGGTCATAATATATTATGATATTATTTAACATCAAAGCGTAAACAGTTTTTAATTATGGTACCTGTACTAGGTCTATCTTATATAGAGAGATTACGTATTTTAATGAAACATTCAGTTTTCCTAGGTTGCTGGCGATATATTACCTCATAGCCAAACATTATATCTATAATGGATTTCCTGTTTACTGTATACTGCAACTGTGTTTATTTCTGGTATAATTTAACTGTGTGGTATAATTTAATTGTAATGTGTAAAATTATCGATGTATGTCAAAAGCTAGTGTAATAACTAAGAGTAATATAATTGAAATAGTCCAGTTTCGCAAAGCCTTCGTAATTCTGCCTTACGTTTTGTGATTGTAGTACTAACTTATGGATATTTTTGCAGGTCCACAATGCAACTGCAATATCGATAATGAACCTCTCTTTATCCGATTTGCTGTTCTGCTGTTTCAATCTACCACTCGCCGCCTCGACGTTCGCGCATCGTTCATGGAAGCATGGTCGTATCCTCTGTCAAATGTTTCCTTACGCCCGCTACGCTCTGGTCGCTGTTTCCCTGTTCACAGTCCTGACGATCACGATCAACAGATATGTCATGATTTCACATCCGAAGCTATATCCTAAGTAATTACTATATCCTAAGTTACTTGTGAGAAATCTTATGTTTCTATAATTAGTCTTAAAGGAGAGTCTCACACTTACGCACTAAGTAAAGGCTGTAATAATCCCAAATAAAAGTATATAAGTTAATAAAAATATTGATAATGTCGATGTCGATTATCGTTTTTAAATCTGTTTATAAATATTTTCTAACAAACAGCATTGATTTCTCAACAGACTGTACAAGCGACGATACCTTACGCTGATGTTATTGAGCACGTGGATTCTACCCTTCGGCACAGTAACATTTACCTGGTTCGGGCTATGGGGCCGCTTCGGTCTAGACATTAACAGTGGATCTTGCAGTATATTGCCCGACGATCACAACAGGTCACCGAAGAGGTTGCTATTTATTGTTGCGTTCACGCTCCCACTCCTGGCAATAATTATTTGCTACGCACGCATCTTTTACATAGTCAAAAGGGCAACTCGCGCATCGGGGACCACCGTTTTCCGCAAGACAATTAACATGGGACAGGAAGACTCATCATCGACGCCGGAAAAACAGACTAAAAGTAAAAGGTTACCACCACCGCCTCTGATAGAAATACAATTGCAGGAAGATTCAAGTGAAACCCCCGACGGTTCCATGCATAACGTTCGCTTCGAAAAAATCGATGAAGATGACGATGCATACGATAACAGTTTCCGTGTTGCCAAAAAACCAGCCTCAAGTTTCAGGAGAACAGTACTAAGGAAATCCTTAGCATTTGTGAAACTTTCCCTTCCAACGAAGAAGGACAAAAAGTTGGGCACAATGATTATGGCAATAATGGTTTCCTTTTGCCTCTGTCATTTGCCGATAACGGTCACAAAAATGCTTCATGACTATACTTCCCACCCTATAGCGAACATTGCATCAAGCATTCTTATTTATATGTCGACATGCATTAATCCCGTCATATATGTTGTTATGTCTAGTGAGTATAGGAAAGCATATAGAAACTTATGGAAGTGTTGATAACATACAACTGTACATGGGACACCGTTATTTTTTCAACAAATTAAGCTTTAATTTCTTTACAGTTCTAAGTAGACCAAAATAAAATAGTGATTATAAAAATATATAAATTACTGAATGTATTTTGAATATGTCTTTCTGATTCTGTTACATAATTGTATGTAGAATTAAAATGTTATAGAAATAAAATGTATCAAAACATTCCGATATAAATATGACATATAAATGATGTTAATACATCATGTCATTAATGGCGACGCATAAACCAAAAAATAAGTACTTACTAATATTAAATAATAAAAAGAGTGTGTACATATAAATAATTTTGTAGTATTTATTGAAATACGTACATGTGTAATGTGTAATTTCGTTTATAAAATTTGTCTGTTAACTTTAAGCGTTATAAATGTCATGTTATTGTTGTCAAGATTATCTTCGGTATTCGCTACAAAAAGTCAGCCATCAAAATTTACTGACAACTTATTCATCCATAGAATGTAGTTTAGCTTTTGGGTTATGGAGGTCAGATGCAGTCTTTCGTATAAATCAGATTCAGGTAAATTGGGATGGATTAGAAGCCAACCCCAATAATAACGGTGAAATGGCTGAGCAAAAAAGGAAATTTCATTTTACATTGAAGTTAATAGTTTATTAAATAAAAAGTTTAATAGTTTCCATAAAAGCAGAAACAGGATAATTTAACACACAATTATTCTATAAGGAACTTTTCAACTTAGAAGTAAGAAAGGATTACAGTGTCTATGATGCCTCGATGCACTTTTACAAACGGAATTTTCTTTGTGACTGACAGCTTATAGATCTTCTACTGATGCAGAATGATTGTATACTTTATAAAAACTTGATATCGTTGTCATGACTGTCTTTTTCAATAATTTAACAACAAACTAATTAAATGTAAATATATTTTTTTTTATCAAGTAAAAATGTATGCATATAAGAACTTGTTAATTAGAATAAATAATATTTGTAAGTATATAAGTTGTAATTTAAACCAAAGGTAAATTTATAATATTACTTGTTTAGCGAAATAAATCAAAGCAATTTAGTTTTAAATTTAAGTCCGTGGAAGGTAATAATGTATATCGATTTTATATTATGATGAAATTATACGTATACAAAGATGTTATGTAAATAGGTTAATTACTTGAGATGTTTATACTAGCAATAATCATTGTGAAGCATTAAATTAAAAAAATCGTAATAATTTAACTAAAAAAGTATGATATTATTAATACAGATAGATTTAAATATGGGCTGATAGAATACAATACTCACTAAAATTGAAACAGAATTAATTGTATTGTGTAATCACGGTCTTTAAAAAATATTTTAAATGGATTGTTCGAAAAATATTCCTTTTTGTTGTGAAAATGAAAGATACTTCTTGATTAGAGTTTTGCCGTACAATCTGGTCCGATATTGTTATATTTTTGACCTTAGCATGATTTTGTTAACAGTTGGCTTTAAAAACCAATTTCCGACATTATCCAGATTTACATTTATTATTTCCGCATTAAGGACCTAGACAGTCAACTTACCTTGCAGAAAATAGTGTTTTGCGACCTCATTTTTTTATGATTTAACCAGTTTCGCCATAAACTCTGCCTATTATTTTTATTTAAGACTATAACCAAATTACTAACGTAGATATTTTTATACCAATAACAATAGTTTAGATATTAGAGGCTACTATAATCGAGAAAGATAATTGATGCTTTGAATAGCATAGTAGTCGCCGAAAATATATAATTTGATACTCTATACCAAAAAATACTTTCCGAAGAACTTGTTATAAAACTACAAAATCTTTAATTTTAAGACTGATCTCTGTTTATGTATAAATTGTATTCTTCATCCTCAATTCCCGCTGATGCATAATTATATTAAGTATATGGAATAAATTTTGTAATGTTATACTTAGAAGAGTGCAAAATTTCCACAGTTGGTGCCAAAGAACCAATTTTCTAGGGGTCACAACCCTGAAGTCATACTTACCAAAGATGTACCTAGACAAAATAAATCCTGTATCTGTTAAACACATGTTTTATTGATCCCGAATATTTAGTCTCTATAAAATCTAAAAGAATTTTTTCTTTTCGTTTTTTAGTTTCTCAACTACTTACAACGTGTTTTTTTCTTATTTGGTTTAAACTAAAGACAAATAGCGTTTAAATCAAACATAAAGCACAGGCCTTACTCATTTAAACTGGGAAAATACCAAAGCTGAGTAGTTTAATCGGGCAAGTTGAAGCATTACGAAGTCTCCGTAAATTTATAAAAATTAAAAAAAAAAGGTTTTTTTTTTTATTATATAATATTTTTAATTAAATTAATTATCAACTCACTGGAGATATGGACAAATATAAAACGCTATGCAAACGCTTTACTGCAGGCATCAAGCCCGGCACTTAGGCTTAAAAAAAGAGTGCTTAGGGCTCGATAGGTTACCATTTCTTTGTATCGTACAAAGCATCGAGAAGAGTTTCAAAACGTTTAGGACACAAAATATGCTTACCACGCCAAAACAACATCTTTACGCTAGTTTGCGCACCTATCGGAGGTCCCTCATCAGGACGATTGGGATAACTTCACGGTCGCTCTCCGTCTCGTGTAAAAATTGCTGCGATAGTCCCAAAGTTTTAATTGACTTTAATCTTTTACGTTATGTCAAAGTTTGCAATTTTCAATAACCCTCAAACCGAAAGCCAGCAGTGTTTACACACTACTTTTTAAAGTAAAACTAGTTGATACAGGCATACTTCTTTAGTCGACCATGTTAGACCGACTTCGTCTGTAAAGCTAAATTACAGTCAGTGTAATATCATTTAATTTCTGGACATATAATACACACTGCCTCTGTGGCCTAGTGGAAAGGCGTGTGCTTTAAAAACTGGCAGTCGTGGGTTCGAATCCTGCGTGGACTCAACAAATTATCATTGTTGTTTCCTAGTTAATTAGGGCAATTTGGGCCGATCACCCAATTGTCTGAAAATTAAAGATGATCTAGCATCAGCTGGCATGCAAAAAGTCAGGTCATCCAGCAGCCAGCATTGGACCAGCGTGGTGAGGATACAGTCCAAAAACCCCTAATGAATGATGCGAGCATTAGGGAGAAGCTTATGTCAAAGCAGTGGACTTGAACACTGGCTGACGATGATGATAGATTACACACTCATGGATAACTCTTTTTTTGTCATTGGCAACGCAGGCAGAACTGAACCGTTGGCCACCTAATGGAAAGTGATTACCCATGCCCATACACATTGGCAATACCAGTTGTACCACTAAGGCGCTGCCTACCGAGAGATATAGAATGTTAAGGTTCGTTTACAGCTAAATACACTGGCTACGGTAGTGTTTACTACTGCTTTTGCGGCAGAAACAGGCACCGCGACGATGCTGCCCCAGACAGTTCATTGTAAAGACCTTACTACTATTTTTTGCTTAATATTGTTCAATTATCATTAATGTATTTATACATAAACTATAAACGCTTTTTTTAAAAAGCAGATGATATAAATGCAGATTTATTGTAGACGAAAAAATAATCCATACCAAATATATAAATGCGAAAGTTACTCTGTCTGTCTGTCCGTCATTACTGTCTACACCATAGAACTGATTTCGATAAAATTTGGTACATATTTAGAATAGAATCCAAGAAAAGACATAGGCTATTAACTAGGCTATTGATTTACTAAAAAAGGTAACACCACCATTGTACTATACAGTATATTTCAATACACCTCGCGAAAGTTTATACCATTCTCCGCTTTCAAAGTTGCGGGTAACAGCTAGCAATCATATAATTGACCAGTGCATTTAGTACAAGGCATTAAAGTAAGTAAAGTATAATAGCATCATCATACAAAAATAGAAACTACTTAGTGTTAACCCAGTTAGCAAAGATATCAATAAATTTATTATTAGGTAAGTGCTACCTATAACTTAGAATGATCCAAATCTAATAAATTTGGAGAAGGTGGAGTAATTTATTACTAAAGCTACATGGATTGTGTGAGACAATCTTCTTTTTCACAATTTTCTTTGAGGTAAAATAGTATTTCTATAACAAATCTTACTTATATAAATGCCATGTATCTTTTTATTGTTCTTGTATGTGAATATAGGAGAAAGATTAATTTGGTTACTTATGTAATCCACTGCCTCCGTAGCCTAGTGATAAGGGTATGTGCTTTAGCAACCGGAGGTCATTGGTTCAAACCCTGCGGGGACTCAACAAATTTTACCCAAATTTGGCCAAAATTGCCCTAACCGACTAGGAAACAACAATGAAAATTTACTCTTCATCTTACTTTTCGGACAATTGGATAATCCATGCGTCGGATGGGCATGTAAAAAGTTGAGTTCATCCACCAACCCGCATTGGACCACCGTGGTGGGATACGGTTGAAACCCCCTAATGCAGGCAGCAGGGGAGGCCTATGTCTATCAGTAGTCTAACACAGGCTGATAATGAATTAAAATAATCATTATGTAATCCAAATAAATTCTTCTTTTAATGATTGTATGTAACTAAGCTGCAAATCAATTAATATTGATGTTGATTGTAATGTTTTTTTTTTTGATGATGTTTAGCTGGACATCAAAAAAAGTCAGCGATTGACGTCACAAGTTCGCTTGCTGCATTGAGACATAGCAAGTAACTAATAACAACACTGTTACGTGCCCTTAATCGTTTTTCCTTTCCCAATTGTCCTTCACACATACTTGATTAGTACAAATACAAATTTAACAAAGATAATTTTTTATGTAATAAAATATACAAAGACAAAAATTTATATTTAGTATCAAGTTTATATTATAAATTTGTGTTATTTGACAAGTTAAGGTAAGACAGAGTTAGGAAAATATCCGTATGATTATCCCGTGTCGAAATAAACCTGATTGCGATTTAAAATGCCATTTTATTTTTCTTAGAACTTTTTTTTAAAGCTTTTGGCCAATATTCTTACACAACACCGAAATGCATAAATCATGTTTTATGAAATCGGTAGATAAAAGACAAGAAAAAATAGAAATAAATTTCTATAGATTTGATAATTACGTAAGGAAAAATGCAAAACATTTAAGAAAAATCTATAACAAAAGAATATCCAATATGAGTGTGACTTTTTTATTTCAACAGAGAAATGGTTTTATTTTGTACTAAAATTTTCTGATTGGCTTAAATTTCAGGTTAATTACGTACATATATGTTGATCTACTCCGACCTTTGGTCTCTAAACTGCAAGCCCATACTACTAGGCTACGGGGGCAGTGATGTAATTGTATATGTACCTACCTTTTGACATAAAATCTAAAGAAGGTTTTATTTTCTAACTATGATGATTTTGATTGCGTATTTTGACAATACATTCTGATTTTTCATACCTTGGCGTCCTTAAAATCTTGTAAAGATTTTTTTACGTTATCCAACATTTTTTAAATAACAATTGCTTAGTGACCTTGTGGTAAGTTCTTGCAAGTTCTAAGACATGGTATTACGTCCTGATTACCAACAGAGGCATTTACAATACAGTAGTGTTTTCACACTATTGATTTGCGACAATATTAGCACCACGATAATACTTTCTTTGGTTGTGCTTTTTATAAGAATCTACGATCTTTAATACATGTACTGTAGTTTAGCATTACTTCAAGACTGTTACCACGGCTTTCGTTCGACTGATTATTGATAGAGAGAAGTATAGTAATGTTATAATTAAATATAAATCTTACAGCATTTGTAACCCTCCACAAAATAATCTGGGAAATTTCTTTGACATTACTTTACAATGCAAATTGAGCCGTAACGCCGCCGACGAGAATACTTTCTTCGAAAATTTACAACTTTGAAATGAGATTAATTGTTCATGGCCTATTAAGTCCCCCTTACCCCAATTCGGTTTATTCGTGCTAACGTAATTGAACAAGTACGGATTAAGAACAAGGTTAAGCTCAAATCTAAGTAACATTGTTAGTTTTCATTGTATATTTCAGCAAGTCGTGTGTATCTTTTTTGATACATTAAGAAATTATTAATGAATAGGTATATTGAATCAGTTGAGATTATGGAATTTAGATCTTAGCTATGCAATTAAATTTGCATATGCAAAAGATATATTTACAAGTGACAAAAATGTCACAATATTAAAATACTTAGAATAATTTAATATTTATTTATTTATTTACACTTTATGTACACAGTAAGGGTACAAAGGCGGACTTAATGCCAGTGATATTGTCTCCCAGTCAACCTTTGGATGATTCAAATAAGTGGTAGGCGTAAAAATAAAAGTAAAAAGGTACAGACAATAGAGGTAAAAAAAACACTGTTGAGTGACTAAATAAAATTACTTTACGGATTTTATCGCGTTTATTTTACATTTTAAATTCCGACGTTTGAACACTTTGTGGTCACGGGGTAGACTGAGATATCATGCGTCTTGTTGCCAGTGCTGAAGGAGGTTTCCAGATCTTAATTTTATTAATTATTTTTAATCTGTACCTCGACCTATGCAAAATGAACTGGTTTTATCGTTAGAGTCAGCAGTGGTATTATGCTTGGGTTTAATTTTTAATTTATAAATTATGGGTCCCAAGCAGGCGGTAGAACACAACCATCTTCTCTATTGAAATTTGGATGTTTTCTATCTCAATAGCCTCACGGATTATCCTTGGTAGGAATCGATGTTCTTTAGCGAGGAATTGCGGTTGATTAAATCTGATGTAATGGTTTGGGTGATTTAAGGTATGGTCACACACTGCCGACTTGTTGGGTCTTTTATGTTTAATGTCAGCTATATGTTCCTACACGCGGGTTCTTATTGCTCGTTTTGTTTGTCCAATATAAGAGAGGCCGCAGTCACAATTCAGCTTGTACACTCCTGGATCTTGTAGAGGAATATTGCACTTGACAGGTGGTAGGAATTGACCAATCTTCTTCAGCGGCTTGAAATAAGTTTTGATTGAAGCCCGCCTCAAAATGTAGCCAATCTTGTCAGTTACGCCTCTCACAAAAGGTAGAACAGCAGGTACTCGCTCCACTGTGGCTGCCTTCACTCGGTCACTGTGACGCTGCCGTGACGCAGCAAGCTTGTTGTCTCGCAGTACTTGCTTAACATGGTGTAGCTCAGCCGCCAGGTGTTCATCATCACAGATCCCTCGTGCTCTCTGAAACAAAGAAAGAAGTAACACACGTCACCATAGTCGATGAGAGGGAAAATCAAAGTCTGCACGAGTGTTGCTTTTGTTTTCGTCGGTAAAAAGTTCTTAAGCCTGTACAAACACCGCATAGCACTGATTATTTTGTGACTGATACTTGCAATATGTGAATTCCAGCTTAATGTAGTATCTATGTTTAAACCCAGGTTTTTAACACTCTGGCTGATAGGAATAGGAGAGCCGTCAAAGATAATTTGTGGCAGCTGGGCCACGTCGAGTTTCGTCAAAATTCTGGAACTGCCAACCACAATGGCTTGACATTTTCCTGGATTAACGGCTAACCCAAACCTATCAGACCAGCGTTTAATAGACCCTAAATCGTGGTTGATCTTATCAAAAGCTTCCTGGAGTTTATCTTTGCTAGCTTGGGCATAAATTTGCAAGTGATCAGCATACAGATGATACGCACACTGAATATTGTTAGTAATGAGATTAATAAAAAGAGAAAATAATAGTGGAGAGAGAATACCGCCTTGTGGGATGCCAGAATGAATATCAAGCCAACTAGATAAAGATTTATCAAATGCTACTCGCCCTCGCCCCCGAAGATATGACGAGAACCAGTCCAGACTTTCTTTAGAAACCATAAAGTGCGACAGGACAGCTAACAGGACGTCGTGACTGACAGTCTTAAAGGCATTGGAAAAATCAATCAGCACCAACACAGTGATTTTGGTGTTCTCCATACCAACCCTAATATCATCAGTCATTTTAAGGAGGGCAGTGGTCGTACTATGGTCAGTTCTAAAGCTAGATTGATAAGGACTTAGTAAATTGTTTTTAAGCACATAACGAGAAAATTGTTTCAGCACACATGATTTGAGAACTTTAGAAAGAATAGGAAGGATATAGATAGGTCGATAATAAACGAGAAGTTGCGAATTGGAAATTTTTGGAAGAGGTCGTACAAATGCTTTACGCCATTAGGAGAGGAAGGATCTACAAACCAAGGAGAAGTTAATGATGTGTGTGATTGCAGGGAGAAGGTAATCAAGAATAGGAACTATCATTCTTCGACCTATTTTGTTGGGACCTACGGCGGTTGAATTGATAGCAAGGATAGCCGTTTTGATTTCACCAGAAAGAACCGGAGAAAAATAGAATACATCAGCACAAGGGCGCGTCAAACCTTCAATCTCAGATAGTGTTTCGCGAATTGTCAAATGATTAATCTGAAAAGTGGAGAGAAAATGTTTATTAAGATTATCTAAAACAATTGAGGCGAGAAGGTTTGAAATTTGCGACTTTCTGATGCCCAAAGTCCGCAAGAGCTTCCAAATATTGGCCGAATTTGAAGATGACATATTATCGAGAATATAACGGCGTTTGGCGTTGCGTATCATCTGATTGCACCGATTTTTGACGGCTTTATACTTGGCCCAGTATTGCTCCGTGCTATGTTTTTTAAATTTTCTGAACGCGCGGTCCCTAACCCTCATAACCATTCGGATGCCATCAGTCACCCATGGAGCTGATGGACGACTCACCTTCTCTTGTTTGACAGGTGGTTGAATGTCATACAATTTGTGGATTGATGAGTTAAATAGCAGCATCCTTCCGCAGCTCCTCAACGTCCATATTTGTAAAAGATCGCACGTCCAGGACTTTGGTTTTAGGAGGTTTTAGGTTGTAGGATAAGTTAAATAGGTCGTGGTGGGAAAAGTCTGGTGCAGGAAATTCGCCATGAGAGGAAACCATGGAAGGACTCTTTTTTTTTATGGCATACGCAGGCAGACGAGCAGTCGGGCCACCTGATGGGAAGTCGTCACCCATAGACGTTGACAATACCAGTGGTATCGCCGACGCGCTGCCTACCGTGAGACATAGGGTGTTAAGTCTTGTTTACCCAGTAAATACGCTGGCTACGGTGCCCTTCAAACCAGAACGCAGCAGTGTTTTCACACCACTGCTTCGCGACAGAAATAGGCACCGCGGTGGTACCCACCCAGACGGTCTTCTGTAAACAGGGTAAAATACGGTAAAATTCGATGTTAGGATAATATCAAGCCAAGTATCTTCTCCAAAAAGGTTGTGATGACTCGCTTGAACAGCATGATGCTGTAATTCAAACAACGTCTGTACTTTATTTCCACCTACCCTCGAAAAAACTATATTAATTTATAATATTGCACTGAAACAAGTGAAATTTTAACAAAAAAAAATGACCGACTTCAAACAGTATATGCCGGTGACAACGTGCCCTCTGCAAGATACAATCCAGCCGTTTCCTGCTAATTAAATTACTTAATATCTTTTAAGGTATTTATTTAATCAAAATGTCATGATTGACACTTTTTATGCACATAGAATGAAGAATTTTTTAAATCTACTAATTTTCTTATACTATACGTAATATGTATTACCTTAAATGAGGTTTGAATATACCTTTTGCAATTTTTAACAATATTTTACATAAAAATGGCAATTGTAGGCTATTCTTAAAACACAGGTATATGCTCTCGCTGACTTCATTATAGACCATTTAAAGAAGTACAGTTATGTAGAACATAAGCATAGTCTTTCTTTTACGGTTTCGGTAGCGTCGCGTTAATCGCATGAAGTTGTAATTTTGATACTGATATTTATTTGATTTCTTCAATAACTACTAAAGTTATCACAAATTATTAAAAAATAGCACTAAATGACTAGCTAAATAATACCTATTATTAAAAAAAAATTAACAAAATCGGAGCACCAGGAGCGGAGCAACGGGGTACAAAAAACACTTATTATCGACTTTCGTCGTTAAAAAATTCTTGACAGTCGTTACAGACGATCAGCGCGTCTAAATGTTTAGTATCCTAGAAAATCCAATCCACGCATTGAATGTTATCAATCGTCACTTCTGCGCTGCGCAAAAATTTACTTTAGTTGACTCTGACAGGCAGTAAATGTCAGTAGAGTAATAGCGTAATGGGCATATTTCTATTCATATTCAACATCCAAATTGATGTTATTGCTCAAAATGTTACACATAAAGCAGAAAATGACGTCAAAGGAAAGTAGGGATTTGTGTCAACCGCGTGAGTCTGATTAATGATCGAAAAAATGTGTCGCGAATGTGTTACGTAGTTAGTTCGCTGAATTGAAATAAATGACGTTTTCATTCTGCTTTTCTGCTCCATAAAATCCGTTTGAGTCAAATTACAAACATATATTATAAATGCGAAAGTTATTTTGTCTGTCTGTCTGTCTATTTGGGTTTACTTTTTAACCCATTTAACCGATTTCTATGAAATTTGGTTGTAAGGGTTAAAATAGCGAATGAAAGTTTATACGGAAATCGCGCATCAGTTGGACATAAAATGATGTAATTTTGTGTCTAGATACTCGAAACGGGCCATAAGTGGCGTTTTTATAGCAATTTTGTAGTTTCAATGTTTCAAAAACTGGGATGAATTACCGGTAGAAATGGTAATGAAAGTTAATTTAGAAATTCGTCATCGTTAAAGCAAAAACCATTGAGCTTTGTGGCTATTTTTTTTGTTGTTCTTTGTGTTAAGCGTAAGTTATGCCGATGAAAATTGCCGTGTCAGGGATACCATTATTCATCCCCTTCGTAGCTCTTATAACTTGCGTTTGCATTATTTCCCTTATAAGCTATTCAGTTTCCCGTAAACAGATCCCGTTCCGGTCCAAAACCCGTAATCGTTATATTGGCAACTATTTAATTGATAAAGATATAATCCATTTACTAATGTTTTTTAAATTAACAATATTATGGTAAAATCTCAACCTTTTCGTTTTCATAAATTCGGTTGATTTCTTTTATGTGACAACAAAAATGTTACAACGCTTTTAGATGTTAACAGTCTACAAAGTTTGTTTATACTTAAACAGTCGACTAAGCTAATAAAGCTATTTGTTCTCCCCGACTTTGGTAATTATCCTAATTTTCTTCTGCCTTCGTAAGGTACACATACAAAGTTTTGGCATTGACTTAACGGATAATAGTTAGTTAACAACCACGTAGATCAGCTGTGAGGACAAACATTGGTTTCATGTTTAAAATGATTTGTCATTTAAGTTTCCTTTGGTTCTTCAATTTGTTTTTATTTATGGATAAAAAAAAGTAATCTGTCACTTAAATTAAAACACAACGTGTTTTAATGAAATAAACAACATATAAATACAAAAACTATTTCATTTGTACTAATATATTAATTTTATACGCTTACTTATCCCATGTAAAAATATAAAAATACCCATCGCAACTTTACACTACACTTTGATTTTTAAAGCATTGTTTCTTTAATAGAATTTCTACCGCATTAATTGATATATAAAGCGGTAAAGGCTTTTTATAGTGCTCACGGTACGACACGTAACATCTCATGTCTAAGGACGTATTGCCCTGTAGCAGAGCCCTCTTGTGTTTCTACTTGTGGGCAGAGAACGTATCATTTACCATTAGGGGATGTCCTGTTGGTTACATCGGTTGAGCCAACCAATTAAAAAAAGTTGAATGGGTTGAGTTTTTATCTTAACAGTAATAATAATGGTTATTTTAAGAGCGAAATGTATTTTACCTAAACGAAAATTGAATTTTAAACCATTATTTTAATTATTACTTTACAATTTGACTCCTTTTTGTTGGTTATACCATATTTACAATCTTTGTGATTTTTAAGCTAATACTGTCCTAATTCTGACAAGTAAAAGAACCACTACCCTGTACCCAGCTCAACTGCCACCACCACATGTTACTAAGTATAGAAGTATTCGCTTGATAAAATGGTTGAAGTTTTACCGTATGATTTGTATCATCACAGCGAATTATTATCACGTCATTAAGAATTTCCTACAACTGGTAGAACAGTAGTATTTTTCTTTTTTTATACTTCAAATCTATCACGCCTGCTCAAACTATTTTATAGTTTACCTAAATGTTACTCAAAATATATCCAAACAATGTAACCGTGGCGACAAATCGGTGTCGCATGTAAGTTTCAGTTTGTAAACAAAAGTCAATCTGTAATTGATGCGATAATTTCTTTAAATTAAATCCGAGTGTTAGATCCCTGAATTAAAGTCAAAAGATTTAGTAATACTAACTGGCTTATAATTAACATTATAAAGGGTAAACCTTCTTAAGTGTCAAGGTAGTTAGTAATGTTAATTATTTTCTATTTATAAGTGTCTTTTCAAAACTATGTGTCGTGTAACACACAAGCTTTTTGTAATGTACAAAGTACACGACATATGTATTGTTAAAATGTACTTCGCACATCACTTATTCCAATATACCGATAAACCTTCTGAATATAATGAAGGATCAGAATTCTACCGTAAAGATTAGCTTACACGAAATCAAAATAGCTTGTCTGTCGAATATAGGCTGTTACGGTTAACGTATTACGAAATATGCTTCATGGCCCAAACTTGAAACGGATTGGTGTTTAGAAAACCAAATTAATTTATCATAATAAACTAATCGATCATCGTGTCTCTTTGTAATTAAATGGTTTTTAAGTGTTTAAAAGTAAAACAATTAACCCGATTTTCCATTTTTATTTCTTTTATTTAGTTTTTGTTGACGTTTAACAAAATTCTGCTAGAAAAAAGCTGTCAAATTATGGCTATAAGACATTAAAAAATTAACAGAGCATTAATAATAATCCGTTGAAAGAGATTTACTGATCGTCAGAGAATAAAATGTGAGAAATTAAGCTACACGTAAAATAAAAATATAATGTTATACAGTATTTGCTTCATAATGACAATTGCAGTACTCCAAGTTAGATTCGCCATGTATGAACTTTTTGGCAAAAGACGCTGATCAATATATCGCCCTTATAAAATTGGTACAATTTAATTGGTGGGTAAATTTTATAAATGAGTGTGTGCAACAATGGAATGGTGTATATACAACAACCAACTAGGAAACGACGACGAAAAGGATAAAATCCAGCAAGGACTCAACAAGGATTTTAACCCACGATCTCCGATTTCTAAAGCACACGCCCTTACAAGTCCAACAATGGAACGCTTAAGGCTGCTGCTGATGATGATCATGTTCAGTTGCTCCTGAAATAAGTCATGGTGATAGCCTAATAAATTGACTAGGGGCAGATCTCATAAGGATTCCTTTTTGCACTTTTTAAGACACCCAATCCTAGAAAAAGAAAAAAAATTATAGTACCGTTATTATTTAATTATAACGAGAACTCAATTAAAAATTTTGTTACACGTAACCACTTCAACGGCTGTTGTCACTCTGCAAAATTCTGACGCCGTGGAAATTTCAATTTAGGCACTTGTACACGCTCATTCCTCTAGTTGTCAGAATAAGAAGAGATTTAATTAATATTAACGTAACGACACCTCCCCTAGAAAAGGACAGTTGATTGGACAGAAATTATCAGGTTGGGTTGTTTTTAAATTAAGTATTCCCATCTCTTTTATTTTTTTTTAAACCTGATACATAACTTGATTTACTTTTAATAGCTATGTAACCGACTGAAAGTAAATTGCACTCGCTATAAAAAAATATTCAAAACTTATTACATCCTAACTATATATTCAAAACCCAAGGTAAAAAGTTAATAAATAGATAACATGAAATGTGATGTAATTAACTGTAAATTAAAATTAAGATGTATTACATTGATTAATATCGTATAGTTAAGCTTCTTAACGATGCAGGGTTTAGTAGTTATCATTCTAACTGATATTAATTCCAAGAAGTAATTTGAAAACTTTATTCGAAAAAACTGTTCATTTAAGACTCAATTATTTCAATAAATTATTAAAATACTTTTTGTGATGAGATGTAATGTTGTTTATGTTGTTTTTAGCTTCTTTATAGACCATCATAAAAAATATGTGATTTAATTATTTCGTTTTTTAATTCAAGTCCACTAATATCGGAATTCGTATTATATATATACATATCATATTCTGTCGATCGACTCTTTACATCCATGATCATGGGCAGATGTTTGTATCTCAAGTTGAATAAATGGATTTGTTATTAAAATTGACATATATTTCCATTTTCATATTCGAACTCGTTTCAAGGACTAGTTTACCATCCTATAACTTTGGCAGAACTATTATTTGTAAATAATAACCTCTATGTTATTAACGCATAAATCCGTGAAAAATTGATTTGAAATCTAATTTCAGTTTAATTGATATTTTCCATTCCTCATAATTTTTGAATTTTCATATGTTTTGACAAAAGGTACTTATGTTGAAATCCTGCCTTTATACTTCTTCTTATCTCTGGTTTGAAACTATTTTAATTAAGAGTCACATGAACACGCACATCTCTCTTATTTATTTACTACATAATCATCCTAAGAATTGATGAATGAAGATCTAATTAGTTTAATATTAATTTTCAGCTGCCTTGTAATGGAGTAATTCATTTCAAGAATCAATGTTAGCCAACTGGCTGTGCTGAAAAGTGAGAGTTAAGAATCTTTTATTAACTTCTATATTTATAAGCTTATATTACAAATATCGCTAAAAGTCATCATACTCTACAGTCTCTTTTATTTGAATTTGCATCTTACAAAATTCATTAGTTCTAAAGACTACTGTACTCATAGCTGCAAAGTTAACAATAATCCAATCTTTTCTGAATGGAGTAATATATTATGGTAAGAATAAATGTAGTTTTCAAAATCATGTGGTTGAACAATGAAGTTAAATGAACTTTTTCTTTCATTGAACACCAAAATTTCAATGCTTTCAATGCCTACATCACATTTTAAGTAAAAGACTATAACTCTAAGTATTACTAACTACACTTTATTAATTTTAAAAAAGTATTAATTGTACCACAGATCATTACTACTCATGCTGATTAAATAGCTACAATACATTGTATTCTTGTTGACATAATATTGGTTACATGGAGTTGATGAAGAGAGATTAAATTTACAAGTTTTCAAAATTAGTCACGCTAATTTATACAATAATTAAAAACTTAATTTTTTTCTTTTAGTAAACTGAGCAATAAAATTTAATGCCTTTCGTAGCATTGCCAATAAATAACTTTTTTAAATAATATATTAATTTGTCATACTTATAATACCATAACACATTTTAAAGAAATCATCAAACTACATTTATATATCACTTTCAAATATGTTGAAAGGCCTAAATGATATATTTTTTAATTTTAGACTATGATTGTGTTTTATTGAGTTCGACGTGAAGTTTATAAATTATATAGTTGTTATAAAATATGTCAGGCGTAATAGTCATGAATTTTTATACAATAGTTGTTTCAATTTTCAAGACAATCTGTTCTAGAATTTCTAATGCTAGAAATATAATAAATTGATCTGGCGAATAGCATATGATTTGCTCAAACTAACATAACTTGTGCTTGGAAACTTAGCATTAATTTGTCAATCACCTATAACTTCACCATCTCATTTCAAAGTCAAAACTAATTTATAAGTATACACTCAGCAGAGAATAAGGACAAATAAACAATATATATTTGATATTCCGTGAATGTATCATTTTTTATTAGTTGAACAGTAGGTAAGCTTACTAAACTACTAACGTCAAGAGGATCGCGAATATATTACAAGAGGTGACGTAAAACATTTCTATCTATTTTTATGCATGTGTTTTGAATTTTTCAATTCCGATTAGATTATAATACTTTTTTAAATAATAGTAATATAACAATATTGAATAGATAGACTTTAAGATCATTCTAGTCTCTAATTACTAGTAAATATTGTAAATTTTGAAACTATTACAGTAAATGCTAGTAGAGCTGAATTAAGATAGAATCCACAGTCTTTTTATAAACTTAACTAGTGAGTTGTTAGTTAGCGTATCGTGAATAATTCATAACAATAATTTTACAGAATCGTAATAATTCTAATTCCATTTCTGGTTGACATTTTTAATAGTGATTTTCAAGAGATGCATGATTAGCACTTATTAAATTTTTATTGCTCGTGTAAGAAACTAAATCGTGACTCAATTTTGTTATTTACATTTGGATAAGGTTGTAACCTAAAATCAAAAAATCATAATAATCTCCGATACACCTCAAGCCTACAATTTATTTTCGTAAATTATAAAATAATAACAGGTCTGAAATATCGTGACATATAATTAATCGTGTAAATTGAAACTTCTGAATACACCATAATGCTGTTCTAATGCACAAAGGGCCATAATTAATGATCTTACAGAAATTGTATTAACCGTTACTTTACACAACACCGCGGGGCTAATATAGTCGACTGATTACTTGGGTTGCCTTTCTATTACATTCTGTTTGTATAAAATTTTGTTATATCTCGCAAAGCACTAAACTGTTTTTTAATAAATGAAATTTGATACTAATTCTGATGTTCTACTATCATATTACGAGTTAATATTTATTGACGGTACATCATGTATTATTGATTATATTAGCTAAAACAATTTTTTTTAATTTATGTCTGTCTGTTTGTCTGTTTCCGTCCATTTAATTGGGCTAATGACTACATTGGCTGATTTAATTTTGACGGAACTTTCACTAAAAGATTACTGATTTAACTAAGAGAAACTTAGGATATTTTTTTTAATCTTACATCTTACTTTTCCCACAATTGAGTGATCGTCCCAAATTGTTCTAACCGACCACAAAACAACGAGAACACAGAGTTGTTTCCCCGCTGGATTCGAACCCACGACCTCCGGTTTATAAAGCAAGAGTCAATACCGCTAGGCTACGGAGGCGGTTGAAATGATTACCGCGACTAAGTTTGAACGCACAAATGTGTAGATTGAATCTATTCCTTAAAATAAATTAAGAAAGATGAGGGTATAGGTCCCCTTTTTACGGGGGACCGTCCGGGTTGGTTCCACCGCGGTGCCCATTTCTGCCGCAAAGCAGTCAGAAAACACTACTGCGTTGCGGTTTGAAGGGCACTGTAGTTAGCGAATTTATTGGATAAACGTGTCTTAACATCCTATGCGTTGGTGATACCAGTAGTATTACCGATGTCTATGGGTGTCGGTGACCACTTCCCACCAAGTGGCCCGACTGCTCGTCTGCCTACACAGGCAATAAAAAAAAATCTCGGTAATTGACATTTTTTCAAGCATTGTATGTATGTATATTTGGTATATGTATTTAGCTTCCAAAATTACTTGGCGACCTCAATACTAGGCATGTGAACCAGTTATATAAATTTTATTATAGAATGCTATCATTAATTAGCAGTTCAGAAAAATTACATTTCATTGACGATTCCTGATTAACAGTTTCAAATGGTAGCAATAAATTGGATAACATATGTCGCATAAACAATGAAATACGTTTCAAAATGGTGTTATAAGGTATCGACTCTTTGGGATATAAAAGTAGACAATGTGTATGTACAACGAATTTGTTTTACCATCATAAGGTATAAATGAACTAAATTTAACTTTCATCAATGATTCAACGTAATTCTCAGTTGTAATTAATCAATGAATATTTCTAACACATGTCGTTAACTTGTTAACCAGAGTTTTGAAATGAATCATACAATGTGGTAAAAACCTAGCAATAAACTATTTATAAAATTTTAATGGTTTCCGAATTTAGTGAAATAAGTAATTGTGATTTAATTTAATGGTAATATAATATGTATCTTTTAAGATTTATAAAAGTAACATTTCTACATGTCTCCTTTAAGGGTAACTGATAAATCAGATTTAGTTTCTTAGAACACTTCAATATCGTAATGGCATAAATGTAATAAATGTTAACTTTAATTAGTCATAATTGATTCAACGTATATATATTCATAGCGTGTATCCACTTGAATGTCCTAGACACTAATCATTTTTTTATCGCACACCGTCATGTTGGAATCTCTATCTGCCGAGGGCACACGCTTCAGCGTCCCGATTTTGCCAGCTCGTAATGAGCCACCATACATACTGTGGATTGCTGATAATTTAATGGTCTCAAAACGATACTTTCTAGCCCGAATTAATCAGGACCTCACCTAAGTGTCATTGCTAGCAAAATTGTAGACATGAGATTCTGCTGGAGGGAGAAACTACGAATTTACGAAACTGCCAGCCCATAATTTTCGTTGTTCCCAAAGTTTTGTTTACATCAGTTTCCAAACTTACAACGTTAATTACGAGTTGTATGTCATCCGATATTTATATGAACATACTTGTTCTTTAACCTGTTCTCCTTTAACGAGCGTTAGAAGCTCTTGCAGTAACAACAGATTTTGAGGTTTCTATAGTTGAAAGCACAACGTTGTGCCGTAAACCGATGTAATGTACGCTTCCTTTATGCTGTCCTCACCAGCTATCTCATTTAATTTCTTCAATTAATAAAACCCTGCAGAAATAAATACTTCTGCAGGTTTTAATAAATATTTTTTTTTTGGTTTAATACTTAAAAAAACAATAAAAAAATTATTACTTTACTAGTAGGCCTTTTTTATATTTCTAGATTAAATATTAGGTTTTTATATAAAAAATTTAAAAAAAAAATTTGGAATCGACTTATAGTAAAAATTAATTTATCCAACGTTGTCACTAAAATTTTTAATAAATATAAGGAATTATAGGATATATTGTTCGTTTTAAGTTGTCGGTACTATAAACTAAAGCAAATACAGATTACTTACTACACTTCGACTTCTTTTTTTCTACTTTACTTCGACAAACAACCTAGGTAACTTACAAGACGCTAACATTAATAGCACACAGGATTTATGCGATAATCATCCTCCCACAACGATAACATTTTAGGAGAAAATGTTTTAGTAATCTATAAGTAATATGTAAACAATAAAAAACTGTTTAGTTTCGAAACCAAAAGTATATTATAAATAGTTATATATATATATGTATAGGTTTTATATTAAATAAATTAATTGTTTGTGCGAATTTGTGTCTAAAACTAGATTTGTCCAAAAAGAGTAGTTTATCGAACTATGTTGAAGATTAAGAAAATTAGCCAATAATAATATATAAACCTAGTGATTAAGTACCTTTCGCAACGGGTCGACTTTAGAGTACTTTTAAATGATAATATTTGTTATTGAATTGGCCTCTTAAAATAGTATCACATTAGAGCATTTAGTTAATGCTACAAAAAATACAACTCAGTCTATAATTGCAAAGTGTACTTTAAGAGTAACTAATATGTGTATATAATGCTCAAAAATCAATAAAAACTTCATTCTATGTGCATAAAACGTATCACAAGTTATTTTGATTAAATGAATATTTAAGGACATTAGGAGATATGAAAACAAATGTGGTAAAAGTCTTATGGTCTTTTGCAAAGTGGACAAGATTTGGTAACCGCCTAATACTAGCACATAAGAGAAATGGTGGAAGTCTGGGCGTTTAAAGTCAGTGCATATTTTCATAAGTGGTTGTATGGTTTAAAAAGCTTAGTAAAGAAAAATATTGAAGTTTTTGTCCCAACGAGTAAAACTTTAACAAAAGGATATAAATGACTTCAAAATACTTTTTGCACAAAAACCACCACGCCATTTCTGCCACCCCTTTATAGATCTTAAATTAACGTCTTTTAAACTATTTATCAAATCAAAATGCCGTCTAAGAGACGTTTTTGAAAACATAAGGTATTTATTTCTAATTCATTTGTATACATAATGATGAACAATTGCCGTAATTTGGCTTTTTAAATGTCCTCGTATATTTTCTAATTTATCAAGAAAAAATAGTTCATCATCATTCTGTGTTAGTCCATGCTGGACATAGAGATACATAAATTAAAATTATAGTGCGGTATATATGTACACAAGTACCCGCGGACTTTATTGTTGACAGTTTGATGAGTAATTTTTATAATAGTTAAATTTATTATTCTAATTAGAAACTTCTTGAGTTGTGTATTTCCAATAATTTACAATTAGTTTACTGCCTCTAATTAGTTTAAACGTAAATGCAGATAATCATTGTAAATTATAACAATTAACTAGTGTTAATAGAATTACATTTCACAAACAAATGCTTATTATTTAACTTTAGAATTTGAATTTACTCTTTCTAGGGAAAGACATAACATCGAACAGCTGGTACTATTCCACGACATTTTGTCACTTTAAATATTAAGTTTTGATCAAAACTTCAAATTAAACTAACATTTCGTAAGTCGGGTGTTATGACGGATTTTGTTTGATGATAAAGAAAACATAATCCTACTTTAACGTAGTGGATTACACAGCCGAAAACAGGTTACCGAGACATAGATCAAAAGAATTTTCTGTATTAAGCCAGACACACATAATCTCTTGTTATATACTAAGCTTGCTTTTACTATTCGCTTTACTCCTGTTTATGTGATACAGGCTTGTGTTTCTGCCGACTTCACTTGCATGGTATTTGTTAAATTTTGTTTTTCTTTTGCGGACGAGTCGCGGGCCAACGCTGGTAGAAAATAAAACGACAACTAATAATTATATTGAATATCTTACAAGTTATAAGTAAACGTCACAGATTTTGAGATAAGTCATATTTATACCGCATTTTTTTCCTAAAGAGTAATGGAAAGTTTAAGCTCTTACTTATGATACCATACAAATTACCATTTTATTATACCAATCTGACTAAATTTTTTTAATCAGAGTAACAATTTTCAAAAACAAAGTTCTGAAATATGATTATAATTTGGAATAAAGCAAAAGTCCGGTTCATTGCTAAAGTGAACTGTTACTGGAATAAATCAATCTTACAGCTGATGCTAACATAACTAATTCATAAGAGAAAAAAATGAATTTTTTACATTGATAGAATAAATTGGCGATCTGAAACGTCCTAGTTTTAAAGTACACCAATTTTATATAACTTCAGGTTTAATATCTTTTAAGGATAAAATTCATAGTAACATTAAGATTTTATACATCAGTAGCAGTTTTCGATTCTGATATTAAATAGGGTTCTCGCAAAAATCATCTGTTTTGTTTAAAATAAGGTTTTTATTTTAATTTAATCGAAGATCTTACAGCTGTTTTATTTATTAGAAAGAGATAACATAAATGTCCTGAGAAGCCAAAAGTAATCATGCATTAATTAATAAAACGTAGGGTTTATTATACACTGAGAAAGTTTTATTTTCATTTTGTAATCATTTAAAGCCATCAAAAACTTTTAAAAAGTTTTATTGTGATCGAAATTGACGATGTATATGTATATATAATCTTACAGTTTTAGTCCCAATAATCGATTAAGATCGATTACTTTTAAATTCATCTCTATTATTGAGATGAATTTAAAAGTAATTAATAAACTGTTTTGTTGCAATGTGCTCGTTAATGTCAGTAATTTCTTATAATTCAATAATAATATCCCTTATTTTTCCATTAAAAAGCTATAATAACTTATTAAAATAAATGGTTTAATCACTTTCAACAAACTTCCTTACTTTTATATTTCAAGTAAACCACCACGCATCTCAAAGTGAGTATCGACAGATAATTTATGAGAAAATTCAAAGAGTGTCACATAGCGAATGATTGAAATGTCATTCACACACATCACTTGCCCCGATGATCAGAAAAGCCTTCTCAGGGAAATGGAGCGGCAAAATGAATATTTAGGAAATATTACGAATATTCCCTCCAAATGTTTTATATGTAAAACTTTTTTAGTAAATTTATTTGCAGGAAACTACTAATAAACTACTAATCTAACAATTCTTCCCTTTATAACTGTTAAAATAAAAAGTCAACGCGAAAGCTGGATAATATAGAAAAATGAAATCAGCGAAATGACGTTCATAGGTATACAAAAAATTAC
Organism: Lamproptera curius; assembly: GCA_029286875.1. Lineage (NCBI taxonomy): Eukaryota > Metazoa > Arthropoda > Insecta > Lepidoptera > Papilionidae > Lamproptera > Lamproptera curius. The sequence continues at coordinate 411,029 of JAGSMT010000074.1, read as the reverse complement.
CAATATGCAAAGCAACATTTTGGATTTAACGTAAAAAGTTAAATATTAAAAATATAGTCATTGTTTAAGTCAGTACCAAAATTGGAGGCCTTGACGCCTATGGTAGTGAAACAAAGATGGGCTATATTATATTATATATACTGTACTATATTATTATACTTAAAGTATAGATTATAATCAATACCTAACCATCACTTTAAGTAAATATCTATATCAGGCATTTATAAACCCAAATGAAGCATCAAAAAAACTCGACTAATTACAGAATAATTTTTAAATGTTTGCAGTTCACGCGTTATTTCTTGTTGTTTTAGACTGAATCTAATATATTAAATACTAGCACCCTGCCACCCGCTGCTGCGGCTAGGATTTTCTTATTTTACATTGCAAAAAACAAATTAAGGACAAAAGATAAACTGAAAAAGAATATCAGTGATGAAGACCACCATGTTTTATAAGATAAATGTCATTTGTAAAAATACAGTGACCTCGATGATGCTACCGTTACACCAGAATACAAGGAAAAAATCAATTGCAAAATTCTATACAAAATAGTTTGTTTTAAAAATTATGATTGTTTTTTTAAGTCTTAGTTTTCTATTAAAAATGTGATGATATTTTATGGATACGGAGCACTTCCACCAAAACATATTTTTATTGTTTTAGTTGCATGGTAAAAAATCTAACAATTTACAATTTTACACGCATGTTAGGAAGCTATTTTATTCATATTTTTTTTATTTAATGGCCTGGTATAAAATAACGGCGTAATGAAGTTTCATTTTTGTTTTTAACGATAGATTATAATTATTATAAAATTAAATGACCAAAATTAATTCATTTTTATGCAATAACTTTTATTGTCCGAATTCTCCTATTATCAACCAAAAAGTTTATACTATTAAACAGCGCCATCTGACACACACAACGCAATCAATAGATATCGCCAACTGTCACAATAATTTTTCTAGCAAACATTTTGCATCATATAATAATATAAAAATAAATATTGCAACTATAAATAAAGATGTAAGCTGTTCTATCTTTCGAGTTGGATTAAACTGCACATTGTGTGCAATTATAAAATCCGTTAAGTAGGTCAGGAGTCCATCGAGGACAAACATCGTGATACATGATTTATATATATTAACTAATACCACCTACAGACTAAAACTAATGTATATACAGTTGTGTAGTTACTTTAAGGCGATAACAATACCGACATCGAACACTAAAACAAAGATGCTCCAATAAGATATTTGTTCCGTATTGCGAAAAAGTTTCACGTCAAAACTTAACCCTCCGAAAATAGAACGTCGAGATCTCACACCATAACAATAACCAATACTTTCTTTATTCTCGGAGGAAATACAGCAGTATGGATAAAATTGTAGTGACAGTTCATGATATCGGAAAAAGTTTAAGATGCTTGCTTTTTCAGAGCCAAATGTTTATTTTTATTACTTATTGAATAGGGCGACTTTTTTATAGGCACCTGTTTTCTCAGTGCTAGTTTTGAAAATATGGTAGAGATTGATTTGTTTATGTTATAATAAAGTTTTTATAGTAATGTTTAAAATATATCTATATAGGTATAAAAATGAGTATAATAATATATAAAAATACAAACATGGTTCGATAAATTTATTATTTTTACATAAGCAGTACATAAATGATGTCAATTTCAAATAACTTTAAACAGTACTATACGCTTCTTTTTTTGAATCTAATTATAAAACCATCAATCACTTTTCTCAATTTGGTCATTTTATAGTTTAGAGTCAAAAATGATTTATGAGACAAATCTATGTTATTTAGTATGATTATGACGATATAACCTATTCATCATCATCAGCCTGTGTCACTCCACTGCTGGACATAGGCCTCCCCTAATGCACGCCACCGTTTCCGATCTTCGGCTATTCTCATCCAGCCCACACCAGCCACTTTGCGAATGACTACACTCCATCTTGCCGCAGGGCGTCCTACACTACGTTTGCCGAGCCTCGGTCTCCACTTCAGAACTTTCCAACTCCACCGGCCGTCAGTTCTATTATTTATTAAATACTTGATAAGGTACTAATTGAAATTAAACTAAAAAAGAATGTGATCAAAATCTGAGAAAATATGAAGTACGGGTTCCGATTCAGAAAACAGAACACGATTATGTGGTTTTTTGTTTCTTACAATAAGGTTACGTATAGCCATATAACAGGTTTAATATATTCTAAAATTAGTTCAGTCTCCATCAATCACAGTTTAGCCATTTAGCTAATCGTGCATATTTTAACCCTATACTCTTTAAAAAAGACCTAATATAAGGCAGAAAACGTAATCAATACGAGCCAAGTGATAATTATACATATAATATTGCAAGAGAATATAATATAGATATGCAAAAACGTTTCTACGAATTGGCTTTGGAATGCTTAAAAATTGCTACAGAAATATAATTGCAAGATAATACTTACAATCATGAAACATTTAATGCTCTTACGCAAAATAATGATATTTAAAAAGATTTCATGTAATTTAAAATATGGTATAAATATATTTTATTGTAGCTTGGTCATGTTAAATTATTTTTTATTTATGATTTTAATTATCCCACGATTAAAATTTCCCTTATTTTATAATAAGTATATAATATTATATATATTTTTTTATACATACTTCATCAATGTCCTTGATTTCTTAACATATATTTTGAAGAGACGCGCAAATCTTTTAGCTTTAGACACCTTTAAAATCTTCAACGACCCATATGAAAGAGGTATAAAAGAAAACAAAACAATCCCTCGATGTCTTGAAACCATTTCGTAATTAAATGATAACAATAAAGGACATGTGATAAAATTAGCCTAGATACACTGTATTAATATGAAATACGTAATCAAAACAAATTATATCTGCATTCATTTCAATACTTCTAGGTGACAGATGAAATTATATCCAATTAAAATTCACGTGAATCAAAAATGTCGCCATTCACAGACTGGTCATATTATACAAATTTATCACTTATTTCTCACGATCAAGTTGCGTAAGTTATTTTTAATATCATATACGTTGTTATTCGAGACCACGAAATCTATATAAGTTTTATTGCGTAAATTTAATTTACTCAATATTTACGGTTAGTAATGAATTATTTTGTGAAGTCGAGTTTTATTCTCTAAAATTATTTAGCTGTAACATTTTTCGATATCGAAATAAAAATTATAAAGTTGCCCAAAGTTTCTTTATTTTCTGGATATAGCCCTAACTAAGAAGATAAAAAGTGCTCAAATAATAAAACGTATTTACTCACTGCTAATGGTAAAACTTTCTAGTTAAAATTGCACCACGCTAAGAAAAGCTAATTTAACCGAAATAGTGTGGATTAAGAGGCCCAAAAAAGGTTTTCCGAGATAGGTATCTGCAAGAATTTTCCCTATTAAGCAAAACGGGAACTAGCTTAGCCTCTTATGTAAATACTGCTGCTCCCGGGACTTCGTCTGCTTAATATGTAAATATGTAAAAATCAGTAAATTTTTTTATATTAAAAGGATTAGCCTAGGCTAATCCTAGTCACATAAGCAGCAAAATCTAACAATGGAAGCCCGTCAAAATTGGACCAGCCATTCCAGAGATTACCAAGAACTAAGGGACAGACAGACAGATAGACAACAATTTTAAACAAATGCTGTTTAGGTATATGTACCAGTTATATATCACAATGTACTCATTCAAAAACGGTTTTACTACAAACAGACACTCAAATTTGATTTATTAATAGATTAAAGAAAAGTAAACCTATAACAAGTAATGGTTTAAGGGTAGATTGTGTATTAAAATAACTAACAAGGGAGATTAAAAAAAAATATGACCGACTCCCAACTACGTATAACTATTTTACGCAATATTAGCAGGCAACAACGTGCTCTCCATACGAAATTACATCACGTTTTCATAACTTTTAATGTATTCATTTTATCAAAATGTCATCTATGACACGTTTTGTAGAGGTAGAATGAAAAATTTCTTTGAATGCAACTTTTATGTGAACTTAAACTGTATTATCTTAAAAAAGCTTTGAATGTCCCTGATTGAAATTTTGAAAATGTTTACATTAAAGTTATTGAGCGATATTCTTAAAACATAGATATATACTATTGCGGAGCTTATTGTAAATCAATTCTAGTACTACAATTATGTAAAACATACTTTATGTCTATATTTTACGGTCTGTTATTTAGTCACACGAGGATTTTCGGTGACGTTAAGTTTTTTTAAATCTTGTACGTGAAACTACTTATCACAAAATTATATAAATAAAATAAATAGGACCAACTGGCAGCTAATATCTATCGTTAAAAAAATAATAAATAAAATCGGACACTAGCAGCTAAGCAACGAAGTAACATGTGTAAAAAAAGACTCGCTCCGAATTGAATACCTCCTTCTTTTGGGAACTCGGTCGAAAACTAGACCTTAAAACGCCAAATAAATATTAAGATAAAGATACTCACTAATTGATTATACCCATTTGTAACATTATAAATAATAAATCACTGAGTCTAGATAAGTGTATAAAATAAATAGAAGGCAATTTACAAAAACAACTTAGAACTTTTCTAAAAGCTAGTCAATGAAAGAAAACGAATGAACATTACAAACACAATAAATTCCTTCCCACGATCTTTTTATACGCCAACGAGACGTACTGCTCAGGTTCTAAAGCCGTTTCATTATCTATTGTTGACCCCTACAGTTTATTGACTTGAAAAGTTTAGTAAACTAAGCAATAAAAAATTAGAATTTTGTAAAATTGGCCGACTTAATGACATTATATAATAAAGAATTAGTTTTATTTCTTTTGAATACAGTAAAAGTCTTTTGAATACGACAAAAACAGTAGGACCATTCCTAAACGCAAAAATACCAAAAGTTACTGTTATTATTTAGTTAATTAGTTAGAAAACTATCACCGTGGCCTAATGGTATTGCTTTATAAACTGAAGGTCGTGGTGTTAATTCAAGAAGGGAAGGAAAGGAACTTTGTCGTTGTTGTCGTTGTTTTTGACATTACACAATTTTGGCCGATTATTTTAGATGCCGATTTTTAAAGTTTTTCAGATGGTAGGTCCCCTTTTTACAGGGGACCGTCTGGATGGGTACCACCGCGGGACCTATTTCTACCGCAAAGCAGTAGTGTGAAAACACTGCTGTGTTCGGGTTTGAAGGGCGCCGTAGGCAGCGTATTTACTGGGTAAACAAGACTTAACATCCCCAGTGCGTTGGTGATACCTTTATTGCCAATGTCTATGGGCATCGGTGACCACTTTCCATCAGGTGGCCCCGATTGCTCGCCTGCCTACGTATGCAATATAAAAAAAGTATGATAATCCGTGCGTCGGACAAGTATGAAAAACGACGGCCCCACTTGTCAAGATCATCTTTGGCAGTCGTCATATTGTGTCGGCCTTTAAAAATTTACTGACAACCAATTCATTCATTGAATGCAGTTTACCCTTGGGTTGTAGATGACAGATGTCAGTGGCAAGTGGTAATTCTGGATTAATTAAAAGCCGATCCCCAAATAACTCTCAAAATTGGGTAGGAAAAAGAAAATGATAAGAACAGTAAAGGCTGCTGTTGAAAACAAAATATAAAACCACCCACACACACACACCACACATCACCAATCGTTACTTTGGACTATTATTATTCAATATGTACCGAATATAGTATTCTAAAATATCAGAATTTTTGCATCAATGTATCTTCTCAATGTACTTTGGTTTAAAAATTATCGACTTTTATGCGAATTCTATTCATACACGATAAATATTCCGTAATGTGAGACAAGATAAAAAGACTGAAATTGACATTGATAGTTTCGTATAAGCGTTGAAAGTACTCGTTTTGGCGAAGAGAGACTTAAGAAAGAAAAAATTCAGTTAATGGTAATGTCAAACTTATGCATTATATGAAAAATATACCTATTATTAATAATAGGCTGTCGTTATTAGGGTTCAAAACGCATAGTTGTTGATTTAAAAATATACTTTAAACTTTTTACCTCTTAAACTAACATTATCTTTTAACATTCTACTTTCTTGTATATTTTAATGAAAATTAAAACATATATTTTATGTCGAAGCCCGTAAGTTGAAATTTTAATAAAATCACCCAATACTTGTTTTATCAACAAGCAGAACTTGAGAGAACAAGTGTCTTGCTTAAGTTTACTACATCGTTCCGCGAACTTCTGTACGATATTATTAGTATAACTTTTATCTGACTGTGATAAATGTGCAAATTAAAACATAAAATTGAAAATTATAAAGAATATATTACAAAAAAACAAATTAATAAACATCTTATTTAAATATTTTTATTTAAATTTTTTTTACTGCAACTTTTTGCATAAACGAAGGGGAGCCTGAGGCATTGTCTACCAGCTAACCTTAGGGATCATGGGGATTGGATAGGACCTTATAAAAATTCTTTTTCAAAAAAGTATGTAGCTTAAGATACTCCTAGTTACATCAGCTATGAAAGTCTATTTAAAAATCAGACAAGCCATTTAAGCAGTAAGCCAGAACAAACAGACAGACGTCTGTCTGAGAAAAATAGATTAAAAAAAAATATATTTTTTGTTTTGTTATATTTATCAATTACATATCACAAAGTAAGCGATTAAAACGGTTATTCTCAATAACTTACGTGACTTTGAACAAATGAATGCTGAAAGGAGTTCAAAGCTTCTGGAATATTTCATTTGTACTTAAATCTATAGCTTAATAAAATTTTAGTATATCAATAAGTACGTATGTATGGGTTGCAAATAGGTCAATATGACATTTGCCATTAAGCAACCACACTGCTATGATCAAACAGCTAATAATTAAACTTTGCTCCAATTAATTTGCTTACCTGATGTCTAGTATATAGCAATAATTGGTATCAATTATTTCCACGTCACTGTTCGTACACCAATAGTAATTAGCCTTATTTATTTAACTTGTACAAAACATAGTAAAAATATAAATTGTAAATAGTATCATAAATAAGTAATTGCGGTTGACTTTCTTACCCTTTTTGAGTTCTTATTTATAATGAAACGTTTTTATTGCATTATTTATACATAAACGAATATGAATTTAAAATATTTCTATTATTAATATGTTTTTGCCAAGTACTTAAATTTGACATTCAAAAATGTTTATAACCGAATGATAATAAAAGACGAAAGCTCACATTAACACAACAATGCGTCATGAAAAGGTACAAAAACAAGTAATACATACAATAAAAACTTTTTCTTCTTGAGTGTGCCTTGAACAAAATAGCTTCATTTAGTCAGTGTCAAAAGGTCAAAGCTTAATAAAAAATTGACAGTGATAGAAGCTTATTTCCTTAAAATTTTAGCAATGAAACACCTCTATTTAATCAATGAACAATTAAAATGTCCGCTTACTGAATAATAACATACGTTTGGAGCATTAGTGTTGATTTAATATATCCATACTAATATTTTAAAGAGTAAATATTTATAAATATATTTAGAGAGTAAACCGCCTCCGTAGCCTCAACAAATTTGCATTGCTTTTTCCTAGTTGGTTAGGGCAATTTGGGCCGATCACCCAATTGTCTGAAAAGTAAGATAATCCATGCAATGATGGGCATGTAAAAAGTCGGTCCACCCACTAACCCACATTGGACTAGTGTGGGATACGGTCCAAAAACCCCCAGATGGAAAAGGATGGAATTAGGGGAGGCCTATGTCCAGCAGTAGACTAACACAGGTTTATGATGTAACTAATTTTACTTTTGTTTATATGTTTGTTTTAAATAAACTAAAAAACTTTTAAAATGTAAAAATAAACGCGATAAAATCCGTAAAGTCATTTTATTTTATAAAAAACTGCTCTTCCGATTTGAAACATTATTTCATAAAGTTATATTATAAACGGCAGAGCCGTGGACAAACTTAATATATATTCATCAATTTGGTCAGTAACAGAGTACGTTATTGAAATAAAAATAAATGCTTGTGTTGGCTCAGAATGGGTAAAGGACCACTAAACGTAGGCTACCTATAGATACTAATTTAACGCAATTAATATAAGTTAACTGAACCGAATCGAAACGTTAACACTTCGAACCAAAATGAAAACGTCTGAGCACTTCAAGCTTCAGTAACGTTGTTAGATATATCTGTAACTATGAACTAAGGTTCGAATACAACACATAGAGCTCTATCTCGTAATACAAAAGATTATATTTGTTTGATTGAACGCCTCTGTAGAACTCTGTATAAAACAATTTTGTTAAAAACTATAATATTTGATGGGTTTGTTAATTATTATTTTCATTACATCTTTTACGATTGTAACATTCAATTTTAATGCACCTAACAAGTATAATATAAAGTATATAACGAACGCATATAAATACCTTGTTTGAGTTTTTATTGGTAAAGAACTGACCCATATAATCTAAAAAACTCGACGAGAATAATATTGTAAATTAACTAATTGCGTTAAAATCCGCATATCATAAATTATTTAAAATTTGTTTTTTTTTATTTTAAAATGCTTATCCTCATAACCTGATGTTCTGTAAAACATTTCCTTAGCCGTGTTTATCCTTGGAATCGACAAAAAAACCTTAAGGTTTTAGTGCTGAAGGCTAAGGGGTAGGAAAAATAAAGGTGGGGGTTTAATCCCTTTCATATATTTAGCCAAAATTATTTCGATATGCCAACATAAACATAAATAAGTTTGAAACGTTGTATGTAAAACTTATAAATACTTTTATACGCACCCAGAAACAACACATCCAGTGTTTTATTCCAGAAGTATATTTTTTTAAGGTTGTGCTAAAACTATTAATATTTTACGACAAGGCGTTGTGCATTGCACTCAAAATGTGACGAATAATGCTGATAGTGATGTCAAAAGGAAATGGGGATTTGTGTCAACTGCACGAGATTGATTAATGATCGAGAAAATGTGTCGCGAACGTGTTAGATAGTTCACTACATTGTTCTTGGTGTTGCATACGTTCTGTTTTACTGGTCAGTATAACCTAGGGGCAAAATATTTTCTGGTAATATAAATAAAAAACATTAAACATTAGTTTTTTATATTTAAACACTTGCGACACCTCGCGATAGAAGTATGATTTTTACTTTAACTATAAAATTTTACATAAATAAATAATATACTGATGCAACAGAATTTATATAAGTAACTAAAACTAAATATAACTTCTCAATCAAATTTAAAACTGTAATATTAGAGGATACTTGATATTCATTTTAAGTAAATGGATATCACGTATCCTGTGTGCAAAAATAGATAACTTGAAGACTGTCTGTATTGAGATTTTATTTGTACATGCATATGGATATATTATGACGTACAATATAGTTCTATTATATATTATGTTTGTTTTTAATAGTACGCCTATCTTAAATTTTTCTACACCATCCAATAGTTGACTGGGAGAGAATGCCTTTGGCATTAATTCCGTCTTTGAATACATTTTTCATTTCATTTGTGCATAAAGTTAAATTAAATAAGTTAATTACTTATCAAATCCACTTATTTACGGATTTTTGTTTTGAAGTTTATACTTTTAGGTGCTTATGAAAAATGATGAGAGTGAAATTTACGATTTGTATCACAAAATTAAGAGTTTATAATGAAAAGGTGAAATGTAAAGGTCCATAGTACATAGTGATAAGGTTGATTTTTGTGTAGTGATAATGGAGTTGTCGTTTTATTGAAGTTATTTATGATAGTTGTTGCATAATGTGCTCTATGAGTTAGGTTAAGGTTCGTTTTTACATATATATATATATATATATTATTATATAATATATTTTATATTATTTAAATTTATATTAAATATATATATTAAATATATTATTATATAAATATATTAATATTTGTAATGATGTTTATTCAACTTGATATAATGGTAATATTTTTATTCATTTAATATATCAAAGCTTTGATTTATAGTACCGCTGTACAAGTAAGCCAACATCTCTGAGGAATTCTACATTTGTAAGCAACAGATAGCGCTGAACTACCAGTTATATGATATATCAAAGTACGTCTTGTGAATCCATAAATTCTTAATCGAATTATTTATGATTAGTTCTTGTAAATCTATCATCTTTAATTGTCTTAATTATTTTTGATTGATGTTACTTACTATTTGTGAATATTATTGAAAAAAATTGTGCTTATATACTTTTTCAAGTGCTCCGATATAATTGAGGTTAACTATCCGTATGTATTATTTATTGTATTGTAATTAATTATTTGCATGCAATTAAAAACTATTTTTTAATGATGCCAAAGAAGTATAACTTCTCACGCGCGTACATAAGTATTTTTAGTTGTTTTTGAGTTGGTATATATACCAACTTAGTCTGCCCGTGATCATGGATGCTGAAAAGAATCCGAAACGTCGGGAATAAATATATTTAAGTAACGCGAAAAATCCGTAAATAAGTGGATTTGATATGTATAATCGCGTAAATAAAAGAAACAATTAAATTAATTACTTACTAGAATTAATAAATATGAAGGATTGGAGCTGAGTTTACAAAAATCACATTGTTATATTGCAAATGTGGCTTAAAAACTTCTAAAGTTACATCAAAATAATATTGTTACAATAAAAGTCTTAATAAAATGTACAAGTATGCGTCAATAGCAATAGTTTATCTAATAACAATAACTCATTACAACGATTTTAATACAATGATTAATTATAACAATAAGGTCGATAGAAGCTTATGAATCTAAGTAAATAGATACATTACACGAGGTGTGTTCAAAAAGTATCGCGAATTTTGAATTTTCGCGGGTTACGCATATTCAATTTTCGATTTTATGTGGCGTTATGTTGGTGCTCATGTCTCTCACTTATGCCGACAAGCCCGGCCATTTTGAATGTTCACTTAATTGTTGACTGCTGCTTTGCTTTGTTGTTTTTTGGATTCTCTTCGATTTTTACTTATTCAAAAAATGGATCAAAGAACCTTTATCAAATTTTGTGTTAAAAACGAAATTAAGTGGACCGAAGCAATGAAGGAATAAGAAGTGAACGACGAAGTGCGTGCCGGACGCCCTAGTATTTCAACAACATACGAAGAAAATTATGAAGTGCAGAAAATGGTATTGACCGATCGTCGAATCACCGTTAGAGAAGTTGCTAAGGACCTAAACATATCGATTGGCTCGTGCCATTCGATTATTATCAATGATTTGGGCATGAGACGGATCGCCGCGAAATTTGTACCAAAATTGCTCAATTGCGACCAAAAACAGCATCGCATGAACATTGCTAATGAGATGTTAAACTCTGTCCGCGACGACCCATACGACTGTCAATTTTGCCGTTTCAAACTGTACGGGCATGAACTAGGTGTTGAAAAGGGGATAAAATTCAATATGAAAATTTATCATCATCCAAGCAAAAACTATAAAACTGTGTGTCAAATGAAACCTATTACACGCGGATGAAGTCGCGGGCAACAGCCAGTAATATTATAAATATTCTGTGATAATACAATTTAAGATAATTTTTTGAAGTAAATTGATATACATATAATTGAAAATAATGATTCATCTGGAACGTCATAGTATATAATTAATCGTATAAGTCGAGAGTTCTAAATACACCAAAATTCCATTAAAATACACAAAGAGCTATGATTAATAATCTCACCGTGAATCTATTAAGATTTACTTTACACAACACCGACGCTAGAATAGTGCATTGGTTATTTGCCTAATGTCTGAAGTACTGTAGGTAAAATACTATGTTAATATTTTCGTCAAAATGAGTTAATATTTTTGGCCCACGAAAATGCTTCATTAGGGACTTAATATATTTATACCATATCCATGCATTTATTAAAACACAAGATTAGTTATTGGATGTAAGAAAATACGTACTTTATGGTAAATATCTTAACATTTATATGGGCATAATTATTTCTTTTGTTCACGCGAATACTATACATTATTAAATAAAATGACTTTTTACGCGTTCATTTTATATATTTTAATTCCCGACGTTCCGAAAGCTTTAGACTGAGATGTCTTGACATGACACGAGGGATCTGTGATTATTATCACCTGGCGGTTAAGCTATAACATGTTAAGCAAGTAATGCGAGACAACAAGCTTGCTGCGCCACGGCAGCGTCACAGTGACCAAGTGAAGGCAGCCACAGTGGAGCGAGTACCTGCTGTTCTACCTTTTGTGAGAGGCGTAACTGACAAGTTTGGCTACATTTTGAGGCGGGCTTCAATCAAAATGTATTTCAAGCCTCTGAAGGAAATTGGTCTATTCCTACCACCTGTCAAGTGCAATATTCCTCTACAAGATCCAAGAGTGTACAAGCTAGATTGTGACTGCGGCCTCTCTTATATTGGACAGATAAAGCAAGCTATAAGAACTCGCGTTAATGAACATATAGCTGACATTAAACATAAAAGACCCAACAAGTCGGCAGTGTGTGACCATACTTTATATCACCCAAATCATTACATCTGATTTAATCGACCACAAATATTCGCTAAAGAACACCGATTTCTACCAAGGATGATCCGTCAGGCTATTGAGATTAGAAAACATCCAAATTTCAATAGAGAAGATGGTTGGGTTCTACCACCTGCTTGGGATCCCAAAATTAATAAATTAAAATTTAAACCCAAGCATAATTTTACTGCTGGCTGTTATGATAAAATCAGTTCAATTTGCGTAGGTTGGAGTACAGACTAAAATAATTAATTACGATTAAGATCTGGAAACCTCGCTTCAGCACTGGCAACAAGACGCATGACATCTCAGTCTACCCCATGACCACGGCCGCTGGAAAGTGTTCGAAACGTCGGGCATTAAAATTTGTAAAATAAACGCGATAAAATCCGTAAAAAGTCATTTTATGTAATAATTTATAAGAGCAATTATTCTTTTAGATTGTATCAGTTGACATGAGATTCGAGAACTGGATTTTTTCAGTAACAATACAATACAAAAAAACTGCTTAAAGCAATCTAGTTAGAATTAAAGTCTATTTCTCTATTACTTTTTTAGGTCTAAATTTACATAATTATAATTTGTTACAGAATCAACTTGTCAATAACAGTTTAGAGGAGATAATATCTTATACTATTAAGCTAAAAATACACTAAAGTACAGTTCATATATTTGAAAAGAGGTAAAAAGCAAATTTAAAAGTGATTTAAATGATATCTGACTATGAAAATAACGTTTCAATGATATTCAAATTAACCAGAATCTCTAAATTGTTGTCGACATCACACAAAATTTCGAATAATCGTGCGTGGTCAAGCATATCCACTGAAAATTAGCGTTTTCAACATTAGTGGTGAAATTTAGTGAATGTTAATTATGTAATGTACTTACCCAGAAATATGTCACAGAGTTCAATTTTAGTTAAAAATAATTTGTTAATACATTTATATATTAATCATATAAAATATAAACAATCAAACTATTAATTACTTAATAAATCAAATCTAGACAAATTTATATTATTATCACAAATATGTACTTTATGCACATCATTAAAATTATGTACATAATTATTTCTTTTATTAACGCGATGATTATCAAATCCACTTTTTACAAAAATCCGTAAAAATGGATTTCATATATACATTATATATAGCTAAATGCCAAATGTAAAATGGGATTTAAGACTATTTTAATCACATTTTAATAGTAACTATTTTCAGTATAAAGTACAAAAAAGTTACGTTTTTAGCACTTATAAAAACATAATTATTTAAAATAACTATTAGTTCCACTGGCCTCCTGCCTCCGTGGCTCAGTGGTATGGGCGTAGTCTTTAGAAACCGGAGTTGAATCAGCGGGGACTCAACAAATTTTAATTTTTGTTTCCTAGTTTATGTCGTGCCTACTACATTTTAATCCCTCCACGTATTTAAAAGGTATAATATATTCTGTGTCTGTACTGGAACCTATGGTGTTGATTTATATTATTTTATTATATTTAAATGCATTCTTCTAGTAAAACATTCATTCTTCTTTTATCTTCAGCCATGAAGTTTTTTATGTATCTATCATGAATTGTTGATAAAGACCTTGTTCTTGGTTCGAATCCTGCGGGGACTCAACAAATTTTCTTTGTTGTTTCCTAGTTGAGTTAGGACAATTTGGGCCGATCACCCAATTGTCTGAAAAGTAAGATGATCCATGCGTCGGATGAGCATGTAAAAGTCGGTCCACCCACCAACCCGCATTGACCAGCGTGGTGGGATACGGTCCAAAAACCGCCTAATGCATAGGGGTGTATTAGGGGAGGCCTATGTCCAGCAGTGGACTATCACAGGCTGATGATGATGATTAGTTCCAAGCCTTCTTACTTTCATCTACTTTTATGTATTCATACTTTCAGGACTGTGTGGCTATTTACTATCTATTTACTAGTATTACTCTATCTTAACCCAACTATATATCCAACGCCAGTTAGAAACAAATAAATAAAATAAATAAAACAAAATTTCCGTCTTTGTACATAATTGGCAATTAAAATATTGGTATCGCGATCAATATAATTGGAGAGTTTACTGTTTTACGTTTAAGCTGAACAGCTTTCCATACAATTTGAAAGGTATTTTCATTAATATTCAAAACCTGTAGAATCGACATAAAGATAATGATGGTTTTGTAATCTTTATAATTCATGACAAATCATGAATTTCTTGCAATGTCAAAACATAGCAGTTAGTTTTTAAATTCGTATTATCTTCCATATAATATTAATGCAAAATATCTTCGACATAATTTAATATGAATGTTTCGTAATGAAATCGATATTGCTTAACATATTTTAAATTGATCGAAAAATAATATGTGCAAATAAAGTTTAGTCAATATAGATAAGGACAAGTCAAATATTCAAACATAATTTATACATAATGGGTTATTCCTTCAGGCCGCAATTGATCTTTTCATATTGCCCTAACCATGAAGAAACAACGGAAACACAAAGTTCCAAGAAAGAGTTATTCAAACACAGTTACAGGTTTCAATGCATTCAATCTCCTCGCAAAAGGAGACCAAGGCATACCACAGTAGCACGCAACCTAACACAGAGGTCTGGAGCAGCCGGCAAATGGGTGTTCGCCATCCAGATAAAAGTGAAAGGCTAAAAAGGAGTTTCTGTGCCATTTACATAGATACACTTCATAAGAAGGTGATCTAAGTGACGCAACACATGCAAACATGATATCTCTCTAAAAAGTCAAGTCAGATCACAATGAATGCGACGGGAAAAAGGAGAACCTTATAGCGGCCATTGCACTTTTGCGACTCATACCCTTACACCTCGGTCCATGATGCGGAAAGGAATCCGTAAATTTGATTTACAACTGAAAAAGAATTGTATTCTGCATCTGTGATGCAGAGGTGCAAACTGGTAAATTAGAAGAAATTAGAAGAAACAAAACATAACATTGTATAAAAATGTTAATACTAATTTATTTTATAATGTTAAATTATAACAATACAAAGGTTTAAATAACGGTAAGTTATTACGATATTACTAAACAAAAAATGTAACGGTTATGTATCACGGAATAAAAATTATTTGACGTTAACTATAAATTCTTACATAAAACAATGGAACATGAAGCAATAAATTCCAAAGAAACTTTTAATTTTATTAACTGAATAATAATCAAAAGTCAAAATTAAATAGCTAATTATATCAGAAACTAGGGCAATAAACCCAATTTTTTTTTAAATTATTGCCTAGACTTTTAATTAATTTAGCTTGATAATAAAGGTTAATAAATTCAATTATTTAGTTCTAGTTAGGGACTCGAGTGCCGAGAACTCAGTCACCGTTAACTTTTTACAAATTTTATTTCATTTGTTGGAAAAACATTCCGATAACACTTAAATATTGGCTGGGTGGGTAACACCGCGGTGCCTATTTCAACCGCAAAGCAGTAGTGTAAAAACACTGCTGTGTTCCGGTTTGAAAGGCACCGTAGCCAGCGTAATTACTAGGTAAACTAGACTTAACATCCTATGTCTCACGGTAGGCGGCGCGTCGGTGATACCTGTATTGCCAATGTCTATGGGTGTCGGTGATCATTTTCCATCAGGTGGCCCCGACTGCTCGTCTGCCTGCGTATGCAATAAAAAAAAATGTTTCCGAATTACTTTTTTACATCTTTGTATGTTTCCACCCCGTTATATTAAAGAAAAAATACTTATATTATTAATAAAAATAAACTTTTTATGTTTTACCTTAAGGCAAATTGCTGTAAAAGCTCTGAACCTTTTGTTTACACAAACTGTATGACACGTTTCAGTACAGAATGATGAAAAATTGCAAGAAAGTAAGAATCAGTATTGACAATCATAGTTCTTTTACAATATATTTTTTTGCAATGCTCTTATATTTTTAATACGTTACTATATTCAAAATATATTCATAAAAATAGTGAATAGTGGACATTTAACTCAAGGTACACGTAGAAAAGGCCTTAAAGTTCGTTCTTTTAAAAATCTGAAAATTTGTTCAGAAATTTATGCCAGGTGATGGAATAACTATTCACCTATGCATGCTGAATTGAGACCTATGCTTTGTGTATTCAATCATTTGTTGTGTTTACGTGCAGACGATAATCACTTAAACACGCGTGAATCACGGAAGTTATAGATCATACTTACAAAATAAGTGCGATTAGATTATCTGACTTAATAATTAAACGTCCTAAATTAAGTATAAATAGGTTTTTTTTCGGCTACTAACTCTCCATGCTCCTCTGCACCGTTTTCCCTGAACTGTAAAAGTAACAGATTCCGCGGACCACCACCCTTATCGTTTTCGTGTTTTTTGTTTTCTGAAACTTAAATTGTTTTATACGACGTGTCGCTTTTCGATCCATGAGGGTGTAGGAAGACTCCACATGTTAATTTGAGTATACTCGAATTGCTGAATATCGTGCACCATAATGTTTCCTGCGTAGATGGCCGATTTCTTATACCGTGCCGAGGTAGACATTATCAATTTATTATTTTGTTTCTTTATCTGTATTTCATCTCAAATTAATTAAATTATAATAGACGTACTTGGAAAGCAAACGAAACTCTCTTTTGACTACTAACGCCTTTTCAATATTAAAATGAATTAAACAACGGGTATAATGTTTTTCACTTTTAACGAGAAATAAAAAATCATAAATCAATAAAAGTCATAATCATCAACAGCCTGTGTTAGTCCATAGCTGAACATAGGCCTCCCCTAATGCCCACCTTCTCTATTTAGGGGGTTTTGGACCGTATCCCACCATGCTAATCCAATGCTAGTTGTTGCGTGGACCGACATTTTACATGCCCATCCGACGCATGGATCATCTTACTTTTCAGACAATCGGGTGATCGGCCCAAATTGCTCTAACCAACAATGAAACAACAATGAAAATTTGTTGAGTCCCAGCAGGATTCGTATCTACAACCTCTGGTTTCTAAAGCACACGCCGATACCACTAAGCCACGTAGGCAGTTCAAAAAAAAAGTTATACCAAACTCATACAAATTTTAAAAGTACCACAGAGCGCAAATTGAAACGCCATTCACACACGTCACTTATTCCGATAGCTTTTCTCGGAATAATAGACCAGCGAAATAAAAATTTTCAAGGTCATCATTGGTTGGCCCTAAACCAATCACGTTTTAATCCATGCCAAGTTAAAATACAAGTGTTCTTAAGTAATAAGTTGCATTTTTAATCAAAATTAATAATCTTTTAACACAAAATAAAGACATATTTTTTATCTGTCTGTTGTTCTTTTATTATCTGTCTCTCAAATAAAAAAATAGGGCTAATACGAATCATGCCTTATGGCGTCGAATGTCAATATGAATAAAGCAAGCAGTTTATATCTCTCATTCATGTGTCTTATTCTAAATATTCATCATGCACACGTTAAGGTTTTTCATCTCATAATTTTGTATCACCATTATCGAAGCTGTTTCTTTCAACTAATGAAAATAACTAATTTGTTTTAATTATTTACAGTGTCACATTCAAGTCATTAGAAGTCTGTAATTTCTGATATTGGACCTGAAAAATTGTTCTTTGAACATGATACAAGGTATTGGGACAAATATAAAAAAAAGCAAATAAAAAAATATTCCCACCATTTACTGCGTATTTTCTATTGCGTGTGTATTTAAAAGTTAAATATTTTCTGTTATTTATATACATTGATTTTAATTAACTTTTTTTATAAGTTTTAGTCCTCTTTTTATTCAGTTTTAGTTTTTCTTTGTTCTTTGGCGGTGTAATTATTTTTCGTTTTAATTACTATTATTTTAACGTTTTTGTATATAATAGCGCCTAAAATTTAAAATTGTGAGTATTTTAATATTACTTTACTAGTTACTCATTTCCATTGTTTTACTATGAAAATAATCAAATTTTAGGTTTGTTATGTTAGCTGTATTACTCATCGAACTTATTCAATATGGCCGACTTTTATTACGAGATTTTTTCAAATCACTGTTTATTTTTTTAATTGAAAACCAACACTCTCCTAGCGATTTTCATTTATACACATATTATTAAATATTATTACCTATCAAATGAAATATAATTTAGCAAATAAAGACGCGTGCCCGTTTTGTAAAGAAAAACTAATTGGTTGTTAATTGTAGACTCAATGGTACGCAAATATTATTTTGCTTCATTACTTCGATTTGAAAACAGATATTTCACTAAAATTACATGTTTATGTAAAGCCTCGTATTTTTAATCTCACTATATTTTTTTGTTGAAGATGGACGTTGTTGTCACGAAATTCACACTCTTTTTAGTTCTATATTAAGTTCCTTACGCCATTACAGTATAATATTACAATTATGCATATACAATATTACATTTTTTACGCGTACTGTTATCCTCCTAAAATGATGTTACTATAACAATAGATTGATAATAACATTAAATAAATTAGAACGATATAGAAATATAGAAAAGGACTTTAACACAGATTTCAAACATCAAAAAATTTCATATATAAATAAATTTAAAGACTACTATAAAATAAAGGGCAAATTTGATGCTTAAAAGAGCTCGATAGACCCCAAACGGATTATCCAAATGTGTTGCAGTATGACAGATAAACTGTAATTACTTAATAATTATTAAATCATCTTCATAATCATTAGCAGGCTTTATCGGTTCACTGCTGAACGCTAAGACGGCTGATCCTTTCTACTCGCTGCCAACTTGAACGGTTGCTGCACGGAGATTTACCAACGTTTCGTTTTCCCAAACGTGGCCTCTATTCCAAAAACCTTAATTGGCCCATGAAAACATCTTAAACATTATCCTCATCCTCAGCCTGTGTTAGTCGGCTGTTGGACATGGGCCGCCCCTAATGCACTCCTTTATCATAAGGGGTTTTTAGGCCGTATCCCACCACGGGGTACAATGCGGGTTAATGGTTGGACCAACTTTTTACATGTCCCTCCAACGCATGGATCATCTTACTTTTCAGACAATTGGGTGATCGGCCCAAATTGTCCTAACCAACCAGAAAACAACGATAACACAAAGTTGTTTACCCGCGGGATTCAAACTCACGACCTTTTATAAATCAACGGCCAATATTGTCAGGCCACGGAGGCGGTTTAATACATTAACTTAACACAAAGGACTATGATTAATAATCCTACAGACAATCAATGAACAGTTTTTCTTGTTTTTTTCAATGTATATATTTTAACCTTTAACTTCTGACCTTCGAACCTTTCAAGCATTTTTCTTCTGATCAAATTTGAAAAAGTAAACTCTTGTACGTTAAATGATTTATATGTAAGTCGTCCCTGTTTTAAAACAATTTTCTATATGAAAATGGTCTTAGTACAAATCACGGAAATATAAAATCAGGGTAACAGTAAGTAGGTGGATGTTTTGATAAAATTAAAAGCAGATAAACAAATTTACTTTTTTTACAATTGATAGTTGCGTCTATATTGAGAGAGTCATACAGTGACACTTTTCATCATCATCATCAGCCTGTGTTAGTCCACACCGGCCACTTTTGCGAATGTCGTCACTCCATCTTGCCGCAGGGCGTCCTACACTACCTTTGCCGAGCCTCGGTCTCCACTCCAGAACTTTTCGACTCAACGGTCGTCAGTTTTGCGGCTTATAAGGCCGGCCCATGCCATTTCAGCTTACTAATCCGGTGGGCTATGTCGGTGATTTTGGTTCTCTGACGGATTACGTCATTTCTGATGCGGTCCTTCAGATACTCCGAGCATAGCCCTCTCCATAGCTCGCTGAGCGACTTTAAATTTGGATCAGCCGAACCGTAAGTGTTCAAGTCTCGGCACCGTAGGTCAAAACGGGTAAGACGCACTGATCGAAGACTTTCGATTTGAGGCACTGTGGGATGGGTGACGAGAAAACTGACAGAAGCTTATGAAAAGCTGCCCAGCCCAGCCGAATCCTTCTGTTGGCCTCTCCTCAAAGTTGTTTCTACCGAGTTGGAGCATTTGCCCTAGGTAAACGTACGACGAAACCACTTCGAGGGAGGTGCTGTCAATTGTGATCGGTCCTGTACAACGTGTCTCGTTAAACAGACCTTGGTTTTACCCAAGTTCATCCGTAGACCGATGCGTGCAGAAGATCCAGCCAGGACACTTTTTACCATCTATATATTCAACATAATGTTAACAGTAATTTCCAGATTTCCATTTCACTGATTCTTGAATAAATCATGTTATCTAAAATAAGGTTCACAGCAAACAAAATATGTCAAACGGACGTGGTTCGGCATACGTTCCGATATTCGCGCGGTCCAAACATTGATAATATCATTAATTTAATGTTAACTTTAGCTAACCCTTTCTTATTTACAAATGTACAGCGTTTAGCTTGTTATACCTAAAAACACTATCATTATCTAATTTCTCTTATTGGACATTATAATAGATCAATTTAAACAATAAAAAAACAATGTTTTTTTTGTAATAAATTTATAATTTTTACATAATGACTTTTTCTATTATTAATATAATATTTAAAATGTAATATAAAATTAACTTTGTTTACGCTTAGGAGTTGCACTAAGAATTTTTATTGTAAAGAAACTTATTTGCATTTTTCTGTTCTTTCTTTTCTTATTTTAATGAATATAATTTGTTGGAGATAAACTAGACATCAAGCTAAGTAAACGTTTTCAATTTATACGCACAAAGTTAAGCAATTATCATAACTTTCACCTGGTTAGCAGGAATTAACAGGATCTAGTCTGTTAGTCTACGGACAATTAAATAGATCTACACTCCAACGGACCTAAAATTTACTTGTGTAAATTCACTTACAGTTTGCCAAACAAGGCCCTGAATAAGCACGAACGTTGCAAGATAAGTTAAATTTTACCAAAAAAGATATGAGCGCCAAACAGTATGTATAAATTTTGCATAATATAAGCGAATAACAACGTGGTAATAACAATAACAACCGTGGGTAGGTCCCTGATTACAGGGAGACCGTCTGGGTGGAACACTCCGTGGTGCCTATTTCTGCCGCGATGGCAGTAGTGTAAAAACACTGCTGTGTTCCGGTTTGAAGGCACCTAGCCATGTATGTTACTGGGTGAAACGAGATTTAACACCCTATGTCTCACGTAGGCAGCAGCGTTGGCGATATTGCCACTGGTATTGCCAATGTCTATGGGTGTCGGTGACCACTTTTCATCAGGTGGCCGGACTGCTCGTCTGCCTGCGTAAGCCATAAAAAAAAAACGTTCTTCCGAAAGAAACTGCCCCGCGATTTCTGATTCATTTATTTAAAGGTATTCATTTTATCAAAATATCGCCTATAACAAGATTCATGTACATAGATTTGATTAACGCTTTTACTTTTACTGGAACTTACACGGTATTACCTTAATTTAAAATTCAATCAAAAAGTACAATAACACAGAACATATTTTAAGTCAATATCCGATTTAATAAAAATTTAAGCTGAATTCTTTTATTTCTCAAATATATATTAAATTTCATATCACAAAATTATGAAACAGGAATGAAATCACATGACAGCTAATACCAATCACTTAAAAAGCGGAGCAACGAGGTAACATATAATAAAAAAACATCTGCTCTGAATTGAGTATCAAATTTTTCAGGGAAGTCAGTCAAAAACAATGGTTGTTAACGTTATTTTATTTAATAACTTGAATTTTCCATAATTATGCCTTCAACAAACAACAACAAGTTTAACATTTAACGAACAGCAAGAGTTGTTGCTGCTAACCTTTATATAAGGATTGTAAGGGTGACTTTTAACCAATTAAGAGTAGGGTCTCTATTCAATAAAAACGAAGCATCAATATAAATTTCTAATACAAATTATAGTATGTGTTGCAAAAATTTGGCGAGCAATTAAGTTTTTCTCAAGCATTAATCTTATTGTTGTAGAAATAAACTACTGAGAGATGCTGTGCTACCCACATATATTACAATATAAAAGGAAAATGTTGAACAATTACTAAAATAACTAAAATACAAATTGATGTTAGTATCGTGTTTTAAAATTTGTAAATTTATAAAACTAAATGGAAAACCATGTTAGTACTTCGATCTATTTCTTTAAAGCTTTATAAAAAAGGGCAGTATAACAAAATAATATTTTATGCTGTGTAATAAAAAAAAATAATGCAAAATATACTTTAAACGCAGTGTCGAATTGGTTCCAAAGTTTCACATCAAATGAAACCTTCTTATACTTTTTGTCAGCAAAAGTATAACAATGGTAATTTTCTTAATCATAGTTTTATCCGTCTTACGCAAGCGTACGAAACGGGAAAATATACGTAACGCTTAATCATAGACCGCTATTAGCAATGGGAAAAATATCAGATAACCTGGAAAATGGCGGATGAGGGGAAAAGTAACGAGAGCGGAAATAGGCTCAAGTTGATTTAGTGAGATAAATATTGTTCCTTTACCTCGGTAGATATGGTTATTTTTATACCGGTCTTTATGTCGTTTTTTCTGTCGTTCTTTAAGAGTTATTCTTTAAGGGACCCTTAAAGAAATGGAGCACTCTTATAGGTGAACCATCGCGTGAGGATTAAAATTGCCGTGGTTCACCAATAATATCGCATTTGCTTCTGTTTGATATTAGCCTTTGTTTACGATAATTCCTTCCCTACTTCGGCTAAACTATAATAAATCGTGTCAATATTTCTTTAAATATTGGACTGTCTATGTCTTTACGTTATATTAATACAAAACACAAAACAAAACTATAATACCGTCTTATACCCTTACTTCCATGCCCCGAATTTGCCTAAATATTATCCTACAAAACTTTAAGCAGCATTCCGGTAAACAACAATTAATGGCCCTTGACAAAGTAACAAGGGGCAACTTAGTATTTATTACAAAGAATCAGACCGTAAAATTTATTAATGTTTCTTAACTTTTACTAATAAACAAAACATTTTCGAAACAACACGCCATCTGCGCCTTTTAAGTTTTCATGCAAATTAACCGAAGTTTTTTAATACAAGTTTGAAAGTGAAAAAAAACTTTACGACTCCTTTTTGCTAACTTTAAGAGAATAATTAGTAGATTAAAAACTCGAAGGTGTTAAATTATTAAAGAATTAGATGCGGCCTACGACTTACAACTTCGTGTTTACACTTTTTTAATTACCGTAACAAAAGTTAGCATAAAGAATAGTTGTAATAACATTTTCCTTGTAAACTAATTATTTAATATTTCGTTTTTTTTTAGTTAAGACAGTGCATTAAGTGCAGTCTTAACTAAAACAAAACATGAGATTTACAGTTAGAAATGGAAAAATTAGAAAGGCAAAGAAATCTTCATATAAGGAGTTAAAGAGAATAGATAATGAAGATCAAAGAGCACACACAGTTCTATCTGAAAGGTATTAATTACAAACAAAGGTGTTGTCACAGTAATGTGTTTTTAATTTAAAGTTTCAGGTATTGTAATTCTAGCAAAATGTGTCTACTACAACTATTTAATTGATAAAGATATAATCCATTTACTATAATTTTTGAATTAAAAATATTACGATTATTTCTTTACCTCTTCGTTTTCACAAATTCGGTAAATTGTTTTATATAGCAACAAAAATGTTACAACGCTTTTAGGAGTTAACTGACGCTTGTCTACAAAGTTTGTTTATACTTAAACATTCGACTATGCTAATAAAGCTATTTGTTCTCCCCGACTTTGGTAATTATCGTAATTTTCTTCACAAGGTACACAGTCAAACTTTTAGCATTGACTTAACGAATAATAGTTAGTTAACAACCACGTAGATCAGCTGTGAGGACAAACATTATGGTTAATGTTTAACGTATTTTGTGATATGAGATTCCTTTTGTTATACAGTTTATGTTTCATTGAATTTATTAAGAATACGAGCATGCTTACATAGTTTCATTGAATTATCATGCACATAAAAAGCTAAAAAAGCGGTGAAACACAATTGCATTTGCACAACATTTCGTTCAGGCATAACGCGTCACTACTTGTTTAAACTTTTCTAGTCCACCACCTGAAGACAGGAAATTTCTATGACCCAATTATGTGATTTATTTATATAACTTTTTTACCGCAAATACGTGAAATAATTATTGTCATAAAATGAATTGAGTATAAACAGAATCTGTTTAATTTGTACTAATACAGAAATATAAAAATACCCTTCTTAACTTCACACTATCCGCACGCCTACTTTGATATTATTAAAGGATTGTTACTTTTATAGATAACCGGAACTAATCAAAATAGAAAACAGTTAATGCTTTTTACTGCCTCCGTAGCCTAGTGGTATAGGCGCGTGCTTTAGAATCCGGAGGTCGTGGGTTCGAATCCTGCGGGGACTCAACAAATTTTCATTGTTGTTTCCTAGTTGGTTAGGGCAATTTGGGCCGATCACCCATTTGTCTGAAAAGTAAGATGACCCATGCGTCGGATGGGCATGTAAAAAGTCGGTCCACCCACCAACCCGCATTGGACCAGCGTGGTGGGGTACGGTCCAAAAAACCCCCTTATGGATAGGGGTGTATAAGGGGAGGCCTATGTCTAGCAGTGGACTATCAAAGGCTGATGATGAATGCTTTTTAACTTGCTTACTTCGTTTGACACTAACATTACTGGTTTTAAGTAAAAAAAAGGAGCTTAGAAGAACCGTATACGTGCACTACTTGTAACACAACTAGTCAAACTGGTTTTGATATCCTTTTGTGTGATGCTTTAAAGATAAATTTGTATAAATTCAATGTTCTAAATCGGCAACAAAAGGTTGTAATTCTCCTTTTTACAAAGGACCGTCCGGGGCAGTACCACCGCGGTGCCTATTTCTGTCACAAATCAGCGGAGCGTAAACACTACTGTCTTCCGGTTTAAAGGTTATTATTGGGAGTACCCAGTACCGGGAACAAGGCTAAGACATAAGATATTACGCCTAGTAAGGTACGAGGCTATTATCTTATGTCCTCGAGTTCAGCGGCAGGGCGTTTTCCGTACCATCAGGTGAACGTCCGGTTTGTCAAAAAAATAAACATCATTATCTGTTTGAATAAAAAAACTACCTTAACTTTACATTAAGTATTAAATAATAGTTGTCATATTATGAGCGAAATGTATTTTAGTAAACCGAGAATTGAATCTTAAATCGATCATTTTATTAGTAGTTTATTATTAAATTCCTTTTTGCTTTGTGCTACACAACACGGACAGAAGAAGAAAACCTGTACCCTGTGCCTAGCTGCAACTGTCACCACCGCCATGTATAAGTGTTTGATTAGTATTATTATCAAAAATGTTGTAATCTTTAAAGTAAATCTATGGTAGTAAGACTCGGCACTTAACAATTTTCTTATTTTTAAAACTATATAAAGTCGAGTAACTTACAAGCTTTGTGTAATATGAAAAGTATATAGATATATAGATATTATTTAAACCTATTTCACACATAACTTATTCTAATGACCCGATAGCCGTCGTATAACGTTGGGTCAGAATTCTACCGTAAAGTTAAGCTTACATGAAATCTAAATCGTTTGTCTGCCTCGGATATCGCCCAAACTTGAAGCGGATTGCTGTTTGATAAACCAAACCAATTTATCATAATAAACTGATCAACCTGTTCTTGCCTGTTCGTAATTGAGTGGTTTTTGTTAACAGTGAAACAATTAATCCCATTTCCCATTTTAATTTTTTTTATTTATCTTTTGTTGCTGTTTATCAAATTTTTGCTGGAAATAAACTGGCAAATTATGGGTATAACACATTAAAAAGATTACAGGGTAATAATAATAATCCGTTTAAAATTATTTACTGACATACAGCTGATCGTCAGGGATAGGGCGTTTCCAAAATGAAAAGAGCAACATAAAAACCTATCCTCAGATGTGAGAAATTAAGTTATAAGTAAAATAAAAATATTATGTTCTAAAGTATTTTTATCATAATGTCAATTGCAGTACTCCAAGTTAGATAAAAAATATTTAAAAAAAAAATACCATGTGCGAACTTGTACGCCGACGGTTCCGCTTAATCAATATATGGCCTTAATAAAATGGGTACAATTTTATTGAAGGATAAGTTTTTTATCTGAGTGTGTGCTATAATGGTATAGTACATATGCGTTTATGTTCTAAATTATTGCGCCAAGACAACTCAAAAATTATATCTTACATAGCATCAACTTTAGAATAAGAAAACTTTCATTTCTTATTTTTTATAATTATTCCAAGCATTATTTATGCTGTAATACCTTGATTTTGCTAAATTTCTTGTTGCCAAGTCGTATAGCAGCAGCGTTACATCAAATAGGTTTCAAGCCAAACTGCACTCTATACACTACATGCAGATGACGTAGAATCATCATTTTCGTCAAAAGAGAGTTCAAAATTATTATACTTAATTTTTAGTGCTTACAAATTTTTGCGAAAAATTAAATCACCAGTTCATTTTTCTACACCTGGTAGCCGTTATCAACTTGAATATCTGCAATAGCGAGCGAGGCTCTATGCAGCTGTGGATATCGTGGCAGCTAAAATAAATTTCAACTTATTATGTTCACTTGTACTTAAACAAAAAGCTTAAGTCGCCGACTTAGTGCAAAGGAATCGCTTGTTGAAGTGGCTGCTGGCCGATAATATGGTCAACAGGATCGTTGTGCCAATAAGGTTCTTAAGTGGAGGCCACGTTGTGAAAGGTAAAGCATTGATCTCCCTCGACCAGGTGAGCTGCTTTACCTTCCACAACGTGGAATCTTCGTGCAGTAGCTGGTTCAAGTTGGTAGCGAGTAGCAAGGGACTGGCCGTCTTGGCATTCATTTAAAATGTCCAGCAATGGATTGCTAAAGGCTGCTGCTGATGATGATGATGGAACAAGTGTTCCTATAATATGGTTTAATTAGTGACAGCCGTATCAATTAACAAGAAAAAGATCTGCAAAGATTCTTTTTGCACCTTTTTAGATATAAAACCCAAAAGAAAAAACAAAGAAAATGTTTGTTATAGTGATCATGAAATATAATGTGAACTTAATCGCAAAGTTTATTACACTCAACCACTTGAACGGCTGTTATCACTATGAAAATTCTGACGCGGTGGAAATTTCAATTAAGGCACTTCTACCCGCTCATTCATGTACTTCGGAACAAGAAGAGATTTAATTAATATTAACGTTACAACACCTCACTTAAAAGAAAAGGATACATTATAAATTTCCGTTATTATTAAATTTAAAGTTTCTCTCTTTTATTTTTACCTAAATCTGATAAACAACCTAATTAATTTAAATTGCACTTGCTATTCAACAGTACTATAATCTTAATATTGCCGAACTGTCTATTTAAAACCCAAGGTAAAAAAAAAAATTTAGATAAAATGAAATGTGGTAAAATTAACTTTAAAACAACTACATTTTAAAATTTGATTTAATTAAAATACTGAATTTTTTTATATTGCCAACGTAGGCAGACGATTAGTCGGGCTACCTAATGGAAAGTGGTCACCGACGCCCATGCACATCGTAAATACCAGGGGTAATCAAAACGCTGCTTATGTGAGACATAGGCTGTAGGCATAATTCACCCAGTAAGATGCCTACGGTGCCCTTCAAGCCGTAACACAGTAGTATTTTACACACTACTGCTTTGCGGCAGAACTAGGTAGTACCACCCCTTACAGCCAACTACAAACTACTAACAACTACTAACATTAAAAAGAACTTGTTTTTGTGTTTTAATCATCGAATAATATACAGTTCAGCAACGAAACAAAAATTTCAATTGCCTACATTACATTTTTTAAATGAACGAATCATTAATTAACATCACTAACAATTTAAAAGAAATCAAGTCGAATCTACTACCAATAATATAATACTAAACTGTTAGAATAGCTGAAATTAATTGTTTATTTTGACAAGGATTGTATTACACGAGTTCGATACTCTTAAAGAGATTTAACCGACCGTAGCCTAGTGGTATGGGCGTGTGCTTTAGAAACCGCAGGTCGGGTTCGATTTCCTGCGGGACGCAAACTAAATTTTCATTGTTGTTTCCTAATTGGTTAGGGCAATTTGGGCCGATCACCCAATTGTCTGAAAGTAAGATGATCCATGCGTCGGATGGGCATGTAAAAGTCGGTCCACCCACCAACCCGCATTGGACCAGCGTAGTGGATATGGTCCAAACCCCTAATGGATAGGGGTGTATTAGGGGAGGCCTATGTCCAGCAGTGGACTAAAACAGGCTGATGATGTATGTGTATGTATGATGTATGTTGTATGAAATCAGTCACGCTAATTACGAATAATTATATATAAGCCTCAATTGTTCTAGAGAAATCTGTCAGTTTCTACTAAAATTTACTAGTTGATAAGTTCAAGACTAGTTTATAAGGATCACTTCGCAGTTAAGAATAAAAATTTGAAAAGAGCCATATTGATTTCTGTTTAACTTCCGATCAAGGCATATGTATTTTATATTTGACGTGGTTTCCTTGTATTGTTAAATATGTAGGATATAAGCCAGTATGTAGCAGAGGAATCAAAGATACAGCAATGCTTCTGACGTCAGAAATTATTTGAATAACAACAATTGTATTTAAGTTCTACTAATCCATTGATTACTACATAGTACATATGTTAAGAAAGCCTCATCCGTTTTCTTGCTGCTCGTTTATACCATGGTTTTTTTTTTCTAATAGTACGTGAATACAATACACAATTTAATAGAAGACTTTAAGATTTTTATTGCGTTTCATTTCGAATACTAGTAATTTATACAAATTGTGATTTTCGAGTGTAATATGCATAAATAACACTGATTTACAATAACATTATAATTTCGTTCAAGTAACTAAATCCTGGCTAAATTTTGTTATTTACATTTTGATAATGTACCCTAGAATCAAAAAAATCATAAGCCTCCGATACTCTCCAGCACACAATTTATTTTCGTAAATTATAAAGTAATAACAGGTCTGAAATATCGTGACATATAATTAATCGTGTAAATTGAAACTTCTGAATACGCCACAATGCTGTTCTAATAAACAAAGGGCCATCATTAATAATCTTACAGAAATTGTATTAACAGTTACTTAACACAACACCGCGAGGATAATATAGTCGACTGATTATTTGGGTGCTTTTGTATTCGTTACTATTTGTTTACACTTTCGTTATATCTCGTAAACCATTAGACTTGTTTTTCAATAAATGAGATTTGATACTTATTCAAATATTCTACTATCATTATAACAAGATAAATGTTTATTATGACGTATAAGAAAACAACCTTTTAAAATTTTTTGTCATACTATTTGTCTGGGTAATATCTGGATTGGCTGATTTGATTTTGACGAAACTTAATTAATTATTTGAAACGTAATTACTTTTCATCAAAATAATTTTTACGTACGTCATCACTCAAGTCACGTTATTATTTTTAATTAATGTCCATCTATCAAATTAACATTTCAAACTCAATGATTCTCTGATTAATCATGTTGTCTAAAATGTGGTTAGCAACACAAAATTTCCGATAATCATACGTGGTCCGGCATAAACACTGAAAATTAACGGTTTCAGAATTAGTTGTGTGATTTAATGAATGGTAATTTCAGCACCTTTTTAGGGATGATAAAAGTACACATGTGCTATTTACACACGAAATTTGTTTTTAATATTATTATCAATAGCATAAAATGAAATAAATTTAACCTTTACAGTCATATTTTCTAAGCCCAGTTATAATTAATTTGTAGAATTTTTTTAATACCTATCTATATCTTGTGTAATTTTTATGGTTAAAAATTGTGAACGCAGTCTTTTAAAAATCAATAAAACGAATAATGTAGTAAAAAACTTTTACGAAACAGACAATGTCATCGTGTATTTATTACAAATTAAGCAAAAGTTAACTATCTTTTACAAAACTTAAATGGATTCTTGAAACATTTTCAATTATTGAAAATATAAAGTTATTTCCTTGTGTTTTAATTAATTATTATATTAAATATGCTAATTATTAATTAATTTCGTAATTCTTAAGTAATGTTAAATATAACAAATGTTTTTTTTAATCTGTTCTCCTTTTAACGGGTTATACTCTTCATAACAACAGATTTAGTTTCTATATTAAAGCGCTACACGTTTTGCAAGTATATGAAGAACGTGTGCATCGAGAATATTAGTGAAAATACTTTTTTTTTTGTATAGTTGCGTTTTTGTTTGTATAGTTTTATTTACATACAAAAAAACTGTTCACTAATTAAATAAACAATTTTCTTTTACTTTCTGCAGGGTTTTTTTTGTATATAAACTTTTTTCGTTAAATACTTTAAGATAATTACAATTAATTTCTAGTAAGCTCTTTTTAATATTCCTGGATTAAATATTAGATTCAATTAGAATATGCAGTTTTTGTAATGAACTTGTAGTAAAAATTAGTTTATCCGAGGTTGTCTCTAAAAATATTAATAAGTATAAGAAATTATAAAATATTTTGTTCGATTCAAGCTGTAGGTACTAGAAACAAAAACAAATACAGATTTTTATTTCGACAAACAACCTCTAGGTAACTTACAAGACCCTAACATTAATGGCACAAAGGATTTATGGGATAAGCATCCTCCCACAACGATAACATTTTAGGAGCAAACGTTTTTAGTAATGTATTGCGATAATACTTTGTATTTATCATGAACTAAGAAGTAATATGTTAAAAAGAAAAGACCGTTTAGTTTCGAAACCAACAACTATCAACTACTATCATTATAAGTCAATCGGTCTTACGATAATAAAAATCATGTCAATGCATGGTTTTTATAACACTCATTAATAATTATTTTTTATGTCAGCGGAGAATATACACATGTTAATACCAACAGCGAATAAGTAACTTTTAAGTCAATTGAAAACTATGCACTTATAAAGTTATACACGTAAAGGGATTTTGAACTTGCCTGATAGCAATTTTTAAAAATATTTACAATAAAATGCTTATTGTAGGTTATTCTAAAAACATCGAAATATCCTCTTAAGGACTTTATTGTAGGCCAATTCAAGCAGCACAGTAATGTAAAACATAGTTTTTCATTCTATCTCCTAAGATTGAGACAGCGTTTGCAATTTAAACGCACGAGGGTGTGATTTTTGACACCGTAATTTTTTTAATGTAATAAATGCCTTTTAAACTACTTATCACCGAATTCAAAAAATGGGAGCAAATGACATCTAATACCTATCACAAAACAAAAAGAATGAACAAAATCGGAGCACCACGAGCGGATCAACGAGGTACATATATAAAAAACGAACTATGAAAAAAGAATCTTCTTCTTTTGGGAAGTTTTGCACATAGTTACCACTATGTGCAAAAACGTATCACGTGATATTTTGATCAAATTAATATTTTAGGAGATATAAAACGCAGTGGTACAAATTGTGGGGTCGTTTTCTGCAGATGGCACGTTGGCACCCGCTTATATTGCCATAAAATGGTTGTATGCCTTTTTAAGTCGGTCATATCTTATGGTTAAAATATCACTTGTATAAAAGCAAAAGAAAATATTGATGTTTTGTCACAACGAGTAACACTTTTAAAAAAATATAAATAACTTTAAAATCAAGCAATGTAATATATTGTTTTTACGTATATAATATAGTACTTTTTGCACATAAACCACCCTTTATACCACCTTTATACCACCATTTATAAATTTAATTAAAATCTTTTAAGCAATGTATTAAATCAAAATGCCGTCTAAGACATTTTTTAAAAACTAATTACAGTTCACAAACAAATATTTATTACTCAACTTTAAAATTTGTATTGACATTGAATAACTGTTATGAAAAATACGACAGCATATTGCCTCTTTAAATATAAATTTTTGACCAAGAACTTCACATTAGACTAACTTTTATTAGAGTGGATATTATGACGGATTCTGTATGATGATAAAGAAAACGTAATCTTACTTGAACGTTGCGGATTACACAGCCAAAAACAGGTTACCGAGGTAAAGATCAAAAGAAATGATTGTATAACGCCAGATAGACTTAATCTCTTATTATATACTAAGCTTGCTTTCACAATACTGGTAGAATAAAACAACAATAAAGAGTTAACAATTATAATGAATATCTTACAAGTAAACGTCAAAACAGTCCAACGACTGCATGATTTTGAGGTACATCATAATTATTTCTTTTGTTTACGCGAATATACATCATTAAATAAAATGACTTTACGGATTTTATCGCGTTTATTTTACGTGGTCACGGGGTAGACTGTACCCTGTGACCACGACCACGGCCGCTGGAAACTGTTCGAAATGTCGCGAATTTAAAAATGTACATCATATTTAATATCGCATTTTTTACCTAAAGTGTCATGGAAAATTTTAGCTCTAATTTATGATATCATAGAAATCTGACTTAATTTCTTTGACCAGAGTTACAATTTTCAGAAACAAAGTTCTGGAACATGATTACATCTTGGAATAAAGCAGAAGTCCCGTTCATTGCTAAAGTTACTTTTCCTAGAATAAATCAATTTTTCAGCTGCTACTAACATGACTAATTCATAAGAGAAAAATTTTGAATCGTTTCCATTGATAGAATAAATTGGCGGTCTGAAACGTCCTAATTTTAAAGTAGCAGACTTGGACACCAATTTTAATTAACTTTATCTTTAATATTTTTTATTGATAGAATTTTATATTCAATAAAAGGTTTTATACGTCAGAAGCAGTTTACGATCTCGATATTAAATAAGGTCCTTTCAAAATTCGTCTTTTTGTTTTACGGTTTAATTTTATTTTATTTGGCAACCTGGCAGCTTTTTTTATGGCATACAAAGACAGACGAGTAGTCGGGGCACCTGATAGAAAATGGTAACCAACGCCCATGGACATAGCCTCACATAAGTCCGCCTCTTTGAAACTAAATTATAATGTTTTGCAATAAAGTATAAGCTAATTCTCGCGTCTTTCATTGTAGCCCAAATATTTTATATGTAATTTCCAATCTAATAACTGCCTCCGTAGCCTAGTGGTATAGGCGTTTGCTTTAGAAACCGGAGGTCGTAGGTTCGAATCCTGCGGGGACTCAACAAATTCTCATTGTTGTTTTCTAGTTGGTTAGGATAATTTGGGCCGATAACCCATTTGTCTGAAAAGTAAGATGATCCATGCGTCGGATGGACATGTAAAAAGGCGGTCCACCCACCAACCCGGATTGGACCAGCGTGGTGGGATACGGTCCAAAACCCCCTGATGGAGGGGTGTATTAGGGGAGGCCTATGTCCAGCATTGGACTATCAAAAGGCTAATGATGGTGAATTTCCAATCGAGATATCTAAGGAATCTTTTTTGGATACCTTCTGTGCGTGATGTATAGGACTGGTAGTTACAGCTCCAGACCTGAGAAGCATATTCAAATAAAGGTCTAACATAATATAACATTGGATTTATAGAGATATTCCTTGAAGGAGTCTCATTGAAGATACTTTTAATAAGAAATAAAACAAGTTTGTCTCTTGTTCACGTCAAGTTTCCATACGTTTTTATATTTCAAGTAAACCACCACACATCCCTAAGTAAGTATCGACAGATAATTCATAAGAAAATTCAAAGAGTGCCACACAGCAAATAATTAAAATTTTAGCTGTAATTTATGATATCATAGAAATCTGACTTAATTTCTTTGACCAGAGTTACAATTTTCAGAAACAAAGTTCTGGAACATGATAACATCTTGGAATAAAGCAGAAGTCCGGTTCATTGCTAAAGTTACTTTTCCTAGAATAAATCAATTTTTCAGCTGCTACTAACATGACTAATTCATAAGAGAAAAATTTTGAATCGTTTCCATTGATAGAATAAATTGGCGGTCTGAAACGTCCTAGTTTTAAAGTAGCAGACTTGGACACCACTTTTATATAACTTTATGTTTAATATTTTTTATTGATAGAATTTTATATTCAATAAAAGGTTTTATACGTCAGAAGCAGTTTACGATCTCGATATTAAATAAGGTCCTTTCAAAATTCGTCTTTTTGTTTTACCGTTTAATTTAATTTTTTTTGGCAACCTGGCAGCTTTTTTTATAGCATACAAAGACAGACGAGTAGTCGGGGCACCTGATAGAAAATGGTAACCGACGCCCATGGACATAGCCTCACATAAGTCCGCCTCTTTGAAACTAAATTATAATGTTTTGCAATAAAGTATAAGCTAATTCTCGCGTCTTTCATTGTAGCCCAAATATTTTATATGTAATTTCCAATCTAATAACTGCCTCCGTAGCCTAGTGGTATAGGCGTTTGCTTTAGAAACCGGAGGTCGTGGGTTCGAATCCTGCGGGGACTCAACAAATTCTCATTGTTGTTTTCTAGTTGGTTAGGATAATTTGGGCCGATAACCCATTTGTCTGAAAAGTAAGATGATCCATGCGTCGGATGGACATGTAAAAAGGCGGTCCACCCACCAACCCGGATTGGACCAGCGTGGTGGGATACGGTCCAAAACCCCCTGATGGAGGGGTGTATTAGGGGAGGCCTATGTCCAGCAGTGGACTATCAAAAGGCTAATGATGGTGAATTTCCAATCGAGATATCTAAGGAATCTTTTTTGGATACCTTCTGTGCGTGATGTATAGGACTGGTAGTTACAGCTCCAGACCTGAGAAGCATATTCAAGTAAAGGTCTAACATAATATAACATTGGATTTATAGAGATATTCCTTGAAGGAGTCTCATTGAAGATACTTTTAATAAGAAATAAAACAAGTTTGTCTCTTGTTCACGTCAAGTTTCCATACGTTTTTATATTTCAAGTAAACCACCACACATCCCTAAGTAAGTATCGACAGATAATTCATAAGAAAATTCAAAGAGTGCCACACAGCGAATGATTGAAATGTCAGTCGCACACATCACTTGCCCTCATGATCAGAAAAGCCTTCTCAGAGAAATGGACCGGCAAACTGAATATTTAGGGAATATTCGTAACCATTCCAAATGTTTTATTATAAAAAGAAAACAGTAAATCTATTTGCAATAAATACTTATCTAAAAATTCTTTCCTTTATAACTTTTTAAAAGAGAAATAAAAAGTCAACGCTATAGCACGGTAATATCAAAAAACGTAATGACGTTCATAAGTACTAATACAAATAATTAAGAATATGCAACATACATTTGTGCATTTAAACTAAAAAGTAAAATATAAAAAAAATAGTAATTGTTTGAGTCAGGACCAAATTTGGAGGCCTTGGAGACCACCGTAATAAAACAAAGATGGCCAGTTATACTTAAATAACATATTATAATAAATACCCAATCGTTTTTCGTAGTAAACTATTTATCTATATCAGGCATCGATAAACCCAATTTTTTTAAGTATCAATTTAATTAAGTATCAACTGGTCTACTGCAATGCAATAAAATTCCACTAATTACAGAATAGTTTTTAAATGCATGCAGTTCACGCGTTATTTCTTGTTGTTTTCGACTAAAATATAAATATATAATAATAAAAATATAGTTAACTTTGAACTTATACCACCTATAGACTAAAACTAATGTATACATAGTTGAATAATTAGTTTTAAGCGAAAACAATACTGACATCGAACACTAAAACATAGATGCTCCGATAAGATAATTGTTCCGTATTGCAAAAAAGTTTAAAATACAAACATAGTTCGATAAATTTATTATTTTTACATAAGCAGTACATAAATGGTGTCAATTTCAAATAACTTCAAACACCTATTTATACTATACGCTTCTTTTATTGAATCTAATTATAAAACCATCAATCACTTTTCTTAATTTGGTAATTTTATGGTTTAGAGTCAAAAATGATTTATAAGACAAATCTATGTTATTTATTATGACTTTGACGATATAACCTTCTATTTATTAAATATCTGAGAAGGTACTAATTGTATTTTAATAAAAAAGAATGTGATCAAAATCGGTGCCAGTAGCGGAGCAACGTATAAAAAATCTGAGAAAATATTTTTAAAAAATAACGGGTCTCGTATATTACAGCAAATAGTAAACGATATGTCTTATACGTTGAAAGTAATTTAAATTACGGAGGCAAAGGAGCTGAAATAGTTCTACGTTTCTGAGGAAATAAAAACAGTTATAAAACACTGCTTAAATTTACTTTAGCCATATACTTTATTACGTTTTTAGTTGTAATATTGTCATTTCAAAATTGCTTAGTGAATTTCTGTAATGAATGAATTGGGCCCAGGGTAAGGTCGATTCGATGCCGTCGCACGACATCGTAGACATATTTTATCAATGTCCTTGATTTATTAACATATATATATTTTGAAGAGATGCACAGTTCTTTCAGTTTATGACACCATTTAAAACTTCAACGACCCATATAAAAGAAGCATAAAAGAAAACAAACCAACTCCTGATGTGACTTGAAACCATTAACAATAATAAATGATACTCAAAAAAGGCAACTGCTGCTAACAATAAACAGGAAACGACGTAATAAAATGAGATACGTGACATCAACAAAATTATATCCGCATTCATTTCAATAGTTCTAGGTAACATAGACGAAATTATATCCAATTAAAAATCACAGAACCCTAAATGCTTACCATCACAGCCGGACATTATTGCAAAATTCTGATCTATCTATATTTGTTTTCTCGCTACCGTTATGCAAAGTTTTTATGCGTAAAAGATTTTTTTGTTTCAATTAAAGTCAATATGAGTAGCGTTGTTATTCGTGGACTACCGATATCTGTTATTATGAGATTGCTATTGGTGACGATAAATTTAATTATCACTCATTTCATTTAACGTGGATTTAGTAATGAATTATTTTGTGAAGACCAGTTTTATTCTCTAAAATTATTTAGCTGTAACATTTTTTCAATATCGAAACTAAAATTTATAAAGTTGCCTAACGTTTCTTTATTTTCTGCATTAAATAGAACTAACTTAGGAGATAAATAGAGGTCAAATAATAAAACGTATTTACTCACTGCTAATGGTGAAACTTTCTAGTTAAAATCTGCACCACGCTAAGAAAAGCTAATTTAATCGAAATGGTGTGGATTAAGAGGCCCAAAAAAGATTTCCAGAGATAGGTATCTGCAAGAATTGTCCCTATTAAGCAAAACGGGAACTAGCTTAGCCCTCTTATGTAAATACTAGCTGTTGCCAGCGACTTTGTCTGCGTCATAATATGTAAAAAATCAGTTATATTTTTTGCAATAAAAGAAGCCTTAGCTAATCCTAGTCACATAAGCTGCAATATCTTACAATGGAAGCCCCGTCAAAATCGGACCAGCCATTCCAGAGATTACCAATAACAAACGGACAGATAGACAGGTAAAAAAAAATGGTGTTTAGGTATATGTACCGGTTATATATCACAATGTTCTCATCATAGCCGGTATTTCAATGCTACGAACAGACACTCCAATTTGATTTATTTGTATGGATTAAAAAAAAATAAAGCTGATAACAAAGTAATGGTTTGCGGGTAGATTATGTATTAAAATAATTAACAAGTAAAATTTTTTAAAAAAATATGACTTACTTCTAACTACGTATAACTATTTTACGCAATATTAGCAGGTAACAACGTGCTCTCCTTACGAAATTACATCACGTTTTCTGCCACCGAATTTTACATCTCTGATAACTTTTAAGGTATTCATTTCATGAAAATGTCGTCCATGACACGTTTTGTAAAGATAGAATAAAGATTTTCTTTCAATGCAATAACTTTATATGAACTTAAACTGTATTATCCTAAATAAGCTTTGAATGTGCCTAATTAATTTTTTTAAATGTTTACATTAAAATGCTTACTGTGCGTTATTCTTTAAACATAGTTTATGTCTATATTTTACGGTTTTGGCTGCGTTTGTAATTTAATCGCACGAGGATTTTTGGTGCCGTTAATTTTTTTCCTTAATCTCGTACCTATTAAACTACTTATCACAAAATAATTTAGAAAAAAATAGGACCAATGGGCAACTAAAATCCATCATTCAAATAATAGTAATAAAATAGCAAGCTAGGAGTAGAGCAACGAGGACACATATATTTAAAAAAAGACATACGCTCCGAATTGAGTGCCTCGTTTTGGGAACTTGGTCTAAAAATAGACCATGCGTGCCTTAAAGCGCCAAATAAATATCAAGATAAAGATACTTAATAATCGATTTTATAATCGATATATAGATTTGTAACATCATAAATAATAAATCACTGATTCTAGATTAGTGTATAAAACAAATAGAATGCAATTTACAAAAACAACTTAGGACTTTTCTAAAAGCTAGTCAATGAAAGAAAACGAATGAACATTACAAACACATTAAATTCCTTCCCACGATCTTTTTATACGCCAACGAGACGTACTTCTCAGGTTCTGAAGCCGTTTTCATTATTTATTGTTGAACCTTACAGTTTATTGACCTAAAAGGTTAAGTAACCTTAGCGATAAAAAATTTGAATTTTGTAAAATTTGCCGACTTAATGACATTTTATTCCAAAGAATACGTTCTTCTTCTTTTGAATTGTTTCTTAATTTATTCGTTTAAAGAAGTCTACAAAAACATAGTACCATTCCTGAAAGCAAATGTAATAAAAGTACCGTTATTATTTAGTTAAATTAGTTAAAATACCGCCTCCGTAGCCTAGCGGTATTGCATTAGAAGCCAGAGGTCGTGGGTGGTAATCTTCCGGGGAAGAAACTTGTGTTATCGTTGTTTTCTTGTTGATTAGACATAGTGGCCGATCCGATGTCTGATGAATTAAGATGGGCATGTAAACTAATAGTACCTAAAATTTACTGACAACGAATTCATCCATAGAGTGCAGTTTACACTTTGGGTTGTGGAGGTCGGTTGCCAGTCGTCTCTGCAAATAAATGCTGTAAATACTGTTATTCAGGTAAATCGGGTAATTTAGGAGACGACCGCGAT
Organism: Lamproptera curius; assembly: GCA_029286875.1. Lineage (NCBI taxonomy): Eukaryota > Metazoa > Arthropoda > Insecta > Lepidoptera > Papilionidae > Lamproptera > Lamproptera curius. The sequence continues at coordinate 371,436 of JAGSMT010000074.1, read as the reverse complement.
ATAACTTGCAAAAATGGTTATTATAAAGAAGGTGAACAAAATATAAAACCAACACCATAATTACTTTAGACACTTCATCATTAAATTTACTCAATATAGTGCTGACAAAATATCAGAATTTTTGTGTCACTTTTTAGTGATAATGCTTGTAAAAATTATTTTTTTCTAGAATAAATCGACATTGGTTTGATCCTTTTCCTTTTCACGCGAATTTTATTCATACATGATAAATAGCACAGTTTTACGAATTTCGTTCTAATTATTTCGTAAAGTAAGACGATATGAAAAGACCGGAATTGGCTTTGATAAGTATTCGTAGAAGCCTTAAAAGAACTCATTTTGTCGAAGAGAGACTTAAGAAGGGGGAATTTCATATTATGGTACAGTAAAATTAATGCATGTAATAAAATAAGAAACCTATTATTAATAATAGGGAGTTTTCATTGTTGAATTGAAAAAATTGCTAAGTTTTAAATCTAAAACTAACATTTTCATATGACATTCTAATTCTCTTGTTTATTTCAATGTATATTAAGACATATATTTCATGTCGAAGCCTCTTAAGTTTAAATTTTAATAAAGTCGTCCAATACTTGTTTTATCAACAAGCAGAACTTGGGAGAACAAGTGTCTTGATTAAGTTTACTACATCGTTCCGCGAACTTCTGAACGATATTATTAGTACAACTTTTATCTTACTTATTGTGATAAATGAGCAAATTTAACATAAAATTATAAGTTGTAAAGAATATATTAAAAAAAAAACAAAACAATGAACATTTTATTTCAACATAATTCTTGAATTGCATAAACAAAGGGGAACTTATTGCCTGAAGCATTATCTACCAGCTAACCTTAATGATCATTGGGATAAGAAGAGGGACCTTCATAATATACTTTTTTCTGAAAAGAAGTTTAAAGCCTAAGTTACACAGTTACATCAGCAATCATCTAGTTATCTTTTTAAAAAATTCGACTAGCCATTCCAGAGATTAGCGAGAACAAGCAGACTGACGTATGATTGAGACAGATAACATTATAAAAATATTGTTTTGTTATATGTATGTACCTGCTCCCTCCCCAAATTCCGTGTCCCACCAACTTAAAAACTTTACTATCCTATGTAAATTCCCCATTTGTTCATATTTTTTGTTCTTACATTAATCATAATAACATTAAACTTAAGTTTGTTTGTTTCTTAACCAACTAACCCTGTGTTTACTGTGTGTCGCTTTTTGTTTTAGATACATCAACAGAAACTATTGTGGTGGAATATCTCAGCTCAAAATCAGTTCTTAGTTGTTAGCTGTGACCTTATTCATTTACGAAACCTGTTACATATAGCAGAGTCGAATCGAAAAACTTGACGTTGGCGAAATCTACAAGGAAACGCCATCAAGCCAAAGAACTGACTGACTATATGTATGTAGTTATATATCACAAAGTAACCGATTAAAAACGATTATTCTTAATCACTTACGTGACACATTAATACGATTTTCTATACAAATTTTTTGTCGATATAGGTAATATAATATGTGTTTTTTTTTTCATTATTTTCATAATATGTTAAGCAATATTATGTCTTAAATGTATTTATCAATAGTATTTTATCATAAAAGTTGAAAAATGTAAGATTATTATTAAGATAATTTTCTCTCCTTTAAAAGTTTATGGTAACCGTTTAAAGGAAAGAGAATTGCAGCATAAACCTTTTCCATGACATAAACGTCACTCTACGTGATTATAATATAAAATACCTTTCATATTTATATGCATAGTGTTTATGATCCATTTTTATTACGGATATTTGTTTAAACTTTGTAAAAATGACTTCCTACGTGTCGTAACATGTTTTGATTATAATTTGAAGAAAACTGATAGTGTCCACATCAAAGAACATAGAAAGTAGTGACAAATTTATATTCTGATGGTTATTTAAAAATTTTTTTTTTAATTTTTTAAAAATTTTTTTTTTTCTATTTTCCCAAATTAATTTTTTAAAATTTTTTGGAAAACTCAAAAAAAAAGGGTTTTTTCAAAATTTTTTTAAAAAAAAAATTTTTTTAACCTTTTTAATTTAAAAAAAAAATTTTAAAAAAAAAATTTGGTTTTAAATTTTAAAATTTAAAATCCCAAGGGGGGTTGAAATTTTAAAAATTTTACTTTTCCTGGGTAAAACCTGACAAAACCCAAATTTTAAACCTTTTTCCCGGGGGATAATTTTAAATTTTTTAAAAATAAAATTTTTTTTTTTTTTTATTTTAAATAATTTAATTTTATAAATTTAGACGAAATCTTTCAACAATTTCTATTTAAATTAATTTTTAAATCTTATTCAAAATTTTACATTTTTAAATTCCTAAGGGAAAAACTAACTTAATAGTCAAAGGTAAATTTTTTTGCCAAATTAATTAAAGCAAAATTTCGAAATCTGGATTTCGAAAAATTTATTCAACAAAGCTAAGATTCAATTAATTTGTTTTTATTCCTGAATTTTTTCAAAATTTTTTTCATTTATATAATTAATAATTTTTTACTTTAGATAAATTTCCTTATTTTATTAAATTTTAATATCTAAAACAAATTAAATTTTAACTTATCTTTCAAGATTAAAAAAACACTTTAAAATAAAAGTTATCCAATCAAGGGAAATTAATTTTTAACAAACAAATTGAATGATAAATTTGCATTATTCATATAATATTTAAATAATTTGACAATTTTAATAATTAAAATTACAGGAAATGGTTTATTTAATCCCAAATAATAAAAAGTTTTTATACTATAAAATTAATTTAAAAAAATTGTATAAATCATTTTTCGAGAGTTTTTTATTAATTATTGGATACAAAATAACATACGTTAATCCCAATAAGGGAACTTATCAGGATTAATCCTTTAAATTCTAAAATGTTGGCTTACAAACTTTTAAGTAAAACAAAGGTTTTAAAATCTTTTTAATTAGTTTAATATTTTTATTATTATTTAAATTTAGAATTGTTTATCATGGTGATTTTAAAATTTATTAAATTAAATAAAAATTATAATTTTCCCTTAAAAAATTAAAAAGTAAATTAAAAAAATTGAAACTTTTTTTAATTAATTTAAAAGTCTTTATTACCCTTTTTTGTATTAAAAAATCAAGGAAACTTATAATACCTTATAAAGAGGTCAATGTAGTTTCTAAATCAAAATATTAGTAATTTATTAAAATAATAACTTTTTGTAAAAAATTAAGATTTTTTTATAGAATATGTTTACAATCGAATTTTAAACATATAGAATAAAAAATGAATAAAAAGTTTAAATATTTAGTTTTTTTTTTATTTAAATTCCTTAACTTCCCTTTTTAATGGTTTTTTGGTATATTTAAAAAAGGGGTTAAATTAGAAATTTTTTTCGGACTAAAGTTATGGATTATTTTAATTAAGCCGGGATTTAATTATTAATTTAATTTATTTTTATTAATATAAATATAAATTTTTTAAAATATTAAAATTTAATTGGCAAAAATTATTTGTTTAAAATTTTAAGTTTTTTAATACCTAATTAAAATAAAAAAATATCAGTGTTTTACGGAATTAAACTAATTGCTATTAAATTGAAGTTATTAGGGCTTACTTAGAAAATAAACCTTACCATAGTCGATTAACGGGAAAATAAAGGACCGCTCTAGCGTAATTTTAGTTTTAACAGGGTAAAAATTTTTAAACCGGTTGAGAGATCTCAGCACATAAGAGATTCTTTGATAGACTCTAGGTACTTGAAACCTCCAACTAAGTGTTGAGTCAATGAATATGCCAAGATCTTTCACATTGTCACAGAAAGTAATAGGGGAGCTGTTGTAACATAAAGATGGAGGTAGTTATAGGTCAACATTACTACGAAATCGAATATCGAATGCGACACATAGAACTTAATAAAGATACGTAATGCAATTTTTTATATTGGTTTGATTTAGCGTCTACGTCGAATCCTGTAGGAAACAATTTTGTTGAAAACTATTATTATATTTGATGGGTTTGTAAATTATTATTCCCATCACATCTTTAACAATTGTTACATGCATTGAATTGCACCTAATAATGTGTAATCTTTATATATATAACGTGTATAACTAACGCATATATATGTGCCTTGCTTAAGTTTTTATTTGTAAAGAACTGACCCCTATAATCGTAAATAACTGTACGAGCAATAATTTGAAATAAACAAAATGTTAAAACGGACTTAAATTATTTAAATATTTTTTGTTGCATAATAATCTTATCTCCAAAACCTTTGTTCTGGTAAAACATTCCGTTAGCGGTGTTTATCCTGGCATCGGAAAACTTTCAGGTTTTACTGCAAATGGCGGATAGAAAATAAAGGTGGGTTAAACTTTATATATTTAGCTAAAGATTTGAATACAAACATAAACATAAATAAGTTTGTAAATGTTGTTACCTGGTAAACTTATAAAAACCTTAATGCGTGGTGTGTTTTATTCCAGAAATATATTTTACCAAGGTAAAACAATTAATTTATATAACAAGGTTTACGCAAATTGACTGTGATGACGTCAAAGGAAGTGAGAATGTGTCAACCGTTGTGTGTGATTAAGATCGAGAAAATGTGTTTCGCGAATGTGTGAGGTATTTCAGATTATACTAACTGTTGTTTTCATCCTGCTTTACTGGTCAGTACAACCTATTGGCAATTTTTTTCTGAAATACTAAAAAAAATTAAACATTATAACATCACTTTTATATGTTATTGAGTTTTATTCATATACATTTTATATAAATAAATTTTTAAAACACACGAGAAATTATTGAAACAAAATGTAAATTTATATGATAATTTAATTGTTTATGTAAAATAGCTTAGAATAGACTTTATATTAATTTAAATACACACGAGCAATATCTTTCAAGATTAATGTCAGGTGAAGTAGAAATTATCTTGTAGTCATACATAAGGGTAGTTAGTGAGGAAAGTAAGGTCGCGCCATACCATACCTCTAACACTGCACCGAGAAAGCCACCAAGATTAGCACGGATGGAAAGTTCCTTAAAATTTGTTCAACGCCCAAAATATTAATCTGAGTAGTCCACAAAATTCAGCGACAGGACGTCCCCAAGATCAAGTTAGTTGCCGAAGTGTTTTTCTTTTATTTAAGCGACGAGACAAGAAGGCGTTCCTGATAAGTGATAAGCCCTGGCTATAAAATGTATAGCGACGTCGATCGATACGGCATGATGGTACGTCTAGTTATCCAGTTTGCGCCATGGTACCTCAAACCGGCAGAAGAAGTGGTGATATACCACTGCTTTGGGCAAAAGTGCGCAACGTGGTGGTACTTCTCAGGCGGTCTCCTGTAAAAGGAGAACACCTAAGGATCCATCCTCCCACAGTGCCTGCAAAAGCGATGAAAATGGAGCAGCCGTAAGAAAAAAAATTGTTTAAAGATATTTTGTTCGATAAAGCTTGAATGCCTATTAATATTTAGTCTTATTTTTACTACTAAAACTCAGCTTTGTCTATAACAGTCTAAAGGAGAGTAAACTTTTATACCTTTTAGTTAAACATACATAAATTCCACTTCATATTTTGAAAGGGATCCAGCATATTTATAAATAAAAACAGACCAGAAAATAACTTTCAATGATATTCAAATTAACAGAGCTCTAAATTGTTGTCGACAAACACAACATTTGAATAATCGTGGTGGTCAAGCATATCCACTGAAATTGAGGGTTTCAACATTAGTGGTGAAATTAAGTTAATTATGTACCGTACTTACCAGAGATAAGTGAGATTTAAATTTTAGTTCAAAATAATCTATTATTATAGTAATATATTATCACAATTAAACAATTAATAACTCATGATTTAATTTTAGAACATTAATGTTATTACCAACAATATGTACATTTATGCAGATCATTAAAATTATGTACATAGTTATTCTTTTATTTACGCGATTATTTACATAAAGTCCACTTTTTAGGATGTTAATTATTTATATTTTTCGACGTTTTGGACCTTTCCAGCATCGATGATCACGGGCACAAAAAAGTCCAAAACTGCAGAAATAAATAAAATAATTAACGCAAAACCAAAAAGGAATTGATATACCATAATATAAGAGAATGCTGAATGTGAGGAAAAGGTGGACTGAAGACTATTTAAATCACGATTTAATAGTAACCAATTTCAGTTTAAGTACAAAATATTTATGTATATCTAAAAATATTATACATAATAACTATTAAAGTAATGTAGACATTAACATTATCATACCTAAAGAAAATTAAGTGTCTATTAACGTTCCAAGGCTCAGTTACATCTATTATAAGTATTTACATTTCAGCACTGACTATAAAAGTGTTAGTTTATCTACTGTTTACTCTATGTTAACCAAACTATATAACGGAAACCAATAGAAATAAAGCAATTAAAAAATTAAACCCCATCGTTGTACATACTTAATTGGCAATTAAAATATTGATATCGCAATTAATGAATTGGAGTGATACTATTTACGTTTTAAGCTGAACCAGCTTCCATACAATTTAATAATTTTATTGATTTAAAACAGTAAAATAAACATAAAGATTATGATTGTTTAATCATCTTTATAATTTATAATTGAACACGTCTCTACTAAATAATATTAAGAATGTTTCTTATAAAAATCAATATAGCTCCAGCATATTTAATTGATTAAAAAAATGGGAAAAAGTTTAGTCAATATTAATAAGACAGTCAAATATTCTAACATAATTTTTAAAAACATTGGTCTGAAAATGTTACTTACATCAAAATATAAAATTGGTAATTAACTGTTCTAAGTGATAAAAACTGTTATATGAATGACATTTATCTGACAATATAAATAGATTCGAACAATAATGCGAATTTAGTCTACTCTAAGACAAGAGTTTTTATAATATTGTATAAACAATACAAAGGTTTAAATAACGGTTTACAATATTTCATTTATGTATTATTAACTGATTCATAATCAAGAGACGAAATTTGATTGTTAATTATATCAAAAACTAGGGACGGCAATCAACCCAATTTTTTACTAAATTAATTAGATGAATGCGTAGGCTTTTAAATTAATTTTAATTTGAGAATGAAGGTTATTAAATTATTCAGATCTAGTTAGGGACCGGTGCCAGGAACTTAGTTACCTTTTACTTTTAAATTATTTTATTTGATTTGTTGGAAAAAAATTCGGATAAACTTGAGTATTTCCGAATTACGTTTTCATATCTGTAGATATTTAATATTTTTCCTGTAATATTTTTTAAGTGATGGCGACGAAAAATCACTTGTATTATTAATAATAATAAACTCTGTATGTTGTACGTTAAGGCAAACTGTTGTGAAAGCTGAACACTATGCTTATACAAACTGCGGAATACGTTTCAGTAATACTGAAATGAATAATAAGAAAAGTAAGAATTAGTATTTACACCTTAATTCCTTTACAATATAATTTTTTTGCAGTGCTCTTCTATTTTCAATACGTTACTATACATAAAACACTTATTAATATATTCCTAAAAATAGTGAAAAGTGAACATTTCACACAAGGTTCACGTAGAGAAGGCTTTAAGATTCGTTTTTTAAGGTCTATTCAAAAATCTGAAAATTTTGTTTAGAAATTTATGCCGGGTGATGGAATAAGTATAAAACCTATGCATGCTGGATTGAGACCTCTGCTTCACGTATTCATTCATTTGTTGTGTTTACGTGCAGACGCATAATCACTTAAAGACTCGTATGATTCACGCGTGTTTAAGTTATAGAGTTAGGGAACTTCCCTATAGATCATATTAACAAAATAAGTGAATAGATTAATTGCACTACTTAATTTATCGTTCTAAATTACATAAAATAAGTTTCTATTGCATTAACTCTCCATGCAACCTTCGTACCATTTCCTGAACTGCAAAAGAATTATTCCTGACACTACCCTAATGTTTGCTTAAATTTTAATTGTTTTATTCTACGAAAATATTGTTATTAAATATATTTTTAATTCAAACTGTAATTATGAATACCTCAGAATTTTTTATCGTATTAATAGATCATAGATTCGATTTTTTGTTGTTTTCCAAATTGTTGAGTCATGCAAATGATCCGTAGGTGCGCAGTGAAAAGGATCTTTACGATGACGATTATCGAATCCATGAGGGTGAAGGAAGACTGCACCTGTTATTTACTAATATCGTGCACCATACTATTTCCTGCGTAGATGGCGATTTATTATTAGATCTGCCGGTATACATGATCAAACCATTATTTTGTTTCTTTGTAGTATTTCGTCTCAAATTAATTTTATTATATAGATGTATTTTGCGATGGAACTCCTTTGACAACTAACGCTTTTTCAATATTAAAGAATAAAAATGGGCAAATATGGTTAACTTTTTACATAAAGGAAGTAAAAATCATAAATCATTAAAGTATGTGCTAAACTCATACAAATTTTAAAAAGACCACAGAACCTGAAATTGAATCGTCATTCACAACGTCACTTGTTTCGATAACTTTTCCGAAATAATTGACCAGCGAAATAAAATTTCAGTCACACCTGTTCCCTCAAACGGATCACTTAATCTATGCCAAGTTTTAATACCTGGTTCTAAATAGTTTTTGCATTTAACTAGAATTAATAATCTTTTATACTAATTAAAGACATAATTTACAAATTTTTTCGTCATTATTAAGGTTTTTTTATCCATAATATTTTTATTACCATTTGAAACCGTTTCTTTCAACGATCACTGATTATTTAGTCCGGTCAATAGACACAAAAAATAAGAGTAGGCTTAATTCCCATCAAGTTGAAATCGGTAAGATTGTTTGAAATATCATCAAAAAACAAATTTAAGGAAAGTCCACATAATCAAATTATTTAAAATAATGTTTTTTGTTTAAAAATGTTATCTCCAAAACCTGTTGCTCTGTAAAACATCTTTAGGTGTTTATCCTGGATAGCATAAATAAAGGTGGGTTAAATTCCTTTTATATATTTAGCTTAAGTTATTTTGATATGCCAACATAAACATAAATAAGTTTAAATGTTTTACGGTAAAACTTATAAAAACCTTAATGCGGGGTGGTTTTATTCCAGAAATATATTTTTTAAGGTTGCTAAAACAATTAATATTATAAACAAGGCGTTGTCACGCAAATGTGACTGTGATGACGTCAAAAGAATGGGGATATTGTCAACGTTGTGTGTGGATTAATGATCGAGAAATGTTCCGTGAATGTGTGAGGTATTTCACAGATTATAATAACTGTTGTTTTCAATTCTGCTTTACTGGTCAGTACAAACCTATTGGCAATTTTTTTCTGTAAATACGTAAATAAAAATTAAACATTATAACATCACTTTATATGTTATTGAGTTTTATTCCAATATATACATTTTATATAAATAAATTTATTAAAACACACGAGAAATTATTGAATACAAAATGTAAATTTATATGATAATTTAATATGTTTATGTAAAAATAGCTTAGAATAGACTTTATATTAATTTAAATACACACGAGCAAATCTTTTCAAGATTAATGTCAGGTGAAGCTAGAAATTATCTTTGTAGTCCAGCTACATAGGGTAGTTGTAAGCAGTACAGGGTACGCGCCATACCATACCTCTAACACTGCACCGAGAAAGCCAACAAGATTAGCACGAGTGGAGTTCCTGAAAATTTGTTCCACACCTCAAAATATTAATCTGAGGTCCTACAAAATTCAGCGACAGGACGTCCCTTCTAAGATCTGTCGTTCCAAGTGTTTTTCTTTTATTTAAGGACGAGACAAGAAAAGGCGTTCCTGATAAGGATAAGCCTGGCTATAAATGTATAGGACGTCGATCGATACGGACGATGGAGTCTAGTTTATCCAGTAGTTGCGCTGGCTCGGTACCTTCCAAACCGGCAGGAAAGAAGTGGTTTATATACCACTGCTTTGCGGCAAAAGTAAGCAACGTGGTGGTATTCTCAGGGTTCCTGTAAAGGAGAACACTCTAAGATCCATCCTCCACAGTGCCTCAAAAGCGATGTAACAATGGAGCACGAAGAAAAAAATTGCTTTAAGATATTTTGTTACGATTAAAGTCTTGAATGCCTATTACATATTTAGTCTTATTTTATACTACTAAAACTCAGCTTGTCTATAACAGTCTAAAGGAGAGTAATACTTATACCTTTTAGTTAAACATACACTAAATTCCACTTCTATATTTGAAAGGGATCCGTATATTTATAAATAACAATAGACCAGGAAAATAACTTTTCAATGATATTCAAATTAACCAGAAGCTCAAATTGTTGTCGACAACACACAACATTTGAATAATCGTGTGGTCAAGCATATCCACTGAAAATTAGCGGTTCTAACATTAGTGGTGAAATTGTTAATTATGACTGACTTACCCAGAGATATGTCAGAGATTTAAATTTTGTTCAAAATAATCATTATTATATAATATATTATCAAGCAATTAAACAATTAATAACCTATTGATTTAATTTAGACACATTAATGCAAACAACAAATGTACATTTATGCAGATCATTAAAATTATGTACATAGTTATTTCTTTTATTTAGCGATTATTATAATATAAAGTCCACTTTTTACGATTATCACTTATTTATTTTCTCGACGTTTTGGACTCTTTCCAGCATCGATGATCACGGGCAGGGCTAAAAAAGCTCAAAACTGCAGAAATAAATAAAATAATTAACGCGAAAACTCAAAAAGGAATTGATATACTTATAATATAAGATGAATGCTGAATGTGAGGAAAAAGGTGGGACTGAGACTATTTAAATCACGATTTAATAGTAACCAATTTTCAGTTTAAAGTAAAAATATTTATGTATATCATAAAAATATTATACATAATAACTAATGTACAAGAATGTAGTACATTAACATTATCTACCTAAAAAGAAATTAAAGTGTCTATTAACGTTCCAAGGCTCAGTTACATCTACTTATAAGTATTTAACTTCCAGCACTGACTATAAAAGGTTATTATCTATGGTTACTCATGTTAACCAAACTATATAACGGAAACCAATAGAAATAAAGAATTAAAAATTAAACCCCATCGTTGTACATACTTAATTTAAATTAAAAATATTGATATCGCAATTATTAGAATTGGAGGATAATTATTTACGTTTTAAGCTGAACGTCTCCATACAATTTGATAGGTAATTTTATTGATTTCAAAACAGTAAATAAAATATAAATTATGATTGTTTAACTCATCTTTAGTAATTTATAATTGAACAGTCTCTACTTAAATAATATTAACTGAATGTTTCGTTATAACAATATATTGCTTTCAGCTATATTTTAAATTGATTAAAAAAATGCGGAAAAAAGTTTAATCAATATTAATAGAGATCAAGTCAAATATTCTAACATAAGTTTTGAAAACATTGGTCTCGAAATTGTATACTTCATATCAAAATGACTATAATTGGTAAGTTAATTATCTAAGTGATAAAAACTGTTATATGAATGACATTTATCTGACAATATAAATAGATTCTGAACAATAACGTGCGCACTTTTAGTCTACTCTAAGACAAGAGTTTTTTTATAATTATTAGTTATAATAATACATATCTTTAAATAACGGATTTATCAAATATTTCATTTAATGAAGTATTATTAACTGATTCATAATCAAGAGATTCGAAAATTTGATTATTAATTATATCAAAAAACTAGGGACGGCAATCAACCTAATTTTTACTCAAAATTAATTAGATGAATGCGTAGGTCTTTTAAATTACATTTTTAACTTGAGAATGAAGGTTAAATTATTCAGATCTTAGTTAGGGACCGGTGCCAAACTTAGTTACCTTTATATTTAAATTATTTTATTTGATTTGAAATCGGAAAAATTCGATAAACTTGAGTATTTCGAATTGAGCGTTTCATATCTGTAGATATTTAATATTTTTCCTGTAATATTTTTTAAGTGATGCGATAGAAAATCACTTGTATTATTAATAAATAAAACTCTGTATGTTGTACGTTAAGCAAACTGTTGTGAAAGCTGAACACTATGTTATACAAACTGCAGAATACGTTCCTCAGTATACTGTATGAATCAATAAGAAAGTAAGAATTAATATTACACTCTTAATCTTTACTAATATAATTTTGCAAGTGCCTCTTCTATTTTCCAATACGTTACTATACATAAAACATTCTATTAATACATTCTCTAAAAATAGTGAAAGTGAACATTTCACACATAGGTTCACGTAGATAGAAAGCTTTAAGCTTCGGTTTTAAGCGTCTATCAAAAATCTGAAAATTTTGTTTAGAAATTTATGCCGGGTGATGGAAATAGTATGAAACCTATGCATGCTGGATTGAGACCTCTGCTTCATGTGTTCATTCATTTGCTGTTTTACGTCAGACAAGCGCATAATCACTAAAGACTCGTATAATCTTCACGCGTGTTTAAGATGATAGAGTTAGAGAAACTTCTATAGATCATATTAACAAATAAGTGCAGAATAGATCTACGTTGCACTACTTAATTTATCGTTCTAAATTACATAAAAATAATGTTTCTATTCGGCTATTAACCTCCATGCACCCTTCGCACCATTTCCTGAACTGCAAAAGTAACTTATTCCGGTGACATCTACCCTAATGTTTAGTGTTAAATTTTAAGTTGTTTTAATTCTCATTCTGAAAATATTGTTTATTGCTAAATATATTTTTAATTCAAACTGTAATATGGAATACCCAGAATTTCTTTTACCGTAATAATAGATCACTTAGATTCAAATTTTTGTTGTTTTCCAAATTGTTAGAGTCAAAGTGCTGAAAATGATCAGCTGTAGGTGCGCATGTGAAAAGGATCTTTACGATGTGATGATTTATCGTCCATGAGGGTGAAGGGAAGACTGACTCTGTTATTTACTGAATCATCTGCACATCATTTCCACTTTTCCATCGCGTGATGGCTTATTTATTATTCAGATCTGCATGTGGTATACATGATCAAACTATTATTTTAAGTTTCTTTGAGTATTTCTGTCCAAATTAATTTATTATATAGATGTATTTTAAAAAGCGAATGGAACTCCTTTGACAACTAATGCTATTTCATAATATTAAAAGAATTAAACACCAGGCAAATTCATGGACACGTTCTTTTACATAAAGGAAGTAAAAATCATAAATCATTAAAGTAGCTGGCAAGTACTGACCTGCAAATTTGGTAAAAGTACCACAGAAACGCGGAAAATTGACCGCATTCATCACACGGTCATTGTTTCGATAACTTTTCGTACGAATAATTGACCAAAGCGAATAAAAACCATTTGTCAAGGTCATCACTGTTTGCCTCAAACGGATCACTTTTAATCTGCACAGTGCTAAGTTTTAATACCTAGTGGGGTAGTTCAAAATAGTTTTGCATTTTAACTAGAATTAATAATCTTTATAGCTAATTAAAGATCATAATTCTACAAATTTTTTTCTGTCATTAGTTAAGGTTTTTATCTCATAATATTTTTATTACCATTTTTCGAAACCTGATTTTCTCAACGATCAACATGTAGTTTATTTAGTCCGGTCAAATTAGACTTTAATAAAATAAAGAGTAGAGCTTAATTCCTATCTAGCTTGAAAAATCGGTAAGCTATTGATTTGAAATATCATCAAAAACAAAATTTGAAGGAAGTCCCATAATCAAAATTATTTAAAATATGTTTTTTTTTGTTGCATAAAAATGCTTATCTCCAAAACCTGTTGTTCTGTAAAACATTCCGTTAGCGGTGTTTATCCTTGGCATCGAGAAACACTTAGGGATAGGGATAGCATAAATAAAGGTGGAGGTTAAATCCCATTTATATATTTAGCTAAAGTTATTTCGATATGCCAACATAAACATAAATAAGTTTGTAAATGTTGTTACGTGTAAAACTTATAAAAACCTTAATGCGTGGGTGCGTTTTATTCCAGAATTATATTTTTTAAGGTTGTGCTAAAACAATTAATATTATACAACAAGGCGTTGTCACGCAAAATGTGACTGTGATGACGTCAAAAGGAAGTGGGGATATGTGTCAACCGTTGTGTGTGATTAATGTTCGAGAAAATGTGTCGCGAATGTGTGAGGTATTTCACAGATTATAATAACTGTTGTTTTCATCCTGCTTTACTGGTCAGTACAACCTATTGGCAATTTTTTTCTGTAAATACCGTAAATAAAAAAAAATTAAACACTATAACATCACTTTATATGTTATTGAGTTTTTATTCATATATACATTTTATATAAATAAATTCATTAAAACACACGAGAAATTATTGAATTCAAAAATGTAAATTTATATGATAATTTAATATGTTTATGTAAAATAGCTTAGAATAGACTTTATATTAATTTAACATACACACGAGCAATATCTTTTCAAGATTAATGTCAGGTGAAGCTAGAGATTATCTTTGTAGTCAGCTACATAAGGGTAGTTAGTAAGCAGTAACAGTAAGGTACGCGCCATACCATACCTCTAACACTGCACCGAGAAAGCCACCAAGATTAGCACGAGTGGAGTTCCTGTAAAATTTGTTCCCACACGCCTCCAAAATATTAATCTGAGTAGTCCTACAAAATTCAGCGACAGGACGTCCTCTAAGATCAAGTTACGTTGCCGAAGTGTTTTTCTTTTTATTTAAGCGACGAGACAAGAAAGGCGTTCCTGATAAGTGAAAAGTCCTGGCTATAAAATGTATAGCGACGTCGATCGATACGGTACGATGGTACGTCTAGTTTATCCAGTAGTTGCGCTGGCTACGGTATCTTCCAAACCGGGAGAAGAAGTGGTGCTTATATACCACTGCTTTGCGGCAAAAGTAAGCAACGTGGTGGTACTTCCTCAGGCGGTCTCCTGTAAAAGAAGAACACTCTAAGAATCCATCCTCCACAGTGCCTGCAAAAGCGATGTAACAATGGAGCAGCCGTACGAAAAAAAATTGCTTTAAGATATTTTGTTACGATTAAAGTCTTGAATGCCTATTACATATTTAGTCTTATTTTATACTACTAAAAACTCAGCTTTGTCTATAACAGTCTAAAGGAGAGTAATACTTTATACCTTTTAGTTAAACATACACTAAATTCCACTTCATATATTTGAAAAGGGATCCGTAGCATATTTATAAATAAATAACAGACCAGGAAAATAACTTTTCAATGATATTCAAATTAACCAGAAGCTC
Organism: Lamproptera curius; assembly: GCA_029286875.1. Lineage (NCBI taxonomy): Eukaryota > Metazoa > Arthropoda > Insecta > Lepidoptera > Papilionidae > Lamproptera > Lamproptera curius. The sequence continues at coordinate 356,149 of JAGSMT010000074.1, read as the reverse complement.
TAAATTGTTGTCGACAACACACAACATTTCTGAATAATCGTGCGTGGTCAAGCATATCCACTGAAAATTAGCGGTTTCAACATTAGTGGTGAAATTAAGTTAATTATGTACCGTACTTACCCAGAGATATGTCAGAGATTTAAATTTTAGTTCAAAATAATCTATTATTATGGTAATATATTATCAAGCAATTAAACAATTAATAACTCATTGATTTAATTTTAGACACATTAATGCTATTACCAACAATATGTACATTTATGCAGATCATTAAAATTATGTACATAGTTATTTCTTTTATTTACACGATTATTATACATATAAAGTCCACTTTTTACGGATTTTTCACGTTAATTATTTATATTTATTCCCGACGTTTTGGACTCTTTCCAGCATCGATGATCACGGGCAGGCTAAAAAAAGTCCAAAACTGCAGAAATAAATATAAATAATTAACGCGAAAAACTCGTAAAAAGGAATTGATATACTCATAATATACAGATGAATGCTGAATGTGAGGAAAAGGTGGGACTGAAGACTATTTAAATCACGATTTAATAGTAACCAATTTTCAGTTTAAAGTACAAAATATTTATGTATATCATAAAAAATCATAAAAAATATTATACATAATAACTATTAGTACAAGTAATTGTAGTACATTAACATTATCATACCTAAAAAAAGAAATTAAAGTGTCTATTAACGTTCCAAGGCTCATTTGACATCTACTTGTAAGGATTTACACTTTCAGCACTGACTATAAAAGTGTTAGTTTATCTACAGAGTTACTCTATATTAACCAAACTTTATAACAGAAACCAATAGAAATAAAGAAAATAAAAAAATTAAACCCCATCGTTGTACATACTTAATTGGCAATTAAAATATTGATATCGCAATCAATATAATTGGAGTGGATACCTATTTACGTTTTAAGCTGAACCAGCTCTCCATATAATTTGATAGGTATTTTTATTGATATTCAAAAACAGTAAAATTGACATAAAGATTATGATTGTATAATCATCTTTATAATTTATAATTGAACATGTCTCAACTAAATAATATTAACGAATGTTTCGTCATAAAATTAATATAGCTCAGCATATTTTAAATTGATTGAAAAAAATATGCACAAAAAAGTTTAGTCAATATTAATAAAGATCAAGTCAAATATTCTAATATTTTTTTAAACATTGGTCTGAAAATGTTTTACTTCATATCAAAATATATAAAATTGTTAATTAACTGTTCTAGTGATAAAAACTGTTATTTGAATGACATTTATCTGACGATATTAAATAGATCTGAACAATAACGCGCGCACTTCTTAGTCTACTCTAAGACAAGAGTTTTTTATAATATTAAGTTATAACAATACAAAGGTTAAATAACGGCTTTACAAATATTTCATTTTATGAAGTATTATTAACTGATTCATAATCAAGAGACGAAATTTGATTGTTAATTATATCAAAAACTAGGGACGGCAATCAACCCAATTTTTTACTAAATTAATTAGATGAATGCGTAGGCTTTTAAATTAATTTTAACTTGAGAATGAAGGTTATTAAATTATTCAGATCTAGTTAGGGACCGGTGCCAGGAACTTAGTTACCTTTTACTTTTAAATTATTTTATTTGATTTGTCGGAAAAAAATTCGGATAAACTTGAGTATTTCCGAATTACGTTTTCATATCGGTAGATATTAATATTTTCCTGTAATATTTTTAATGATGGGACGAAAATCACTTGTATTATTAATAATAATAAACTCTGTATGTTGTACGTTAAGGCAAACTGTTGTGAAAGCTCTGAACACTATGCTTATACAAACTGCGGAATACGTTTCAGTATACTGTAATGAATAATAAGAAAGTAAGAATTAGTATTTACACTCTTAATTCCTTTACAATATAATTTTTTTGCAGTGCTCTTCTATTTTCAATACGTTACTATACATAAAACACTTATTAATACATTCCTAAAAATAGTGAAAAGTGAACATTTCACACAAGGTTCACGTAGAAAAGGCTTTAAGCTTCGGTTTTTAAGGTCTATTCAAAAATCTGAAAATTTTGTTTAGAAATTTATGCCGGGTGATGGAATAAGTATAAAACCTATGCATGCTGGATTGAGACCTCTGCTTCATGTGTTCATTCATTTGCTGTGTTTACGTGCAGACGCATAATCACTTAAAGACTCGTATAATTCACGCGTGTTTAAGTGATAGAGTTAGGGAACTTCCCTATAGATCATATTAACAAAATAAGTGCGAATAGATTAATTGCACTACTTAATTTATCGTTCTAAATTACATAAAAATAAGTTTCTATTCGGCTATTAACTCCTCCATGCACCTTCGCACCATTTCCCTGAACTGCAAAAGTAACTTATTCCGTATCACCACCCTAATGTTTGCGTTAAATTTTAATTGTTTTATTCTACGAAAATATTGTTTATTGCAAATATATTTTTTAATTCAAACTGTAATTATGGAATACCTCAGAATTTTTTTATCGTATTAATAGATCATAGATTCGATTTTTTGTTGTTTTCCAAATTGTTAGAGTCGTGCTAAATGATCAAGCGTAGGGTGCGCATGTGAAAAGGATCTTTACGATGTGACGATTATCGATCCATGAGGGTGAAGGAAGACTGCACCTGTTATTTACTGAATATCGTGCACCATACTATTTCCTGCGTAGATGGCCGATTTATTATTCAGATCTGCCGTGGTATACATGATCAAACTATTATTTTGTTTCTTTGTATGTATTTCGTCTCAAATTAATTTAATTATACTAGATGTATTTTAAAAGCGAATGGAACTCCCTTTTGACAACTAACGCTTTTTCAATATTAAAAGAATTAAACACCAGGCAAAATATGGTTAACTTTTTACATAAAGGAAGTAAAAAATCATAAATCATTAAAAGTAGCTGTGCTAAACTCATACAAATTTTAAAAGTACCACAGAACGCGAAATTGACACGTCATTCACACACGTCACTTGTTTCGATAACTTTTCTCGAAATAATTGACCAGCGAAATAAAAATTTTCAAGGTCATCACCTGTTTGCCTCAAACGGATCACTCTTTAATCTATGCCAAGTTTTAATACCTAGTGTGCTCTTAAAATAGTTTTTTGCATTTTTAACTAGAATTAATAATCTTTTTATACTAATTAAAGACATAATTTTACAAATTTTTTCGTCATTAGTTAAGGTTTTTTTATCTCATAATATTTTTATTACCATTTTCGAAACCGTTTCTTTCAACGATCACTGATTATTTAGTCCGGTCAAATTAGACACAAAAATAAGAGTAGAGCTTAATTCCCATCAAGCTGAAAATCGGTAAGATTGTTTGAAATATCATCAAAAACAAAATTTGAAAGTAGGAAACTCTCAAATTGTGTTTTTATTATTCCCGTTTAATCTATTACATGTAATTTCTTACGGTATTCTTTTCATGTATTAGTTATAATATTTTAACAAGAGAAATTGGATAAAATTTCACCTTGTTTTAGAGATAAGAAGGTTTTTAAAATCAAACCATATTTATTTTCTATATATTTGAGGATTAATAAAAATACACTTTCAATAAAGACTAAGTTAAATCGAATTTGTGATCTTTTTATGTTCACGCTCAAATATGATACTTCCAGAAACAAAAATACATGACGAAACCAATAATAGACTGTATAGATGGAAATTCTGAAAACATCTTAATCATCATCAGCCTGTGTTGCTGCTGGACAATGGCCTCCCCTAATGCACGCCTTCTCCATTAGGGGGTTTTAGACCGTATCTCACCATGGAGGTACAAAGCGGGTTGGTGGTAGGACCAACTTTTTACATGCTTATCCGACGCATGGATCATCTTAGTGGATTTTAATTTGATATCTGAAGTAGAATTGGAGCTTTTTGAATTCAAATGCAGCAGGCTGTGATTCTAGACGCAACATTTAAATCCATTAATTATCTATAAAACTACTCATCACACTACCTATCGATGAAAAAAGGAATGATCAAAATCGGAGCACTCCGAACTGAGTTTGAACGTTATTTTATTTAATGACTTAAATTTTTTCCATCATCAGATCTTTGTTATATCCCAAATTTTTTTTTTCTGAATATTTAACAAATACAAAAGATGATGTAAGCCAAACTTTTTACTTAAAGTGCCTTTTGACTCAATTAAGAGTAATTCCATTCTAGCTCTCACGCAATACAAATAGGTGCATTGATGTAAATTTCTAATAAAACGTAAAGGATGACAAACTAATAAAATATATTCTGTACAAAAATTAATAGAATATTGTTTTTCTACAACAGTAATCTTGTTTTTGAAGAAACAAAGTTTACTGAGAGCTTTCTACTTCAGATATCACACTATAATAAAAACGTAAAAAAAGTATTTTAAAATGAAATTACTTTTCGGATTTTATCTTTACGTTTATTTTCATTTAAATTCTGACGATTCGAACACTTCCAGCGGCTGTGGTCACGGGTAGACTGAGATGTCATGCGTCTTGTTAGGAGGGGGTTTTAGATTCAATAATAATTATTTTAGTCTGTACTCCAACCTGAAAATGAATTGATTTTATTATTACAGCGGCAGGAATTATGCAGGTTAATTTTAATTATTTTACTTGTCGTAGTGGTAGGTTTGGGGCGGATGCAAGGTAAAGCCACGGTGAAGCCGTAGATGTGATGTGAAGGGACCATATTGTAATGGGTATGTTATCATCGAACACTTACTTTGATGGTGAAAATGAAATTACCGTCCTTTTATCGTGACAACCACTGAGTCTAACAAGTTAGTACAGGACTAAGCTACTAAGATATCCTAGATCTCTAGGCAAAAGGTTTGGTGGAGGGGAGGATATGCATCCAAAAGGGCCAATATGGAAGAAACGCAGATCCAAAACGCCCTAAAGATTTGGCTGTGGGTCCGACGGAGCTTCTTTACAGTAAGCACAGAGGATTATTAAAACCGATTCTGTAACCCCACCCATAAGCCCCAGGAAGGAATCATGTGTTGGTTTTAATGGTACAATCTGACACAATCTGTCTTTGCCCGCAACGAATCCGGCATGACGAGCTTTGCGTAGACATTTAGCCTCATATTAACAAATTAAAAAACTATATCTTTACAATTTTTTACCATCCTACGTTCTTTTCAAACGTATATTTAATACTATAATTTTGTTTATAGTTTTCGATTTTATTTTTACTTCATTAAGATAAACTAAATGCCTTAGTATAAAGATACACACAAATAATATTTATTTATCTGTAAGCTTATAAAATAAATTTTCTAAAAATATAAGCTTAGGTACTGAATCTGAATAAAATTTACAATACCGTATATTTTTAGATCTCTCTAAATCCTCAACAGTCTTAAAATATTTACACATCAAAGAAATTCCTCTTGAGTTTAGTACGTTACCTGCAGAAATTTCGAACTTCCTTAGAACAAGTAAAATTTTGACAACAAAATGTGACCGACTTCAACAGTGTATTAATCTTGTGCAATAATACGGTAGCAACTAAACGAAAACTAAATTGCCCCAGATTATTAAATATTGCGATATATTGCGTATTCTAAATAACTGTTATTTTTAAGGTATTTATTTATACAAAATGTTGCGTATGACATGTTTTCTGTAAATAGAATAAATATATTTCTTAATGCATTCATTTTGAATTGAACTTACATTGTTCTAGCTTAGATGAACTTTAAAATTACTCAATGCATTTTTAAAAAATGTTTACATTAATTGGTTATTGCAAATTATACCTAAAACATAGATATATGATCTCGTGGACTTTATTGCAGGGCACTTTGAGAAGCACAATTATGTAAAACATAGTTTAATTTGATTTATGAAGGTTGGGCCAGCTTTTGTAATCAAATTGCACGAGGTTGTGATTCTAGACGCAATATTTTTAAATTCTATAATATATAATTATCTATGAAACTACTCATCACAGTTCCTATCGATTAAAAAGGAATGATCAAAATCAGACACTTGGACCGAAAAAAATATAAGTAATAAACATACACTCGAACTGAGTTTGAACGTGATTTGATTTAATGACTTAAATTTTCCCATCATCTATCTTTGTTATATCCTAAATATTTTTTTCTGAATAATTAACGAATACCAAAAGATGATGGTGCCAAACTTTTTTTACTTAAAGGTGCCTTTTTGATCAATTAAGAGTAGAGTCTCCATTCTAGGGGCTCTACGCAATACAAATGCGTGCATTGATGTAAGTTTCTAATATAACGTAAAGGATGACAAACTACTAAACTATATTCTGAACAAAATTAACAGAATATTGTTTGAAACAAAGTTTACTGAGAGCTTTACTTCCAGATCACACATAACAAAAAAGGTATTATAAAATAAAGTTACTTTTACGAATTTTATCTTAATAATTAATACAAAGGTATATAATAAACAAAGACTTCATCAACGATAATATTAATTTTCTTCGAGTAGTATGTGTGTAGTTTTCTTAATGTTAGGTCAACAAATAGTACTGAGCCACGAAACTGTTCTGTCAAGGTAATTTTTACATATAGATGAAAAACAAACAGCGCAATACCTAATACCCTGTTGTTGCATATGGGATCATCAATCCGTCACAAAATGAATGCGTCACGATCAGTTCGCTAGACTTTGCTTACTGTTACCATACTTTGTCAAATGATTGTTAGAAACTGACAATACCCTAGCGTTTACACAAAACCAACCGCTTTAGACGGATCCTGTTAACGCAACGTGGGATGATAAACCGTTGGTGAAATTTTCATCTATTGTCTAACATTAAAGTTTTAGACTAAAATTTATAGTATTATGTAGACTCCATGCCAAAATGCTGTCTGTAGACTGTATTATAGAAATAATAATAGATAAACTTTAATGAAATAATATTTTTGCTATATTTTAACAAAGTAGAAATAAAAACAAAAATCACAGTTAGCAATCTGTTTTCTCGGTTTAAAAGTTTCGTAAAATTAAAAAAAACCAGGAAGTAAGGATTTTATAACTTAAGTTTTGTATAAGTTATAATATTATTATATAAGTCTTTAAAAAGACTTCTAAAGACTTATATACTATTTACTTGACTTTAAAGTTAGTCATATTCTTTCATTAAAATTTACCATCGATAGTCACAAATAAAAAAAATATGAAACATATGATTCATGTTCACGTAAAGTTCATTATTACTACATTTCACACAATATTTCCAATGACAAATCGTAATATACGAGGAAATGAAAATATCATCTGCATACATTTAAACTGTTCCACGTACTGTAAAGGTGAGGACATTTTAATCTAATAATCTCATCTAATTGCCCTGTAGTGCACTGTTACTGATTCCAATATTCCTAGAACTCAAGCCTGACAGAACGAATAATCTACACGTACTCTTATAAAAATATAGCTTACTTTAAAATTAAACTATTTCGTTACACGTCACAAAAAGCAATTGATTTATTAACTGACGTGCATTGCTTTATTTTATATAAAAAAAGAGCACAAATGGCATATCTATATTAATACATTGCTGATCACGATGTTTTTGGAAGAAAATTAACCCGTGATGAAAAAATTACAAAATTCAAACATTTACAAATTATTTTGTAGAAATATCTGTGAGTTAACTGGTTTCCTATTTAGTTTAAAATAAAAAAGCCTTTGTATAATTACTATTATAAAACATTGAACAATATTGATTAACAATTAGTTTTTGAATTTGACACTATTATTAATAATATTTCAGCTAATTTTATAGACATATTCTTGTGCAGTATTATCCCAATGAGAGTTAATTATCAACATTTATGCAAATTAAATTTAACTTCACTATATACGTGACATAATGAACAATGACCAATCAGAATACAATAAATCCACATTTATTAGAGATCCAGTAATAAAATCTTAAACATGATTATTTTATAGATGTACAAATGTATTTTCATTGAAAAAAATTTTAATAAATACACACAAATTGATTTTTTATAGCTTTGTTTATAACATAGTTATTCGATAATATACATTTAAGTTTAAGATTTAAAAAACATATAAAACACTAATATTACCATTGTTTTAGTTGTTAATTAATAAAATAAATATTAACATTAAGAAACAAATTTCATAAGAAAGCCTTTGAATCAAAACGAATTAACTTTTCAAACGCAATAAATTCCTTCCCACGACCTTTCTTACGCCAACGAGATGTACTTCTCAGGTTTTACAGCCGTTTCATCATTTATTGCCGTCCTTCACAGGTCATTGACCGCATAAGTTTTATTTCCTGAGTGAGGTACATAAAATTTATGCAAAATAGAAGGTGTTGGGCACATTATTAACAAAGCAAAAAGTTTTTATAGCCAAGAAATGTATTAAAAATAAGTCAACTTGCCATTGTACTAGAAAAAAAAAGGTAGTATTTGTAAAAAAGTCTTTGCCAGTCTACTAAGGGGTGAAATAATAACTCCATGATGACTTCTGAAACATCTAGGGTCAATTATGAATAAAAACGGGCAGCTTGTTTATACCTAATTTATTTGTACCCGACCATAAGTCAAGCGACCATATTTTTAATTAGCTGCGGCGTTAATACTTTTTAGACCAAATAAAAGTAAAGTTTGGAGGTCCTTAGCTACGTTTTTAACTTAGCTTTCTGCATCGATGATTCGTATGTGAGTGACAAACCCTGGCACGACCAGTAGCTTGTTTGATTTGTTTAAAATGTCTATAACTAATGATGAACACCACTGTTATTAGCGTTTTAACAGAGTTGATCGGACTGATTGATTACATCGCAAGTGCAATTATTTCATCCTTCCCTCCTCCTACCTTCATAGTTGTTTCATTGAATAGAAATATGGTACTTTTGCTTTCTAGGTAGTCCCAATTTCACCACTTTCTACGCTTCTTTCGCACCCATATGATTCCAGGCTTCTCCTGTCGACATGGCCAGCTTCACTTCTTAGACGCTGACTATTACAGGTTAAAATATAAATACTCGCCTATAACTTACTCTTCTTATATTTATTGTGGCAACGAGACATGCAAGATGTTCAACTGATGGTAAGTGACACATCTTTTCTATAAGAAATGTAGCTGTCACAAGTCAGCTTGCAACCGTGACATATAGGATGCTACGTCTCGTTTACCTAGTATTTACGCTAACTACGGTGCCTTTTAAACCAGAACACAGTAGCGTTTTCACAAAGAAACAAAAGAAGCTCTGCTTAATACCCATCTTTCGAATCAATTTCGAATATTACATGACATTTGTCAATAAAAGACACGTTTGATTGCCATTTGGTTTTAATTCGAATACATGCAAATGCAAATCTTATTGAATCCGGAGGGGTAAAATACGACGAAGAAACATAAAATAAAAACAATAAAACGGATTTTTAACTTTCTTTCGTTAGTATAATTTTAATTTATAATACTAAAGTTGCTGCAACAAATTTTAATAAAGCCTTAGCCTTTGTTTTATCAACCTGAAAATGGGACAAAGTCTTGATTAAAATTAATATAAAACTTCCAAAATCGTTATCGCTATTACAATGATACAACTATTTCATCGGCCAGAGTTCGCAAAAGTAAATAAGCAGGTTGGAATGTGTGATGCTGAAGTCGTGAGTAAAACTTAGAATACACTTTCTGTACAAATATCCGACTACTGTTCTCTACAAGCTATTAAACGTAATGACGGTCTGAGGAATTATTATGTGCTAATATCCCCAATTGCTACAATACCGTACTCTATTTAACATATTTAATATTAAAACAACACTTTACTTTAAAACTATTCTGACCAAAAATATTCTAATTTGACGCAGCTTTAAATATGTATAATAACAGATATAGGTTTAAAAGAATTACAATCAAAATAGAATTTGAACGGTCGCACTGCAGTAGGACACGTGATATATGTATTTATATATGTTAACTAACTCTAAAAATTGCCTTAAAAGGCTCACTTAAACCTAGAATTAATACCTTTGGAAGTAGCTCGTAGCTAGCTGTGTTTAATACAATTGTAAAGAAAAATATTATCTCACTCGCGTGGATTTATCCATAATATTTTATAGTTATAAAAGCGTATAAGTTAGAATAATACATTCTTGGCTAGTAAAATATTATGGTGAATAAACATTGTGCGTGCTTCCGTTTAAAGGGAATTGGCTTATAAAATGAATCTTCATCACGATAAAATTCACTTAACGGCATTACAAACTTAACATTTTCATATTTTTATAACCATAATGTAACCGTCACAAAAATTATTATCGTAATATTATAAAACTTCAATTTTGTTGTACTTAAAACTTTGATTGATATAGACGAATAAGATGAACAGATTTATTTAAAAAACCATATAATAATTATGAATAAAGAACTTTCCACTCGATGTCTTACCTAAGTATCGAAAGTAAAAGATTTGTTATTTAGTATAATAGACATGATGACAATAATTGAAAAATGGACCTATAATGTCCAGAAATATATACTTATTACAATGAATGAGTTATTTCGTAGAAAAAAAAGTTTAGTAGGAAATAAATCAATTCTAAATAATAATTAAAATTTCCCTAAAACACTTTTAGTGTCATGTCGAGCTTGTGACGTTACGTTTTAGTTATCAAACGTAAACGCGCTGGCTCTCAAAATTTAGATTTTTTTAAATGAATTTGAAAGTGTATATGTGGTGAGGTCCCCAGGTGAGAATACATCCATAAAAACTTCCCATAGCTATTTGTGTTCGTTCCTAAAAATAAAATTTGCAAATTAGCGTTGTTTGCAAAGGTTGTGTCAGAAAATGCCTTATGGCATTAAGCCCGCCTATGTACATTTTTTTTTAATTGTGCAAAAAGAATAAATAAATAAATGTAAGTACTCCGACCATTTTTGTAGAAAATAATGAAATATTCATAATTTCTTACCAAAAAAGGGTGTATAACAAAACAATATTTTTATGCTGTAAATTATTAAAGAAAAGTAGTGCAATAGATACTTTGAACGCAGTGTCGAAATGGTGCCAAAGTTTCACATCAAATGAAACCTTCATATCTTTTTGGTTAGCAAAAGTAGAGCAATGGTAATATTCAAAAATATATTTTTATCCGACTTACGCATGCGTTATCGCTTAATCATAGACCGCTATTAGCAATAGGAAAAATATCACATAACCTGGAAAATGGCGGATGAGGGGAAAAATAACGAGAGCGGAAATAGGCTCAAGTTGATTTAGTGAGATAGAAGAGCGTCGATAGGCATTTCTCCTCCACTTTATGTTATTTGACTTTATCAGGTCTATCTACAACTGACTCCGTAGCCTAGTGGTATGGGCGTTGGCTTAGAAACCGAGGTCGTGGGTTCGAATCCTGGGGACTCAAAATTTTCATTGTTGTTTCTAGTTGGTTGAAAGGGTGATCACCCAATTGTCTGAAAAGTAAGATGATCCATGCGTCGGATGGGCATGAAAAGTCGGTCCACCCCCAACCCGCATTGGACCAGCGTGGTGGGATACGGTCCAAAACCTCTAATGGATAGGGGTGTATTAGGGGGCCTATGTGCAGCAGTTGACTATCACAGGCGATGATGATGATGATGATGATGATCTACCTTTATTGTTTCAACATTGCAGTATATTGTTTTTCGCACATTGCACCTTTACCTCGGTGAATATGGCTATTTTTGTACCAGCTTTAATGTCATTTTTTATGTCGTTCTTTACGAGTTATTTTTCAAGGGACCCTAAAGAAGTGGAGCACTCTTATAGTTAACCATCGCGTGAGGATTAAAATTGCCGCGGTCCACCAGTAAGAACGCATTTGCTTTGTTTGATATTAGCCTCATTTACGATAATTCCTTCCTTACTGGCAAATATAATAAATCGTCAATATTGACACGATTTATATTCTTTAAATATTGGACTGTCTATGTCTTTACGTTATATTAATACAAAACACAAAACAAAACTATAATACCGTCTTGTACCATTACCTCCATGCCCCGAATTCCCCAAAACATTATCCTACAAAACTTTAAGCAGCATTCCGGTAAACAATAGGTTTCTTAAAAAAAATGTAGTTTAAACTTTTATACAAGCAAGCAATAGTTTTTGTTAAATAAATTATTGACCGATTCATTACTTAGTCAGTCCAGAATATTGTGTTTAGTTAAAAAAGATGCGATTCGAGCCTACGACCTAGGGTTTCTAAAGTTCAAGTCCATGCCACTAGGCTACGGAGGCAGTTAAGTATAAATGTAATGTAAGAGATATCAAACAGTACTTATCCACCATAGATGATAAGCAATAAAGATAAGTTGTTTGGTTTATTAAGCGTAAGTTTTGCCGACGTAAATTGCCGTGTCAGGGATATCATTATTCATCCCTTTCGTGAGTCTTATTACTTCCGTTTGCATTATCTCCGTTATGAGCTTTCAGTTTCCCATAAACTGCAAGTCGTTATATTAGCTACTATTTAATTGTTAAAGACATAATCCATTTCCTAATGTTTTTGATCAAAATTATTATGGTATTTTTTTACCTCCTCGTTTTCACAAATTCGGTAATTATTTTTAATGTGATAACATAAATGTTACAACGCTTTTAAGAGTTAACTGTCCACAAAGTTTGTTTATACTTAATCGTCGACTACGCTAATAAAGCTATTTGTTCTTTCAGACTTTGGTAATTATCGTAATTTTCTTGTGCCTTCGAAAGGTTACAAAGTTTTAGCATTTACTTAACAGATTAGTTAGTTAACAACCACGTATATATAACCAGCTGTAAGTACAATCATGTTTAAAATTATTTATTATTTTATTTCCTTTGGTTCTACAATTTGTTTTTATTTTAAGATGAAAATAAGTAATCTGTCCCTTAAATAAAAACACAAGAGTGTTTTTATGAAATAAACAAAAACTATTTCATTTGTACTAATATATTCATTTTATACTCTTACTTATCCCATGTCAGAAATATAAAAATACCCGTCTTAACTTCACACTTCTTTGAATTTTTAAAATTTAGGTTGAAGGTTTGGTTGAACTTAAATGAAGAAATAAATATATACAATTATGCCAATATTAATTAATTTTGTGTATTCATTAATAATGTTACTATATATTGTATATGTATAGGTAAGTAGATTTATAAGATTGTTATTAGATATAAGTTGTTTTGTATATAATATGTATTGTAATGAATATAATATCTGTTTGATAAATAAAGTTCACCACATCACCTCCTCCAGAGACCGAGTCTACGGACGATAATAATCTGGGAACTTTCGGACCCAGAACGGGTTTAACTGGTTTTGGTATAATGGTTTTCTATATTTTTATTGGCAATACTGGTATTTTTGAATATTAATATTAGTGTCAGGAATTTGTCAGACAGTGTATAGGCTGGTTTTAAGCGGTCTATTGACACGTGACATTTTATTTTTTTTTTTATATCAAAAGTTTTGAATTACTATCTAAAACTTCATATGACCCATTATAGGCTGATTGGAACGTGCCGTATGGTATACTCACTTACAAAAACGTGAGAGAAGAAGTAGCCAATCTTTGTATATGAATATTTTGTCTTTTGATGATGTGGAGGTAGGAACGGTTGGAAGTTTAGAGCAAATAAACGTATCGGGCAGAAAAATCTCGAATATCGGTGGTGTGACAGTCTGTTTGTCACCAAAGAATTCACCGGCATTCGTAATGTTTCTCCGTAAAGGTTCGGACGAAGTCGAATGTTAGTCTTCTCTAATAGCTTACGTATGCCAAGAGACTAAGGGTAATGTTTCATCCAGTTTATGTCACCGGACAAGTAATGGCTGTTTTAATTGGCGAAAACGTTCCACTAAGCCGTTACACTGAGGATGGTATGCTGTAGTCCTTCGGTGTTAAAAACCATCAGTTTGGTCAGTTGCTGGAATAAAGCTGACTCGACTTTTTCCCGATCAGTGACGATGTCGGTTGGGCAACCGTATCGGAAATCCAACCTGAATGAAAGCTTTGGCACAGCCTCGCAGTATTCGGAACTGGGATAACTTCAGGCCATCCGGAAGGATCGACTGCTTCAAAAGTTCCGGTAACCTGAAGATGGAGAGGATCAATCAAGTCTAAATGAACATATTTGAGCGTGTCTTTGGTAAATCTAGTGCCTAAAGGTGAAGACACATGTCGATACCTTAGAACGTTGGAAGCCGAACATGTCTTAGCCACTGCGACAGTTTTCCTCATTAGATAGCGCTAAATCGTTGGGTGACCTTAGCATTAGCTATTAGCATTAACAGCGTTGGCACCGGGTGACTAGAACTGTGTAGGTTTGGGAAAACTTGTTGCCCTAAACCTTTTAGTGAGAATGGTCTGGGAGCTTGAACTTGGCAGAATTTGGCAAAATCCCTGTAAAGGTTAATCATACCCAAAAATCTCCTGAGCTGCTTGACAGTTTTAGGCACTGGAAACCTTTATAGCTTTGACCTTCATTCCAAAGGTTTGGCGCCAGAATAAGGTTGGTATAGCCAGGAATGATACTGGATTGCCTGAAATTGCATTTGGTGTTTATCAGAATGCGTAATATCTCATTCTTGTGAAGAGTTGTGTGGTTTGGATCTTGTGGTTCTTGGAGAAGATCAAAAGTCGTCCAAGTGGGAAAAATCAAGACCACGGTCATTTCGTCGACAAATCTATGGAAATCGTTTGGTCTGTCCAGCATTCCTCACCACCAAACGTCATAAAAGGAAATTGTATAGTCCAAATGGTGTACTTATCCGGTCTTTGAAAATGTCTCCAAGCAACCGGATCTAATGGTTACTAGATCGATGGTAGAAAAACCTTACAAACCTGAGAGCTGTGAGTAGTCATGGATATGGGATCGGGTGTTTATCAGGAATAGTCCTGAGGTTGAGCAATCTATAATCGCCACTTTTAAGGGCAAAGATGTAAGGCAAGCCCTACGTACCGTTCGCCGACATAGCTTGAACTCAAGCTTGGCGATTTTGTTTATCCGAGCTAGTTCCGAGGGCAACATGAAACGGCGGGCCTGTGTGGTGGAATGTAGTGTGGTGTTGTGTTTTGGTTGTCTTGTGCCAGCAGGTCAAGTGATCTCTGGAAACTCACCGAGGATGTCCAGATACCTGCCCAACCAGTCAAGACCTTCACACTTGGATATAAGGGTTCTGAAAAAAAAATTAAGCTACGGTGAATACATTGGTGTTCCGGTCGATTAGTCTTTTGTTTCTAGTGTACAACAAGATCGTAAAATGAAGGAAGTTACGCCGTATGGCCTTGGTACGGCGGCTAATTAAGAACTTCCATATAAAGTCACGACGAAGTCCAGGTTTAGATTGACTGCACTGAGCCAAAGGTTCATGGTGGATCCGTTGGCTGCACACTGATAATGGTTTCGCCGACGTTCTCGGAATGCAGATCGAGGATGACACGATCGCTCCCTGTGTCCACCAGAAATTGGACCGTGACCTGCGATCCGTAACGAACAAGGCGCAGTGGTTGAACTAGGCAATCGTTAGCGCCTAACCGACCTCCCTTGAGTTTTCCGCTTTGAAATCACAAGGGGCTGGTGAATGTTGGCCTGCTCCCGATTGGCATGGTACAACAAGTGGATATTTCTTGGGATTCAGATCGTCGAGACGTAGAACGGCTGAAATTTCGACGGCGCTGACTGGAACGCTTCGAGGTCTGGGCAGTGAGTCGTTGGGCTTGAACTTGCCTCGCCAGCATTGCCTATCTGTCTTAGCCATGTCGATGTAGATGGCAGCAGGGGTTGCAGGAGCTATGTCCTGTATGCGGTCTGCAAGATCAGCCAAGAATCGATAAACACAACAAGTAATCGATAAACCGCGGGCAAGCTAAGACAATAGATCGTGATGCTAAGGAATGCAGTATAAGGCATTCGAATTAGATCGAGTGACACGGGGTGCGCTGGCGCCTAGGATCTCGTCTGATGAGCGTGTGGACATGAATATGCGCCGACGCCTCATCTATTGTTCTCAGGCCGGTATGACGTTCGCAGCAATAGCGTAGAAATCGCACGTTTCCATTGACCATAACCGGCGGGCATTTTAATGTTAATCGGATGGTGCAACAAATAAAAATATACAATTATGTTAATATTAATTAATTTTGTGTATTCATAAATATTGTTAATTCATCATTATCATCATCAGCCTGTGATATTCCACTTCTGGACATAGGCCTCCCCTAATACACCCTATCCATTAGGGGGTTTTTGGACCGTATCCCACCACGCTGGTCCAATGCGGGTTGGTGGTGGACCGACTTTTTACATGCCCATCCGACACATGGATCATCTTACTTTTCAGACAATTGGGTGATCGGCCCAAATTGCCCTAACCAACTAGGAAACAACAATGAAAATTTGTTGAGTCCCGCAGGATTCGAACCCACGACCTCCGGTTTCTAAGCCACACGCCTATACCACTAGGCTACGGAGGCAGTTGTTTTAGATTAAGTTATTTATAAGATTGGCATTAGATATAAGTTGTTTTGTATATAATATATATTGTAATGAATATAATATCTGTTTGATAAATAAAGTTCACCACAAAAATATTGTTTCTTTAATAGAATTCCTACTACATTAACTAACATATAAATCACTAAGGGCTTTTTAAAGTGCTCACTTGCTTTTAAGTAAAAAAGAAGAGCTTATTAGAACAGTATACGTACACTTATTTGAGACGCAACTAGTAATAATTTTGGGCATCATTTTCTGTAACCCTATAAAGATACACTTGTATAGATGCGATATTCTAAACAAGCAACAAAAGTGGTGCTACGACCACAATGCCCATTTCTGACGCAAATCAGTAGTGCGTAAACACTACTGTCTTCCGGTTTGAAGGTTATATAGCCAGCGCAATTTTAGGGGGTACGAGACGTAACATATTATGTCTAGGGACAAATTTACCTGTAGCAGAGCCCTCTTGTGCTTCTACTTGTAGACGGAGTACGTATCATTTACCATCAGGTGAAAATCCTGTTCGTTATATCGATTTAACCAACCAAATAAAAAAAAACTTTAAGTCCTTATTTTAACTTAGGTATTAAATAATAAATATAATTTTAAGATCAAATGTATTTTACCAAACCGAGAATTGAATCTTAGAACCATCATTTTGATTATTGCTATATAATTAGACTACTTTTTGCTAGTATTAACATATTTACAATCTTTATGATATTTTAACTTATTTTGTCCTGGATCAGGAGGGTAAAAGATAACAACCAGTACCCAGTACCCAGCTGCAACTGCCACCACCAAATGTCACAAAGTAGAGAAGTATTCGCTTGATAAAAATGGACGAAGTTACGAAGTTTTACTGCATCATTAGTATCATCACAGCTAGTTATAATCGCGTCACTCAGAATGTCCAACAACTGGCAGAACAGTAGTTTTTATCTTTTTTTATACTATAAATCTAGGACACCTGCTTACACCATGCTGAAGTTTGTAAACAAAAGTCACTCAGATTGAAGCGATACTTTCTTTTAATCAATTCCGAGTGTTACATCCCAAAGTTATAGTGAATACATTTAATAATACTAACTGACTAATAATTTACAAAAGAAAGGGTAAACCTTATTAAGTGTTAACTAGTTAATAACGTTAACTTTTTTCCATTAGTAAGTGTCTTTTTAAAACTGTGTAAAGTCGCGCACAAGCTTTTTGTAATGTAAAAAGTACACAACATATGTATTATTAAAATGTATTTCGCATATCACTTATTCCAATAACCCGATGATCCTTCTGAGTACAACGAAGGGTCAGATTTCTACCGTAAAGTTTAGCTTACACGAAATCAAAATAGTTTGTCTGCTTCGGAAATAGGATGTCACGGTTAACGTATTACGAAATATGCTTCATCGCCCAAACTTGATTTCTGTTCGATAAACTAAACTAACTTATCATAATCAATACTTCCATTAGTTGCCTTTTTGTAATTAAATAGTTTTTTGTTAAATGATAAACATGCCTATAACTATCTTTTTCTTAAACTATTAGTATAAGTTAAATTAGTTGTAAACATCTATCATTTATGTGAGTATGTATGTTAAATTTCTGCAAAAAAAAAACTGTTATATAATGGGTATAGCACGTCCAATAATTTCGGGATCATTTGTAATAATCCGTTTAAAGAGATCAACTGCACATACAGCTAATCGTCGGTCGTGGATAGGGCCTTTCAAAAAGAGCAAATCTGCCTATCTTTAAAATATTATCTCATTAAGTATTCGCATTATAATGACAATTGCAGTACTCCAAGTAAGTTCTATATAAAATTTAATTATAATCGCCATGCACGAACTTGTACGCCGAAGGTTCCGCCTGATAAGTGTATCGCCTTAATAACAATTGGTACAATTTTATTGATGGGTTCCGTTAATTTTCACTATTTCATAAAGCTAAGATAATTCTATATTTTCTTAATGTTTCACGAACTACCTATTATATGTTATTCTTAAAAATTAAAGAGACATGACAAGCACCATCTTGTGAAAATAAAAATAAATAACAATAGATTTTTTTTATTTTATCTTTATATTTATCAGGCCTTAAGAATGTAGAACGCTCCAAATTGAGTACTTTCATTTCAAGAGTCATAAACCCAAGTGAACTAGTTGTTTTTGAGTAAAACTAATGTGACTTTGAACTAATAATACAGACTAAAACTAATATACGTATAGTTACTTTCCGGCGAAAATAATATCGACATCGAACACAAAGATGCTCCGATGAGATATTTCTTCCGTATTGCGAAAAAGTTTCGCGTCAAAACTTAACCCTCCGAAAGTAGAACATCAACATCTCACACCATAACAATAACCAATATTTCCTTTTCTTCTTGGAGGAAATACAGCAGTATGGATAAAATTGAAGTGACAGTTCGTGATATCGGAAAAAGTTTAAGATACTTCTTTTTCAGAGCCAAATGTTTATTTTTATTACCTATTGACTAGGGAGACTATTTTATAGGCATAATATGCTACCTGTTTTATCAGTTTTGTTTATTTTATAATTACGATTTTATAGTAATGTATAAAAAAGATGAATACAAACATGGTGGGATAAATTTATTATTCTTACATAAGCAGTACATAAATTATGTCGATTTCGAATAACTGCAAACACTATTATACGCTTCTTTCTTGTATCTTATTATAAACTGTTCAATGTTATTCACATTAATGCACAAACTTTACCTAGTCATTACGATAATTTGTACGACGTCTTCTCAAAATGTAATGTTCACGCCATTCTGATCTCTGAGAGTTGGCTCAAACCACATCTCTCTTCTTCTTTGTATTCGCTCCCTGGATTTGTCTTGGTACGTAACGACCGAATAAGAAAGGGGGGGGGAGTTGCTATATACGTGCGGAGCGATCTTCCGTATGGAGTACTTGCCTCCTCGCCGCCTGAGTCAGCATCCGCTGAGTATCTTTTTCTGGAAGTTACTGTTACTAGTGCCAAGATAGTTTTAGGTGTAGTGTATTGTCCCCTAATATTAATTACTTCACTGATTTTGAATCAGTTCTTGAATCTTTGGGTTCGGAGTACATTAATCACGTCATCATGGGGGATTTAACACCAACCTCCTTGTACCTAATTCTTCCCGAACTTCGAAATTCCTACAAGTAATTAAGTCATGTTGTTTTCATGTTTTACCCCTACACGCTACTCATCGTAACCTCTCCAATGAAGACACATGGCTTGATATAATACTAACTTTCAATCCTTCTAAAGTCTCCTCTCATGGCCAATATCCCGCTCCAAGTTTTTCACATCACGACCTAATTTTTTTCTCATATATCTCAAACCACCCAAACCCAAACCTAAGATACTGCATGTTCGTTCTTTTAAATTGGCAAATGTTAAGGAGCTTTGTCGGGATGCTGAAAAAATCAACTGAAAGTCTTTGTTAAATGCAGACACGATTGACCGAAAGGTCGACATACTCAGTGATGCAATTACAAAAATTTATGACATTCATGTACCCATAAAACCGGTAAAGATCAAATATCCTCCAGCACCATGGTTGAACAGAGGAATACGGATCGCTATGAGACGTCGGGACCAGGCATTCCGGAAATTTAAGCGCAATCGCTCAGATGAAAATTGGGCTCTTTACAAGTTAGCCAGGAATCGGTGTAATCAGATGGTACGTAACGCTAAACGCCGCCACATTCTTGATAATGTTTCTACCTCATCTTCTGTCGATATCTGGAAGTTCCTTGGAACTTTAGGTATTGGCAAGTCGCGTTTGTCAAGCCTTCCAAGTTCAATTTCTTTAGATGATTTGAATCATCACTTTGTCACTTCCTCGTCAATGGATTCTGAAACTATTTCCGACACTATTTCCTATTTTAATGGTTTGACGCGCCCAAATATTAATTTACTTCAATTCACACCAGTGTCTTTTGATAAAACCAAAAAATCAATCCTTTCTATTAAATCAAATGCAGTAGGATGTGATAACATAGGCCGCCGTATGATAGTCCCTATTTTAGAATACTTACTTCCTGCAATCACCCACATTATCAATTTCTCCATTACCACTGGAAGTTTCCCTGCATTATGGCGTAAGGCATATGTTCGTCCTTTACCAAAGTGCCCAAATCCTTTTATGCCATCCCATTATCGACCTATTTCTATCCTACCTTTTCTTTCCAAGGTGCTCGAGTCTTGTGTTCTAAAGCAGTTTTCCCACTTCGTGTTATGTAACAATTTAATTACCCCACTTCAATCTGGATTTAGGCCAGGCCACAGCACCACTACTGCCCTTCTTAAAGTGACTGGCGATATACGAGCTGCAATGGAAAACACAAAAGTCACTGTTTTGGTTCTAATAGACTTTTCCAATGCGTTTAATGCAGTCAGTCATGATGTCCTTTTAGCTATCCTTTCTCATTTAAGGGTTTCGGATGAAGCACTGGTTTGGTTTGCATCCTATCTTCGAGGTCGTCAACAGTCTGTAACCTCCAGTGAACTGTTCTCAAACTGGCTTAATCTGGCTTGTGGCGTACCTCAAGGCGGTATACTTCTCCTATTTTATTTTCTGTTTTTATTAATTTCATTACCCCTGAACTTCGATGTTCGTATCATCTTTACGCCGATGACTTACAATTATATTATCACGACACTGTAGATAGGATACAAGAAACAATATCCAAACTAAACGATGATCTAGATGCCGTTAAAATGTGGTCTCTTAAGTTTGGTCTTACAGTGAACCCATTAAAGTGTCAGGCACTGATTGTTGGTAGCAATCGTACCATAAATAAGTTACATATACCTAGTCTTCCAACAATAAAATTTAACGGATATACTATACCCTTCAGTGAAAGTGTAAAAAATCTTGGTCTGATATTTGACTCTACGCTGAGTTGGAAACAACAACTTGCTTTTGTTTCTCAAAGAGTCACAGGTGCACTCAGATCACTCTATCGATTTAAAAATTTGTTTCCTATAAAAACGAAAGTAACGCTCGTGCAGTCCTTAATTTTCCCTCTTATCGACTATGGTGATGTGTGTTACTTCGACCTGAATGCAGATCTACTCAATAAACTAGACCGGCTTCTAAATAACTGCATTCGATTTGTATTCAATATTCAAAAATATGGTCATGTGTCGCCATATAGTGCACAAATCAAATGACTGCCTATTCGTCAAAGCCGATCGCACAGGGCTCTTACTACTCTCTTTATTATTCTTAATTTTCCTTTTTCTCCGGCTTATTTGTGGTCACATTTTCAATATCTCTGTGATACCAGTCTTAAAGATCTTCGTTCGACAACTAACCGTCCTCTTTTGTCCCGCTCATCGAACTGAATTCATTCACAAATCCTTTAATATCCAATCTATTTTTCTGTAGAATGCACTGCCTCATGAGATCAGGATGGCTAGAAGTTACTCTGATTTTAAAGGTAAATTACACCCACATGCAGAGTAATTCTCACATGAAATTCAGAGTAAATATTTTATATATTACATACCTATTTACATTATGTATGTTTATGTAGCTATATATGCGTATATATGTATATATATATATATATATATATATATATATATATATATATATATATATATATATACAATACATATATTACTATATATATATGTATATGTATATAAATCCGATTATCCGAATGGGTCCCGGTCCCCATTAATTCGGATAATTGGAGTTCTACTGTATATATATATAAGAAAATACATATCTTGTTTTTTTTTTTTTTGATAGTTATACCATAGATAAGTAATATATATATATATATATATATATATATATATATGTTTAGAAGTCTGTAATTCTTTATTAATTATTGTCCTAATTTACGTGTAGTTTATCTGCTTGTCTTATTTTTACTTGTGCACCTACTCTTAATTTTAGTCCCTAAGGTTGGCTGTCAGAAAATGCTTTATGGCATTAAGCCCGCCTATGTACATGTTTTTTAATTGTGCAAAAAGAATAAATAAAACAATAAATTCCTTTCCACGATCTTTTTATACGCCAACGAGACGTACTTCACAGGTTCAGCCATTTAATTATTTATTGTTTACCCTTACATTTTATTTCCTTGAAAAGTTTGGTAACCTTAGCGATAAAAAATTCGAATTTTGTAAAATTCGCCGACTTAATGACATTTTATTCTAAAGAATTCGTTCTTTTCCTATTGAATTTTTTCTTAACTTATTCGTTTAAAGTAGTCGACAAAACAATAGGACCATACCAAAACGCAAATATTATTCACTTACATTATTCAAAAAACCGCCTCTGTGGCCTAACGGTATTAGAAAGAACTAGAAAGATAATCCGTGCGTCGGACAAGTATGCATAACGTCGGCCCCACTTGTCAAGACCATCATTTGGTTGTATAGGTCAGGTGCCAGTAGCGAGTGGTAAATCTGGATTAATTAAAAGCCGATCCCAAAACAACTTTTCAAAATGTGTAGCAGAAAGAAAATTATAAGACCAGAAGAGGCTGCTGTTGTAAACAAAATATAAAACCCTCAATGTAGTATTCTATAATATCAGAAATTTAGCATTAAATTGTATCTTCTTTGTACAGTAAACGTACTCTGGTTAAAACTTATCGTCTTTTACGCGAATTCTATTGATACATAATAAATAACACAATTTTGCGGAATTCATTCTAATTATTTCCATAATGTGAGACGAGATGAAAAGACTGAAATAGACTTTGATAAATTCGTGGAAGCGTTGAAAGTACTCATTTTGGTGAAGAGAGGCTTAAGAAGGAGCAATTTCAGTTCATGGTAAAGTAAAACTAATGTATTATATAGAAAATATACCTATTATTAATAATAGGTTGTTGTCATTGGGGTTCAAAACACAAAGTTGTTGATTTCAAAATTTTTTAAGTTTTTTAACTCATAAACTTATTTTCTTTTGCCTTTTTTTTCTACTGCATACGCAGGCAGACGAGCAGTCGGGCCACCTGATGAAAAGTAGTCACCGACGCCAACACGCTGCCTACCGTGAGACATAGGGTGTCTCATTTACCCGGTAAATACGCTGGCTACGGTGCCCTTCAAACCGAAACACAGCAGTGTTTTCACACTGCTGCTTCGCGGCAGAAACAGGCACCGCGGTGGTACCCACCAAGACGGTCCCTGTAAAAAGAGGACCTACCACCGGTAAATTATGTATTCTATATCTGTTTTAATGTTTACTAAAAAATATATTTCATGTCGAAGCCCTTAAGTTTAAATTTTAATAAAGTCTTCCAATACTTGTTTTATCAACAAGCAGAACTTGGGAGAACAAGTGTCTTGATTAAATGTAGTAAACATCGTTCCGCGAACTTCTGAACGATATTATTATAATTTAATATAATTTTTATCTGACTGTGACAAATGTACAAATCTTTTAGAGTATAAAAGGACAAGAACAAGGGATAAGTGGTTTTGTAATATAAACATGGAAGTCATTGTAGGTCAACATTACTACTTACTAAGGTTCGAATACGACACAAAGAACTCTATAAAAATACGTAATGCAATACACTATATTTGTTTGATTGAGTGGAAATGCTAAAAACTATAGTTATATATGATGGGTTTGTAAATAATCATTTTCATCACATCTTTAAGTTTTAATCTTTAATCAAATCTTTAACCATTATTACATGCAATGTAATTTCACCTAATACTGTGTAATCTTAATATATAACGTATATAACGTAGGCATATATACACATGCCTTGCCTTCGTATTAGGGGGTAAAAGGGTATGAAACTCAATATGAAAATTCATCATAATCGAAGCAAAAGCCATAAAATTGTGTGTCTAATGATAGGAACATACATTGAAAACAACTCATGTGTTTTATGCATACTAATATTATAAATGCAAAAGTAACTCTGTCTGCCCGTCTTTATTGTCTAAACGACTAAACCGACTCAGGTGTAAATTGGTACATGCTGAGAAAAGATTCCGATAAAGGACATAGACTTATAATTATTGTGATAGTAGGAGATGAAAGTAAAATAGAAATCAGTTATCGTAACACCAAAGATCATAAAACTTTGTGCCTAATGATGGGCACATACAATACAAACACCTTATTTATATTATACTATGCAGAATATTTTACTTGCGGATGAAGTTCCAGGTAACAAGCTAGTAATATTATAATTTAGTTCGAAATATTATCTTAAATTGTATTGTTACATGCAATTTAAGAAAATATTTCGAACTAAATTGATTTACATATAATAGAAAATTATGACTCATCTGGAACGTCATGATATAATTAATCGAATGTTGTGTATACACTAAAATTCTATTAAAGTACACAAAGTGCTATGATTAATAATCTCACCGTGAATCTATTGAGATTTACTTTGCACAACACTGACGATAGAATAGTGCATTGATTATTTGCCTTATGCCTGGAGTACTGACGGTAAAATATTATGTTAATATTTTCGTCAACAAACTCAGGGAGAGGGCGTCCACAAGGCCAAGTTACGCTTTAGTTGCCGAAGAGTTTTTTTATTGCTTTAAGCGACGAGACGACTAAGGCGTGTACCTGATAATTCATAAGCCCTGTCTATAACAAATGCACCGAAGACTACAAATTTGCTCGCGACCTTGAGACATATCATTAATTTATGCCTCGTTTCTCCAGTTATTACTTCGCTACCCTTCAAACCCAAAAGCAGTGTCACTGCATTACTGATTTGGGGCAGAAAAGGCATAGGAGGTGCTTCCCCAGGTGGTTCCTTTTAAAAGCGAGGCTACCACGTTATGAATGCAATCCTCTTAACATAGCGCATGCAAAAGTAACATAAGAAAGTAACAGCTGTCAGTTTTAGTTAGTATCACGGCCTTTTTTAACTTGGAGTCCAAAAACCTCTTTTATCCATTCTGTCAGTTGACATGAGATTCAAGAACCAGATTTTTAACGTAACAATATAATACAAAAACAACTACTTAAAGCAATCTTGTTAGAATTAAAGTCAACTTTCCTATTACTTCTTTAGGTCTAACTTTTCATAATTATAATTTGTTAAAAATCAGCTTGTTTATAACAGTCTAGAGTAGAATAATACTTAACAACTTTAAGCTAAACATACAATAAAACGCAGTTTATATATATTTGGAAAGAGGTCCGTAGCAAATTTAAAAGTGATTAAAATTATATCTGACTATGAAAATAACGTTTCAATGATATCCAAATTAACCAAAATCTCTAAATTGTTGTCAACGACACACAAATATTCGAATAATTGTGCGTGGTCAAGCATATCCACTAAAAATTAGCGGTTTCAACATTAGTGGCGAATTTAAGTGAATGTACTCTACCTAGAACCATGTCAGATATTTCAATTTTAGTTTTAAATAATAGATTGTTAAGCCATCAAACTATTTTATTATAGACTTTTATTACTATTACACTATATACGTTTATGCACATCATGTACAAATTTATGCACATCAATTATTTATCATTACGATTATTTATTGATGATATCGTTTCATCCGGATCGCCTATTGGCTAAATTTTACTATCGGCCGGATACCAGCGCACTATCCGGCCGGATACCGAATAGTGATGCTGATTGGTATTTAACATATACAAGAACATAACAACAAATAATCAATATTCGTTTATGAATATTATTTTTAACGTACAATTCATTTTCATATGAAGTAGTTTAGAATTCCTATGATCAGCATTAGGTATCCAATCATTCAAGTAATCGTAACGTATCGTGCGTTAATTTTTAATGAAATAAAATAAGTTTTACCAAATAAATAAAAAGAGACTTTAATATTCATAATTCACTGATGGCAAATTGTGGTAATTAAAACCGAGTTTCTCTGCACATTTGGGTAACAGACGATTCCTCCTATTTAAATATATATGTCCTGCCACAGAAAAAAATCTTTCGCTACAAACTACTAGACGGTGAGGTGACATTGGGAATTGATCGGCGTTTGCTGCCAACCATGCATAATGGTCGATCAACTCTGACACTTTTAACTTAAAAGTCAAGCTCGTTGACTATTTGTTGTATCTTCGGTTTGACTATTTTCTTGAGCGACTTCGTTAAAGAAATCCCAAAATGTTTCATGAACAACAGTTGCACGATTGCCTGCCCTTTTTAATCTCTACGCTACAACTCATTTTTAGGCCCTCCAGAAGCTTTTGTCTAGTTTTTCTGTTTGTATTATTCAAAAAACTGGTTTTTACTCTGAGATCCAATAAAGTAGCCAGGAAATATTATTGGATCGTCATGAAGATGTTGAAAACGTTGCTCTATTTCAGTTTTTCAAAACATGCAACAAATTCGGTATTTCCGTGCAGTTTCTTCTTTTTGTAAGTAACTCATAAACGTAGAAACGTGTGGTATGACTTCGGAAATGCATAACAAACCTGATCTGGTAATTTTCATTATTTCTTCGAAAGGTTTAAGAAGCTGATGCATTGCTCCATTAAGTGCCACTGATGAGGAGTCAAGTTACTTTATTTATCGTGGTCAGCAATGTGTAAAGAAACAGCCCGTTTCTGCTCTAATAAACGCTCCTGTAAAAAGTAGGAGTTCCAACGTGTACTGTGAATATCTTGCAACAACTGATGTTCCCGCAACTTCAGCTCTTTTTGAATGGCTTTCAATTTTTTTTTGCGCTAGTCCCGAGCGATTGGAATGGGTTACAATGCGCCTAAAAGCAGCCAACATGTCCATTAAATCAGGGTGACATTTAGTGATGACTCTTTGGAGCGAGTGAATAAACCATCGAGCAGAATTGTATTCAGCCACCCGCACTCCTTTTACTATATTAGCCCCACTATCGTGCACAACAACGTGTATTTCATTCAGAGGAATGTTCCAGCGCGCGGCAATAACGTTTAGTTCGTTTGCTATATTTTCCGCGGAATGAGAATCCTGAAAAGGCTTTCATTGCCAATACGCCATGTTCCAGTTTGAATTCAGGAGATATCCAGTGGGCTGTAAAACTTAAAAAGCTTTCATTATCGTGGTGACAAGTCATATATAAGGTAGACACGTAACAGACACCACGGCAGCTTTTGAAGTATTTTCTCTGGTAAAGATGTGACTGAAGACTATTTAAATCACATTTTAATAGACATAATTTTCAATGTTTAAAATACAAAATAATTACGATGAAAGCACTAATGAAAATATAATTATTCAAAATAACTATTAGTACAAGTAATTGAACTACATTAACATTATCATACCTGAAAAGGGGAAATGAAATTGTCTATTAACGTTCCAAGACTCATAACTTACTAGATGTAAGTTTTACTTTTAAGTACTCATACTTTCAGGGCTGACTATAAAAGTGTTACTTTAGCTACTGTGTTACTCTATCTTAACCAAACTACATATCAGACGCCAATAAGAAATAAACAAATAAAATAAATAAAACCCCAATTCCATCGTTCTACATAATTAATTGGCAATTAAAATATTGATATTGCAATTAATATAATTGGGTGTATACCGTTCTATGTTTTAAGCTTAACCAGCTCTCCATATAATTTGATAAGCTTTTTTTTATTGATATTCAAAACCTGTAAAATCGACATGAAGATGATTTGGTAATCTTTGCAATTTATAATTCGACACGGTTATTAGTTTTTTAATTTCGTATTCTCTTCCATATAATATTAATGTAAAATATCTTTGACATAATTTAATATGAATGTTTCGTTATAACATCAATATACTCAACATATTTTACATTGATTGAAAAATAATATGCGCAAATAAAGTTTAGTCAATATAGATAAGAACAAGTCAAATATTCGAACATATTTTTTTGAATCATCGGTCTGAAAATCTGTGAAAGTGTTACTTCGAATCAAAATATTTAAAATTGTTATAAGTTAACTGATCTAAGTAATAAAAACTATTATAAGAATAACATTTATCTTACGATATTAAATACATCTGAAAAATAACGTGCGCACTTCTTAACTAACTATTCCTTTAGGGCGTAATTGGTGATCTTTTCATATTGCTCTAACCATGAAGAAACAACGGAAACACAGAGTTCCATGAAAGAGTTATTTAAACATAATTACTGGTTTCTAAAATGAATTCAATCTATTCAAAAAGAATATCAAGGCGTAGAAGAGCGCGCAACCTAACACAGAGGTCCTGAGCAGCCAGCAAATGGGTGTCCACCATCCAGATAGAAGAGAAAGGCTAAAAAGGAGTTGCTGTGCCATTTGCTCCGATACACTACTTAAGAAGTTGATCTGAGTGACGCAACACATCTAAAGATGATGTCTCTCTCAAAGGTCAGATTCCCCCAGAATTTGAGGTCCCAATAAATGTGACGGGAGAAAGGAGAACATTTGAGTTTAGCAGGTATAGTGGCCATTACACATTTGCGAGGGGTCACTCATACCCTTGCTCCTCCCTACATGTTGCGGAAAGGAATCCGTAAATTGGATGTACAGTTTCAAAATAATTGAATTCAGCATCTGTGACGCAGTTGTATGCTTATACTAGTAGAACTTGGTTCCTGAGGCAACAAA
Organism: Lamproptera curius; assembly: GCA_029286875.1. NCBI lineage: Eukaryota > Metazoa > Arthropoda > Insecta > Lepidoptera > Papilionidae > Lamproptera > Lamproptera curius. The sequence continues at coordinate 327,003 of JAGSMT010000074.1, read as the reverse complement.
CTGGTAAATTATAAAAAGTGCTAAACAAAAAATATATTGTATAACAATGTTGACACTAAATTTAGGGAGTTATTTTATAATATTAAGTTATATCAATACAAAAGTTTAAATAACGGTAGTGATTACGATATTACAAATTTTTCATTTTATTAAGTATTATTAACTGAATAATAATCAAGAGTTGAAATTTGATTGTTAATTATATCAGAAACTAGGGATGGCAATCAACCCAATTTTTTATTATATTAATGAGACTAATGCGTAGGCTTTCAAATTAATTTAACTTGAGAATGAAGGTTATTAAATTATTCAGATCTAGTTAGGGATCGGTGCAAGAACTCAGTTACCGTTAACTTTTAACTAGTTTTTTTTCATTTGTTGCAAATACATTCGGATAAACTTAAGTATTTCCGAGTAACGTTTTCATATCTGTAAATATTTTTAGCAAAGAAAAATCACTTGTATTATTAATTATAATAAACTGTGAATGTTGTACGTTAAGGCAAACTGCTGTAAAAGCTCTGAACACTATATAAACTATGTAACAAGTTTCATTTTAGTATAATGAATAATTGAAAAAAGTAATAAACAAATAACTCTCGTAGAATATTTTTTTTTGCAGTGCTCTTCTATTTTCAATACGTTACTATATTTAAAACACTCATTAATATATTCCTAAAAACAGTGAAAAGTAAACATTTCACACAAGGTTCACGTAGAAAAGGCTTTAAGATTTCATTTTTCAAGGTCTTTTGAAAAATCAGAAAATTTTGTTTAGAAATTTATTCCGGCTCATGGATCAACTATTCAACTATGCATGCTGAGTTGAGACCTCTGCTTTATGTATTCATTCATTTGGTGTGTTTTCGTGCAGACGCATAATCACTTAAACACGCGTGAATCATGGATTTATAGATCACCAATATCTAATGGTAGTCTTGGGCATATGCTTTAAAATCCGAAAGTTGTGGGTTCGAACACTGCGCGAACTTAACAAATTCTCATTGTATCCTAATTGGTTAGGGCAAATTGGGCCGATCGCCCAATTGTCTGAAAAGTAAGATGATCCATGCGTCGAATGGGCATTTAAAAAGTCGGTCCATCCACTAACCCGGATGATATAGGAGAAAGCGTGCACTAGGGGAGGCCTATGTCCAGCAGTGGACTAACACAGGCTGATGATGATGATGAAGATATAATCAAGTGACGGATCACATCATCAGCCTGTGATAGCCATTGCTGGACGTAGGCCTCCCCTAATACACCCCTATCCATTAGGGGATCCAAGTGTCGGATACGCATGTAAAAAGGATCTTTACGACATGTATCCATGAGGGTGAAGGAAGACTGTTGTTAACGTGCACTATAATATTTCCTGCGTAGATGCCTGATTTCTTTCAGCAGATTTTATACAGATCTGCTATGGTAGACATCATCAAACTACTATTTTGTTTATTTCTATGTATTCCAAATTAATATAAATATAATAGACATGTAAATATAATAGGCATGTAAGTAGTCGGTCCACCTCACCAACCCGCATTGGACCAGCGTGGTGGGAAACGGTCCAAGCCCCTAATGGATAGGGGTGTATTAGGGGAGGCCTATGTCCAGCACTGAACTAACAAAGGCTGATGATGGTGATGATGATGATGACGATAATAGACATACTTGAAAATAAAAACGAAACTCGCTTTTGACCATTAATGCCTTTACCATACTAAAAGAAATTAAACACCAGCAAAACAATTTTTTAGCTTTTTCATTAAAAATCATAAGCCAATAAAAGTAGCCATACCCAATTCATAGAAATTTTAACAGTACGCTACACCACAGAACGCGGAATTGAAACGTCATTCTCGCACGTCACTGGTTCCCATAACTTTTCTCGGAATAATAGACCAGTGAAATAAAAATTATCATTGGTCGACCTTAAATGAATCACTTTCTAATCCATGCCAAATTAAAATCCCTAATGTTCGTCAGAAATTATATGTTTACATTTTATTTAATCAAAATGAATAATCTTTCAACACGAAATAAAGACAAATTTTTTGTATGTCTCTCAAATAAAAAAATATCGCTCATACGCTTTCCGGCTATTGGCTTTAAATGTCAGTATGAATATGCAAAGCAGTTTATATTTCTCATTCTTATGAGTTCTTGTAAGGTGTTTGTAAATTTTTTCTAATTCGTCGTCATTCACGTGTTAAGTTAATTATTTTTATCTTATAATTGTTTTATTACCATTTTCGAAGCTGTTTCTTTCAATGAATACTGATTATTGTTCAGTCTCATCATATTTAGTTAGAACATTAAATTAAAATATTTACCTAAGCCAAATAAGAACTAGACTTTATAATAATTCTAGGAATGGCGCATAACCGTAAGCTTTCTTTCTAATCAGTGAACCACTGTCTGTAACCTTGGACTAACTGCTATAACATCTCTTGGGCCTCTACCGCTTTTTACCTAAAACACCTTAATATTGACACACTTTAAACATGAAATTGTTAACTTCATTGTGAATCTACAAACTTTATGGCAAGATTTTGCATCTCCAGTCTAATGTGCTCAACTAAATAAAAAATTGCGAGACTTAATACCATACAATATTACGAATGTATTTTGTTTGTATATGAGGGATATGTGTGTATTAAAAAATGTTCTTAAGTGCAGCTTACAACAATTACAATAATGAATATAACTATTTTTTTTTAATTATTTACAATGTCACATTCAAGTTGTTAGAAGATTGTAATTTCTGATATTAGATCTGAATAATTGTTCTTTGAATAGAATAAACTAATTGTTTGTTATTTTGCTTCATTACTTTGTTTTGAACACAGGTATTTTGGTATAATTGTATGTTTATCTAAAGCCTAAGCCTTGTAGATACATTTACATTATTATATAAAGATATAATTTACCATGTAATTTTTTTATGAACGTGTTTTTACACAATTTACACTTTTTGGTTCTTTAAGGCATTACAGTATAATATTACAATTATTTATGTACGATACTTAAATTTATAGGCGTATTGTTATCGTCATAATTTTAATTTAATCTGATGTTATTTTTACAGTAGATTGATAATAACGTTGAATATCTTAGAACGATAAAGAATATAGCAAAAGATTTTAAGACAGATTTCAACCTTTAAAACATTCCATATATAAATAAATTTATAGACTCCTGAAGTATGTATGGCAAATTTGATGCTAAAAAGAACTCGGTAGAACCCAAACTGAATAAAATATTTTTGATCTTTACAGTTGCCAGATTACATTTTCGCTTTTAGTTTAATTTTGTTTACTTTCAACATTTAATGATCTAAACCTACCACAGTTCCATATTCAAATGTGCCCATTGTAGTATGATACTGAAACTGTGATTACTTATTATTTATTACATCATTATCCCACTGCTGGACATAGACCTTTTTCAATGAAAGCCAAGACGGCCGCTGCTACTCACTGCAAACTTGACCTAACCAGGTGGGATATCCCTGCAGTAGCCTGGTCCGTTTAGGTTTGGTTAGGGTCCACCAACGCTCCGACTTCCCAAAGGCGGCCTTCGTTCCAGAACCTAATTGGCAACTGACCATCGGTTCTTCTGACTACGTGACCGGATCCTATGCAATATGTCAGCGACTTTTGACTCATTGACAACATTCTAAAATAACGCCATTGATCGACCCCGGGCAGTATTAAATTATTAAATATTGGCTTACATTTTATTGAGCTATTCTTTTTATGTATTTATTACTTAATATATTTTAACAAGAGAAATTGGAGAATGAAATTTCACCTCGTTTTACAGATAAGGAGGTTTATAAAATTAAACCATACATATTTTTTTCATTTGAAATTGTAAACGTCGCAATTTCAATAAAAACTAAGTTAAATCGAAATTGACACCTTTTTATCTTCACGCTCAAATATTGAAGAAATTTGCAAAAGACAAGGATAGACTGTATAATTGAAAATTCTGAAAACAGCTTAGTATATTTACTTAACACATAGGAACATGATTAATAATCCTACAGACAATCGATCAACAGTTTTTTTAACAATATGGTAGCGACGTTGCTCAAAGAAGTAAAAAGTAACGTAATTTTTTTTCGTGTATAAGTTTAGTTTGACTTTAAAATTAAATAAAAATAATAAAACAAAAGAATTATTTAACCTTTTACTTTGACCTTCAAACTTTTCAATTATTTTTCTTATAATATAATTTAAAAAAAATAATCTCTCCTATTTTAAGTGAATATAATATAATATGTGAATCGTCCTTATTTTAAAACAATTCTTTATATAAAAATGGTTTTAATACAAATCACCAAAATATAAAATCAGGTTAATGGTAAGTAGGAGGATATTTTGATAAAATTAAATACAGATAAACAAATGTACTTTTTAAACCATTAATAACTGCATCGATCAGGCATAGATATATACACATAAAGATATATGGTTTATATTCTGAAAAGTTTAACCTTTTTACCATCTTTAATAAAAGCTTTATATTCAACAGAATGTTAACAGTAATTTCCAGATTTCCAATTCAATGATTCTTGAATAAATCATGTTATCTAAAATGAGGTTGACAGCACACAAAATATGACAAACAGACGCGGTTCGGCATACGTTTCGATATTCGCGCGATTCAAACATTGATGGTATGATTAATTTAATGTTAATTTTATCCGACCCTTTTAATAATTACAAATGTGCAGCATTTGGCTGGTTATACCTAAAAAATATTTTATAAATTTTAATACTATTATTACCAAATATCTCTTATTGGGTACTTTAATAGTTCAATTCAAACAAGAAAAAAAATCAACGATTTTTTGTAATAAATTTATAACATACAAATGTAAGATTAAATGGTACACTATTTCTACATTTAGGTTTGGACCACTTATGATTCGGGCTTAAATCTCCATATTATATATAACGCTAATATTTGGCTTGACATTACTCTATAATAGGTATTTTTACATAGCGAATTTCTCTATTAGTGAATTATTGTTTAAAATTCATTTTAAAGTTACTCAATTATACTTTTTTTACGCTTATGAGTTGCGCTAAGAAGTTTTATTGTAAAGAAATTTATTTGTATTTTACTGTTCTTTCAATGAAAATAACTTGTTAGAGATAAACTTAACATCACGGTAAGTCAACGTTTTCAATTTATACGCAAAGTTTATACTTTCATAACTTTCACCAGGTTAGCAGAAGTTAACAGGATCGACTTTGTTAGACTACGGACAATTAAATAGAACTACACTCCAACGGACCTTAAATTTAATTATGTAAATTCATTTACAGTTTGCCAAATAGGGCCCTAAATAAACACAAATATTACAAGACAAGCAAAGTTTTACCAAAAAAGATATGATCTACGCCAAACATTATGTATAAATTTTGCATAATATAAGCCAATAACAACGTGCTCTCCGCATGAAAGTGCCCCGCGATTTCTGATTGATTTATTTTAAGGTATTAATTTTATTATAATATCGTCTATCAAACATTTTTTTTCAACGCATTTACTTTTACTCGGTATTACCTTAACTTAAAATTCAATCAAGAAGAACAATTACACAGAACAAAGTATAAGGTTTTCCAGCGTTTTCAATTGAATTGCATGAGGTTTGTGATTTTAGGCGCCCTAATTTTTTTATTTTTCAAATGTCTATTAAAGTACTTGTCACAAAATTTTTAAACAAAAATGGAACCACATAACACACTACTAATATACAATCACACCAATCACGAAAATATATGACCGACCTCTAACAGAGTCCATTTTACGCAATATTAGCAGATAAGAACGAGCTTTCCTTACGAAATTGCATCGCGTTTTCTCTGATAACTTTTAATGTACTCATTTCATCGAAATGTCGTCTATGAGACGTTTTATCAACAAGAGAAAAGACTTTTTTAAGGCAATAACTGTTATGTAAACCTAAACTGTATTATCTTAAATAAGCCATGAATGTGCCGGATTGCATTTTTTAAAAATGGTTGCAAAATGCTTATTGTGGGTCATTCTTGAAACATAGATATATGCTATCGCGTACCTTAATGTAGACCAATTCAAAAAGTACTATTATAAGATATATATAACATATTTTACGTGTATCTGTTACGTTTTATTTCTCAAATATCTATTAAACTACTTATCACAAAATTATTACAAGAAATGAGACCAATGGGAAGCTAATATATCATCATCAGCTATTGATAGTCCACTGCTGCACATAGGCCTCCCTAATACACCCCAATCCATTAGGGGGTTTCGGACCGTATCCCACCACGCTGGTCCTATGCGGGTTGGTGGGTGGACCGACTTTTTACATGCCCATCCGACGCATGGATCATCTTACTTTTCAGACAATTTGGTGATCGGCCCAAATTGCCCTAACGAACTAGGAAACAACAATGAAAATTCCGTTTCCGCAGGATTCAAACCCACGACCTCCGGTTTCTAAAGCACACGCCTACACCACTAGGCTACGGAGGCAGTACTAGGCTAGGAGGCAGCTAATATATAACATTTAAAATTAACAAAATCGGAGCGTTAGCAGAGCAACCAGGTTACTAATATAAAAAATAAAAAGGACGCTCCGAATTGAGTACCTCCTTCTTATGGAAATCGGTCAAAATACGAAGCTACAAGGTAACGTCTGTTTAAAAAAAACGTTGCTCTGATTTGACTACCTCATTCTTTCGGGAAGTCGGTAAAAAAATACGAATATGTTAAAGTTGCTACCATACTTTTTTTAAATCTAAGAGAAAAAAGGTAGTTAATTAATTTATCATACAGTTAATGGAATTAAAGAAAAAAGTAATTTGAAAAATGGGTCACTATAGGGGCTTTTTGAACTGCTGTTACATCCGCAAAAAATTCTGGTACTTAGCGATTTATACAAATAAATTTAACTCTTCTATCATCTATCAAAACGTTGTAAAACGTAAACCGGTTTTTTTATTTATGAATCAGTGAGAAACATTCTTAAATAAAATTACTATTTAAAACATTATTAAATTAAATAAAATGGGGTCTACCCTGTGACCACGGCCGCAGGAAAGTGTTCGAAACGTCGGGAATTTAAAAATGTAAAATAAACGCGATAAAATCCGTAAAGTCATTTTATTTAATAATGTATAATATTCGCGTAAATAATAGAAATAATTACAGTGAGAAACAAGCAACAAGAACTGAAATGGTAATTGATTATTGCCGCACACGCACATTCGCAACACTGCCAGAGCTCGATGTCTTGTGCCCTTTCCTGGTCCTGATCAAAAAGGATTATAAGTCTTACAGGGTCAGGAATACAAGAAAAGACTGACAAATTATTTTAATACCAATAAAGTTTGTCGAATATTACCTTTACTTTTACCGATACATTAGTTGATAAACTCTTCATACTGTGTATATCGTAAGAGTAGCTAAAGCCTGTTTATAATAAGGTATATTTGTGTCTCCTCAAGTTCCCACATTGTCGTAGTGGTGGGCTTAGCGGCGGATGTCTGGTCCAGCCACGGTGAAGCCCCAATTGCAATGTCATCGATCACTTACTTTGATGGCTAAAATGAGCTTAGCGTCCTTTTATCGTGACAACCACTGAAGTCTAACGCCTGTACTAAGCTAGATATCCTAGATCTCTAGGTAAGAGATTAGGGGGAGGGCTGATGTGCATACAAAGAATCCTTTATGGAAGGAACGCAGGTCCAAAACGCATTGTGGATTTGGCTGTGGGCCCGACGGACCTCCTTATACAGTAAGCACAGAAGATTACTGAAACCGATTCTGCAACCCCACCTATAAGCCCAAGTTAACAAATAAAATAAAAATCTATTCGCAAATATGTCGATAATACTTATCATTTACCAAAAACTACACCTTTTATGCTAAGTATTGATATTTTCTCAGCCACCAATATATAACAATTTAAATTTTTTCTTTACCCATTTTTCCATTTTATATATATATAAATATATATATATTTAGATCTCTCTGAATCCTCAACAGCCTTAAAAAATATTCATATATCAAAGACATTCTCCTTGTAGTTTAGTTCGCTAACTTCGTCGAGGAATTTCGAACTTCCTTAAAACAAGTAAAATTTTTGTAAAAATATGACAGACTTGAAACATTGATAGCTATTTTACGCAATAAAGCGAGTAGCAACGAAACAAAAACTAAATTGCCCTGCGATTACTATATATTTTGATATATTGCGTATTCTTAGTACCTGTTATCGTTTAAGGTATTTATTTAAACAAAATTTTGTGTATATCACGTTTTCTGCAAATAGAATAAATATTTTTTTAAATGCATTCATTTTAATTTGAACTAACTTCAATGAGCTTTGACTATGATGATGATGATGATGACTCAATGTAATTTTTAAAAATGTTTACATTAAAGTGGTTATTTTAAATAATCACTAAAACATAGATATATATGATCTCGTTGACTTTACAGGCTATTTCAAGAAGTACAATTATGTTTAACATAGTTTAATTCAATTTCTGAAGGTTCGGCCAGCTTTTGTAATTAAATCGCACGAGGTTGTGATTTTAGACGCCATATTTTTTAAATTCTTTAAACATCCTTGAAACTATTTATCAAACTACCTATCGTTTAAAATAAGAATGATAAAAATCAGAGCACGAAGACCGGAGTAACAAAGTACCTTAAAAAAATATAAGTAATAAACATACGCCCCGAATTGAGTTTGTACGTTATTTTATTCAAAGCCTGAAATTTTTCCATCATTATGTCTTTGTTAATTACTAAATATTTTTATGTGAATGATGAATGTGAGCTTTCTACTTACATCCTATCACACATTACAATACATAAGGTATAAAATAAACAACAACTTCATCAATAATAATATTAATTTTCTTCGAGTAGTGTGCGTAGTTTTTTTAATGTAAGGTCCGCAAATATTCAGCCACGAAAATATTCTGTTAAGGTAATTTTTACATATAAATGAACATCCTACCTAATACTTTGTTGTTGTATACGGGATCATCAATCCGTCACAAAATTAACGCGTCACGATCAGTTCGCTAGACTTTACTTACTGGTACCGCAATTTGTCAAACGATTGTTAGAAACTGACAGTACCCGAGCGTTTACATAAAACCAACCGCTTTAGACGGATCCTGTTAACGCAACGTGGGATGATAAACCGTTGGTGAAATTTTCATTTATTGTTCTAACATTGAAGGTTTAGACTAAAACTTATCGAATTATTTAAACTCCATTTTGTCTGTACACTCTTTTTAAGCAATAGTAATAGATAAACTTCAATTCGCTAATAAAATATATTTGCTTTTATTTTAACAAAGTAGAAATAAAAAAAAAAACAAAATCACACTTAGCAATCTATTTTCTGATTTTATAAATACACGTAAAATTCATTATTACTACATTTTACACAATTTTTACACTAACAGATCATAATATACGACGAAGTGATAATATCATCTGCATACATTCAAACGGTTCTGCGTACTGTAAAGTGGAGGACATTTTAATCTAATAATCTTATCTAATTGCACTCTAGTGCACTGTTACTGATTCCAATATTCCTAGAACTGAAGCCTGACAGAACGAATAATCTACACGTACTCTTATAAAAATATATCTTACGTTAAAGTTAAACTATTTCGTTATACGTCATAAAAAGCAATTGATTTATTAACTGACGTGGATTGCTTTATTTTATTAAAAAGGAGCACAAATGGCATATATTAAATACATAAAACATTGGTGATCACGATGTTTTTTGAAGAAAATTAACCCGTGATGAAAAAATTACAAAATTCAAACATTTACGACAATTATTCTGTAGAAATATCTGTGCGTTAACTGTGGTTTCCTATTTAGTTTAAAATAAAAAAAAACCCTTGTATTAATTACTATTATAAAAACATTGAACAATATTGATTAACAATTAGTGTTTTGAATGTAACACTATTATTAATAATATTTCGCTTAATTTTAATAGACATATTCTTGTGCAGTATTATCGCACAATGAGTGTTAATTATCAACATTTATGCAAATAAATTTAACTTCCACCTATATACGTGACATAATGAACAATGACCAATCAGAATCACAATGAATCCACATTTATCAGAGATCCAGTATTAATGAAATCTTAAACATAATTATTTTACAAATGTACAAATGTATTTCATTGTAAAATATTTTAATACACACACAAAAGATTTTTTATACCTTTGTTTATAATATAGTTGTTCAATAACATTATATTTTCAGTATATGACATCATTACGTGCTAATGAAGTATTTAGTCATGAGCTAGTTAGTTTCAGATTTAAAAAAAGCATATAAAACGCTAACATTACCATTGTCAAAATTCTTAATTATTAAAATAAATATTAACATTAAAGAAACAAATTTCATATGAAAGTCTTTGAAAGAAAAGGAATGAATTTTCCAAACACAATAAATTCCTTCGCACGACCTTTCTTATACGCCAACGAGATGTACTTCTCAGGTTTTACAGCCATTTCATCATTTATCGCTGTCCTTTTCAGGTCATTGACCGTATAAGTTTTATTTCCTGAGTAAGGTACATAAAATTTATGCAAAAATAGAAAAGGTGTTGGGCACATTATTACTGAGGCAATAAAATTTTATAGTCATGAAATGCATTACAAAATAAGTCAACATACCATTGTATTAGAAAATGGTAGTATTTGTAATAGAGTCTTTGCCAATGATTGATTCCACTAAGGGATGAAAGGATTTCTTAAACGTACGTACGTAGTGACCACATTTTTGTTATTTGCTGCGTCGTTTATACTTTTGACCCCATAGAAAGTAATACTAAAACTAAAGTTTTTAATTGTTTTTTTAAGACTGGAGGTCGACATTGACTTTGCTTAAGAGATCAGGATTTGCTGTAGCCATGGGACTTTAAGTAAGCTCCACAAGTTACTTCAAAGACCTCCTAAAAGCGTACCCTGACTTGGCCTGTCTCTTTTAAATCCCTATGGCTTTCTAGATCGATAGTTCATGAGATAGATAAGCCTTGGCAGCATTAATTTGTTTAAATTGTTTTAAATGTATGTAACTAATGATTGTCGCCACTATTATGAGTATTTTAATGGAGAAATAGAACATCATCCAAAATCGAAGAAAGGATAATTATTCCATCATCCTTTTATGTATCCTTCCTTTCGCCTAGCTTTACTGTTTCTTCTTTGATGGGATAGGAAGAGTGTACCTTTTCGTACCGTACTAGTGCCAATTTTACCACCTTCTACCGTCCGCACCCGTAGACTTCTCCTATCCCCATGAAATAAAATCTAGGTTCAGGTTCACTCTTTATACACCGACTATACTGGTTGAAAATAATGTACCGGCTGTACATTTTTTCAACCAGTATAGTCGGTGTATAACTGTCTGTCTTTAATTTAGTGTAGTCACGAGACGTGAAAGACGTTCACCGGATGGTAAGTGACACGACTCTCCGATAAAAAATGTCATGATGATGTTACGTCTCAATTACCTTATATACGCTAACTACGGCGCCCTTTAAACCAGAACACAGAAGTTTTTTCATACTACTGCTTTCCGGCGATAAAAGACGCCCACCCCTAAACCTGAGATCTACTACCTATCAACTTTAGACATTTACCAAAGTTGAAATATTATAGTCAACCCAGTTTTTTCTATTTAATATCACAACTTGTGGTCAGTATAGACTGTAAGGAGCTCTGCTTAATACCCTAAAGTACGTATACCACGCAACATGTAATTTTCAATAAGAGATATATTCAATTGCCATTAATACTTTGTTTTGTCTTTGTATACATTCAATTCTTATCTTAAATAACCCAATAAATTACAACGAAGTAACACGAAATAAAATATAAAAACAATAAGAGTGATTTTGCCTTCGTTTCGTTAGTATCATTGAATTTATAATACTTAAAAGCCGCTGTAGCGCAAATTTTAATAAAGGCTTCCAACACTTGTTTTATCAACAGGCGGATAAAATGGGGGCAAGAGTCTTTATTAAATTTAATTCAATAACTTCTCGCAAATCGTTATCACTATACATTACAAAAATAACGATAAAATTGTTTCATCTTTCAGAGTTCGCAAAAGTAAATAAAAAGTTTGGAATGCGTGATGCTAGTAAAACTTAGATTACACTTTCTGTACAGATATCTGACTACTGTTCTCTACAAACTATTAAATGTAATGACGGTCTGAGAAATTCTTATGTACTAAAACCCCCTAATACAACTTTGCTACAATACCGTTCTAAGTTCAAATACGTATAATAACAGTTATAGGTTCAAAAGAATCATAATCAAAATAGAATTAGAACGGTCGCACTCAAGTAGGACACAGGATGTACAAATAAGTTAACTAATTCTAGTATATACTTATGGACTAATCATTGCCTTAGCAAGTTAAAACCCAAATTTGTTAAGATTATTTCAACTAAATGTAAATCCTTGGATAAATTAGCTCTGGGTTTTATACAATAGTTTAAAAAATATCTCACTCGCCTGAATTTACCCATAATATTTTTATAGCTAAAAAAGCGTATAAGTTAGAATAATACATTCTTGGCTAGTAAAAGATTATGGTACGTAAACGTTGTGCGTGCTTCCGTTTAAACGGAGTTGGCTTTTAAAATAAATCTTCATGACGATAAAATACACTTAACGGCATTAAAATCTAAAGATTTTTACTTTCTTATAACTAAAGTCAACGTCAGTAAAATCTTAATAATTTTCAATTATGAAGCTCTACTTTAATGTAATGTAAGGCTTTAATTGATTTTAAAGAATAAGATTACATATTTGTTTTAAAAACCTTGTAATAATTATGGATATAGAACTTTTAACTTCAGGTCTTACCTAAGTATTGAAAGAACTAAATCTATCATTTAGTATAATTCTGGTTGCGCCTTAAAGAATACTTACTGTGGTGGTACTTCATCAGATGGCCCTGTATAAAAGAAGATTTAAGCCTTCAATACATCCATACAAATGTAGGACTAGTAGGATGATATATGTATGTACCTAATTATGTGCCGATTTAATATAAGAAACTTTTCCATTAATTATTGAGTTTGTATTCATTTTATTGTCTTACTACAACACTTTATTTTACAATCAACATATAATCAATATGAATAATAAATATGTCAATAAAGCTTATCGTTGTGCAACCAGAATGCTATGCTCCACCTGTTAAATTAATAAACTTTGCCCTAATTAAATTGCTTACAGGATACTGAACAAGTACGGATTAATTATGACCTGTCAATTTCACGACGCAGTACACAAATATAAGGTCTTTATCATCCATTAATGACAGATACGTAAAAACTTCATGCCAGAAGATAAAAGTCCTTGGAGAATGCATTTAAAATTAATAAAATAATATAAATCAACACCATATGTTCCAGTACAGGCACAGAATATATTATACCTTTTAAATACGAGGAGGGATTAAAAAGTAGTGAGAACGACACTAGAACGACATCCTTGGTAAGAAAAAAATACAGGCAGGTGTAGCTCAGATATTTATAATATTCATGAAGATAAAAAATCTTTCTCGAATCTCTTTTTCTTTTTTCTCACTATAGTCATTTGTTTCGGAACGTGTCTGAAAATTGAGAAAAACGAAGTACAATTAATCTGGATAACTTTGATTGGTTCTGGTAACACTGACAGTAGGGCTTTAAACTAGTTTACATTTTTTGAATCGATACCAACACACACAAACATTTCTTGCTGCTTTGCATTTTTAAATTAGCTCCGTAAACGTTCTCGAACCGAATTAAATATAAAAACTTTTGTTAAGTTTTGCGCGCGAGTTTGTTCTTTTCATACGTTTAAAAACTTTTTGGATATCTTGCGATTTCTCTTGGTAACAAAGTAAGTTATACAGTCATTTGTAATTGAAAAATCAGTTAGATTATTAAGAAATAACATGTAATAAAATCAGGAAAAATACAAAAATCAGGATAAAACAGTATGGTACTTACATAATTGATGACGATTTGCTCTACATGGAGTGGAGTGAAAAAAAAATTACGCTGTAGTGTTCACAAATTTTGCTTTTTTCCAATTGTTTTAAAAAAGGCAAAAAAATATGGTTTAATCCGTCAATTACACCCATTAAAAGACAAACATAAACCAATGGTGCCCAGATTATTTAAAAATATAATTATTACTGTTTTTTTTTATGAACGGTGCTATGTGTGTCAAAGTCACTTAGGTATACTACATAATCTGGTTTTCGTTAGACTGTTGAGTATTTAGACAACATTATTATTCTTTGCTGGCGAAAATATTTTAGAGAGCATTAATACAGTAAATAGTAGTCGTGTTATTGGAATATTGCGTAAATTAACGCACTTACGTGTAAAAGTTTTCCAGAGTGGCTGTACGAGTCGTTAATAAATACCTCTGTTTAAAAAAGTTACGCCAGAGATGAATTTGGAGGCAACATTAGGAGAGACTGCTCCGCCGTATTCGAATGTAGCAAAATTGTATTCAGCTATCAAAGAGTCACCATCCGATACTCAATTCAAAAGACAAGCATTTCATATGGAAGTATTTAATTCAAATTAAAACAATCTTTGAATGTGAGAAAAGTCTCCGGAAGATCGGTGCCGAGAATAGAATCGTTGAGCTTAATGTGTAGATAGACTCAGGTAAAATGTATAAAAATAAATTATTGAATTAGTAAATGGCGTAATAGTAACAAAATTATTGAATTAAAAACCAAAATGGCAAATATGGCGTAAAATGTAATGTATATCGTAGCTTTTGTTTATCTGTACAGTCTGCTTTCTGAATGCGTCCTTATCATCACGCAGTCTAAGTCCACACAGCTTAGACATATATACATAGGCCTTCCCTTCTCCATTAGGGGGTTTATGGACCGTATCCCACCACGCTGGTCCAATGCGAGTTGGTGAGTAGACCGACTTTTTACATGCCCATCCGACGCAAAGATCATCTTACTTTTCAGACAATTAGGTGATCAGCCCAAATTGCCCTAACCAACTAGTAAACAACAATAAAAAATTTGTTGAGTCCCCGCAGGATTCGAACCCACGACCTCTACAGCACACAGCACTAGGCTACAAAATCAAAATCATAGTTCAAAATTTTATTTTGTTCTTAACATTAATGAAGATGAGTAAGAATTCCGAGTTTCTGAGCCTGTTTAAATGTCCTTGAACTCGGTGACTTATGGAGGAGGCCTCAGCAATGTACATTAACAAACAAAAAACGAAATTATTACTTTTTTTTTTGATTGTCAAATTGTCTTATTTATCAAATAAGATGATTTTTATTATTTAACATTTATAGAACTAAATGGCAATCAATGTAAGTACTCCGATCTATTTCATTCATTTTTTACAAAAAAGGGTGAATAACAAAACAATATGTTTATGCTGTAAATTATTTAAAAAAGTAGCGCTATAGATACTTTGAACGCAGTGTCGAAATGGTGCCAAAGTTTCACATCAAATGAAACCTTCATACCTTTTTTGTCAGCAAAAGTAGAATAATGGTAGTTTTCTGAATTATAGTTTAATCCGTCTTACGCAAGCGTTCGAAAGGGTATAAATATACGTAACGCTTAATCATAGACCGCTATTAGCAATAGGAAAAATATCAGATAACCTGGAAAATGGCGGATGAGGGGAAAAGTAACGAGAGCGGAAATAGGCTCAAGTTGATTTAGTGAGATAGAAGAGCGTCGATAGGCATTTCTTCCTCCACTTTATGTTATTTATGACTTTACCAGGTCTATCTACCTTTTTATTGTTTCGCACATTGCAGTATATTGTTCCTTTACCTCGGTATAAATGGTTATTTTTATACCGGCCTTTATGTCGTTTTTCCTGTCGTTCTTTAAGAAATATTCTTCAAGGGACCTCTAAAAAAGTGGTCCAGTCTTATAGGTTACTCATCGCGTGAAGAGAAACATTTTTTATTTAATTTTTTTAAGGCATACGCAGGCAGTCGAGCAGTCGGGCCACCTGATGGGAAGTGGTCACCGACGCCCATTGGCAATGCCAGTGGTACGGCCGGCCAATGCGCTGCCCACCGTGAGACATAGGGTGTTAAATCTCGTTTACCCAGTAAATACGCTGGCTACGGTGCTCAAACCGGAGCACAGCAGTGTTTTCATACTACTGCTTCGCTTCAGAAATAGGTCTCCTGTAAAAAAGGGGACCTACCACCGGTGAAACACATGGCCGCGGTCCACCAATTAGAACCTATTCGCTTCTAGCGCCATTATTAATGCCATTATTAGCCTTCATTATCGTTAATTCCTTCCCTGCTAAACTATAATAAATCGTGAAAATATTTTTTTTATTTGATAACGTCTTTACGTTATGTTAATAAAAATCACAAAACAAAACTATAATACCGTTTATACCATTAGTTCCATGCCCCGAATCCCCCAAAACATTATCCTACAAAACTTTACGCAGCATTCCGGTGAACAATAATTAATGGTCCTTGACAAAGTAACAATGGGCAACTTAGTATTTATTACAAAGAATCAGACCGTAAAGTTTATTAATGTTCCTTAACTCTTACTAATAAACAAAACATTTTCAAAACAACACGCCATCTGTGCCTTTGAAGTTTTCATGCAAATTAACTAAAGTTTTTTAATACAAGTTTGAAAGTGAGAAAAAAATTTACGACTCCTTTTTGCTAACTTTAAGAGAGTAATTAGTGGATCAAAAACTCTATGGTGTTAAATTATTAAAGACCTAGCTGCAGCCCACGACTTAAAACTTCATGTTTACAACTTTTTAATTATCGTAGCAATAGCAATAAGTTATTGTGTAAATAAAAAAAGGATTGACCGATTAATTACTTAGTCACTTCAGAATGAATTTCATTAAAAAGAATGATTACATGTGAATACATAATTGTGCCATTCTAAATATTGATAATGGTTTGGTGAAACAGAATATTTTATGCAAAGATTAACAAATTTTAAGTTAACTCTAACAATACCTAGTGGTAAGGGCGTGTGCTTTAGAAACCGGAGATCGTGGGTTCGAATCCCGCGGGGACTCAACAAACTTTCATTGTAATTTCCTAACTGGTCAGGGCAATTAGGCTGATTACCCAATGTCTCGGATGGGCATGTAAAAAGTCGGTCCAACCACCAACCCGCATTGGACCTGCGACGTGGGATATGGTTAATAAAACCCCTAGTGAAGAAAGGGAGGCCTTTGTTCATCAGTGGACTTACACAGACTGATGATGTATGTATGTATGTAATGATATATTAACAGATAGCAATAAACAATCTGTGTATAATATCCTGCACATTAAACGTTAGTTCTTAGAATCACTTAGCTAAGTCATAGCCCACAACAACAAAAAATTAAATTTTAAGGGTATTAAAATTTGATATGACATCCATACTGCTATTATAAATGCGAAAGTAACATTGTCTGTCTTTCTGACTGTTTACCTTTACCGTCTAAGCAACTGATCTGATTTTGAACAAATGGTATCGTTACGATTTTGATCTTAAGAACACTAGCTATATTTAGGATATATAGGATAAAACGGACCTGGCAAATACATCCATATTGATATTATAATCATATCATTCATCATCATCAGCTGTTAGTACCACTGCTGGACATAGCCTCTATACACCTATCCATTAGGGTGTTTGACATACACCACGCTGGTCAATGCGTTGGTAGGTGTGTTGATCTTTAATGCCATCAAGGTGATCTTACTTTTCAAATTGTGATAGCAACTGCATTCTAACATACTAGGAAACAACAATGATTGCGTCCTGAGGCGAACAGGACCTCCGGTTTTACCACGCACTAGGTCAGCAGTTTTATAGCGTAAAGCATCTATTAATATATGTTTGTTACGTCAAAATGTTGGCACCATATTCCCGCTATAGGTCAGTGTATTCAAATCAGCTGGCCCGACGTGACGGCTCTTATTTAGCAAGGTAAATTATTTTTTTATTATTATACTTCTTTTTGCGCGTGAAAATTTTGAGAGTAGATTTTTACAATGCCGACACCGATTCAGTAAATTGACACCCTGAAGTTGGCTATAGTCAACAGTTTCTAGTTTTTTAATACGCTTTTCTTATGTTAATGGCGTTTTTTCTAAAATCGTAGAATACAGCGAAGTATATTCTTTTAAGACTTTTATCCAGTTATGCTATATAAGTATAACTTCTAACGCGTATACATAAGTTTTTTAGATCTTTGTATAAAATTTGTTTTTTTTTAATAGCATATAGTTTGTTCGTGTTAACACTACCGTAATCTATTAACAACCAGATTTAAATTGAGAAATAACTTAACGAAATACATATATAGTAGTGTCCGACCGAACTTTCGGTTTCGGTTTCTGTAGCCACGGCCGAACTTTCGGTTTCGGTTTCGGTTTCGGCCGGAAAAACAGTTTCGGTCGGACTCTAATATATAGATTGTATGTACACTGTATTAAATGTCTTTCTTTAGTCCATATTATACAAACTATATATATTCCATTTTTATACACATGAATTGGACCACTGTAATTAAGCTTTTCATCATGAAATATTTTATTATGAATTCAAGTAAGACTGTATATTTGCATGCAAAATAGTTATAAGATCGCTTTGAGATTATAACTATTTTCATTAAAATGTAAAGTCTTACTACAAAGACAATTTGAGGCTTCAGAGATTTAGAGCGAAAAAGGATAATTAAACGATTTCAGCTTGTTATGTAGGCAAGACTCTAACACTGGTCCAAAATGCATACTCAACGTTAAAAATTACATTCAAAACAAGATGTGTGGAGATAGTTCATGTTGTGCATTAATAATTCCGGTATATATTTTTAAACTTTACGTATATGTACAACGTTTTAGAATCGAGATTTACATGAAAAATATTTAACAGCAGATGTTGTCGCATTATTAGTGCATTTTACATTTTAAAACCACCAAATTACTCTCCGAATTAAATACATTCTGCTTTCAGGAGTTGGGTTCAAAAGTGAAACAAAAAAACAGTTATTTACAATTTATTCTTAATAAATACATATTAAGTGAGATCAGATATCCCACCAGTCCACCAAAAAACTAAGCTGTTTTCTGTATCGTTTGAATATTTCATCTCCATGTCACTCTTTGGAACGGCTGCTGCTTCGTCAATACTTTCATCGACAGTTGATTCATCGTCATCGCACATTGCTATAATGGGATTGTTCAAATGATACTGGCCAGAACCCGTCGCCAATATTGGTCGACACGGATGTATTGAAACACTGTTGCAACAATCTTTGTGTAGAGGAAACTGTAAAGAAACAATTTAGGAATTAAGAAATAAAACAAGAAAGAAATCCGTCTCTGTGGCCTGGCCATATTGTTTACAAACTAGAGATTGTGGGTTTGTATCCGAAGTGAAGGCAACTTTGTGTTATTGTTGTTTTTGGTTGGTTAGGACAATGTGGGCTGATCACACAATTGTTTAAATAGTAAGATGATCCATGCTTTGGATGAGCATAAATAGTTGATGCTTCCCAAGACCATTTATGGCAGCTATTACGTTAAGTTCTTCATTCAACACAGGCTCTGTACTCACTTATTGATCGATACCACCGGTTCGGAAAAGAACTGTCCAGAGAAGAACCAACGGAAGAAACTCAGCGGGACTTTTTTTCTATATAGCGGTCGGTCCCTCAAATTTACCGACAACTAATACACCCAACATATGCCCTTTGGTTAGTAAATACCACATGATAACGCGGCCGCTATACATATAAACTGTCATTTAGGTCAATCTGCATCAATTAGGAACTGATCCCATAACAACTTGGAAAAATAGGTATGAGAAAGTAAATTTTACAAAACTTACACTGTAGGAAACATTATCCGTTTCTATATTAGTCACATCTAAATTAGAATGCCAATTAATTTTATCAACATCCCACACTTTCACTATGCCATCTGTGCCTCCGCTGACTAGATATTTTCCACAAGGGGATATGTCGAAGTACACTCTTTGGTTGGTATTCACAGCCCTGGTCAAAATGTTAAGAGGCCGCCGATAATATCTTATGTCCCAAATAAGAAGCCTATGATCCTTGCGAGCACCTGTTACTAATCTTACTCCATCTGGAGTAAATTTCATATGAGTGACTCCACCTGCAATTTTAAAAGCGTAGATACAGTATACTATCACCTTGTATTGTGATAGTTAGATCACTTAACAATACAAGATGGTCAAATGATAAAATAAAAGAGCCTAAGAATGAAGAAATACAATTTAAAATAAATACAAGATCTGATTCTATATATTTGGCTGCACCAATACCTTTATAAACACTTATTTCTTTGACTGTACTAAATCAAAAGTGATAAAAAAAATTACCTGTGTGCCCATGCATTTTTCCAATACTTTTATAACAACCCATTTCATTTACATTAAAAAGATTTATAGTTGTATTCCAAGAACCAACTGCTACTAAATTGCTACTTGTGGCAAAACATGATGCCGGCGAATTAACTTTATGCTCGGCATATTCTCTGCCAGGCCTGAAAAATTTCAACAATTTTCAGTTTTGCATTAGTTTTGCTATATAAACACATTAATAACCACAATAATAGCAATATGAAGGCTTCTAGCCTATTTAGACTCAGAATGTATGTAAAAAATCTAATTTTGAACACTAGTAGCACCAGAAGGAAATGTGTTCTTATTGAGAATAGCCCTGGTCCTGATGTTTACTGAGTACTCAATAAGTGTCCAAATTTCAGGTCCTAATTGAATTAGATATTAGACATTGTTATGTATTGCTAATTTATAACTTTTTGACGAACTTCCAAAAGTAGGTACTCAATTCAAAGTATATTTCTTTTTTATATATGTTACCTTGTTGCTCGGCTCCTAGTGCTCCGATTTTGTTTTTTTTTTTATTATTGGTATTAGCTGTCATTTAGTACCATTTTCTTTATAATTTTGCAATAAGTAGATTAATATATATTGAAGAAATTAAGAAAATTTCAGCCTCACTACCTCACGCGATTTAATTGCAAATGCTGCCAATGCTGCCATAACCGTAAAAACATCATAATCTACATAACTGCACTTTCATTAAATGGTCTAAAATAAAGTCAGCCAGTGCATATATCTATGTTATAAGAGTAATAAAATAAATATTTTAATGTAAAACGTTAAAAATTGCAATATGACATTCAAACCTAATCTATGGTAATAATGTGTATGTTAACTTAAAAATTAAAGCACTTGAAAAATTCTGAATCTATGTGCATAAAATGTGTCATACATAATATTTCAAATAAATGAATACCTTGAAAGATATTAGAGATTTAAAATGCAGCGGCAGAAACTGCAGGGTACTGTCTTACACAGGGCTCTTGTTACCTGCTTATATTGCACATATGCAAATGGTTCTATACAGTTTGAAGTCAATAATATATATTTTTTGAAATTCCATTCTTATATAATATTGCTCTAATAAGATATAAATATATGTATAATTTATTAATTACAACGGTATATTTAATGTTATAAACAAAGTAATAATAGAAACAAAACATATACCTATCTACACTGAAAGTTCTGAGAACTTTCTTATATCCAGCTATAATCCTAGTCCCCTCATTATTAAAGGTTACTGATATAGCTGGCTCCATTTCATCCACAGAATTATATCCTCTATATGTACACCTCAATGAGCCATCAAAGGCATCCCACATTTGCACAGGAGCATTCTGCCTTGTAGTAACCCAACTGGAAAACAAAAGAATATTTAAAAACAAGATTAACCAATATATAAAGACAATCTAGGCCATCTGATACTTGCTTATAGCCATTCAGTACTACCACTAACACCACAAACAATTGTAGAACAAACAATCATAAAATTTTTAAATAATAGCAGAACAACAAAATACAAAGAGTGATTTTTATTTGATCTCAGTATACAGTTTAAACAAATGCTGACATAAATTTATGTTACATTGTATTTGTGTCAATTTAATAAAAAATAAAATATTGTTTCTGTCACCTATACTATGTTTTTGAAGGATAAAGGAGATTTATAGGATAAAAGATAACTGAACATAATATTTATACAAAACAAGACTATTTTACACTAACCAACAAGTTTCAGGAGTGCAACTATTCATACCAGGGTACCAACAGAAATCATAAATCAGCCCGCTCTCTTTAACATGAATAACAGATTCCAAAACATTTATGGCACGTTTTGAATCTACAGAACCCGTATAGAGGTCTCTAGGAAGTTCTGTTATGTGCACCCCATCATTATTGACAACGGAAAGGCAACAAGTGCCGTCAGGCGACCATTTACAACCACGCAAATAAGGCTGATATTCTGATTTTGCTTTAGGCGGTTGAGTCCAAGTAGAGCAACATAGTTCCAAAAGTGTTTTAGTGTTGAACAACGTAGGATATTTGTACTCATTTGTCTCGTTTGTAGTAGGAATTTCTGCATTATTTTCAGTGTTAAGACCGGTATCGTTTGTATCTAAGGAAGTGATAGCTTCATCTATTTCCATTATATTCAAATGTAAAATATCCCTTTTTAAACTGGAAATGACTTCAGAGAAACTGAAGTAGTTTTTATTTTTAAAATAGAATTTTTTTTTACAATAAGTATAATTTAAAAATAAACAAATCCTTAATCCATTTATAATTGACTTGACACTGACAGTCTGACAACTTAACACAACTGTCCAAAAAGCTCTAATAGCGTAGACGTATAAAATACTTTAATTTTCTTTGTACTCTAATTAAGTATACTAAAAAATAACATAATAAATACGTATTACTAATAGTCTCTAATGTTACTTTTTAAAGGTTTAAAAAGTATTTTAATATTGAAGTTATTTTGTCACGTAAGTCTTTACAGAAACTAAACAATTATTAAATCAGCAAAATACAAGATTTCGTAGTATCGTAATATATTTGTGACATTTATAAATTGATATGTACCTGCATAAAGAGAATAAATATAAAAACACCATTTAAATGTCAAAGTGATTGATTAACCATTCGTTTCCATTCGCTTGACGTTTCTTAGGTTTTAAACAACAGAAGAAACGAGACATACTGAATCTGAAATTAGTCTGAAAGAATTCGTTAATGAATATTTATGATCGTGCACTATTATACAATAATATAACACTTTTTGTTCTATTCTGTTCATCTGTCCGTCTGCTCATTCTAAAGTATTGTAAGAGTGATAAAATGATATTTACACCAAGAATATTTTGTAAATATTTTTAATGCGATTTGCAGTTTTACAATAATAATTTTTCCTACATCTTCTACGTTATTTCTTTTAAGATGCGGATTAAAATATTCGGACGTGGACTAAAAGCAGCTGCACGTAGTTTGCGTAAGATGATGTCGTTCCCGGATTCACCTGCGAAAGCTTCATTATGTTGCGAAGAAACACAGGAAGGTGCACCACCAACGTATGCGATGTACGAAGCTCTGAAGGATTCGTGCCAAAACAATGCTACATACTTTCAACCAGATGATAGTGAAAATGGTCAAAGACTTTACCAGGGCTTCATGACTCTTATTGATCATATTGACACTGTTTGGCCTTTAGTAGATCATGTTAGAAAGGTTAGTATAGATTTAATATAGGTATTTTAGTTATCATCCTTGGATTAATTAATATATTTATGCATCATTTAAAATAAAGTTGCATGATTAAAATGTTTTGTTTTTTGTGCTTTAAAAAATAAAATTTTTCTATCAAATATAGACTACTAAAACAAAATTTTGATGTAGCAATATTGCTAAATTTATATGTTTGTAATCAACTATGATAGTAGTTAATAATAAATAGTTATGACAAAACAAAAACATTATATCATTACCTCATATTTACTACAGATATTGACAGCTGTTGTAAAACATTAAGGATCTGAGATGACCTTTTTGAACTTTAAACTTCCCTGTGAATCATACAACAAAATCATTGTGTAAAATATTTTATCTAATGCAAGTGTTTTATTATAAATGATTAGTTTCGAAGCTTGGTTTTCATCATCTATTTATAATTTTTACCTTTTTTAATTAAAAAAAAAATTGATAAACTTGAAATTGGAGTAAAACTTTAATTTTTATTTAAAAAAAAAGCAAAAGCTTCATGAAAAGTATAAAATTTTAAAGGTATAGTTAAGTCTTTAAATATTTAACTGATGTAAAAATAGTTTAAAGCAAATTTAAAATTTTCAAAGATTATGCTATGGAACATAATTGTCTGTCTATTTTTCTAGAAGTACTTTCTGCTGCAATGAAAGCATCTTTTATTTCTTTTTCAGGTTGCACCACTCTATGATTTCGATTCAAAGTCACCGGGCAACGGATACAGAAGTTTTGTATCAGTCGTGGACTCATGTGTCCTGCACGGACTGAAGCTTAGTAGGCAAGTTTGTTCCGGAAGGGATGCTTTACTATTTCGCAAAGGCTACTTCGTAAAGTAAGTAATGAACATTTTGACTTATTTAAAATATCTTGTTTACTTCTTATAAGTATAACACTGAAGGTCATTTCAATAATCATAGCTTCCTTATAGTTATGTTGATTGTCTTTTAGTGTGACCTCTAATAATAGATATGAATGTTTCCACTTACAGGCTACAAATTTTGCATGTACTCTCTTGGTCAAAAGTTACTTAATAATATGCAAAACTTTTCAGAATGTAATCAATAAATAGTTTGCTCACATAATTAACAACTTTTTGCTGTACTCATCATTTTAATGTCAGGTAATAGCTGTTAATTAATGTTAAATATGCATTGCCTTGCAAATGGCCTTTTAATTTTTACTTTAATTAGATATCTAAGTATGTGAGTTTTGTTAAAAATCTGCTCGTTTTAATAAAATTGTTTGCACTACACCCAAACCGATTATTTGTAGATTAAATTTAGAACCTGAATTTATTCTAAGAAAAATAAACACATAATGAAAAGTAAACTGATTCACTTGATTCTGAGCCAAGTCAATTGAAATTTCATCCTTGTAAATTTTGTTCATTGCGTAAATATATATGAAACTAGCTGTAGGACATTAATTTGTTGGCTTGATATTTTATATCTGGATTATATGATTATATTTAGTATTTATATATTTATTGTATAAAGATTTAAGATCCGGTCATGCATCAATCAATTTATTGACCAGTATCAAACACAATACTTTTGTGATAGAAACACAGGAATTCATGTTAAAAAGTAACCTATAGCAACAATCGATCCGATTAAACGGTCCATGCGTCGGATGGCCATGTAAAAAGTCGGTCAAACAACCAACCCGCATTGGATCAGCGTGGTGGGATACGGTCTAAAAGCCCCTTAACGGAGAAGGCATGCATTAGGGGAGGCCTATGTCCGCCGGCTCTGGGCTAACACAGGCTGATGATGATGATGATAGCAACAAAATGGCGTTGATATTAGTTGAATGTCTCTTAGTGATTGACATCTTGGTGACAATTCATTAATCGAGCTCTATACGTGTGACGTCACGTAGTTCTTACGGGTCATATTGTTTTCAAAAATTTCGTCTTTACGTCTCTACCTTTGGTGTAGAATTTACGAATCTACAGACTATAATCTATGAAACTACAATGTAGATTCGCCTAGCCATTTACCAAGACATGATGGTGTCGGCTTTTGAACCATCCAGATTTACTTGAATATGTTAAAACAGTTTTTACTCAAAGAGACTAGCATCTGTCTACCTATAAGTCCAGTAAGCCAAGGGTGAACTATTGAACTATAGTATTATAGGTGAACTATAGTATTAACAATTTGTTAATACTTTAATACGCATTCGCGTAAGGTACAGAAAGTTTAGAATCCGTAATACTTTATTATTTATGTCGAGTTAGTTATCAGTTAATTTGAAGGCACTTACATTATATAACGACTGGCAAAGGTGGTCTTTACGACCCGGACCGACATTTTACATTTAGACAATTTGGTGGTCGGCCCGTATTGTCCTGACCAACCAGAAAATAAAGATAACATTGTTTCTCCGCGGAAATCGAACCCACGAACTCCGGTTTTTAACTGGAATTAGTTTCTCCATTCTCGAGTTATAACTAACAAAGAGACTAACAAACAGCAATCGATTTACATATGTAGATTAATGTTATGAACCTGTTAAAAGTGGTTTTAGTTAATAAACTGGCGATAAGATTGTAAGAAAGCTATAAATAAAAGAGATTTATTAATAGGTACATTATTATTATCTTCAAGTCTTTAATGTTAACTACTTTTTTACAGAGAGATAGAATCTTGCGGCCAGCTCTTGGCTTCTCTGGGGACATGTCTTCATCATCTACAAACGTTACTGTCATGGGCACCTCCTGGCGACTTATTCCCTACGGACCAGCATTCACCAGAAGAGTTGTTCTCGCAGGCAGATACCATCAACCAATATTGTTTCTATGGAAGGTGTCTAGGATTTCAGGTATTGAAATAAAATTATCGTGTCTCTCTCCTTTTCCTAGATATTTTCCAAGTTATTGGGATTATAAATCATTCCTGATTTATCTAAATAACAAGCACAAAATGATCAGAATGTAAACGGTGAAAATGAAGGATGAACTGCATTTGATTCGATCGGTTTCAGTAATTCGAAGGCATTGCCGTAACAACGGAAATCGGCCCTATTGTCAACTATAAAACAGATACCATTAATTTGTTTCCTCGCACTATTCGAACCGACGATCTCCGGTTCGTCTCCAAGGGCCAACACTACTAGACCACGTAGGTTACAAATTGGCCTCTATTGCTGTAACTTCTAATTTGACTTTGCACCCTTTCGACAAAGATACCCACATAGATTTTCTTAAACTAAAATTCTATCAGACATCCATCCAGATTTAAACTTAAGCCGCCCTAAGCACTGGAAAAAATCTGCCCCAAGCACTAAAATTTTATTTAAGGAAGGAAAAAAGTGAAAAGTTGTTTAAAATTGCTTTCTGCTTTGGGCACTTGCCCTAACTGCCCTAGGGTAAATCTACCTGCTCTACATCTCCATTTTTAATCGATCCGGCCAAAAAAAAGTTATCGCTGTAAATAGAAAAAAAAATTGTCTTTTTTCTTGCATCAGTTAATTTGAGGTTCTATAAACTATAAAAATGTATGGAGTAAGAAGATAATGTTCCTAATGTACCTACAACTTCGCTTGACGTAACTTGACCTTACCTACTTTTTAATCTCGTTCGAGGACGTTTGACGGCGATTGGTAGTTTCTGAATTTAAAATAAATAAGGCCAATATTGATAATTGTTTATCGAAATGCGTGTTTACAAACAAGATATTTCCTAATCATGTTATTCCCACATTCATATATTATTTATAATGTCTTTTTGTTTCTAAACTAGGAAAACGTCGTGCAATGTTACAGTAGATGCTTCTTTTCCGCGGATTAAAATGCGCCCCAATGCTTATATTCGCGGCAAAATATTTATTTATTCGCTGTACTAGTAGTGTATAGGTAATAATTAAAAGGATTGCAATAAGTCTCTACCGCTTGTCCTTTGTAAACAACATAAAATTGGCTAATGAAAAAGTAATATGCTTACCTTATTACTAGGTGTGTACGAACTTTTACTGATTTGTTGCATAATAAATTGCGAATTGTAGAAATATAGTAGAAAAAATGACTGCCTGGTTAAAATTTTTGGGAACCTCTTGCCAATATTAACATGTATATTTTACGTTACCTACGGAGATGTGAACATATATTGTAAATGAGCAATTATATCCTCTGGGTAATTGATTTTAAACGAAAATATATTATTCGTAAATACATTTCGATACACGACTTAAAGAAATTTAAATAGAAGCAATTAAAAATCCGAAGATATTTTATTATTTCGGTATTAATTCGAAAATTGATATTCCTAGCTACAGTGTAAACATGAAAGAACCGATTCTTTGGAAGAACGATTCCTCACACATTAAAGTTAATGTGGAACAACTGCTCTGACTGCGGAATATGACGAAGAATCTTTGCAAATTGGAACTTTGACTTCAAACATAGCTATCATTGGAAATGACATAGGACGAGATGGGTTTGAACAGATAGGATAAAGTGACAATCAGGAATAGCAATAGAAGGTAAATCTCCATCTTATTGTTCATAAGATGGAGATTTGCTAAACCCACTTGCATATTTGTTTTTAAGTTATCTAGAACCGTATCCCTGTATCCCCACAAATTACCATCTCGTTTCTGTATTGCGGCATATTAACGGAACGCAACCCAGCAAATTAACGAGCTTATCTGTATTCGCTTCAAATCCGCTCGCCACTCTGAGACATGGGATGCTTCGTCTTGTTTATCCAGTTAACATGCTGGCCAAGATGCCTTTGAAACCGGAAGATAGTAGTGTTTGTGTGCCTGCGCAGATCTTCATCTCATTAAGATCGAACTCGTCACTAACACACGATCGGTTAGACACGAAACCGTATGAGAATTCCATCTAAAATTTTGCTTAGTATAGATTAAGGTCTAAAACTTCGCTTATATATATGTTAAAACATGTAAAGCTAAGCAAAAAAATAAGCTCTTTATATATATTAACCGCATTGGACCAGCGTGGTGGGATACGGTCCAAAGCCCCTAATGGATAGGGTGTATTAGGGCAGGCCTATGACCAGCAGCTATCACAGGCTGATGATGATGATGGTGATCTGTGAACCGTTACATATATGTTTTTTTTATCTTTTGCTGTGTTTTACTAATAAACAAATAATCTTTTTAGTTTACTCCGTCGATGCGCGGTATACTGAAAGGCATCTCGATTTGTATGGCCGGCTTCTCCGAGGCCTACTACAGTCACGGGAATCTCATCAGCTCGGTATGGACTGGTGGTCAGTACCTGATCGACCCTGAGATGAGGGCGAGACGCATAGTCAATATATCGCAGTCGGCCAGTGTCGAGTTTTGCAAGGCGTTTTGGTTCCTAGCTGAAAGTGGTAAGAGATTTTCTTTTACCAAAGTCATCATCAGCCTGTGTCAGTCCACTGCTGGACATAGGCCTCCCCTAATGCACGCCACCGCTTCCGATCTTACCAAAAAGTATTGGGTGTGTATAACAAAATATTAGGATTAGTTGTTGATTTTTTTTAGTCTCACTTTTATATGTTTTTATTACATAATTTATCTACAACTTTTGGGTCTTTCAAAAATCAAAATAAAATAGTTATGAGAAGTATATTTTTTCGTTTTTTAGTTATGTTTTATTACACGATGTTATGGTTTAGCTACATTAGAATGCTTTTTTTATAGTTCGATCGGCAAAACGCCTGTTTTTGCTTTGCTCTCGAAGTTATGCACTTATCACTAAGACGTATGATCTTATGTATCTATATCTTATATATCTATGATGAGACCGATTTTCCTCAATCAGACTCGGGATAAATGTTAACAAAGCGGCGTGGTACGTACGGTATTCGTATCCGTCCAATGTCACTTGTGATTGGCGCTAGACATTCGTCCCTAAGTAGAGTTTGAAACGTCGGGTATAATTTTAGACAATTGTTAAGTAATTAAATGCGATAAAATCCGTAAAAACTGTAACATTTGTCTTGTATAATATTCGCGTTTTGAACAGAAAGTGTAATAGATGTTCATATTTGTTTTCAGAGATAATGAAACGCGTGCCCAGCTTAATGTCTTCGACGGTGGCAGTCAACAAACTCATAACGATACCACCCGAACCTATAACTGTCACCAAACTGGACGGCACAGAAATTACCGTCCTACCACCCACCGACCACGTAGGCCTTCAAGGGCTCAACGTCAGACTGATAAGCGTCAACAAAAGGACCGGGATGGTGAATATTCCATAATTTATAATAGTTTTTGCTAAGTCTCCTTTAATTAGGAAGTAAAATAATTAGTAAGCTATATTACCTTAATTATATTAGAGTTAAATTAAAGGACGGACGGAATGGTAACTTAACTCATAGAAAGGAGGTGACGTCATACGTCTGATAGGTTTACTGACGAATGAGTAGTGACATGTAGTCAACTAAACAACACCATGCTTGCAAAGCCGTTTTAATATTGGAAGTGAAAGAGAAAAACGAAATACTATTTACTCAAAGCATAGATTATTGTTGCAAACTGTGTGATCTAATTGCCTTTCCATATTTTCGTATGCGTCTTTTGTATAATTTACAGTATCTTAATCTATACCTTTGTCAATTTAGACTCGGAATAAATGTGTACAAAATAACCCATGGCAATAAAGTGCATACATCTAGCATTCCTATTGATGATATTTTTTTATATGTATATCGCTGAGTGAAAGTCAGTAACGACCACACCAATATACAAAGCTGATTCATTTTCAAAGTGAAAAAAATTCAACAGAGTATTGGCTCTACTGAATATTTATAAACAACAAAAGTTACCGCCGGTCCGAAAACTTGGACCGGTCCGGAAAAGAAGCGGCATAAAATTTTGGGGGCAAATTATCTTTTCTCATCTTCAAATGAACACAGGGCGCCAATCCGCTTTTAACTTTTTGCTTACATTCAAAGACTAATTTTCTATATCTATATGTATTACTTTGTTAAAGTTAATTTCTAGTCTAATTTGGTTCTAAACCTTTTCTCCAAAAAATTTAAAAGATGACAAAAAAAGTCCCGCTGAGTTTCTTCCGCCGGCTTCTCTCGGGTCAGGGCGTCCTTTTCCGAACCGGTGGTAGGTTTTTGACAATCAATAAGTGAGTGTATCGCTCCTATGTTGAATAAAGATATTCGAATTTGAACACTCATATACGATTACAGTCAGGCGAAGGCACAACATCATTGCCACCGGCTGATGGCGTCCTATTCCACTGCCATGGGGGTGGATTCGTCGCGCAGAGTTCCAAATCCCACGAGACCTACCTTCGGGAGTGGGCCGCGAAGTTAAATGTACCGATATTGTCTATAGACTACAGTCTTGCACCTCAGGCCCCATTCCCTAGGGCCCTGGAAGAAGTGTTCTACGCGTATTGTTGGATGGTGAACAACTTTAAGGAGATTGGTACCACAGGTATGAGTTAAATATTGTATGTACATAAAAGGCTTATAATTTATAATAAGTTATATTCCGTGACATTCCTTGACCTATCGGTATTGGCCCTTGCTTTATAAACCGGAGCTCGTGGGTTCGAATCCCGAGGAGAAAACAACTTTGTGTTATCGTTGTTTTCTGGTTGTTTTGTTGGTTACGACAATTTGTGCCGATCACCCAATTTTCTGACAAGTAAGATGATGGGCATTGGGCATCGGATGGGCATGTAAAAATTCGTTCGACCCACCAACCCGTATTGAAGCAGCGTGTTGGGATACGGTCCAAATACCCCTAATGTAGAAGGCGTGCAATAGGGAAGGCCTATGTCCAGCAGTTGACTAAAACAGGCTGATGATGATGATATAAAAGACTTGGGTATCATTAGCGTTACGGTCAGAGCCTATACTCTTAAAATGTCTTGAAAAAGGAAAATTAATCATTCTAAGTGATGCTAGTACAGCGCAGAAATACGGTATGTGCGATGGTTGTATGGAAGATTTAAAATATACAAAAACAACTTTTGTGCATCAGTATATAAAAATGTATATTATTGAGATATCTATGCTTTATGTGAGTAAAGCAAAATCCTGAAAATAGTACAAAATACATAATGGTGGAGACTGTAGAAGCAAAGTGAAGCCACAAGACATGTTCCGGATAAAATACATTATTTTACTAACAATATTGTACCTTTTCAGGAAAACGTATAATCTTCGCTGGGGATTCGGCCGGTGCTAATCTCATAGCTGGTTGTACCCTAAAGATCCTGTCTGCCGGTCTACGGCCTCCGGAGGGCCTATTCATGGCCTATGCCCCGCTGTTGGTCAGCTTCATACCAAGTCCCGCTAGGCTGCTGTGCTTAATGGATCCTTTACTACCGTTTGGGTTCATGATGCGGTGTCTTAAAGGTTATTGTGATTATTTTATTTAGACCGACTAAATATTATAAATAGTCAATTTGTGAGGATGCACGTTCGTTACTCTTTCACTCAAAAACTAGTTGATGGATTTTAATAACATTTTATATTAAAATAGCTTACAAATTAAAATACATAAGGACAGGCGTAGTTTATACAAAAATAATAATATATAGTGCCACGTATGTAGAATCAAAATGTCAAATCTAGCACGTGCTGCAAATATCTATAGGGTTAAAAGTGGCGTTTTTTGGTAAAAATTATCTGGTAAAACTGCTATGGAGCAAAAATTGTCACACACCAGAGATCGTGGGTTTCAAATCCTACGAAGACCCAACCTGTAATTGATGTTTTCTGTTCGATAAAAAGCAATATCTATTCCTTTTGGGTTCTGGGGGTCAGATACCAGTGAAACAATGTTCTTTAGATAAATTTGAACGGTTTCGAAGCCATTTTCATGACTTGGAAAATTTACAAGAAGAAAGAACAATAAATTTACACTATTATTTAAAACATAAGCAAGCCTTACAACTGGAAATGATTATTTCATTACAGCTTACGCAAGCCCAAGTTCAACTGGGAAAGGCAAGTCCGATAATCGCAGCAAAAAGAGTCAACTGCATCTAATGCTACAACTCCTTTAGACAGCAATGGCTTCCTCAAAGTGAGCCCGTCTCAAGGTATGCACTTTTAAATTATAGTAAATTTCTGTTTATTTCGTCATTGTATAGTGATTTGTTATAAAATCTCCGGTACTATTATACATACTGTAGGCAATTCTTCTATAACTTCAATATATAAATGCCCTCTAAGTCGATTTTGACTACGGCAGACGGTCTATATTAAAGATCAGCCTACTACGCAGGAGATATTGTAGTGTACAAGTGTACGCACAAACACAGGTGCACACTTTATTCTTTATATACTCAACGTCTGATGGGAAGGAGAACAGGCACGACCGGAGACATAAGGTGCGAGACCGACTTCTTACATGCCCATCCGACGCATGGGTGACTTTACTTCACAAGAAATCGGGTAATCAGCTCTTATTGTCCTAACCAAACAGGAAACAACTTAGAAAAGTTGTTGAGTCCCGCCGGATTCGAACCCAAAACCTCCGGTTTCTAAAGCACAAGCCTATAACACTAGGCTACGGAGGCAGCAATTGTAATACACGTAAGTGTTTGCAGAAGGTGGTAGCGAAGGTCCTTCATCGTTTGAAGAGGTGTCCCCATCAGACATGGCAGAGCTTCAAGCGCATAAATCTGGCAGCGAGAGGAGACAATCTTCGGATACGACCATCAGTGCTACCTCACTGCAGAGTGAACACACTGCAACTGGTAACTTATTTTATTCTTTGTTTTTCTTTTATTCCTTTTAGGCTATTACTTATCACAGAGTCGTGCAATATTTCTGTATTTTTTGTCAATTTGTTCTGCCTTTTTAACTTTTTTATTATCTTTTTATAAAAAGGGATCGCCAATCACTTAGGAAGTATCTGGTCGAGTAAATCAGCTATAGCCAATTATTAAATAAACGGGGTAGACCCTGTGACCACGGCTTGATAAATCCCTGATGGAAAGTTTTCGAAGCGTCGGGAATTTAAAAAATGTAAAATAAACGCGATAAAATCCGTAAAGTAATTTTTTTTAATGATATATAATATTCGCGTAAACAATATAAATAATTATATAGCCAATTATTTATTGTCTCAATAATACTTAACTGGAATGGACATTTTAGTAGGCTTAATTAATAAGAAAATAATAGTAATGACATATTTAACTTATTTTATAATGCTATCTGCAAAGTGACATCACTGGTTAACGAATCTGCATTATTCTCTCTATGTGTTTCAAAGGCGCATATGCCTTAGAATCAGCTGAACCTTAAAACTCTTTATTCAATAACTGCTTAAAAATAAATCGAAATCATGTTTACGGCATATTTCATCATATTTATATTTACGTCATCATCATCATTATCATAACCAACCCCTATTAGTCCACTGCTGGACATATTGCCTTTTTCAATGAACGCCAAGATGGCCGATTTCCTGCTACTCGCTGCCAATTTGAAGCGGCTACTGCACGGAGATCACAGAGATATTTACGTCATTGCATTATTATTACATTTTGCGCAATAATTTTTAAAGTGCGTAAAACATGTCACACATCATCAGCCTGTCATTAGTCCACTGCTGGTCGTAGGCCTCCCGTAACGCACGCTTCCTCCATTTTGGGGGTGTTTTGGACCGTCTCCCACCCCGCTGGTCCAATGCGGGTTGGTGGGTAGACCGACTTTTACATGCCCATCCGACGCATGCATCATCTTACTTTTTAGACAATTGGGTGATCGGCCCAAATTGCCCTAACCAAATAGTAATTTGACACATTACCATTGACATCAACATTGAATTTGTTTAGTCTCCGAAGGATTTGAACCCACGACCACCGGTTTCTAAAGCACACGCCCTTAACACTAGGCTATGGAGGCAGTAACTGTAGGAAAAAGAGTAATGTAATTGTATTTTAAAATTTTGCAGGTATCACACCCACGGAGGATAAATCTCAGCAATATGTATCGGAGTTTCTCGAACGCTACGTATTGGATAGCGACACGGATTCAGAAGGACGACGTTTCCCAATCATCAAACCTAGCAAGCAAATAGATTTGCACAGGTATGAATGAAATAGAATTCAAAACTATGTAAATTCATAACTAGTATTAAATTTTAATTTGCTTTTTAATTGGGTTTCTTGACCGTAACCCACCAAACCGCGTTGGACCAGCGTGGTGGGATACGGCCAAGAAACCCCTAATGGAGAAGACGTGCATAAAGAGAGGCCTATGTCAAATTAATTATTTTATAATGAATTATTTTATTCTAAAATACTGTTACCAAAAAATAATACTTCGGTCTTAGTATGATGGCCACTATGCTTATCAAATAATCGAATTAAACCTTAAGCATAGAGAAGATAAAATGGAATAATTTTTTACAATAATAAAAGGGAAACTTAAATATTATGTCAAAAAAGAATTCTAGGTAAGATTTGGTTTAGTATTAGATTCTGAATTACAATTAAAGTAAACATTTATTATTTTAAATTATGGATAGTTAAAACATGTACATATGTTTTTTTGCAGAGAAATGGAGTCAGAAACACCAAGCACATTGGTCGGAGAACCCCCATTGATAGATGATCAGGACGCAAAAGAAGGGAAAATGAGAATTAAAACTAGGTAACTCTATGCAATTATATTGATAAAGACAAATATCTATTTATCTTTGGTTATCACAGACCATTTACTTCTGACTTTAGCAATTAATTAAGCTCTTTCAGAGTATTTTTATAAATACAGACTAATGCTTAAATGCAAGCTTTGTAATGTCTGGATATTTCACCAACATAAAGGCTTCCTTTGTTTATTTATTTGGATATGGAAACTATTATCCTTTACTTATAATTTTTTTTATAATATGACAACACCATATACAGTCACCTAAATATGAGATAAAGTTCAGTTTTAATCAGTCTATGGGATATCATACTCAGGTTTTGCGCATACTTATAATTTTCATTTCTTGTTTAAATATTTTTTCTCATTTGTTTATAGGATAAGTGAAGCAGCCACAGGTATAATGGGTGCCATGTCGTCAAGACTTGCCTATATAACTGGTTCAAATTCAATAAACAGGCCTACACAAGAGGAGTGAGTATTGCTTTATACTTTTGTACCTTCTTACTGTCTTTTTGGATAGATTTTATCTCAGAACTAGTAATTTATTGTAAACATTTGTTATTTTAATCTATAGATACTTAAATTATATGTCAACAACTATTGTATTTCAATAATCATTTAGGTACTTATTGTCTCTATTATATTAAATTAGAAAAAAAATATAGGATACTATATGGAAAGCACAAATCACTTGGCGAGTAAACATTACAACCTCATATAATAGTTTTTTATATCATAAAGAATATATTTTATATGTGGTAAATATGCATCTTTGTTGTTTATTATTTACTATTTATCATTTAATTTATTTATTTACTACTTATTGTTCCAGATTGGCAGTGCGCACGAATCTGGATGCTTTGATTGCCCGAAGCCCCTCCGATGAGTTCATATTCTCAGTGCCAAGAGATCCTCTCTTATCGCCCTACTGGGCTGATGATGACCTACTAAAGAGATTTCCACCGGTCAAGATTCTGGTAAATAATAATACAGATTTATAGCATGCTAACAAATCTAGCTCCACCTTTCTTAAACATGGAACTTATATAGACTTAGCAAAATATTCTGGAAGGTTTGATTCAATTCTCAAATTACTAACTCTTACATGCATATCGGTTATTATAAGCTGAATCTATTTAATATACTACTGCTTACTAATATTTGTGCATCGGAAAATTTTTAAATATTGTGAATCATGTATATAACTTCATCATCATCGTAATCCACCATTGTTAGTCCACTGCTGGGCATAGGCCTCTATTAAAGACTATAAAAGGTATAGTATAAAATATTAAAGATATAAATAGTGTCATGTATGTAGAAAAAAATCTGCTTTATGTAGTTATTCCCGCATGTACAGTAGAAACTATACTTGTTAGTTACAGTCCGACCGAAACTGGTTTACCGGCCGAAACCGAAACCGAAAGTTCGGCCATGAGTTCAGTTTCGGCCGAAACCGAAACCGAAACTCACGGGTCAAACTTCTTAAAGTACTGAAATTTGATGCTTTTTAGCCATTTTTCTACATAAACTAAGACATGAAAGAGAGACACAGTGTAATTAGTTTCTGGTATTGATTTATTTAAGTTGTTTTTCTTTTTTATATAATAAAATATTAAAATTAAAAAATATTTTTAAATAATATTCTCATAGCGAAATAAATATCAGTTATCAATAAACAAATTTCTAATTGTTACAGTTGCGTTAAAACTTACTATTGGTGTTTTGAGATCTTACTAATTAATACTCTGGTTTGTATTTGTAGTTTCGAGGAGGGATCAAAAAGTAGTGGGAATGAGATAGAATATAATGAGTATTAATAACTTAATTATTGATTTTTCTACATATTCCCTTACACACTAACTCTAGCGTTTTTCCAAGGCTTCAATCTTTAAAAAATGTCATAGTCCTGCAAAAAGAACTTGACAGCATTCTTTACTAATCTTCGCATATGTTTCCTCTTAAATATTGTGGAAATTTGGTGACAAGATAAAAAAACTGCTATGCGCCAGATCTGGTGAATAAGGGGCTTCTCAACCAATTGGAATGGCGGCCATCGTTTCTACCAACCTAACTTCGGGTGCGATATCAAGTCGAAACAGCACACCTCTACGACGATTCCCTCTTTTTATCATTCACGGCATTCGCAACTAGGAATTTAATGTAGTTCCCGCTCTAGATAATAAATAATAACATCACTTCTGACTCCCAACATATTGAGGCCATAACCTTGCCTGTCGATGCCACGTCATGAAAGTTCTTCGGGGTTGGCGGGATGGTGGTTTTCATTGCGTACATTTCAGTTTTGCCTCCAGGTCCAAATGGATAACTCATCATTATGTTTCATCGACTGTTACAAAACGAGACAACAAAGTTTTCCGAATATTCCTATAACTTGTCCAACAATATTTTCGAAATGTCAAGTCGATATTGTTTTTGATTGTCGGCATCTTGCAGAGACTTTTCTCATATACGAAAGTTGTGTCAATGTGGATTGAATACCTCCATATAAAAGTCAAAGTCAAATATCTTTATTCTATTTAGAAGCATTACACTTTCTTATTGATTTTCAAATAAACTTTCACCGGTTTGGATATGCAAGCCTCTGATCTGAGAAGAACCGGCGTAAGAAACTCAGAGGATTTTTTTTTCTTTTTTCGATTAATTTTCCAATTTTTACATACAACATTCTTTACTAGTACTATATTTTAAGAGTTTGGAATAGCCTGAGCGAGCAGTTCATTACCAGGGCGTGTTATCTATTAAGTCATTACAGCAATAATATCCTTTAACACAAATGTTCCTTTCAAACTTTTCAAATTTATTTACAGGTGATAGCTGAATGTTTTAAAATGCCCGTTCCTTGAATTAGCTTTGGGATGGTAATTCTTTGATCGCTTAAAACAGTGTTTCGAATTTAGCAGCATTTTCTTGGAAAAATGAGGTTGATGGGTGGCAGGCAATGTCATTTTGTCTTCCGTGCTCGTTCTCACTCAAAATTGGGACACTTGCCTTATGGCAATGGAATATGCAGAGCAGACATACTCTTATGTTGCCTCACAATCGCATTGAATATTATGCGCCGTTATTTTTTTCAACAGAGGTTTTCGCTCAACAAGCCCGCACTTGTTACTTCTACAATTTAGAGAAACGTGTCGAGGAAGGCAAACAAATCGCTACATTCAGGAAAAGCAAAGAGAATCGAAGATTATTTTATTAACATAACAAATATCTGAGCTATGCCTCCCAGTATTTAATTATTTTTGTTACCAAGGAATATCTATTTTGTAGTTACTACTTTTGATCCCTTCCTCCGTTCTAGAAGAATCATCGATCTATTTTAAGTAGCTTAAAATGGTTGTCTGTACTGATTTGAGCTCAGTTGAGTTTTGATAAACTTAACTTTCGATACAATTTGTTTCCATTTTAAAATCATTTAATTTTGATAATATGACAACTTCTGAGACCAGTTTCGGTTTCGGCAAAAGTTTCGCCAAATTCGGCCGAAACCGAAACTCGGCCGAAACTTGATTTTGGCCGAACTCGGCGAAACCGAAACCGAAACCGAAATTTCGGTCGGACACTAATGTTAATATAACACAAATTAAAATCAAAAAGCTGGTGAACGCGCAAATAAAATATAATTTGCAAAAGTGCTTCGCAAAAATATGCATTATAGCTTAGCAAAATGCTTTGAATAACCTTTGAATTAAATATTTACTGCTTTTTTATGTTTTATTAAAAACCGCTACAGTTATTTCTACGCAACTCAATGATAATAATGTAATTTTTTATACCTTTTTTAAATGTTTTGTTCAGACTGTTCATTTGGATCCGTGTTTGGACGACTGCGTGATGTTTGCAAAGAAACTGAAGAAGCTTGGTAACGTGGTCGGGATCGACGTACTGGAAGGTTTACCTCACGGATTTCTTAATTTTTCTCTGGTAAGTCATATATTAATTTAAATCTTAGCCTATGTTTATTAAGTCTTGCCTCTGTCTGTATCAAAAGACTGGATGCTTTGTTTTATTTTGTAGTGAAAGTCGTTGCACAAGTTAGCCATAAGATATGCGGCTTATGTAAACGTCTAATATAAATTTCTTGCGTCCTAAAACATATGATCTTCATTTTGGTCGAACATTTCGTCATGAAATTAAATGGTTCTATTACAGTGGCATATCACTTTCCATTATTTAATTCAAATTTTAGGGTTTATTTGGCTGTATGATATGTTAGCATAAGTTTTATTATTCACAGATGGCCAAAGAAGCAAATGAAGGCTCGAAATTGTGCGTCGAGCGAATCAAGCAACTTCTCGATTTGGAAAACGATGCGTCCCCAAACGCTGAGCAATTATGAATATGCGGCCTCTGCTGCCGTCTACCGTGAGGCTTTAAAAAATATAGGCTTTAAAGTATTGTGCCTGTGCCTAATGTTCGGAGAATGGCCCTATGGAAATCGGTCCGTAGCCTTAGTCGTGGAATTTAAAAAAATGTTATCTCCAAGCCGATTACGTAAATTAGTCGTGCTAAAAAAAAAGGGTCCGTATATTGTACGACCCGATAATGCATGGCCAAATATTTTGTGTACAAACATGTGCATGAATAAGGCGCACGTTATCGGTATGGGGTTATCGTGCACGGCCAAACAATCCGTACACACTTACCTCGATTATTATTGATTAGCTAATCTCGTCTCTGATGAGTCAATCGATTGTTCTGTCATTTACGGTTTTGATCAATTGGCTGATGGGATTCTGTCAGATTCAGGCAGCCGTGTTGGCTTCCAATTTTCTGGTCGTACAATACGTGGCCGTGCATTATCAGTCCGTGTATTTAGTGCATTTGTTTGTACATGGATTATCGGGCCGTATAATGTATGGCCTCATAACATACGGACCCTAAATACAATGTCGAAAAGAGAATGAAGTTTCTGCGTTTTAAAGGTATAATTTTACATTAATTATAATGATAATTTGATTTTACTTTTAAGACGAGTCGTTTGGGAGAGAAAGGTTGTTAAAAAGCCGACTTGGCCTAAAAGTAAAAAAAAAGAGATTGATAAACAACGTTAATATTTTGCAGTATTTGTTGTTGTGTAACTTCTTATAATATACAATAATTTAATTTTGCCAAAGTACAAGTAAAGTAAAATTATTTGTGACATAATTGAATAACTGTCCTTGCTCTAATTATAGTAGTAATTTCTTGCCATCCACTATATTAATAACTATTAACTGTTTAAAATATGTCCAACTTGTTTAGTACTATTTCAAGGTAAAAGAACCGTTTTATGCTTTTTAAAGCCTTTTGTTGTTGTTAACTAGTATGCCTGAGTATTTGCATTTTTTAAATTTTGAATTGTTAATATTTTTTGTAAAAACCTTTATATAAACTATGGTAAAATAACTAAGATCTGAATTATTAAAGTTTCTACCTAACAATAAAGAGTGAATGCTCCTATAACATTATATTTTATGATCAAGTTGCTTCTCTTTTATTTTCTCTTAATGTCTGTTTACTTAATTTATTTTAATGTTAAACTAAGACTTTTTAATATTGAGTTTATCATTGTATTTAAATTTTTTATTATGATTATTAATAATATTTGTTTTTAAATATTTAACTAATTTTAAACACTAATTATTTTTGATAAACTTTTCAAAACGGTACCTATAACATGTTTGATTTGCAATAACGTCGTTACTGTTATTAGTACAAATGTAATGGCTTGTGCTAAACCTATTTTTTTACATTAATTGAACGATATACGTAACATAAATTTTACTAAAACCAAAAAAGGCAAAAAGAAGTTTGTAAGTGAATACTCAAAAAGTTAATACATAATATTTTTTTAAACTCTAAATTGGCATAGAATTGACATTTTATTAAGTTATAATTTTTAACATAATAATGTGTTTTTGGTCATTTTAATTTGTTGCTAATTTATTTTACTTATTGCATGTTAATGTCCGCAATTTACCAAACCAAACCATTAAATGATGAAATATCTGCAAACTTTTTGCATCATTATTTTTCATTTATCTTATTCAATAAAAAAGTATTTCAGAAACAGTGTATCTGAAATATTTGAATAAAAAAAATGACAATGTAATAATTGTTTAAAATAATACAGGGAAATGCGCATTTTCAGATGACTGGTGTACATATCTCTGTCAATATATTTTATCTTTATCTTGCTTTTTTTTAAGTGGCATAGACAATATTATTTTGAAAGTTTAGAATGAACTCGAATAAGCTGGGAAAAGTAATAATTTATTATTTGTTTGTTGTGCGTTGTTTTATTTTTGTTAGTGATAAACAATTTGTAAGGTGTTGGATTTTGTTGTTATGGCATTTAGTATCCATTAGCTTTAATTAATTTGCATCTTCATTGTGTATTTTTTAATTAATTAATAATTTTAATACGATTTTTCTATGTATGCTGTATATACCAGCGGCATTCTAAATACCAAAACTTTTCCATTCTTATGAAATTGACTGACGCAATTAACCTTTTGTACATTTTTATTACATTATTTAAACTTGATTGTTGGTATTTTATACATAGATGTTGAATAATTGCAAAGTAATATACTGTAAATTGAGTGTCCAATATTTTATTTGCTACGTTCTGTCAGTATTCATGTACGTTTTCTTGTATGTACAACTTACTCACTTAGATGTTTTTTTTTTGTTATTTTACAAATGCAATATTGAATTGTCTGTGATAGGTTCATGCTTTTTAAAAGCCTAGCAGTATTCTAAATGCACGAAAGTAATGGAACTCAATTCGTCTCAATTATTATGTACTGTGTCGTTATATTTTTGTGCAAATTGTAAAGCAAATTAAAAAAAAATATTTATAGATATTTTTATAGATTAGAACATTGCAATGTATGTCGTATGGCAAAGCTAATAATTATTTAGATGAATATGAATAGGCTTTATGTGTACAATTAGAAATGTTAAAGCCAGTGGATATTTGATTAAACGGTAAAATACTTGATCCACAATGTAGAACAACACTAGTCATCGACGATTTGTTTATGTTCTATTATTAAAATATATTACACAAATAGCGACTTTTATTTTTATGAGACGTCAGGTACTGTTAATTTCTTTTATACCCCATTGATAAAATAACAACGTCAAAGTTTACAATAGACAACGTCAAATTTTAAATAATTATCCAATTGTATGTACAGAAATCCCTTCCAACCTATCCTAAAAATATTAGACCTCACCTTTGTTAGTTAATAGTTTAAATAAATATAGGAACTCAGGGTTCTCTGTTCAGGATTTGGAAAACTACCCTTTGTTTTCTATTTGTTATGATGCCCTTATTTACCAACCCAAAGTTGTTTTAGACCTAGGCACAGGGAAGAACTCTCCTAATGCTTATCAGAAATTTAATGCCATTGTTAACAAGGATTGGGCAGACTGGATTCTTATTTTTACGGATGCATCTAAGTCTGAAAACTCTCTTGTGGGAGCATCCATTTACATATCGAAATACAATGTGGTGTTATGCTTTAAATGTCTATTAGAATGCTCCATCTTTACTGGCGAATCCATTGCTTTTTCGAATCCCA
Source organism: Lamproptera curius (assembly GCA_029286875.1). Taxonomy (NCBI): domain Eukaryota; kingdom Metazoa; phylum Arthropoda; class Insecta; order Lepidoptera; family Papilionidae; genus Lamproptera; species Lamproptera curius. The sequence continues at coordinate 284,043 of JAGSMT010000074.1, read as the reverse complement.
TAAATTCATCATTGCCAACAAATCCAAATTCCGCAAATCATTAATCCTCAGTGACTCACTGAGTTGTCTCGAGGATCTAATTAAACCCCCTTTCCATCGAAAACACCTCTCCCCTACTATCCTATTTACAAAAAAGATGTTATATAATTTAGAAAAAAGTGGAATCGACACATTCTTTGCTTAGATACCAGGTCATGTGGGTATTCAAGGCAATGAAACTGCAGACTTCTATGCCAAGCAAGCTGTAGTTATTGGTGTTCCTTGCCATCGTAACGTTTCTGCCCGTGACCTATGCGCCCTAGCAAAACCTACTATTTGAATCTTGGGATAGTCAGTGTCAAAATTAAAAATTAGTAATAGGCAAATATTATGGATCTATCCAACCTTAATGATTGGATAGATCCATAATATTTGCCTATAACACAACCTTTATGATATCCTTCCTAAAAATATACCTAGACCTATTAACATACCTTTTCTTTTTAACGACCCCTCTCTTGTAAAAACTGTATATAAATTTATCCAACTAAATAGTATAAAACTCTAAAAATATTATGTCACTGTTTGTTCTATCCCTCATAATGTGTCACTAATTTTTATAAAAAAATATTTATTTACTAATTGATAGTTTTGTATTTGTCCTAGGTATTTCAGCAGATTAAGTGTAATTGTTCTTTTTACCGTACAATAGTCATTGTAATTGACCAACTCTAGAAACCATTGTATTTCCAACCTTGACATTGGCAGAATCACCAAAATACTCTTGGTGGAGCCATTTCAACTAAAAAAGAAGAAGGAGAAGAAGATGTACAGATTTTTTTATTTTACGGATGTAAATACCAGAGCTGTTATAAGTAGATTTAGATCATTAGATATTAAAAGACTACAGCCCTTTGGAGGAAATCTGTTCTATTTTCGATGTAATATCACATCCTACCTTACCCCTAATAATTTTAGACCAATATCTATACTGGTTACTCTTAGTAAATTATTTAAAAAACTTTTAGTAAACCCATTGCACAAACATTTTAATAGTAATTGCCTTATAAATAAAAACTAGTATGGATTCACTAGGGGTCGCTCAAATGGCGCAGGCTTCAGGTTAGTTAAAAGTATTTTTGAGGCTTGGGAAGCATCGCAGGATGCTTTAGGCATTTTCTATGATCTCAAAAATGCTTTGGATTGCGTACACCATGAGACTATTCAGGAAATTACATCACTATGGTATACGAAATGCCGCGCTCAATCTTGTCTTCGTACTTGAGCCGTCGAATTAATTTTAAAGTTAAACGACGTGCATCAATAACTGACGATGTTAATCGGCATGTTTTGTATATTTCAGCTATTGCCATAGATTGTCTTATGGCATGCTACTGTGAGGAAATGTGGCAGTCACTAATTCAATCTTTGTTAAATAAAGATATTTAAATTTGGTTATTTCTGAGCTTTAATCAGAAATTACTGAGTTCTCTCTTTACTTGAAATTTATCCTATGAATATTTTTAGGTGTATAAAAATACAAAAGTATGTTATCCAAGTTTATTGTACTAATTCTAACAGTTGCAAGGAAACATGATATTCAACAAAATATTGGTTAAAGAATGTTTGAAAGAAGAAATTACTTTTTGGTAACAAATTACAATGTTCAAAAACAATGCGCATAGCACAGTATTGTTTATTATATAAAAAAGTGTTTAAATAAGTATATTAACTTTCCGTTTCCTCATTAATAAAAAGAATAAAAATCTATATATAAAATCACGTCTCAGATGACACAAAGTGATCTAGAGCAAATAAAAAGCTATTTTTGTTAACTTATCTGCATATGCTTGTCATGAAAACAAAATAACAATTGAATGCGAGGTGACATTTGTTAAAAATATTAGTCTCCAGTTTTTTTTCTTTAATTTTTTTAAAACAATCACATGAACTTATTTTATTATTACATTAAAAATTTCAACATTATTTTACAAGTACTGTAAACATATTTTTTTATGTATTATAATAGAAGTTAAAAGAATGCCTAGAGCTAAAGTTTTGTTACTTTACAATTATCCAAACCTCAAAAATCTTACAAATCCTATGATACTTTAAATTCAAAAGACAGAAAGCAGTAGTCCCATTATAGTACCAAATTTATTCCATTAGAAATGCTTTTGTATTATCAGTCAGACTTGCGAGCACTTTACAATGAATTTGTACATCACAATGCCATGAAATTTGAATAATTTCATTCTTTGACCTATATTTATGGCATCATATGTCCACAACCACAGCTTACAATCAACCTGTTCTTTACATATGTTACTTAAAATTTTAAACAAGAGAGAAAACATTGACTTTGATACAATTCTGACATTTTATAGTCCATCACTTTGATTCACATTAAAATCTGGATAAGATTTGGATAAGATATTGGTTGCATATTCAATCATGTCCATTGGTCTTTGCGTGGGGCACAGATCCATTGAGCAATGGAACAGCTGCTTGAGGTTCTCTGATTGTCTTCTGTAAAACATGAGCATCTGCTGGTTCTATTCTTTTGTAGTAATGTTCCTTCGTTTCAACAATTTCAAAGCCAAATTTCTTGTAAAAATCAATAGCACCTTCATTGTTCACTTGTACATGCCTGAAAAAAAAAAAAATAGGTCTTTATAGCTATTAAATGCAAACCTTTATATACCAATAATAAATAATTAATATAATTAATTGAATGGGACCAAACATAATCTAACATGAGATGTACTGTAAAAGGGACAAAAATCATTATTACCTTTAAAACTGTATAAAAACTAAACTATAGCCTTATAAACGGAATGTAAAGTAATCAAAATAAGTGACAAAAAACAAGAAATTCTATTTCTTAAGGGCTCATCGCTAAGTACCCTATTATGTTGAAGCACCTAGTCCATGGGGACAGGGGCTTCCTGCAAACTGTGTTAGATGAAGCTTACCAAAGTCTGGAAGTGTAACATTCGTAATATAAAAAAAAGGTTGGAGGGAATCAAGAACAAGTTTTCTCATCACTAGTATTTTGAGGGTATCTGTTTAATCTGTTGATATGACTTATACTGGTATGAGTCTGTATGGTTGGATACAATCAACTTGATGAGAAGAAAATTTGCCTAAGTTGCATATTTAGTGGGTGTCAGAACCAATCTGCTTGCCAAGGCTTTAGAAATTTTATATTGTAGGTTCAAATCCTGCAAGGACTAAACAAATTTTTGATTCAATCACCCAATTGTCTATAGAGTAAGATCTGTGCCTAATCTCACTCCCATCATGTAGATTATCCGTCCCATCGAACTATGAGGATGAGGGAAGACCATCTTGACAAGGAATACAACATTATTGTTTTAGCTATCAGGCGATCAGCCTCTGATTGTCATGCAGCAACTGTCAGAGGCCTCCTTGAATGTGGAGACCATATACAAACACAAGAGGGTGTTCAAGCATATGCAACTAACACAAAAGTGATGATGAAATAACAAATCTCCCTGTACTTTTCTTCTATTCTTCTTAGCCCTTTTTCCAAGTTATCATAGAGTTGGCTTCTAATCCATATAGATGATCCTATTCAAAAGAAAACTTCAGTGTTCTGTTGTCATTAGTATAGCAATGTATTTTGCTAATGTTCAACATGTTGTTTATCCTATTAACATTATAAATGTTAGTAAGAATGTATTGATATTTATTCCTCTTGCAGTCCAGAGGATTAAACATTTGCAAACACTGAATTCCATTCTAATTATTTTTTGGTTAAAAAAATCTTTATTAACTACACATGAAATAATAATTTTAGTATAAAGGTTATAGTTTATAGATTTGCAATACCTCTTCTAATTAAAATAATTTAGCATTGAAAAGGGACACTCAATATGGAAATGTACTGCTATGTGGAGATAACCAGTGGTTTTACTATATAGGTTAGTTTAGTGTCATATGTGAAAGTCTTGTTAATGACTTTTAAAAATATAGAAGCACTCAATAATAAGTGCCCTAAAGTAAAAGCTGAGTATTAATATAAACTTACAAGAAAATGCTGTCGAAATTACCATCCTCTTCAACATATTTGAGCACATGTTCCACCATTAAAGTACCAATACCAAGTCTTCTATAAGGATATAGGCAGCCCAGGGTCATAATGTACAGTCTCCGTGAGTTCTCTGATGTGTCTATCCTACAGCAGACTGCTCCTACTACGATATCATTGTAATAAGCCAACTTTGCTAACTCTCCTGCTTCCAAAACATCTTTATAGAATTTGTCGTTGTATGACACTGGGAAAACCACTGTGTTTAATTTCTTCAGCTGCTTAATATTATGCGGTGTTACATCGCCCAGTTCTATTTTAGCTCTGGAAAAACGAAAGTTTTTCACTTATGAACGAATTCGAATAATGTCGATAATCTTAAGATTGACGGCCTAAACGAGGCTTTGTCCTGTCATTACCAACAATTCGTAAGCACATTGTGTAAGGAACTATTACTATCCTATAGCTTACCTAGTCATTTTTATAACTATTTTACACTAAAGTTTTAAAAACTAAGCTAACACAGTTATATCACACGAGATCACTCCCGCCATCTACCACATTAGCTAACTCGCTCGCTCCTTACTGCCATCAAGGAATCTATATGGGTTTCCTGCTTTACGTATTTTTGACAATTAGGAACCAGTGTTTCTATTTACAAACCAAATAATGCTATAAAAATATAACAGATACTATACGTTTACTATAGTAAATTACACAGGTTATGTTTCGCTTAAATGATTCGTTTGAATAATTATTAAAAGAAAGTATTCGTTTTTGCAAAAGAACTACAGAGTTATTTTTTACATTTGCGGTTATTATGCATTATAAATATTATAATAAATCAGCATCTTATAAACTGACCAAAGCTAGGACATGATAATCAAAATGTAATATATTTTTTTAAATTACAAGTACTTTGTTTAACAATGTCGCAAGCATCGAGTTTTTCCTGTATTCTTTGCCTTACTTCGAGGCAGGTTCGCTTAGGCTCTACACATTGGGAACAGGGTTCTCCAAATCTGTCTGCAAGTAGCCATGGTCACCAGAAAATCTAGGCATTTACTGTAACTTACGATCAGTTTCCACGGTCATCCTTTTACTAACCGTTACGGCCGTAGAATGCAAAAAGATCGATTACATCAAAATCTTTACACCTACAAGAACCTAAGGTAATGTCTGCATTGCATGCACATACAGACATTTACCAGTACGAAAATCTAATTTTATTGTCATAAAATTTTGTATATAATATATTCATGCTTGTATAAGAGTTTTGAATGAAATAAATACGTAGACAAACTTCTTTATGCTTTTCTCTCTCTCTCTTTCTATCTCTTTATGATATTTAGTTTATTAAGAAGGGATATCACAACACGATTATCTAACATTATAATCGAAAAAGTTAATAATATGAAGTATTATTTTGGTTCGGGTTGCAGCCAATATAAGTTTGAGTACTTAGTATCACCCCATGACGTGTTTGGATAACTTTTGGAGACAAAATATAACTATATGACGATGTAACATAATTTTTCTATTTAATTTTAATTCGCTCTACATAGCATATACAAAGAGTTTGTCATTAAAAATAAACATTTATTCTTTTGTTAAACCTATTTTGACAAATAATCAATTATTGTTGCTGCCATATCACGGTAAAAAAATTGTGTTATAATGCTCTGTATAGCAAAATATGTTAAAAGTAATGTTATTAATTACGTTTATCATCAAAGAAGAAGTTTCACGGGAACAAATTTTAAATTTCAAACTGCTAAGACACTGGAAAATGAGATTGCACAAATCCCTGATAAAATTGGAGTACCTCCAAGCAATGACGAAGTAATAGATATAATTCCTACACAGAGAATAGTTCCGATGGTACTAACTAAACAAGATCGGATAGTTTTGTCGTTTGATGAGGTTCCGGGGCCCAAATTTTTGAAATATTTAGGAAATATCAGTCAATATTTTTCTGAAATAGGAACCCAGCTTACGGCTAGTGTCCTGTCGTCCGGCCTAACTGCCAGTAAGTATTTTTTTTGTCATTGAAAGGATTTCAAGTTTATCATTAATTAATACAGGCTACAAATATTTTTAGTATTATAATTAAATTTAACTTTAAAATAAATTGTACATTACAGTTTTATTCAAAAATAATACTTTACGCCTTTTTCTGAGGTAACATTCTATTTCACTGAGTCTTATATTGTGCAGACTTACCAATTTCTGTTCCATTAGCGAAACGTTTTATCCGATACATCTAGTATATTGCAGAGTTTTCTCTGTTGCTTACTTGAAATAAACTTCCCATAAATTTTGATTTGAAGCCCTCCTACATCTCCTACATACATCTTTTCGTCTTTTATAGAAGTTACAAAAACAAATTCTTGAGAGTCCTTGCCTTTTAATTGTAACAGCTTTACAACGTTAAAAACGGTAAAATTTAACCAAATATTGTGTTAAAAACGCGTCGAATTTTGCAATTTAATTTTTACTTATAATCATCGTTTTTGTTCACTGTAATTTTTCTTTTAAAGGGACCTATTTGTACGGTAAACCTGCTAGAAGTTTCTCAATGCTTTTCGATGAATATGGGTCTGTAGTGCGTTTTATCAGCCCCGTGGGTAAAGATGTCGTACTGATAAATCGTCCTGATCACATCCAAAAAGTTTTTACCGCTGAAGGCGAGCAACCGGTACGATCTGCTTTAGACTCCTTGGAGCAGTACAGAAGGCTTCATAGGAATCACGCTTTCAGTGGTATTTACAGCATGTAAGTTGTTACTTACAAAAAATACATCGACGGGTTAACATATACCTTTATTTCATAATTTCTGATGATTCTTTTTATTAAGATATTAGACAGATTGACATCTTGGTGACAATTTATCAATCAGAACGTTAGATGTAATTTAGCAGTTCGCTGTAATGTGCTACATTGTTCAAGCCAATACCATCTTTAGTTGTGACTTATGACTTATTACTTATTACATACAAACATAAACATTTACATATATACAGATGGAGCTAAAAAAGTTTTACTTCACTATTATGGTCTACAGCACACTTCTATTTTTTATTTGACATTTTTAAATAGTTACAATGTAAATAAAGATTAACTCCTTTTATTCAATGTGTAGTATTTACAACTGCCTCCGTACCCTAGTGGTATAGGCGTGTGCTTTAGAACCCAGAGGTCGTGGGTTCGAATCCTGCGGGGACTCAACAAATTTTAATTGTTGTTTCCTAGTTGGTTAGGGCAATTTGGACCGATCAACCAATTGTCTGAAAAGTAAGATGATCCATGCGTCGGATGGGCATGTAAAAAGTCGGTGCACCTACCAACCCGCATTGGACCAGCGTGGTGGGATGCGGTCCAAAAACCCCCTAATGGATAGGGGTGTATTAGGGGAGGCCTATGTTCAGCAGTGGACTATCAAAGGCTGATGATGTGTATTTACGCAAAAAAGAATAAATTGTTATAAAAATCATCAGCCATGGACCTGAGTGGGCGAGGCGCAGGACAATGTTGGATGTCCCGCTCCATAGTGCTATTACCCAACACGTTCAGGGCATATGTGAAACTTGTGAAGTGTTTACACATAAAGTTTACAACTTGAGAAACTATCAGGACGAAGTTACCAAAGACTTGGAGAAGGAGTTAAATAAATGGGCTTTCGACTGTATGGGTAAGAATATGTTAACAATACAATTATGTCCTTTTTTAAATAATATTGTATAAATATAGTTCTGGAACTCCCATTTTTGATGTTTACCGCCTTTTGCAATATGTATACGTGTTATTTTTGCCTATCATGGTTTCTATCTTGGAACATTTTAAAAGAAAAGCGATAAATCCGTTTAAACTTATGAGCGAACTAACGTAATATGCGCGATATTTCAAAGTAAATTTAGACTACTTCCTCCGAATATATAAAATGTTTTCTATCGCCGGTATTACTTGGTAGACTATTAAGACCGCATTGTTGTCAAAAGAGAAGATAAAAATGATACATATTTTCTCATCTCATTCATAGGTCTTATTATATTCTCAAAGAAATTTGCGATGCTGGAGACGGAGTTGATATACAGCCAGTGCGACATGTCGTGGCTGTACAATAGCTTGGTGAAAGCGACCGAGGCTATAGCTCGCTGCGAGACGGGCGTACGCCTGTGGAAAATGTTTTCGACACCTGCGTGGTATTCCCTGGTGAAATATTGCGACAGCCTGGATAAGTATGTTTTGGATGTACAATAACATCGTGTCAAGTAGACAAAGTAATGAGAAGTGATTACCGGGCGTAGTAATCGTAATTTTATATTAAAACTCCTATTTCAAACTTCTGTTGTGTAAAAACTGATGGCCCTGTTAGTGTTAGAACATCGCGTGATGACGAGGTCGTGTGACGGCGATAACGAATGGGAGCACTTTATTTTTTTATGAAAGTACCGTTATGCTTCTGTTTGTTTAAATAACTTCCTTCATCTTATCAAGCTTTAATATATCTAGCTAAACATCGTCAGAGTGTCGCTCCATGTCTGACTGTTCATTATACACTTAGTAGGAGGTACGTGGTTAATGTAAAAAGGAACACGTAAGAAGAACATTCAGGATCGCCGTTATAATGTTGTGTCTACAAATTTACTAAACGCGAGCTTTTTTCGAATATAGATTCTCCATAACACTAGATTGATAGACGATGAAAAATCAGGAAAAAGAAAAATCATTTACCATAAGCCTACCTTACGTCTGGTCCAGTCACTTGTTACATTGTTGGTATCATAAGAAATTAACATACCAAAAAACCTTTTCAGCTTGATCGGAAAGCACATACTTGAGGTGGAACAGAATATAGCTTTAATTGAAGATAAGAATACTATTAAAGGTATGTAAGAGGACTCTTTACATAATTAATTATATACTGACCGTCACTCTTTTTCGATTTTTTTCTTGTTTATTATAGACGTAAACCCGTTTATCGCTGCTATGTTGTTGGGGGAAGAAAATATGAGCGTTGAGGATATCGCTACCCTTGTCATGGACATGCTGCTTATCGGTGTTAATACGGTATATACAGAAAAAGAGATATTTGTAGCAATTTACAAGGGGGCCTATACCAGTGCCAAAATAGATGTAAAGTTGATGTGAATAATGTATATTATATAGCAAAAAAAAGGGTCCGAGCATTCCCGTTGATGAACTGTTATTGAGTTCGCAATCAATCGCTGAATGACAGTCCACAAATGGCAAAGCCATAAATTCTATAACACTTCGTTCAATCTATACTGAAATTCCATATCTTAAATGGCTTTGGTGTAAATAGTTTATATATGTAATAGTTGAATAAAGCTTGGAAATGTGCTGAAAGATAGCGTTCTTTATGGTAGTACAATGTACCAAACGGTAATTAGAAGGCTTAATTTATTATGTATTTGTTATAATATTACATAGTTTATTTAGCTTGATCACAAATCTCAATTGCTTATGAAGAAGACGCTTTCACTAAAATAAAAGCAAAAATATGTCGCAAATTGAACTTTATACATCCTAATATATCTTTAAAAATAAAAAAAAAATATGGGTACAAAATCAGGTTCCGTTTTGTAACACGTAGTGCTCTATTGACTTTACAGATTACTTCGACGATGTCATTTCTATTGTACCACATTGCGAAACACCAAAGAGTGCAGCGTCTGCTCTATCAGGAGATTGAAAATATTACACCGGAGATGAATCTTGATAAAATACACACTCTAAAAGATAATACTCCATATCTCAAGCATGTATTAAAGAAACACTGAGGTAACAATTTAAATATTTGACCATCAGCTTTGTAATTAAAACTAACGTTTTTAATCATTATTTTTTAGATTGGCCCCTCCGATACCCTTGCTGACTAGGATTCTTCCAAAGAATATAGTCTTGGACAGTTATAAGTAAGCACAAATTTATTTATTTACACGTATGATACACGACGGAGAGAGACCCTGTGATTCCTACTAATGATATAAATGGCTTATACTCACCTAGCCTTTTTTCCAAGTTATAGTTTGAAGCTAATCCATCGAGATTTACCTGAATAGTTTGACAGAGCAACTAGCTGGCATCTGACCTTCACAACCCAAAGGGTAAACTGCATTCTAAAGATGAATTATTTTTTGATAAATTTAAAAATGTGATTGGTCTAAATTACTTTATTGATAGGCACATAGTTGTTACCCCGCGGGCTCTGAACCTCCAGTTTATAAAGCAAAGGCCAATAAAGTTTTCCCACGGAAGCAGTTAGAAATAAAATTGCTAATATATGGCTATCTGTTACGTTTGAACAGAGCTTTAGAACTTTGTTTAGGTGAAATCTACGCGTTATTTGGCTCGGGTATAGGTTGAAATCTTCTAGTATTAACACAAATATTTAAAAATGCCGTTCATTTGTTGACATTATAAGTTAGCAGCGGCGGACTAAGCTCGTCAGAGGCCGGGCGCAAAGCTGAATAGAGGCCCCAAAGCTTCAAGCAAATGTTTTCTAAGCTTTTATTCAGTTCACATTTGTATGTATAAGTATTTATGATTATTTCGTTAAAATCTGAGAAGTTAAATTTCAATTCCGCTTAAATTATTTAAGCTTTATAAACATAGGTATGTACAATCATCATCATCATCATCATCAGCCTGTGATAGTCCACTGCTGGATATAGGCCTCCCCTATTACACACCCATCCATTAGGAAGTTTTTGGACCGCAACCAATCACGCTGGTTAAATCTGGCAGGTGGGTGGGTGGACCGACTTTACATGCCCATCGGACGCATGGATCATGTTACTTTTCAGACAATTGGGTGATCAGCCCAATTTGCCCCGTGAGTCCCCGCAGGTTAGAACCCACGACCTACGGTTTTTAAGCACATGCCCATACCAGTAGGCAACGAAGGTACCTACAATATGGAATGAATATGGTGGAGGAAAATAAAATACGAAAATAGAATCGAACGACAAAAAAAATAACAGTTAGAAAAAATAAATCAAAGGTAGTTTTTATTTTCAGTAGATATGAAGTTAATTTTTATATGTGTTTTCGTGCCTTCAATTTACTGAACTCTTCAATAACTTTTGTGAAATCAATTTCTTTTGAAATTTTTCTTTCAATTGAAAGCAGGGCTATATTAACCAGTCGCTCTTGACCCATTGTAGATCGAAGATAATTTTTAATTAGTTTAAGTTTCGAAAAACTTCTCTCGCATGATGCAACCGAGATGCAAATGGTCAAGAAGTATTGAAGTATAAGCGATGTACAGGGTAATGATTCACTGAAATCCCATTTTATTATAAATTGTAGGATTTCTTGGGCTGTCCATTTGGCAGCAACACCCATAGACGTATCGGTTGCTTTTACATGTCTGCGGTACCTTTAAATTTCTTTAAACTTGCTCCTTATCAAATTCACTATAAAGATTTATTAAATTATCAACTGCTATAGCCAGAGCGTCATCTGAAGCCTCTAGCATAAACTTTGATTCAATAATTTGGAAAATATTATTGATTTGCTTCTAGCCTCATAACAATTCTTGTATCAATCGATCTATACATTCAAATATTGACCGTCTTATTTGTTTTTGAATTGTTAAGCCAACACCATGAGCTAATTCACCCGGCATCGTTCTTTTTACCTTCCTTCTTCCTCGTTTCTCTATGTCGATGTCCACATCATTGCATTTTTTGTGCCAAAAGTAACAGCATTGTCTACAATGGTGTTTCGTTCTTTCACTAAATACTCATTCAAGGCTTTTAGTTTAACGATTCCTATATCCAGAGTCATTTTGGCAGACTGCAAATATTGCTGAACTAAATTTACTTCCTCCAGTACAGAAAGCCAAAATTGTATATAGGTTAAAAAGGTAAAATTACAAACAGCCGGCAGGAGCAAGCTTGCTCCTGATCTTGTATCTAGATTTGCCTTTGTTGGATCTTGAAAATGTTCCAAACTACTTATAATTGTATCTATGTTTTCTTTTACGACTTTTACTGACTCGTAAAAGGCACTCCAGCAGTATCCGATAAACGTTTTAAATTTTTCCAGTCTTCTCTTTCAGTAATTGCCATCTCTGTGTAGATGATGAAAAAACGAATACATTTCTCTACTGTTCCAAAACACGTGACGCTGGAAGGAACGCATGCAAACGCAGAACGCCACAAAGATTTAAGGAATGATTAGAACAGGGACTGAACAATGCTTTTGGATTTATTTCTCGGATTTTCGTTGCACCTCCATGGACACCTGACATTGACGCGGCATTGTCGTAACCTTGAGCCCTGCACAACGCAATATCTAGTCCCTCTTTTTCACCTGTTGCTGAATGTCTTTTGACATATCCTCAGCAGTTCTTCAGATATCAAAAAAACCAAGAAAGATTACCGTACTTCCACAGTGTCATTTTCTATATGAACGAATCTAATGATTTGACTCATTTGGTCTGTTTTACTTTGGTCAGAAGTGCTGTCAAAATTATTCCGTAATATTCAGCCTTTTTAATATCTGCAATAATTTTTGCCTTACATTTCACCCAAATATAGAATAAATTCATTTCGTATGCCTTTTGACAAGTACGATGGTACTCTATTTGACCACCAGTGGCCTCTTCTAGGTTCTTCAGGTATTTCGCTAACAATTGTACTAATTCTAAAAAAATCTATGTTTTCCGAAGAACTATCTTCACGGTGGCCTCTAAAAGCAAGATTTTGTTAAGCTAAGAATAACGTGACACCTAAAACGCGATGTACCTATAATGTTTCTCCATTTCTTAGTTTCATCGTTAATAATCTTCAAGTTATCTTTATCAACAGTTTTATTAAGTTTTAAGCTCACTGTCAACGTTTTCCATTTTTCTAAGTTTGATAGATGTTCATGAGATGATTCATGCTGTGATATCCTAGGATTTAATTTCCACCACTGACGAAAACCAGAGACAAATTTATTTGTGTGTTTATCAACCGCACATGCAAATAACCGGCAGCAGTAGCAATATAATTTCTTTGTTGATGGTGAGTATAGCACCCATTTCTAAATATTTAATCTCGTTTAAATGTGAGTAAAACCACTGCAAAGTTAAACAACGACGTGTTCCCTTAGTGCTTTCAACTGGTCTTTCCACAGATTCAAAATGTCCGTCTTTATTTTGAAATCTTCACTACCCTTCTCGATAATGGAAGTTCTGATGTGCTCTGGCACAGGTATTGCCAATGTGCAGCATCATTGGATGAGAAGACCTCTAACTTAGCGACGTATTCTTCGGCTTCCGCATATTTTTTAATTTATTAGTTTTATCGTTCTGTGTTTCAGCGTCAGTCACATCGGATTTTGTATTAACATCACATTTAATAGACTTTTCAACTATGTTTGCCATCTCAATATCAATGATTTGTACATTTCATCCCGATTCATCAGTTTGACAAATTTCTTTGGCAACGCAAGTTTTCTTCTCATCAAAGTTTGAAAGGTATTTGGATAAAGATCCAGCAAGTGCATTTGCCGCTTCAGTAAGTTCAGTTACTTATTAGTTCATAGGTACATTGTAATTTTTTTTTTATTATGCGAAATCATATTTTTTCTATGTATCTTGGTGTTTGTATCAATCTCTTTAACGTGTATATAAAGGGATGTTAGTAACTAAAATAAAAATAACAAAATAATTCATTAAAGTAAGTTTTCCTGTTTTTAAATGTACTTTGCTAGTAAAAGTTATGAGCACAACATTGCCTAATACAAGAATATAAAACAAAAGAATCTTCAATTCTACAACAAAAGTGATGTTTACTTCATTTGAAAATACATACGAAGCTTATTTATTCGAAACAGAAGCCAAGACAATGTTGTGATTTATGTTACAACATTGCCTGCACACTCTAGTTAATGTAATTGGCGGTGATACATATTTGTTGTATGAATTTAAACGTTATTTTAAATTTCTTAAAATATAACTTTTAAATAAAAAAAATGGTATCAGTCACAGCTTAAACTTAAAAAATATAAAACAAAAACTCTAAAAATCAGGCAGAGTTGCAGCAGTTATCGGTACGAAACTTTTATGGAAGATAGCTGAATAGACTAAAAAAATTGTTTGCATAAAAACAATATTTTTGTATTGATTAAAATAATTACTTACTTTTCCAAATACTCAGAAATGCACCAGCTCAACTCTAAAATAATTAACTTTTAAACTTTATATAACAACAAAAATTAAAAACACTTTTTAATGAAATTAAAAGATCTTAAGCTCTTATTTTAAGCGGTTAAGATCGTGTTTATTACTTAAGAATTTGCATTATTACATAAATAAACTATTAATTACCAACTTAAAAAAATGTATATTTTAAATTTTTTCGACATAAGTACAATGTAACTGTAGGCGGACAAAAGTGATTTATTCACACTTCCTTCATTCAGGAAGTACTGCTACAAAGACAGGAATCCCCGGAGTATTGGACGGTTCAGCATAAAAGTTTATTAGAACCATGTAAAAACTTTCGATGGCTGTAGTGGTTTAATCTTTGATGAAATCATGTAGACATAAAATCATGAAATATTTAGCATATTTTAAAGTATTATGAAATATGCGAAAACATTTAGAGGCCCCCAAGACCTGAGGCCCAGGGCAGCCGCCCCTTCCGCCCCTGTTAGTCCGCCACTGTAATTAGTATTATCTAAAACATAAAAAATGTCTTTAATTATTTAACTGAGGCGTATTATTTACACCAGTTATGTCGAAGAAATAATGGTAATACCTACACATGTTTAATACCTTCTAGTTGTAAAAATGTGTAGATTAATTAACAAGCTTTTATACATAACAAGCTACAGAGACAGAATGGCAAAACATAATCTATATCGGAGTCAAGAAATACATAAAAACTAAGTAAACAAAATAGATGTTAAATAATATTGGCTCCGAAACAGACCTTGCTGTAAATAGTGGACCATTGCCATATTTGATTTCCACGCGATATTTAACTGATGGTATTGATGAAACATCATTATAATTAACAAGCTTACTTTTAGACGCCATTTTGTTTAATTTATCACAATGATTCTAGATATGTGTCGGTATTAATGCTGTTTTAATGTCTAACAGTATACCTCGGGGCACACTCATTATGATGTCGATCCAAGACGCCGCGCTCAAAGAGTCCAGCTTTGATGACGCGGCCAAGTTTTACCCGGAGAGATGGCTCGGTGAAGATTCCGGTACACGTCAGGATTTTGCTTCGATCTCTTTTGGTTACGGTGCTAGGAAATGTCTCGGTCAAAACATAGCGGAAATAACTACAAGTCTCTTGACTTTAAAGGTAAAAATTCGTCTATCGAAAATCATTTAATATTGTTAGTAGCTAAAAAGTTTGTAAGAACAGATTCCTTTTAATAAACAAAAGGTTTATGTAGTTTCATATATTAAAAAGGTAGGTATATGTTAGCTATTAAATAAAACTGACATTACGATCTAAACTATGTATGAAATGTAGTATCTATCATACCATTGATAAATAAGATCCAGAATTTATGTGAATAACGCCTAATTTTAAACAAAAAATATTGTTTCAAAATGGTACGTCTCTTATAGTACCTACCTACTTGTCAAATGTTGCATGGTCGTTATCATTTTTGACTGACTTCCCAAAAAAAGGATGTACTCGATTCGGAATATAATAATAAAATTATTTTGTAACAAGGAATTTAATAGATATAAAAAAATAGAAAATTCGGAATAAAAATCACGACCTCGTGTATTTAAATAGCAAACTCTGCCGAAACCGTAAAAGATAGACATAAAATATGTTTGAAATAGTTGTATTTCTTAAATAAAGTTCGCAAGCGCATATATCACTTTTAAGATTAATTTTGTAGCCATTAATGTAACACATTAGTTGCAATAGGGCATATTTATCTCATTTAAGGTAAAATAGTGTAAGTTTACATAAATGTTAATGTATGGTTTTAAAACGCGGGTGGTACCACCGCGGTGCTTATTTCTGCCGCAAACCAATAGTGTGCAAACACTACTGTGTCCCGGTTTGATGGGCATCGTAGGCAGCGTATTTACTAGGTAAACAAGACGTAACATCCTATGTCTCACGTATTGTTATTGCCGATGGTGTATCGGTGACCACTTTCCATCAGGTGGAGCGACTGCTCTTTGGTAAATAAACAAAATCTTCGTTTGATGTACGTAAAACGTCATAGACGACGTTTAGATTAAATGAATACCATAAAAGATATCAGAGATTTAAAATCGCTAGCCAACTTCGTATACAGAGCAGGTTGTTACCTTCTTATATTGCGTAAAATAATGTTATATGCTGTCGGTCATATTTTTGTTAAAATTTCACTCGCATAATATATATTAGATTGCTTTACGTTTAGTTTTATGTAGATTTGAGATTTAATTTGACATAATTTGTGCAGATAACTCTTTAATGGACTTATTCAGTTTTAGACATTAAATTATATATTTTTCAGATTCTACAAAAATACAAACTGGAGTATCATTACGGCGACATTGAGCCTACACGGACTTTTATTGCCAAACCTAATAAGCCTTTAAAAATAAGATTTATCGATAGAATTTAACGGCGAACGTAAAATGTGAAGTATTAAGAAGGCGTCATACCACATTTTAAGATTTAAAATTTTGTTGTTTACGATTAATAAGAATGTTATAATAAAATAAAATTCCCCATAAGCAAGTTTTATTACATGTTTAAAATAGATTACTGTCCGTTTATCAGAAGGAAATTTTTCATTCTAAGAGAAGAGTTCAAAGTCCAAGGTGCAAGTTATAATTCTGAGCACATAAATTTCTGTTCATCATCATCAGCCTCTGATAGTTCACGGCTGGACATAGGCCTCCCCTAATACACCCCAATCCATTAGGGGGGTTTTGGACCGTATCCCACCACGCTGGTCCAATGCGGGTTGGTGAGTGGACCGACTTTTTACATGCCCACCCGACGCATGGATCATCTTACTTTTCAGACGATTGGGTGATCGGCCGAAATTGCCCTAACCAACTAGGAAACAACAATGAAAATTTGTTGCGTCCCCGCAGGATTCGAATCCACGACCTCCAGTTTCTAAAGCACACGCCCATACCACTAGGCTACGGAGACAGTCAAGAAAACTACTATAGTACCTTTTATTTACGTGAGCAAATTCTACTCATAGAGGAGATAGATAGACACGGCCTCTTAATGCAACTAAGGTGCAGTGCCGCTGAAGCTGTGCATAAACTGAGCGGCCTACGAAATACCGGTACTCTCTTTCTGCAACTCATACTTAGTTGCGTAGGACAAGTAGTGTGGCCCTTCTATAACCATATTGCAATCCATCTCCATCAAAAAATGACTCCGTCAGCCCGCGTGCATTAGCTTTCACGGCAAACCGAGCTTCTTAGTCCAGGTACCTATAAGCTTCCTAGCGGCTGGGACAGGCTGCATATACTACCCTCGGCGCAGTACCTGCGGCTTGGGCTAGCCGCGGGGAAGCTAAGAGGAACCTGGCCGGCCGTGGAAAAGGATGCTCCAAGCTGGCTGCAGAAGCCAGCTTTGGATGCGCCTTAGAGGGTGCAGCGGACAGGGAAGAGGCGTGTAGAATATAAAAACTAACAATAACATTTTTCTATATAATGCAGATGAAGTCGTGCACAACATCTAGTTTCAACATAAAATCATACCCCTTATCGGATGATTTCTACAGTGGGAATAGGAAAAATAATTAAAAGATGAGATATAACATGTTTTTATTAACAGAAATACATCTAACTGACACAAATTAAAAATACAAACTAAAATATTTATAGCACTTCAGGTTCCATGCAACTTGAATATTTTCTGTTTATTTCAGAGCTATAATGGAATTCTCATATAAATATATCATAGCACAATCGTGTTATCAAAAGTTTGGTATAGTTATTCCAGTAATAAAAATTATGGCCAAAAAATAGAAAGCAATGAACATGACTTGTAGGACTTTATGAAGTTAACATATTTTACATTTTTTATAGCTCGGAAAAGATCACATAATACTACAAGATAAAACTTTTGTTGCACGACTACTATCTTGTTCTTGTGTCATCTTTAGTGATGAAATTAATTTTGACCACTAGGTCAACTATTTATATATACACAAAATTAAAGTTGACAATAACTTAATTATTTTACTTGTTAATTCATCAAGCTATCTTTGCCTCCTAGAAGAGAATATGTTGAGATATTTTCCTCTCGTCATTTCCTTTGCTTCTTCTAACCCGAGTTGATATGCAAGATCATGAAGCCTTTTGACCTCCATTATAAGACCGCTAGTAGATAATGATCCAAGTTCTGTAAAATAGGTAAGAAAAAATATAACTACTAGATTTATGAGAAATTTTGCTACAATTTTATTTATAGAAAAGGATTATGTCCTAAAAATTATAATTTATATGCATAAACTTAACATGTCGTAATAATTTGTAGTTGACTGTTTTGCTGTGAATTATTTATCACTTGATATCTTAATGTTAATAAAGTAAACAAATATACTATAACAAAATCTAAACACACAAAAATAAACAAAATTTCTACTGATAAATTCACTTGGGCAAAATTTATTATAAATACGCAAAGGAAAATTACAAATTTTAGTAACGTATAAAATATACCGTAAACTAAAGTGATTTTTTTTTAAGTATTATTAAAGAAACTCACGTTGTATGTAATTGTAATCCTCTTTGGTAAGTCCCTTCCAAGACGGCGGTGACTGATTCGCATTCTGGAGATTGGCAAACTCGGAAATACCGGGAACTGCAAATGAGTCGTTTGAGCGTTGCGAACTCTCATCAGAATTCGATAAATTATTATTTCCGTCACCCATTTTGAATCAAATGTTTAAAATAGAGTCGTTATAACTGAAATGCCAAACCGAATATACGGTCTGTAATGGTGGACGGGATGACAACATAAGAAATAAATCGCGGGGAATTTTGAAAATCTATCACTTGACAAAGGTAAACACGAAAAGCAACTTTACCTAGGATGGAAGTGGACTTACTTTGTTCCGGCCATAGTTCTGGTGATGCACGGTCCAGCTTTTCTAGACTTAGTAGACTTTCTTCCAATGATGTCAAAGGAATATCCTCAGATGTTGGTTGGCCTAAAACAAAACACTATTTCTGAAAAAAATTACTACTACGCCTAGGAATAGAATTTAAAATACACTTTTATAAAAGGCTTTAAAATATTAAGTTTAACATTACGAGTAAAGATATAAATCATCATTATAAGTTAATTTTACCATCGTTAACAATACAATTTTGTTTCGCGGCCATTTTCTAAATTGTGACAAATATGTGAACATAAACAATAGCTATAGACAAAATTTTCAATTAATCACAAAAGTACATTTATATATTTAAATAATGCTTTCTGATTATTGTGGATTGAGGGTATTATAAGCAATTTTGTAAATGTTTAAGTTCATTTATTCATTTAAAATTCATTCTATTTTATTTAAGACGTATTTTTACCGTAAGACGCGCATTCATTTAAATTGTCTTCCGATACAAAAAAATATATAAATACTAACTCATTGCGTGATCTTATATTTTTTTTTTATTGAAAGCTGATTTCGCTTTGAATATTTTTTTATATTGTCTTTTAGCATCGACATGTATTTTAGTTTATCTATTTTGTTGTAGTGAACTTGGTATGGCAGCCCTAAGATCATCTTTCTCTCTCTTTCTTCCGGTTGCCAACACAAGGCAAGGTGAGTTTTGTGGAACTACCACATGGTTTTTACAAAATAAAGCTAGTGTTTTACGTTGTGTTTGTGGAAACAAATTAAATTAATCAACACGGTAAGTATTTAGTATATAAATCCTGTGAAACATGTCTTCTCCCTACGTTTAAGGTAATCGGTTGAACATGTACCACTGCGTCGCTTCTAAGTAAAAAGTGTTTATGATATTACCTACTTGTATTATTCTCATTAAGATAAAGTTAAAACTTTCTTTTTAATAATAATTAAAACATCTTCTGGTAGTGTTTCAGAAATAGTGATACACCACTGGTACATTTAATACTGTATTAACCTAACCTCAACTTCTTACTGTGACGAAATCATGGCCTGACCTGAGCATGACCATCAATGTATTAAGTTAATGACTTAACTTTCAAATTGTTTTAAACTAGTGAAATTTTAGGAAAATTAAACGTTGCAATTTGTATGCTATTAGAAATTTTCTTTATTTCAGATGCGTTCCGTGACACTGAAGGATGTCGAACAAGACAAGGTCGTTAAGACCGTAGCTGCTCACTTGAAGAAGTATGTATTTATTATTTGTCTTTAACTAAATGTTTTAATGAAATTGTGTCAGTATTGGTAAATTTTTACTTTTTCCGCTATTAAAATTGTCGTATTATTTACAAACAAATTGCATTAACAATTTATTTTAAACTGAAAATAACCTATTAATTGCTGAATTGACAGGAAATAGATGTCAGTGTTAACAGATAACTTTCATTATTGTGCCCTACGAAACTTTTAATTCTTTCAAAAGCATTTACAAATGTTCATATCATTTCTAGAACTGGCAAAGTAAAGGTGCCAGAGCACATGGACCTGGTTAAGACCGCTCGCTTCAAGGAGCTTGCGCCCTACGACCCTGATTGGTTCTACGTCCGTTGTGCCGCTGTACTCCGTCACATCTACATCCGCTCCCCGGTTGGTGTTAAAACTGTCACCAAGATATTTGGTGGACGCAAACGCAATGGAGTCACACCCTCACACTTCTGCAGGTAAATGATTAATCTTATTCTTGGTTTATGTTTGCATTGATCACCCTGTCACTCATGTTGTTTTGTATCTGACACATTTACATTCTTTATATTTGGTTTGTTTTTTTTGTATATGCACTATGACAGGGCTACCAATTATTCTGATATTATTGGGATTCGGCTTAGTGTTAGTCCATAGCTCACATGTGTACAATTATCCAATCCAGTTGTTACAATTTGGTCCTGTAAATATGGCACTGTTAATTGTTTCTGCCTAGAACTCTACAAGTTTAGCATCAAACAAAAGACATCCGGCTTTTTCTATAATCTTTTTATTCCTACATTCACATTCCACTATACTATTCTGCTGTGTAAGAATTTGATTTTTGGTGAACTATGCCAATTTTATTTTAATAGTCTTGGAGCTATAATGAAAATATAAACAATTATCGGTATTTGATTTATAAAAAAAATTAAAAAGCTTTGGAGCAGGCCTGGGCAAAGGTGGCCCAGTACAATTTTGTCTGGCCGTATGCTAAACAAAATTGATCTACAATTCTGGTTTTATTTTCCTTTATTAGTTTAATTAATTCTGAACTAAAATTACACTATATTTGAATGCTCACTGCTGTAACAATTATATTCTATAGTATTCCTACTTGTTTATGGTTAAGTGTCTTATGCATGAACAGGAACTTGTACGTTTCAATCCTAATCTGAATAGACTAAGTATTTGAGGAGTGAAAAATACTAGTTTACTCAATTTTGGTACCCTAATATATTTAACATTTAGTGCACACCTTACCCCTTAAATTGGTTTATAAGCATACATTGACAAAAATTAAGTAAATTATAGTATCATTAGTAGTAAACTGTATCATATACTGGCATAGTTTCACATTCAATAATGTAAATTTGTAATTAAATGGTTGTAGTAATTTACCAATAAGAAACCCCAATATTTTGGAACCTATTGAGTGTGACATTGCGTTTAGTCTAAGTTAATTCTATGTCTTATGGGTGTAACTTAAACATGTCAAGGAAATATATTAGATTGTTTTTCAAACCACAGAAACTAAGTTTTTAATAGTGTAAACATTTGGTCTTTACCATTTTTTATGTCTGATTGCAAATTTTTAAAATATTTATTGACTAAAACTTTACTGCATACATAGAAAATATTAGTCATCTAAATGTGGACCCTTGCCTATGACAGATCACTGCCAGGCAACCTACATCGGGAGCAATAATAAATTAATATTTATATTATTTCTCCTCATGAAGTCCCTGTCGCCTATGGGAATTAGTAACTTTTTGAAAAAAACCACCTGATTAACTCTCAGAAGAAGGCAAACTCAGCATTGTAATAGCTTCAATTATGGGCAATATAAAAAGTAATTTGTTTATAAAATTAATAAGCCAAAAGTTGCAAAGATTTGTTATAGTTACTGCTAGTATTTAGTGTTATGCTTACTAAATGTTTCTTGCAACTTATAACAAAATATTGTTGTGTTTCTTAGCAATATGAGAATTATACTTTACTAGTTTTTAGGATTGATATTTATTAAATAAAGACAGACTAAATGATTTGTTTAAAACATATATGTGTAACACATGGATATGTCTATCACATTACTATTTGGTCTGTTTGTAGACTAAAAACATAAATAAATATAATAATTTAATTTTGAAGGAACTTGTTACATGTCCCTTTAACATTTTTAAATAACAATGTTTACTTGGCCTCATTGTTCAATATTTCAAAAATCATTGAAGATTGATGCCAAGCACCAAGCAAGCTAATATTTCGATTTTTATTATGTATTAGTTTAAATTAGGTTTTTTTTTTAATTTAGAAGACTTGTGCTGTTTTTAAAACACATTACGCTTCCTTATGTGCACTATATAAAAATACATGCAATTCTATTGTAGTTTGAAAAAATACATCTGAATAGTTTTTATTTGATGCTGAATTTAGTACTTTTTTTTTTTACAAGTCCTGCATAGGCACTGCGATCTGTGTATCACATTTACCTGCTAATATTGCTGATCAGAGTCAGGGTATGACATTTAGCTATGAGGTATCATTTAGCTATATGGTGAATCTGTTTGAGAGTTGGAATACCATTCTTTACTCAGTCTTGTGTGCAGAACAACACTACCAGTGCCTGTAAGACTTGTTACTAGGTCATTTACTTGTTTTGCCAGTTTGTATTGGTATTTACTGCCTCTGTAGCCTAGTGGTATGGGCGTGTGCTTTAGAAACCGGAGGTCGTGGGTTCGAATCCTGCGGGACGCAACAAATTTTCATTGTTGTTTCCTAGTTGGTTAGGGCAATTTGGGCCGATCACCCAATTGTCTGAAAAGTAAGATGATCCATCGTCGGATGGGCATGTAAAAGTCGGTCCACCCACCAACCCGCACTGGACCAGCGTGGTGGGTTACTGTCCAAACCCCTAATGGATAGGTGTATTAGGGAGCCTATGTCCAGCAGTGGACTAACAAAGGCTGATGATGTGATGTGATTGGTATTTTAAACTTCTGATGGATATTTCTTTTCTTATTGAAGTCAGCTTTAAGTCCTGTAGAATGTATTTGTTGTTGATACATTTTGGAATGTTGAACATGGTCCTCATGGTTTTCGTTTGAAATCTTTCCAAGATTTCAATGTTGCTGTTTGAAGCAGTGCCTATCTATATATATGCTATAATATGAATTTAGTACTAACATCAAAATTTGGTTGTAAAAATTTTTGGTGCCAAAATCTTCCTAAACACATCATCAAATCAGATGAAAGAGAAACTTGTAGTGCAAAAAATAAAGCAAAATGTTAATATTAGTAGACTGCTGAACATCTATTATCTCACCATGTTGTACCACTAAAAGCATGTATTATTTCATAATCGAGTTTGAAGGTGTTTGTGTTTTATCTTTGCATATGTTTGAAAGAACTTTGTTTTTTAAAAATTTACTGCAAAGGGGATTGCACGATTGTAAACAAGAAAAATTACCATGTGGTTAAAGTCGCAGACAACAGCTAGTAGTGACTTATATGATACAAATGTTCTCTTAATCTGTATTTAAATATATAATTCATTGTTCTATTCCTAATGAATAATTATTTTCTTTCAGATCGTCGGGTAGCATCGCGCGCAAGGCTCTGCAGGCACTCGAAGCCCTTAGTTGGTAGAGAAAGTCCCCGATGGTGGTCGCATTCTCACTTTCCAGGGGAGACGCGATCTTGACAGAATCGCCGCACAAGTCCGCCAAAAGGCCAAGCAACAGGCTAAGCAGAGTGTGATTGTACTATAATTTTATGACCATTAAAGTATAAAAACGTAATCACCATGGTGTCTTTTTGTGCTCGATCCCTCCTATTGAAATTGTTGACCAAAATTCATGGCTTTTCAATTAAATAAGATTTTAGTTTTAGATTAGGTAAAGAGTTACATCTCTTTTACTCAGTAACTATGCTAGCCATATAGACCTACCCAGATTACAATATTTTTAAACAATAACCTTATGGCAGTAATAGGCACAGTAGGAGTTCTGTACATGAAACCTATCTATTTTGTAACATTAATTGAAATCAAGGATAAATTTTAAAACCATAGTTTTTCCCGATAATGTGAATATTTCTTTTGTATAGGCAATATCTTAGGAGATGTAAAATATTAATTTTAATCATGATGTAAACTGTAGCTTAATATAAATACATTAAGATTTTAAATTATATTAGGATCTAAAATAAAGTAAAAATTGCCTCGTTGCTTCGCTCCTAGTGCTCCGATATTGATCATTCCTTTTAAGTGGCAAGCTGTGCAAGTGGTCATGCTGTCTAATTTTTTTAATTATTTTGTTATTAGTAGTTTCATAAATTTTTAAGAAAGAAAAGATACAGTGTCAAAAATCACAACCTCGTGCGATTATATTGCAAATGAAGTCTCGACCTTAAGATAAAGATTTAAAATGTGTTCTACGTACTTCATGAATAAATATGCCTGCAATAAAGTCCGCAAGGGCTAATATATATGTTCAGAGCTCATTAAAGGTGATAGTGTGGTCATAATAATTAATTAATTAAAAAAAAATATTATACTATGTGCTAAGATGGATTAGCAATTCAAAAGATATCAGAGATAAGAATACCGTAGCAGAAATCGCAGGGCAGTTTTTGACTCGCTATTATTACGCAAAGCTGTTAGTGACTGTTTTAGGTCGGTCATATTATTTGTTAAAGGCACTTTTTTTTTACTTGATGTATCTCATAAGGTTGCCAGCGTTAAAAATTTAAACGTACATTATTTTTAACACTGCCTCGTGAATTCGGTCCTCTGTATTTTTAATTACGAACACCTTTCGAGATATTCATAATATTGATATATAGTACAAAGCATTAGGGTCTTTGTGATATGGTCAATATATTTCATGCATCCAGCATGCAATTTATTCTTTGAATTGCTTTGATTATTTAACTTACTAAAAGTAGAGTCCGACCGAAACTATTTTTCCGCCCGAAACCGAAACCGAAAGTTCGGCCGTGGCTTCTGTTTCGGCCGAAACCGAAACCGAAAGTTCACTGTGGCTTCAGTTTCGGCCGAAACCGAAACTCACGTGATCAAGTATAAAATTTTCTTTATTTAAGTCATGGAATGGAGACAGTATATTAAAAGGATGCTAATCAGTTTTTCAGTTGCTAATAATATTTTTATGTAACAAAAATTGAAAATACACCATTTTTTTTCTCAAATAAATTTCTCAGAGCAATATGAGTTATTAATAAATAAATTATTAATTGTGACTGTTGCATTAAAGACTAAGTATTGGTATTTTGAAATCTTACTAATTAATGTTTTGGATTATATTTGTAGTTCCGAGGAGAGATCAAAAGTTGTAAAATAAGATAGAATAGAATAACTATGATAAGCTAATTATTTATTTTCTACATAACTCTCGAGTCCACCCTATACACCAAGTCCAGCGTTCCAAGTTTCCAATGTTTCAATTCCTTTAAAAAGGATTGTCTTGGTCCTCAAAAGTTCTCCACAGCATCGTTTAACTGTTATATATAGTTTTAACATGTTTACTCTTCAGTATTGTATCAATTTGGAAGAAGATGAAAAATAGCTAGGCGCCAGATCTGGTGAATAGGGGACGCTCAACCAATTATACGCTAGCATGCTGAACGGTGGCCATCGCTAATGCCAACCTATGCGCCGGTACGTTGTCAAGATGAATCAGCTCGTCCGTGCAGTTTGCCTCTTTTTAACATTGACGGCATTTCTCAACCTCAGTATTACAGCTGCATAACCTGTAATGATGGTTCCACGCTCAGTTAATCAATCAACAATATCACTTCTGAGTCCCAAAATTTTGAGGTCATACCTCGGCCTACTGCCTGGCCAGCATGAAGATCCCTCGGATAAACCCATGTTTCGACCACTGTCTTTGTGACACTGTAACACTAGATCTAAAGTTTTTAGAATCTTCTTAAAACTTGTCGATCGAAATCGAAGTCGATTTCGTTTCTGATTCTCGGCTCCTATCTTGCGGAGGCTATTCCCATTTTCATAATTTGCGTCAAAATGTTGAGTACCTCTATATAAAATGCTCGTTTCTTGGATTAAGTATAAGATAGTAATTCTTTAATCGCTAAAAGTTTTTCGAATATGAGCATATTCTTATTGTTTCTTATTGCTTATTGAGCTTCGATAGACGGCTGCAACCATGTTCAGTCTTCCGTGTATGTTCTCCCTACTCGAAATTAGAAGTTCACTTTGCGACAATTGATTTGACAGAGCAGACCAATAAATCTCTTGCGTTGTTAACTTTTTATAACAGTGGTTTTTAATAACAAGATCGCACTTGGTTTTCTCTATTTTCGAGAACATTTCGCCACACACCTGCAAACAAATGACTACATTCAGAAAAAAATTGTATTTATTTTTCGTTACCAAGGAGTATATATTTTGTTCACACTACTATTTGTTCCTCCTCGTCTTTCTAGAAGAATCATCAATTTCTTTGTCAAACTTGGAATGTTTGTCTGAACTAAAATCGACTGTTCAGCGCTTGATTGTACATAGATACATTTAACTTTCGCTACTATTTTGAAATTGAAAACACTTCTGAAACCAGTTTCGGTCTCGGAAAGTTTCGGCCAAATTTGGCGGAAACCAAACTCTACCGAAACTCGCCAAAAACGAAACCGAAAGTTCAGGTTGGACACTACTAAAAGGTATTTAAATCATAAAGTAGGTTTTGAAATATTAATTTAAATATATGCTGTATATTACATTTTTGACCAACAAAAAAAAAAAAACTACACAAGAAGCTACTAATACTACTACTACATTGGTATGTCGATCTAAAAATTGCAACTGATCAGGAGACCTACGAATTTTGCCATTATCTTACGATACGTGAACTCTATAAATCTAATCCCACAGGTCTTCTTTGCTTGATTGTTGAGTTACTAAGACCGCTACTGCGAACAGTGCCGTACTGAGAAGCCGCTCAAAAAGTGTTAGAGAGTAGATGCTATTCTGTTTATATCTACATGTTACTAAATATGATCTTGGTGGTTTAATACACTTAAATATAGGAGCACCTTAAAGGTCGTCGAATACTGTCACGACTTACTCGCGCGACCAAAACAAAAACAACAGTTGCTCAAATAAATTGTATTATTTAAGGAACGGTTTCACTCACCTCTTCAGTCCACATTTATGAATAAAATTACTTTTTTTTTATTAACTTGCTTTATTTTATGATTTACAGGTATCCTAGAAATGACAAACTCTATTTGAATCTTTGGTTGCTTAATAGTAATTTAATAAATGCTGATTTTATATGACTCCGAGTTTTTAATGACTATATCCTCATTAGGAGCGGATGATAAAAAGAGCGATTCATAAATGTCTTTTGTATTCACTTTTTAAACACAAATAGGTGAAAGGGATAGTGTCAAATTAATTTAGCAAGTTATGAATTCGTATAAATAAATATATATTCAGTATTCAGGAAATGGTTTGCAATATACTACTAAGCCCTTATTTTAAATAGTAAATTTTTACAGTTTTGACCTTTGCTCAGAGATATATTACTCGCGATATATTATATTATACTCGGCATTACACTTAGAAAAGAATACTAAATCTGCTTATCACAAAATGCATGGCACAAAACAGGTAAAAAGTTGCAAAAGTAAGGTACTATGATTTTACAACTTTAATTTGATTAAGAGCAATACTAAATCGAATAATAAAAGAAATTCTCTTCTACTTCTTTTAAATATAATGGCTCCACCAAGGATAACTTGGAAAGAAATTTTCTAAAATGATAGGCAAATGGTTTCCATTCAAAAGTTATTTTTTTGTGACCTAGTGGTTTTAAATATTTAAATTGCATATTCTATTTAAATATTATTCAAAATTCCCTCCTATCTCCGCTATTTAAATAATGAATAACTTTTTTAAAAACAGTACCTGTTTAAGTTTTTTATTCAGTTCATAAAAAGATATTTAACAACCACTGCTTGCTTCGAATAATCAATAAATAATAGTGTTTATTCTATGATCTATGGAATCTGTCAAAGTCAAACAATTGTCAAACGCTGTTTTTCGATATTACAGCGCAGTTTTATTCAATTTACGTCTGCGATCGGATGGTTCTGAAATTGCAGTGATGACAAAATGTTTACGGTCTTAGGGCGTCGAATTAGTTTTCTTGCGTTTGTGTGTTTAATTTCATGTGTCGTATCAATTTACGACCATGAATTTCCAGAAAAAACGTTATACGTGGCACAAGAACCGTTTCAGGGTCCCGGTAGATCGTTCATAATAAATAAATACGATGCTGAAAATCAGGGTTCGGGCTTTCAAAGGAAAAAACGCGATGCTCCGACGACCTTACCTACGCCGGCTCTAGAGAAAAATATAAGTACATGGGTAATGTACCGTTTCCTTATTAACTGTACACGATTGCTCAGCCTCCCCTTTGTTATTGATTTTAGTCTCGGCTGCAAAGTGACAGTGATTTGCTGGATAGTTCGAGACGCGCATCTTTTTCTCGATGCGTATTTATGATTTATTTTGATGACTTTCTATTTTTAATTTATAATGACGATGCATTTTACTACTTTACGCGATAAAATCGAACAGCGCAAATAATAAAAATTACGCATGTTAATAAAAATAGATACGTTATTCAAGGATGTTCTATGCAATATGCTTTTTGTTTAATCCATATTTAGGTATTTTTTTAATATCATTTTGTTTATCGAGATATTGTTTATGTTGTAGACAACTCACCTGAATGACAGTCATCAGCAGTTAATGGTGCATTGGGTGGGGGAGGGATCCAAGGTGATAATTTGCTTGGCAAGGGACTCCAGCCCCAGGAATAAAGGTGTTCTATCACCTTCAGCACTCTTCATTTCCTATGACTATGGAAAGACCTTTGTCAATAGAACAGAGAGCTTTAAATTGGACAGTTCTCCAGATAGTGGCTATGCTCAGCTTGATAAATTCTTCAATCATCCCAAGCATCCAGAATTTGTGAGTAATTTTAACATTGTCTATCTAAATACATTTGGTGGATAAATCGTTTTTAAGCTTTAAATGTATAACTTTGAGGATAAATCTTGAATAGATTGATTTGTCTAAACTGTTTTTATTACTTCTTAAAATATATTACCAATTTCCTAATATATTTACTTCTTGCAGTGTGTTTTTGTGGATTCAACTAATAAGAAGCTCTATTACACTGATGACAATGGGCAGAATATACACAGATCTGATCTTAATTTCCAACCCAGTGAATTGTCATTTGATGAGGATAATCCAAAGAGATTTGTGGTCTTGGATAAAGTGGGACGTAACAGGATGGTAATTATAATAAAATATGTGACAACTGACAAACAAATTAATGTTAAAATATTTTTTGCTATGGTTCAAGTATTAAGTAAAGGAATTATAAGCTATACTGAGAAATAGAAGGTGAAAACATAAAAGCGTATGTGTTTGTGTAACTAACAAAAGCACTCAAGTTTTTGTTGCCAAAAAACATTTTACATTACTCTGTGTTATTTTCATGTCTTAGTGGTCCAGTATAATATATATTTTGGTAAGCATTTGCTGCTTTTTGGTACAAAATAAAATTTTGTATTGTCATGTTTTTAGCTGTACATGACCTTCAATGGCGGCAAGACATTCACCCTAATTCAAAGTTACGTAAAGTCATTCTTCTGGTCATCTGGTCCTGGATTCCCCAAAATGTTTTATGTGGAGCGTTGGGAACCGAATCACAGCAGCACAGTACTGAGAGTCGATGATCCTGAGTACATGACAATTTCTGAAGTGATAATGTCAGATGCCAAAGAGTTTCTTATCAAGGGGGATTACATGTTTGCGATAAAGCAAAAAGATGTAAGTTTTTTTTCATGTTTTTTTAAGTAGTCTATAGTGAAGGTAGACTAGTCTTTACTTACAACATATGTGTTTAACTTACTTTTAGGTATTAAATATGATTTAAAACATTTTTTTTTAATTGCAATGTTAGGTAAAAGTGCTTAAAATACATATTGCAGATATTAATTATGGTTTTACATTGCATGTATTTTGAGTTAAGAAAGTCAGTGCAGTGGTTATATTGCCTCTAATAATTTATCTACAAATAGTACTTAAATCAAATTATTTTCATATCATACATATTAATTTATAAAGACTATCCAATACCTAACAAATATCTAATTATTTTGGTTATTTACAACATGTGATAATAAGGTAGTAAAATTATTTATTAAACATTTATATACTACTAAACTAAAAAGCACAACATATCATTTAGATATGTGTGTCATGGCCAAACTGTAATTTGATCGCAAGATGATATATAATAATAAAAACATACAATTTTAAAAAGTTCCGTTCTGGCGTATACGGAAATCCCTATACGCCCATTATTTGATGTTATTTTTTATCTATTACAATTAATGCATGCCTTTATGTTGATTACAAAAAAAATTGAAAACAATAGTCGAACTTCAGTACACACATTTAACTGAGTTGGAAATTTAACATTTCTTTAGGCGTAAATACGTTGTGAGTAAAATAACCAGTGTACATAATCGATAATCTATAAAAATGAGAAAAAATCAGTTTTTCTTTGTAAAAGCAAAATAACGTTTTTTAAATGATAACATTGTTATACATAAAACAAAAGTAAGAAAATGAAATAAATTTTCTAAAATTTTTGTCTGTCTGTTTGTTTTGGCTAATCTCTTAAATGGCTGGTCCGATTTTGACTGGACATTCACTCCAATATAGCTGATGTAACTAACAGTAACTTAGGCTACAAAAAACGTACAGAGTTAATCTTTTAGTATTACCATACGGACGAAGTCGCGCGCGTCAGATAGTATATAAAAGATAGGTAATGTTCAGATTTATTAAAGAAATGTGAAGTATAAAGAGATTACTTTCATCTTGCTCACATAATCGTATTGGATCTATATTTAGAAAATTTAATATCCAGTTATATGGGTCTCAGTAAATCCACTCGTCGTGGAGGAAGTGCTTTATCAAGAGAATAATACGGAGCGAAATTGGATTCCTCCTTGACGTCTCGAGTGTTCTTGAAAATGTGTATCTATGTGATATACTTATATCGTGTTCTTTGTAATAAATTAATATTAATAATAATGTAAATTTTTAGTGTTATTTGTATGAAACAATTCATTGCGGGAATATTTAGATTTTTAGTCGACTTTAAAATCGATTAAAGATTCTGTTTAGTTTCTCCAAGAACGTAATTGTTGCTTCGATTAAATTTTGTATTTTCTTTGTTGATAATAATTTTCGCGCTTCAATCATTCGCATAATCTTTTGTTTTTCTACATTTCTGTACTTTTCACCTCAAAGGTGATAACTGCTAATGGTTTGCATATCAGTTTCTGTTGTTCTTTGATTTTTGTTCAATTTTTGTATTGAATATACAATATATTTTTCATTGAAAACTTTTGAAATGCTATTTATAGAGTCCGACCGAAACTGTTTTTCCGGCCGAAACCGAAACCGAAACCGAAAGTTCGGCCGTGACTTTAGTTTCGGCCGAAACCGAAACCGAAACCGAAACTCACGTGATCAAGTATAAAAATTCTTAAAATACTAAAATATGGAGCTTTCATGCCTATTATTTTGCTTTATTTTAGTCATGGAATGAAGACAGTATATTAAACGCGTGGTAATCGTTTATTTCAGTGGCTAATAACATTTTTATGTAACAAAATATTTAAAATATATGAATTTTTTTTCAAATAAACTTCTTCTAGCAATATGAGTTATTGATAAATAAATTAATAATTATGACTGTTGCATTAAAGACTAAGTATTGATAATAAATGATTAATACTTTGGTTTGTATTTAGTTCCGATGGGGATCAAAAGTTGTAAAATTAGATAAAATATAATGACTATGATAGCATAATTATTTATTTTCTACATAATCTCCGAGTCCACCAACACACCAAGTCCAACGTTCCAAAATTCTAATGCTTCAATCCCTTTAAAAATGGATTGTCATGGTCCTCAAAAGGTCTCCACGGCATCGTTTACTTGTTATAGTTTAAACACATGTTTCCTCTAAGTATTGCATCAATTTGGAGAGAAAATGAAAAATAGCTAGGCACCAAATCTGGTGAATAGGGGGATGCTCGACCAATTGTACGCTAGCATGCTGAACGGTGGCCATTACTAATGCCAACCTATGTCATAATACAACGTACCGGCACGTTGTCAAGATGAAACAGCTCGCCCGTTCAAAGTTTGCCTCTTTTTTATTATTGACGGCATTTCTCAACCTCGGTATTAAAGCTGCATAATCTGTAATGATGGTTCCACGCTCCAGGTAATCAATCAACAATATCACTTCTGAGTCCCAAAATATTGAGGCTATACCCTGGCCAGGCAATATACCACGGCCACGGCATGCAGATCCTTCGGGATAAACCTGTGTTTCGTCCACTGTCACGAAACTAGATTTAAAGTTTTTAGAATCTTTTTAAAACTTGTCCAACGATATCTTCGAATTGTTAAGTCAATTTTGTTTCTGATTCTGGGCACCCATCATGAGGAGACTTTTCTCATATTTAAAATTTGAGTCAATATACGTTGTGTACCTCTATATGAAATGCTCGTTTCGTGGATTAGGTATCAGATGGTAATTCTTTAATCGCTTAAAACAGTTTTTTCGAATATGGCGACAACTGATTATGACAGAGCAGGCTCTTCTCATGTTGCCTTTGAGCCGCAATAAATCTCTTGCATTGTTAACTTTTCATAACAGTGGTTTTTAATAACAAGATCGCACTTGGGTTTTCTCTTTTTTCGAGAATATTTCGCCACACATAGCAAACAAATGACTACATTCAGAAAAAGTGTAAAGAGACAAGAAGATTTATTTAATAACACAACAAGTATCTGAGCTACGCTTTCCAGTATTATTTGTATTTATTTTTTGGTTACCAAGGAGTATATATTTTGTTCTCACTACTATTTGTTCCCTACTCGTCTTTCTAAAAGAATCATCAATTTCTTTTGTCAAACTTGGAATGCTTGTCTGAACTAAAATCGACTGATCTAAACTCGATTGTAGCAATGATACATTTAACTTTCGCTACTATTTTGATATTGAAAACACTTCTGAAACCAGTTTCGGTTTCGGCAAAGTTTCAGCCAATTTGGCCGAAACCGAAACTCGGCCGAAACTTGATTTTGGCCGAAACTCGGCTGAAACCGAAACCGAAAGTTCGGTCGGACACTAGCTATTTATATAGGTTCCGATGGGAATTATGATATGACGTATGATTAAGACGTATATCATCATATTCTTCGGCGAATTTTAACTAGTTAATCTCCAAAGGTACGGTCCAAAGCCCCCTAATAAATAGGGGTGTGTTAGGGGAGGCCTATGTCCAGCAGTGGACTATCAAAGGCTGATGATGATGAATGAAATCTCCTATCTGTAGTTTTGATATTTTACTTGCTTCCAAATATATGAAAAAAATCTTAATAATAAATTACGACCTACATTTTATATTTTGTCATTTCTTTTATTTGTTAACTTAGCTTTAGACACATGTAAAGTTATTCGCCGTCTATTATTTGAGACCTATTAACTTGACTTGGCATATTCGGATAATATAAAGTCCTTAAGTAAATGCACATCGAAGCCGCAAAAATAGACGCACAAACAAACAAACCTGACGTCTAATCAGATTACCTTATCTAAATGTCGACGGCCGATGGCCTTTGTTTTGTACACAAGGCACCTTTCCTATTAAGTTTGCTTGTTACGTCGTCCGATAGAAGGTGATTGGTGACTTTTGTGCACTTTCCATTGTTATACTATACATAAGTCAATTAAAGGGTAGAACTTACGTGAACAAAGTCAAATGTCAAACAATAATGGCAAAGGAATCGAACGTGTTCTTATTGGATTGGACTGCCGCCATGTTCAATCCTCGTATGGTGTTCAACCAATTACTTTGTTTTCAACGTCTCTTATTTGGCAATATAGCCACTCTCCATTTATCCGAGCATTTATGGAATTCTTTTTGGTCTGTCCTTGTGTACCCTTCTTATTATATCTCTGCACCACCCAAAGGTGGATGGGTAGACAATGTCATTTGCTTCAAGTCGGCCTTTGTATATTATTTGTTGAATTCATTATTGTACAATAATAACTTGTTTTACTAGTTGTAACCGTCAGTTTAATCTGATTTCTTAAGAAATATTGTTATAAACCTTAATCGATATTATTTCGTGTAATAAACAAAAACAAGTTATTATCTATAATAATAAAACCCTTCAATAATATCATCGTATGAGACATTAAGGTCAATGTCATAAGAGTTGGTTTAGGTCAATAACGATTGGACAGCTACAATCCATATCTCTAGATTATTTATGAACCGTTCTATATAAATAAACAATACGAAAAGTTATCGCCATATATGTCACTAAAACCGGAATAGACCGCCTGAAATGTCGGACATACGTCCCGTTTAGGTCTAAGCTAATTGTGTTAGCAGAATCGATATAGTCGGGGCATTGTAACAGATTTCCAGTTATTTATAATAGGACTCTAGGTTATAATATGAAGTTAAACAGAAAAAATTATGATTTTGACTGTCTAAAGGAAGCACTGCACTGCAGCTGTACTGCCTCCGTAGCCTAGTGGTATGGGCGTGTGCTTTAGAAACCGGAGGTCGTGGGTTCGAATCCTGCGGGAGTCTAACAATTTTCATTATTGCTTCCTAGCTGGTAAGGGCAAATTGGGCTGATCACCCAATTGTCTGAAAAGTAAGATGATCCATGCATGCATGTAAAAGTCGTTCCACCCACCTACCCGCATTAAACCAGCGTGGACCAATACCCTCTAATGGATAGGGTGTATAAGGGAGGCCTTCGTCCAGCAGTGGATTATAGGCTGATGACGATGATCATGATGATGAAAAGGAAGCAATGGCAAAGAGAATGACATGCCACTGTCTTTTAAATTTGATTAATGTACGTCTACCACGTATTTAGTTTTGAGATAAGTTTACGGGTGAACACTAATTAGTTACTATTTAAATAGTGATTGGTTAAGTGTTCAGAATTGTTGTTAGCATTTTGCTACTCGTTTTATATCGATGAACCTCGCCAAAATAATTTTACAGTATATTATTTAGTTTACTATTTGTGTTCTTTCTTTGGTTAGGACCGAAACGTTTTGGTGCACAAACTTATTTTTTAAAAACAGATACCTATTAAAATAAAGAAAGTTAAAAAATATAAAGTGATTAAAAGCTAAATATACCAAATGAGACCAAAGATAATGTTTAATGAATATTTTTAGAAAACTTTTCAATATAAATTTTACGTTGTTCTCTTTCATCGATAATTAACGTCCAGAAAAATTTTCCGACCTTGCAATGCCCTATAACGTATTCGAGTAAAAATATAAATGTTTATTTTTGTACTGTGCAAGTCTACAAAGACAATGATTATTAATAAGCATTTCAGTAAGGAAAGTAAAGGTCGTAGCGACTGCAAGAGTACGCATAAAAATATTATTGCCAAGGGCTCCTTGAATTTTATAATAAATGAAAAAAATGTTTTTTTTGTTGTATCTTCGCAAGGTCAGCCAGTTTCGATACGATGAAATATTTTTAGTTTTTGATTATGTTAAAATATAATCACACAGCGTAAAAAACGTAATTACATTTCTTAGTTACTATTATAACGCATGATGCTATATAGTTATTTACACAATCATTTTATTATAATTTTTATTATAGTAACGGTGATGTATCATCGGTCTTTTGTTCAGTAGTTAAAAGCGGATAATAGTTATCAATAGCAGTTGTACAAATATTTTTCTTGCAACAATATTGTCTTGCATTAAAATATAATAATTATTTGGTTTCACCGGATGAGGCGATTTACCGAGAAGTGACCAAACCCATTTGATCAACTCTGTAGACCGTTAAACGGTAGGTATGTGATTAATTTTATTGTTATTAAAACCGATCTTTGTCCCGTTTTTGTTACACTTGATATTGCTCGACCTCTTCCATTATTTACTGCGCGTTGTTTTTTTTATGAAAGACTAGACTTTCACTCTATTAAGTGTAACCCTGTCTGTAAGAAATGTAGCGTATCATGCCATATGTCAGCTATTTGACGTGTTATGTCTCGTTCGCCGAGTAATTTGGCAGGCTACGGTTGCCGTCAAACCGGAACACAGTTGTGTTTTTATAGTACTGCTTACCGGCAGAAATAGACAGCGCGTTGTAATTTCTTCTGTCGGTTAATAAAGTTTATAAAGAAGCGTCTTATGACGTACTTACAAATAATAAATGTTGCAACTAACTTGGACAATTTTGTCATTAGCGTTTTGATTATTTATGGCGCTCTATACATACAAACAAGTTTAGCTTAGTCGTGAATGTTGTTTAGTCACTGCTGCGGAAATGAATTTTAATTTTATTCTTTTGCAATTGTAAAATGTCCTTTCCTTTTGTGAGGTCGTATATAAATGTACAATTGTTATTACCCTTGATATTACTGAATAAAGTTATACATTACATCTAATATGATAAAATATAACTGTTATTGCAGTTTCATATCACTAAAGGCAAGAAACTAATCGCTTTGATCTATCGTTGAGTCACTTTAACTTTTCTGTTTATAGAAATTTAATTTCGTAACAGAATGTTCGCTTTTTTAACAATCAGTTGCTATTATTATTATTAATCACATGATGTATGAAGACATTTTTTTTGCTACTTTTATATTGGATAAAATTAATTGATAAAGCATAAGCTTTTTAGATGCAAACCTCGGGTATTATTCTTTGTTTTTAAACTGTTTGGTTTATTTTGATGATTTTAATTCTTTCAATTTTAATATTTTATTCTTTGATATTTAAGCTTCTAAAATTTGCTGATCATTGAAAATTTTACAATCGCTTAGTCATGCCTAATATAATATTTCTGTAATTGTTCCAAAACACCTTATAATAAGTCTATTATATAAAATATTGGAAGAGAAGTATTAGTAATATACCCATAATCTGGTTTCAACAGTCAGTGTTCAATTATGACTAATAAGTGTAGTTCAGTGAATCATCAATATTACTTGTCATATAAAACACTCTGTCACTTTGTGTGGGATATCCTGAAAAGCAATGTTGTTATCATTTAATAAGCCGCCTAACTTAGCCTTTGTAGCATATTGGTACGAGCTAGCTCGTTAGAATTCGGATGTTTTGGCTTCATATCTTGCGGGGACTCGACTACTTTTTAGGTTTTTTCCTCGTTGCTTAGGACAATGCAGGCCGATTCCTGTAAAGTAAGGTGATCTATGCGTCGGATGGGCATATAAATAGGCAGTCCTGTGCCTGATCTTTCTCCGGTCGTGTCGGTTGTTCGTCCCATCGGACTATGAGAGTAAAGGAAGAGGAAGTGCGTCTGTACTTGCGCGTGTACACTTATGCACTATAATATTTCCTTTTTACTTTCCTTATCTCTAATATACTCCGGTTTACAATTATAAAGTTTTGTTGATTGATTGGTTTTTACTACGAAACTATGAGCTCAATTAAAATATAACTACTGGCTTACTTAAAACTAAATTTTATTGTTACAATGATGATGATTAATATTTACTGTTTGCATACACTTTTTTTGTGTTTACACTTTTGAACGAAAAAAAAGGATTTTTATTTAAATAGCTGAACAAACAAATTTACTACCTTGAATAATTTTTTAAAATTTTACTTTTGATTCAAATAACTACCGGTTTTCCAGAATCGTAAGACCTTACTTACCAACAGGGGTCACTCGAATATGATATCTATGTGTATTGATCGTACCTATGAAAACTAAATGCGTCACTCGCCGTTTCGCTTACTCGCTTACTCGATCTGACATCTCTCTCGCTCGGCCCGTCCGGTAAGGAAGATGAGAAAGAAATATAGAGCTTTACGCTCTCTCAACTGACGTACGTAGACAACGACGATCGAGTTCGCCCGAATAACGTGTTTACAAAATAACTACTTTTAATTTGAGACACGAAACGGTTATTAAGTTTCATATCGCGCAACCAGTTATTGTAACTGATGACATGAAATAACGTTCCCGCCTAATATTTACTGTTTACTTACACTTTTGAACGATTTTATTACAACTATTTTACACTCTTATATACCTTTCAGTAACTCTGTTTGTTCAGCTATTTAAATAAAAACCTTTATTTTTCATTATTTTACTTTTCATTCAAATAACTGCCGGTTTTCCGGAATCGAAAGACATTACTTACCAACAGGGGTCACTCGAATATGGTATCTATGTGTATTGATCGTACCTATGAAAACTAAATGCGTCACTCGCCGTTTCGCTTACTCGCTTACTCGATCTGCTATCTCTCTCGCTTAGCCCGTGGGTAGGCAAGATGAGAAAGAAATATAGCGCTTTATGCTCTCTCAACTGACGTACGTAGACGAGGACGACCGAGGTCGCCCTAATAACGAAACGGTTATTGATTCATATCGCGCAACAAGTTATTGTAGCTGATGACGTGAAATAACGCTCACGCCTAAATCGAATAACTATATTATCACTGTTTCATATATATAGCTGACGTGGGTCCTTTTGACTGATATTGTGCGTCCGATTAACATGTATTTTTAAAAAAATTAGACTGTCCCTTTGTTCCTATCGGCGACGAATTTTAATTGCAAAAACACTAAAAGGCTTGCAATATTCTTTTTCAGTAGCTCCTGAGATTAACGCGTTTAATATTTATACCAAATAAAACGCGGTTTTGTTACGTACAGACAATGTCTTAAACTCTTACTAAAATGAAAGGTCAATATTTTCGCATCCAGATTGGTGGACATGTGTTGTAATAAACCAATGGGTGCGTGTGTTTCGATTTGACGTTGCACTTTGACATTACGACTGTGTTCATAAGGATTCGATACATGATTCAGTTTTACAACTGCTACTAAAAAAAAAACTTTACGCTGTGGTTGGAATTATTTGTAAGGACTAGTAACTAATATAACATAATATGAAGTTGGTGCAATAACTACATCATCAGCCTGTTTTAGTCCACTGCTGGACATAGGCCTCCCTAATACACCCCTATCCATTAGGGTTTGGACAGTATCCCACCACGCTGGTCCAATGCGGTTGGTGGGTGGACTGACTTTTACATGCCCATCCGACGCATGGATCATCTTACTTTTCAGACAATTGGGTGATCGGCCCAAATTGCCCTAACCAACTAGGAAACAACAATGAAAATTTGTTACGTCCCGCAGGATTCGAACCCAGACCTCCGGTTTCTAAAGCCACGCCCATACCACTAGGCTACGAGGCAGTTCAATAACTGGTTGGTGCAATAACTATTATAACATAATATAAGGAAACCGAATAGGAAAGTATCACCGTTGTGACTGTTTACGTCCTAGGGTGAAAATCTTTGCTGTGTCTTATTCAGCCATGCAACAGCTACTAAAACACTTTCAAAACGTAACATTTAAATAAAGATTAAAGTCTACTGACAATTCACAGTATAAACTTTGGAGAAAGTACGTCATTAAGTATTTCGTTTTAAAACAGGTTATCTTGAACTGTGTGAATTCTTATACGCTGTAGCTATTCGTAATTAGCCAACTTTCTACAGGCTAGTAAGTCTCTATGCACAACTAGACAATAAAAAAAAATCACTTAGTGTATTTAAGGTTATGTAATAACACCTTTGTAGATGTACGCTCATATAAAGTCATTGTAACAGTTTTCCTCGTCGAAGATAACGTAAAGACGCATAAAATTAAAGCGGCAAAAACGTTGCTAAAGGCTCTACTCTTTTGGCGATGTTTTTAAACACGATTTATATGGTTTAAATATGTATAATGTTTATCTTTAAGTTACTATTCAAGGCCGCCTGCATAGAATTAATATAAAAAATTCAACTATTCTAAAAAATGTTGACATAGTTTCTTTTACTATTATATTACGTGGATGAAGTGTTAAAGAATGCAGATTGTATTGTAAAATGGTCCCTTCTCGAAAATGTATATGTGAATATTAAGCGTTATCACTGTTTTAAATGAAGCAAAGTGATGAGCAAAAATTAATTGTATGCGATATCAGAAATGCAGCGTAAGACGCCAGAAGTCTGCCCGCCGTCCTGTGTCATGGGATTCATTTAAATAAGTCTATGAATATTTTATCGGCAATCTATAACTGAAAGTTATTATTGACATTTTCTTAATGTTAAAATCCATATTATATGTTGAAAATGTTCGTCGAAAGTTGGTCAGTCGACGGAACACTTTATTTATTTTTAAGTAAGTTTAACTAGAAACTGTAACCCAACAATATGCAGTTAATTTTAAATAATATCTAATATTTAAGTTTATTTACAAAATTCTATATTCTTAAAGGAAAGAAAAAAGATAACTTCTTAAACCATATAGGTCTCTCATGTGATCTCTTAAGTGTTACGAGCATCTAAAAATGACCTGAAGTGCCTTCATGAACGAATAAATGTTTCGTGTTCTTTCATGTTAAATACACTTGTAAGATCCGATTAAACTTAACAGTAGTCTAAATTTTATAAAGGTAACAAGCGCAATGGTTAGTAATCCCGCCCGTTGCGCCAAAGGGTGTGGGTTCGATTCCCATCACGGGAAAAATATTATGTGATAAACATAGTGTTTTTCTCTTGTCTGGGTGATTGTATATGTAATATGTTTAACTGCTTCCGTATCCTATTAAGGACGTGTGCTTTAGAAACCGGAGTTCGTGGGTTTGAATCCTGCTGGACTTAACAAATTTTCATTGTTGTTTCCTGGTTGTTTAGGGCAATTTGGGCCGATCGATCACCCAATTGTCTAAAAAGTAAGATGATCCATGCGTCGGACGGACATGTAAAAAGTCGGTCCAACCATTGGACTAGCGTGGTCAAAAACCTCCTAATGGAGATGGAAAGTCAGCAGTGGACTTACACAGGCTGATGATGATGATGTTGATGTATTTATCAATTATCTAGTGGCCACAGTACAGGCTAGACGATGATGCGTTGTTCGTCTAGAAATATTATTATTATTATACGTATCAGCTAAGTCTCAGGAAAAATATTTTAGTTTATTCATGCATAAAAATGCGCGCGAATAAACGCATTAATTATAATAGTCGCTACTATGAGATAATTGATTTAATTACTGGGCATTAACCGACTTCTTTGATACGTACTTTGTTTACCTCGCTAATGAAGTGTTAATTTTGTATCTTATCTTTATCTATTCCGTTTCGTATTGTTTGTTGTTATCACAACACGTTTCTGATTATTAAGACGTGGAATTATTTTAATTAGGTTATTATTTATTTGTCTCGTGTTGAAAATGGGCGAAATGACTTTTGTCCATTGTTATGTTTTCGTCAATCGTAATTATATTTAATACCCTTTTATAGATGATGAAAATTATTGGTTATTATTATAGTACAATGATAAAACGTAAAAATATCGATATAATAACTTGCCTCTATTAATGGTAACTTTTTCGTCGATCATTTCGAATGATACTATTTATTTCTTTTAATTCCTTACCATTTCTAAGTAAATATAAAAAACTCAGCTTAATAAAAGGCGCATAGCGTCTGATTTGTGAAAATCAAAGGAATAACCATTATTTTAAAGGATGAAATGTAGGTCTAAACACCGGGACTAACATTAAATGCTCATGCGATGGATGAATCTTTTTAGGCATCGTGTAGATCGGCTTATATCATCATCTTACCTTGTTATAAAAAAAAACAACATATTGTTTTTCCCTTTAGAATTTAAATCACCTTTCCTCAAACCTCTGTTTTGTACCCAGCACGGCAAATGACATTGTTTATTACTTGCACGGCTCCTACTAAAAGTAGTAACGTTGATGAATTACCTGTGAATTGATGTGTCGTTTGATAACTGTCTTTGCAAATAGAATATATATATATATAATATAAACATAATTTGAGATCAAGTTCACTTTTTACTGGTTTTTGTTTTTGTTCTTAATTGTTTATATTTTATTCCAAACACATTGAGATACAAACATGTCATCTTAGTTCGCCCGTGAATACTGGAAACAGTCTGAAATGTCGGAATTAAAATAAAAGAATAATTCGAAAAATCCGTAAAAAGTCAATTTAACGTATACTTATAGTAATCGCGTTATACTTCAAAGCATAGTAAGAAACGGAACGGCGATGCACCGAATAGTAAATACAAATTATTTTTAAAAAGAAATTTCAATTCCATGCTCTTCTTTTCAAAAGCAGGTTTTCGAATGTTTTTGGTTGCAAGGTCGCATTAAAATAAGTTTCAATGAATTATATTAGCCAACCGCTTTGCATTCTACCATACGTGTCGTAATCGTAGCAAGAAATACGCCAAAATAGTCGTATTTCACAAAGATTTGTATGGAAATTAATTCGATGGCTTTTAATTAGTACTTTTTGCCGTTACCCGATTATTATTGGCAATATAATAATCATTGAAAAGTTTTATATGAATGCCTGTCTTTGAAAATGTGAATGCCACATATTTTGTCGTATTTTTATAAATATAACATTTTCTTTATAAATAAAACGTGTCTGATTGTAATATCAAAGTAAACGTTTTTAAATGATTACATTGTGATACGTATAACAAAATATGTTTTTTTATTTTTATCTGTTTGTCTGTTTGTTGTGGCTAATCTCTGCAAGTGCTGACGGAACTTTCACTGGAAGATAGCTGATGTAAATAAACTAATAGATTCTTTTAAATATCACCATGAGGACAAAGTCGTGCGCAACAGCTAGTTATCAATATGTTCGTGCAGTAATAATAATAATAATAATAAAAATGCGGTGAATCGCTTGCTAATTTTAGTATGCGACTGTTGAATATTCGATGATGATGACAAATCCTTAGCTTTTACTGTGTAAACTATTGAACCGATTTAGATCAAATTTGGTACATAATAATTCATAATAGTTTATTCATAACAATTAGACCATCCTATGAACACTGTCATCGACGGGCCTTGAACTAAGCATAGAAGACATATTTAGGTTTGATTCCAAGAAAGGACATAGGCTTTAATTATTGCGATAAAAATAGTTGAAATAGGCGATGAAAGTTTATATGGAAATCGTCACCGTTGAAAATTTTTTTAGAAATTTTGTAGTTTTAAACTGTACGGGATGAACTAGGGGTTGAAAAGTGAAAATTTGTCATCGTTAAAACAAGAGCCATAAAACTGTGTGTCTGACAATAGGTACAAACCATTAAGATACCTCATTTATATTCTACTATACAGTATATTTCTGTACAACTCGCGAATATTTTTCCTATTCCACGCGGACGAAGTCTCGCTAGTATGATAAAAATCGAAAACTATCCTTAAGCTGGAGTAAAAACGGGATTGATGTGAACATAGTAATCGCTAAAAACGTATGGCGTTGTTTGATGATAATACATAAAAGGCGAGACGTATGACTTTAAATACGTCCTTTTCTTGGCTTGGATAGATTTTTATCTGCTTCCGTAATACAATTTTGAATAGCATCACATCGTTTTAAATCAAGAAGGTATCGAAACTAAGACTTTTCCCATCCGAGGCGAGTGCGCACAGAGCGTTAATCCTCTTCTTTTGTCTTCTTCTCTTCTTTAGAACAGCACAGCAGACCTGTACATATCGCATCAGCGTGGCCCCTTCTACAAAGCGGAGTTCCAAACCGAGTTGGACAGGAAGAAGTTCCACATAGCCGACGTGACGGACAAGCGTATCTTTATATCTGTTATGCACACGGAGAACCTGGTGAACCTTTACGTGTCGGAGATCAGCGCCAACTTTTCGCAGTACAACTTTGTGCTCAGTTTGGAGCAGGTGTTGTGCTACTTCCCGCAGGAGAATTGGAAGGAGAGCTGGCTTGAGTAAGTATTGGTGAATGTATACTTAGCTAATTATACATAGATGGAATACGATGGAATAACTGTCTCCGTAGCCTAGTGGTAAAGGGCGTGTGCTTTAGGAACTGGGGGTAGTGGGTTCGAATCCTGCGGGGACTCAACAAATTTTCATTGTTTTATTGGTTAAAGCTATGAGACTTGCGGGACGTTCACCTGGTGGTATGTTGTACCTGCCCTGCCCATAAAATGGTAGCGTTAGACACCACTAATCCGCTCACCGCCCTGAGACATGAGACGTTATGTATCGTTTATCTAGTAATAACGTTGTCAACGGTGCCCTTCAAATCGGAAGACA
The DNA here is from genome assembly GCA_029286875.1 of Lamproptera curius. Taxonomy (NCBI): domain Eukaryota; kingdom Metazoa; phylum Arthropoda; class Insecta; order Lepidoptera; family Papilionidae; genus Lamproptera; species Lamproptera curius. Next base: position 239,355 of record JAGSMT010000074.1, on the reverse strand, counting down.
GTAGTGTTTACACAGTACTGATTTGTGATAGGAATAGGCATCTCGAAAGGATTACTTTAGAGCGTCCCTTGAAAAAAGGGACCTATCTACCTTTAAAAATTATCTCTTAATGGTGGATCGCAGTGCAATGTTCAATTCCTGCGAGATATGTAATCAAAGGGAAGTCCTGATGTTTTGGCAGATGTTTGCTAATAGTCTTTGTATGTAAATTCCATCTCTTATTTGATACATAAATTAATAAATATTAGACGAGCGTTTGATTCGATAGAAGAATCCAATGTTAGGAAGCGATATTGGTTCCATTTTTATCTAATTTTCGTCACCCTATTGGTTAGGTTTTGTCTTCCTCCTAGCTGTTTTCAAAGTTATCATGAGGTCGGCTTTTAATACTGCTACTTTTAACTAAATAACAGTTTTTACTGTTACGTAAAGCGAATGGCATCTAACTACCACAACCCAAGAAGATGCGTTAAATGGATGGATGTTGCCATGAAGTTGTAACGAACTAGAAAAAAAAAATATAACATAACGTTGTTCCCTCGCAAAATTCGATCCCACTACCTCTGGTTTGTAAAGCATAGGCAATTTCTATTTGACTACGAAGTGGTGTTTTTGTGCTAAAAGGTCTATTGTATCAAATCATGCTAGAATGTATAAGAGGAAACTAAAATTATAATGTTGTTGCGATTCAGAGAAAGATGCGCGCCTGACCCTAGCATTATATAGTAAACAATTGCAACATATTAGCGTTACTATTGGTAGATCAATGTTAAGTTTTTAACCTTTATAATGACGTTAACTAATAATAACCATTATAATACTGCCAAGTTATAAGACTATTGTTTATTAGAACAAAAATATTACGAACCTAAGGTAAATTAAAAAAAAAGCAATCTATACTAGTTTTCGAAGAAGAAAGTTATGATTTAAAACATGACGACAAAACTAGACTCTGCTGGTACAGCTTATTAAGTCAGTGTAACTTGCGTGGGTTCTTGTCTTGCTTTTAGAACGTAATTTTCTTGAAATATTTTGAAATGTGCATTTATTCATAGAAGAATTAATATTCGGTGTATTTATATTATTAACAGATATTGTGTCCATAGTATCGATTGTGTTTAAAAATATTTCAATTTAAAATAAATTCGTATTCATATTCTTATAAATCTCATAGTTCTTTAAAATTACGTTACGATTTATCCTATACTACTAATATATTTAAAACTTGTATATATTACACCTTAAGGATAATTTTTTTATTTAAAAAATTTATAAAAAAAAAGTATCATAAATTATACACCACCTGGGAAAATTTCTATAAAGATTTGTTGACATATTTGGCATAAACAATTTAATGGAATTTGATGAAACTTTGCGGATTTATGGATTTATAAATCATAGTAACATTACTAAATAGTAATTTATTTAAATTTTCGAAAACAGCCAAGGGCATAAGCTAGTGATGGATTGCCTCACTTGTCTTCCTCATTTCCATACCTTGACCTTTCAAGTGGCTTCAGTGTAGGTTTACTTGAAATAATTTAAAGTAATCAACAATTACTAGATATGAAGACGATCAAATATCGATTTAATTGTACGCAATCGTAACTTGATATAGTCACGGTAAACCACTCATAATTTTATAATGATTTAATTGAAAGGCCGTTCAACTGCACGGCCATGTGCATTAGCAAAAGGTCATCTATATTATATACGTTATTTCAATAGATATATTTTTGTAACGATTCTAGTAAGAATCATAACGAAAAAGACTGACTGATCTTTATTTTAATGCGGTCGGTATTTTTCTACGATTTGTTTTTATTTTTTAAATTTAAATTTAATGGCGGTTAAAATTTGTAAGTGGCCGTGGCAAGAGATACTTGAGGTCAATGTCGCTCTCGTAACTGCTGTTGTTAAGATAACAACCGGTGGTTTTGTTAATAACGAACGATAATTATTAATTGGCAAAAATATAAAGGTAGGATTTTTATGTTTCGTAATTTTATTGGAATAAAAATGAAAATTAACCATGGTGCAGGATATTTTAATCGATGTAGTTGTTCTCATACTTTCATAATAGAATAGTGTACAAGCTTGTTTATTTGTTATAAATTCTCCTAATTTTTAACATGAAGCAGTTAGTCGGTACAACGCGAAAATTAATTACCGTATTTTTGTAAGTTCATTGAATTATAGATCGGCTAAACAGCAATTAGTTATAAAGTCATTTTATCTTGTTAAAATATTATTTTTCTCTAACAGGGATGTAACAGAAGACGCTTTCACGGACCTGTATCGTGTCGAAGGCCTCAAAGGAATCTACATCGCCTCTAAGGTCAATTCGAAATCCCCATTGGCTAATATAGAGCCTGATCACCTGGTCTCGCTGATAACCTTCGACCACGGGGTCACCTGGTCTCCGATCAAACCGCCGGCTGAGGACGAAAACGGTAAGTTTTAACATTTGACATTTTTACCTATTTATAACCTTAAAGGTTAAAATAAAAAAGTTTTTAACCTTTTTGAAGTCCGAGGTTAACCGGAAAATGTTTACGTTTAGGTTTCATATTTAGGTCGTTATTAAACAAAGGTTAGTCCACTGATAGTACTTAGATGATGTTCTTTAAGCGTTTTTTTTATTGTACCTAATTTGAATCATAGTTTCTTCCATTTATACGATTATTACACATAATAGAACAAATTCAGGGAAATTATTGCGTTCTATTTTGTTAACAATATTCACGACGTTTCAGACTTATTGCCCCGTTTTTAATCGCGTGACGCTAAAACACGTAAGTCTGTTTTTAACCAACTTAAACGCGATAAAATAACAAACTGTGACAAGTTTACCCATAACAACGTTTTTTGCATACAAATGCATGTATTTACGATATTTATTTTAGCACAATATAGGTGTAGTTAAATATATTAGTATTGAGTACCCACTTATGTAAAATAAATATTGAATTTTATGCAATAACCTGTGCAGTATTTACAGTATTTTCGTGATCCTTGTAGTTATTTTTTCGATGTGATTTAAGTCACCTTTTCATCTCCCTAAATTTGTATCGCCAATTGCTAAGCCGTCATGATTGGTTTTAATCAAGTGCAGTGTCTTTGAGCGGAATATGTGGGTATGTGTCGTTCGCTCATTGAGTGGAGAATTGATTCTTCTAGAACGTTCTAGAGTCTGATTTCTGGAATGGTATATTGCTTTTTGACGGGACTTTCACATTGCAAGATAGCTGGTGTAACTGGAGTAATTTAGGCTACCTTTTTCGTGCAAAACAAACAAACAGATTTTTTATATAGCCACGCGGGCGAAATCACGCGCTGCAGCTAGTTGATAAATAAGAAAGCTAGTCGTATGTACTATGCCACCTCGTTACATTGGGTTTTTATGTCTATTCCAAGTCTTAATTGGGTAATATATAGTTTGAGTTGGCGGAAATTAACATCATTTTCGGTTTTATCATATAGTGGTGGTTAAATTAATATAAATAAAATCTTTTTAACGTTAACAATAGTTATTGGTTACAATAAAGTTTCCCTTCCTTATAGAGACTACTAATTTTTAGATAACAATTGCACGGGTAAACAACAGAACGAATTACGATTATAAATTTATTTTATGTTTATTTTATAATCTGTTCGCGTTAAGGTATTTGTTATGATCAAGAATATTTTTCTTTATGTCCTGTCTTAGTATAGATCTCGAGATAACTCAGGATTGTTGTTTGATATTTTAACTTTTACTTAATAATTTTACTCTTAATAATAATTACTTAATAATACTTTGTAATTCTTTCATCGTTTCATAGACTGTTAATGAGTTAATGAAATTACCCGTACAACGTCACAGCTCATTAAATGTAGATAGAGCCAATAAGTGTTTGTATGTTACATTTTTAAACATTATATCGTCATTAATTAAAACAGGAATAAATTAACATGGAAAATAAAGTCTATGTTTTGTAGAAAAGTCAATGATTTTTACATGGTTTTGGGTTCAAATACTGTTGTTACTGTTGTTGTCCAGTTGGCTAGAGCAGCCAGGGCCTAATGTTTTTAAGATAAGTTGATCTATACTTCGGATAAGCATGTCGAAATTCGTCTCCGGTTGTCAAGTTTATTATAAACACTCGCCATATGACGTCATTGATTTCACATAACTAATAACTAATCCACCAATTGCATGCAGTTCACCTAGTTTGCCTAGAAACTGTTATATACGTAACTAGCACACCGCAACCCCTAATGGGTGGAACTTCATAAAATCAGTTCTTAGTCGACCTCTACTCGGCGTAAGGAATATTCCTACCAAATTTCAAGTCGCTTCGCCTTATGGTTCCAGAGATATCGTGATGAGTCAATATATAAGGTGGGAATCTCTTTTATATATACATAATTATGAATTGATTAGAAGATTAACCGCGATAGGAACCGGTAAAGTCCTTTCATTTATTAATCAAGGAAAGAATTACATTTAGTCGTTTGGTTTATTCGATGCGCCTGTACGTGAATAGTGCAGTACTCTTTGGTCCCCTCGCCTAGCGACGCGGATGTTAGACGGGCCGGGATTATGAATGTTCTAATTTTGGTTTGATTCATTATTTGGTCCGTTTACAACTGACGGATGATTGTATTTAGAATGATTCTGTTTAATTGAACATGTATTTATATTTATTTGTGTTGATTAAAGAGCCACACCAATTTGTGTGATTAATATCCAAATTAGTCAGATGAATTTGTATAGTTTTCATTATTAGTTAGATAACTTATTTCTTTGAAACACACTGTTGAGATTCGCATTGCAAAAATGTTGCTAGATAATTGTTATAGTTATATTATACTAAATTGAATTTTCAATAGAATAACTGTGATATTTTATAGTTATCATTAAATTTTAGTATGTATAAGCAGTGTCTGCAACTACTTATACAACATTCTTATTTAATTTTTCTACTGTTATGGTTGTAAAACGTTTCACATAACCGCATTGGTGAAGCAAAACATCATATTCCTTTCATAGATAAGTTGCCATGAAGCCCTACACTAGACACGACTTATTCATTCTAGAGTGTTCTATTCACTTCTCGAACAATCGCTCGTAAACAATGAGTAGAGCACATTGGATACTGTAAATAGGCATTGTGGAACATGATATCTATGTTACAAGAAAAGCTGGACTCTTAAAAATATAAATATTTTTGTTTTGTACATTAAAATAATCGTTTATTAGTTTATCAATTGCGCTTGGTTTAATATTAAATGATTTCAAAAATCATACTATCTATTTGTAATATAAGAACACGTTTAATCGTAGTTTTGTGTTTGTGTATTGAACTCGCATCGTTTGTGTCAAAATCTTGCAGTTTTTTTTTACAATGCTGACTGATGAATTTTAGTTGGATAAAATTCGAAACTTTACGATTATCGTGTTATTTATCGCTAAGTCGACTAATAAAGGTTTTTTACAATATATATATATATATATATATATATATATATATATATATATATATATATATATAATATATATAGAAATTATAAGATACTTGAATATAAGGTGTTCATACAGAATTTCTTTACTGGCGCTCTTTACGTCGAGTTAACCTTTCGCTTCCTGATAATACAACAAGGAGCTATTTGTACTTATTATATATTTCCGTTACACGTTATCGCTAACAATACGCCCCTATTCTAAGTGCGTTGTTTTTGTTCCAAATGCCTTTGAACGTATGAACTCGGGTGAAAACAATTGAAGGTATATAAACAAAAAAATAACAACAATAACAAATGAAGACGCGAAGGAATTCGGTTTAACATAATTTTTATGGCTTTGAAATGAAGAATGTAACGATTTTATATAAAAGAGAAAACATTTCTCAAAAATGCGTTGTGTAAATCTCACGTAATTCAGATGATTTTATAGAGTTAATTAATTAGGTATCCGCCTTCTGCATTAAAAATATTTTAATTCAATAAAACTGTTTAATACAGTGTTTCTTACTATCATAAAAATAGTGACTAGTTCATTAATATTACAACAACCAAGGAAATTCAGAAAATCATTTTAATTTTTTTTTATTTTTTTTATGATTATAATCTGAAAAATAGTCTTGTTACTAGGTTTGTTAATATGATCTTTCTTTTCAGGAAAACCACTAAGCTGCGTAAACTCCAACGACAGCGAGAAGTCTTGCAGTTTGCATTTATGCCAGAAGTTTAGCCAGCTCTATCCAGTAACAAGGTAGGTTTATCTTAATATATACTGTACAAAATCTACGCAAGGTTTAATTGAATGTTTATAAAGCGTACCTCCGTGGCTCTATATAGTTAACGCCTGCAATTTGAACACTGCGGGTGTTAGAATTGCCGTTCGGACCTCGCCTCTACCCCAGCCAAAACGCGTGTGGAATTTACATAAACGTAGTCTAATGTCTAACTCAATTGGCGCCAAACAATGGCGCAATCTTAACTATTAATCGTATTGGCTTAACATTGCGTAGGAATTAAACATTCTATGCTTCTAGACTCATGTTTCTCTTGATGTAAGCTTCATTTAACACAGAATCAAGCTACCGTCCTCACGAACTAGGCGACCGATACATTTGTAAAAAAGTGAAGTCCATACGTACAGGAGGTACGTGTTAGACATGCTTTAGTGTCTTCTAAGGATTCTGTTTACTAACGTAACTTCTTCTAGATTTTGTTTACTAACGTAAACAAAATCTAATGTCCGGTGCCGTTTCAACACTTTTAACATGTTAAAAATAATAATTAATTTAAATATCAAATACCATTTAGATGGCGATTGTAAACCAAGTCGACTAATAACATATTATTATTATGAGTATAGACTTATCACCATCATCATCATCAGCTCGTGTTTGTCCGCTGCTGGACATAGGTTTCCCCTAATGCACCCCGTATCCCACCACGCAGGTACAATGCGGTTCGGTGGGTAGACCGACTTTTAACATCCAAACTAAATATTCTGTATTTGTTCTAAACTAAGAAAATGTTTTACAAATATTTTGAGCCAAGTTAGTGGAATTAATCTAATCTTAGGTAAATAGTACACACTTACTTAAACGGCGTATCGAGTGCCTTTAAGCCGTAGTAATTATTTATTGGAGAGGCGCGCGGTTTTTTCTAAATGTACAAACTAACTCGCTATAACAAGGGCATTTTTTGTTTTGGAACACGGCGATCTTCGAAAACTTGTTTTGAATAGTTTTAACAAATTGCAGTTTTTGTTCGTGTTTATTCACCTAGTTTGCCTAGAAACTGTTATATACGCAACTAGCAACCCGCAACCCCTAATGGGTGGAACTTCATAAAATCAGTTCTTAGTCGACCTCTACTCGGCGTAAGGAATATTCCTATCAAATTTCAAGTCGCTGCGCCTTTTGGTTCCAGAGATATCGTGATTAGTCAATTTGTAGGTGGGAATCTCTTTTATATATACATAATTATGAATTGACTAGAAGATTAATCGCGATAGGAACCGGTAAAGTCCTTTCATTTAATAATCAAGGAAAGAATTACATTTAGTCGTTTGGTTTATTCGATGCGCCTGTACGTGAATAGTGCAGTACTCTTTGGTCCCCTCGCCTAGCGACGCGGATGTTAGACGGGCCGGGATTATGAATGTTCTAATTTTGGTTTGATTCGTTATTTGGTCCTGTTACGACTTACGGATGATCGTATTTAGAATCGTCCTGTTTAATTGAACATGTATTTATATTTATTTGTGTTGATTAAAGAGCCATACCCAATTGTGTGATTAATATCCAAATTAGTCAGATGAATTTGTATAGTTTTCATTATTAGTTAGATAACTTATTTCTTTGAAACACACTGTTGAGATTCGTGCAAAAAATGTTGTTAGATAATTGTTATAATTATATTATACTAAACTTGAATTGGCAATAGAAACTGTGATATTTTATAGTTATCATTAAGTTTTAGTATATATAAGCAGTGTCTGCAACTACTTATACAACATGCTTATTTAATTTTTCTACTGTTATTTGTATTATGGTTGTAAAACGTTTCACATAACCGCATTGGTGAAGCAAAACATCATATTCCTTTCATAGATAAGTTGCCATGAAGCCCTACTTTAGACAAGACTTATTCATGCTAAAGTCTTCTATTCACTTCTCGAACAATTGCTCGTAAACAATGAGTAGAGCACATTGGATACTGTAAATAGGCATTGTGGAACATGACATCTATGTTACAAGAAAAGCTGGACTCTTAAAAATATAAATATTTTTGTTTTGTGCCTTAAAATAATCGTTTGTTAGTTTTTCAATTGCGCTTGGTTTAATATTAAATGATTTCAAAAATCATACTATCTATTTATAATATAAGAACACGTTTAATCGTCGTTTTGTGTTTGTGTATTATGTGGATAAAATTCGAAACTTTACGATTATAGTGTTATTTATCGCCAAGTCGACTAATAAAGGTTTTTTTACAATATATATATATATATAGAGATTTTATACAAAAGTAGGATATATGTTCGCGTAGGATCGGTTTTTGATCGAGTTTAACCTATTCGGTTTCGGATTCTTTCGAGCGTCCATAATCACGGTCAGACTAAGTCGGTACATGTCTGCATCTCGTTAAGATACAGCCATCTTGGGGAAAACGTAAGGAATAAATATACATAAGTAACGCCAAAAATCCGTAAATTTGTGGATTTGATATGTATAACAATCGCGTAAAAAAAAGAAATTATTAGATAATTTTTAGGTTATTTTATTTCAATAACAAAATCGCAAGATACTTGAATATAACGGTGTTCATACAGAATTTCTTTACTGGCGCTCTTTACGTCGAGTTAACCTTTCGCTTCCTGATAATACAACAAGGAGCTATTTGTACTTATTATATATTTCCGTTACACGTTATCGCTAACAATACGCCCCTATTCTAAGTGCGTTGTTTTTGTTCCAAATGCCTTTGAACGTATGAACTCGGGTGAAAACAATTGAAGGTATATAAACAAAAAAATAACAACAATAACAAATGAAGACGCGAAGGAATTCGGTTTAACATAATTTTTATGGCTTTGAAATGAAGAATGTAACGATCTTATATAAAAGAGAAAACATTTCTCAAAAATGCGTTGTGTAAATCTCACGTAATTCAGATGACATTATAGAGTTAATTAATTAAAAATATTTTAATTCAACAAAACTGTTTAATACAGTTTTCGATATCATAAAAATAGTGTCTAGTTCATTGATATTACAACAACCAAGGAAATTCAGAAAATCATTTTAATTTTTTTTTATTTTTTTTATGATTATAATCTGAAAAATAGTCTTGTTACTAGGTTTGTTAATATGATCTTTCTTTTCAGGAAAACCACTAAGCTGCGTAAACTCCAACGACAGCGAGAAGTCTTGCAGTTTGCATTTATGCCAGAAGTTTAGCCAGCTCTATCCAGTAACAAGGTAGGTTTATCTTAATATATACTGTACAAAATCTACGCAAGGTTTAATTGAATGTTTATAAAGCGTACCTCCGTGGCTCTATATTGTAAACGCCTGCAATTTGAACACTGCGGGTGTTAGAATTGCTGTTCGGACCTCGCCTCTACCCCTACCAAAACGCGTGTGGAGTTTACATAAACGTAGTCTAATGTCTAACTCAATTGGCGCCAAAAAATGGCGCAATCTTAACTATTAATCGTATTGGTTTAACATTGCGTAAGAATTAAAAATTCTATGCTTCTAGACTCATGTTTCTCTTGATGTAAGCTTCATTTAACACAGAATCAAGCTACCGTCCTTCCGAACTAGGCGACCGATACATTTTGCTAAAAGTGAAGTCCATACGTACAGGAGGTACGTGTTAGACATGCTTTAGTGTCTTCTAAGGATCGTTGTCGATCTGGCGACTGTTTTAATCGGTTGCTGGGAGCGATAAGAACCGCCCTGGGACGCGGGTGTATCTAGTGTACTTAGTGTGCGTGTTTAGCTATGCTCGTAAGCGAGGACGCACTACGGGTGTTTGTATACTGCCATCCTACTAGTGTGATGGCGACGGTTCATCAATAAGAAAGCATACACTTTCAGCGCCGTTAGTGTTTGACATTAGATTCAACGGCACCCGACATTAGAAATCTAATGTCGGGTGTCGTTGCAACACTTTTTACATGTTAAAAATAATAATTTATTTAAATATCAAATACCATCTAGATGGCTTTTGTAAACCAAGTCGGCTAATAACATATTATTATTATGAGTATAGACTCATCAACATCATCATCACCAGCTCGTGTTTGTCCGCTGCTGGACATAGGCTTCCCCTAATGCACCCCGTATCCCACCACGCTGGTACAATGCGGTTCGGTGGGTAGACCGACTTTTAACATCCAAACTAATTTTCTGTATTTGTTCTAAACTAAGAAAATGTTTTACAAATATTTTGAGCCAAGTTAAGTGGCATTAATCTAATCTTAGGTAAATAGTACACACTTACTTAAACGGCGTATCGAGTGCCTTTAAGTCGTAGTAATTATTTATTGGAGAGGCGCGCGGTTTTTTCCGCTCTAAATGTATAAACTAACTCGCTCTGACAAGGGCATTTTTTGTTTTGGAACACGGCGATCTTTGAAAACTCGTTTTGAATAGTTTTAGCAAATTGCAGTTTTTGTTCGTGTTTATTTTTTTAAAGTCAGTTTTATATAATTTTGAATTTCATCTGGTTTGGCGTATTTTTTGAGAGAATTGTGTTGAAAGTTGGCGAATTCTAAAATGTATTCTAGTTACTAATTATGAATAGATGGCTACATAACTGACGTACATTTTTCTATCCAATAGCAAGTAGCAAAGGGTTACCTTCGACGTGCTTTAAGTATATAAATTGGAAAGAAAATTTTATAACTGAAACTTTAATCCTTTTTTTTCTGTTGTAAAGCATAAAGCCTGAGAACGGGCACCCCTATGTTCTGAAATCTCAATATTATATTTACATGCTTTAGAAAAGATGAAGCTATTTAATACAACTGTATGTTACCTCATAAATTTGTTCGTTTACAAACAGCTTTCATGGTTATGTGGCTTTCATACCATACCAGAGCCGTAATAAGGTATGGGATTAGTATAACAAAGTAAGTCACAGCCACGAAAGAGCGTCATATGTCAAGCGCTGAGCAACACTTCACAAACTACATGTTTGACGCAACTTACTTGCTAAGGGTGATATTGCTGGCAACAAGTGACTCCGTAGCCTTGTGGCTTCAGATGTAAAAACCGAAGGTGGTGGGTTTGATTTCTGCCGGGACTCGACCGCTTTTCTACGTTGTTTCCTAGCTGGTTATAGCATTGCGGGCTGATAACCCGCCCCAAAATAAGATGATGCGACAGATGAGTATGTAAAGTCGGTCCTGCTTCATCACTCTCCGTTAGTGTCCGTTTTTTGTCCTTTTCGCTAATAAGAGTGCACCCGTGTTTGTGCATACCCTTTTGCAATGTATCTTCTGCGCAGTTCGCTGATCTCTAATCGATCGAACGCCGTAGTAAAAATCGGCTCAGAGAATATTATTTCTCACATCAATTCTATGACTTATGGGTCTCTGGCTTTAAGCACAATGGTGAAGAGACGTGCTATATGTAAGCTGCTCTACTTAACTAGTTCCCAACTATCTCTAAAAATAATCATTATCATAATTAAATAGAGCTGAAAAAACCACCTTGAATATGTATTGTTATCATAATAAACAATAGAAAAGACATAGAACTAATAGCATCGTATAAAATCGTATTATTTCCGGGTGTATTAGCTTTCCTTGTAATAATAACGTCTATGTTGTTGCCCTGCCGATAACAAATATGTAAATAATACATATTGGTCGTATCCACTGTCGTCTCGGTCAACGCGGTACATTAATATTGACTTTGTATATCATTAAGATAACGCTCCGATTAGCTCAATTTGGTCTGTCGTAACTATTCACGTTAAATTAACAGGGATAATGTGGTGCAATAAACTTAGTGATGTAAAGGTCACTTAAAGTTTTGAAACTAATTTTATTAACTAGAAAGTTACTTTAGATATTTTGGATATGTATTGTATATAAACAACTATAATAATTTAGAAGTTTGCATAAGTAGGCTGCGTTAGTGCCGGAATGCCAGAATTTGCTTTGTGAACTAATTTTACAATGAAATATATAGTATAGTAGGTATTTATTATCATGGATACTAGTATATATAAATATATAGTTGTGGTAATATATTGAGGAGACGGTCCAATAACCACCTAAATGGAGAAGGCGTCGTGCATTAGGGAGGCCTATGCCCAGCTGTGACTAGACTACAAGGCTGATGATGTTGAATATACAGTAATGATTTAAACCCTTAATTCTAAGCTCAAATATTTTATGTAATTTGTATACGATTGTACTGCGGCCATCCAACTTATTGTGTGCACGTTAGAGCGTTGATTTGATTATCACAACTTAACATGCGGGTAAGAAATTACAGGCCTTTGTACAAACTATAAAGGAATGTTTCAACTAACAATATTTCCTTGATGAATATATTTTTATAACAATGTCAAATGCCACCGTGGCCTAGTGGTTATGGCTTGTGCATAACAGACCCGGGTCGTGGGTTCAAAGACTGGAACATTACCTCTGTAGTTTCTTTACGATTGACTGTATTTAAATTAGTTAATGATACATATTAGAAACTAAAGATATTTTATCTAGCTATACTACCCGCATCGTACCAGCATAATGGGATACGGTTTAAAACCCTTTAATGGATAGGGGTGTTTTAGGGGAGGACTATGTCCAGGAGTGGACTATTACAGGTGATGATGTATGTATGATTATGTAGTTATACTTTCATCTATCTCCATGTAAATAGTGTCAGAAGTTTGCAAATTGAAACAGTTACTGAGTTAGATTATTTCGAGCCCATGTTTCAAATGTTGCGAAACTTATTGCCTAGCCGATTGCGTAATTAGTTTTCGTCGAAATGGATATCGGCAATTTGATTCTGACCTACTCAGTCTCTTAGCATGTTTTATTATTCAATAACATTAGACAAGCTATTGCATTGCAACAGTACGTGTAATTAAAACAAATGCCGGTAACCAAATTAAAACTAACCGTGTTGGTACGAAACTTATTTTTAAAGCTATCCTCCTTTCATATTATTGTTGCGTTGTTATTCTTATTATACATTGTGTATCCAATTCATAATTCATGAATCATGTTACAGCATGTTTGTAAACGATACCCTATACCTGGCTAATAAAATTTAGTGTTTATATAAACGAGCTTCAGTGTCAACTTCTGATAAGAATGGCCCATATACTATACCTATGTGTAGCTCAGTTTTTAGTTGATTGGTGCTAAACTACACCTTCCTTTGACAATTATTCAATAAGAAACAGTCATAGGAGGTTACTTCTTCCCTAGGTGCTACTTTGTTTTCAATCCCTCTCTTCTTTGGCCCGTGTAAAGTCAAAGTGCCCTCTGTACGTGAAGCCATCACTTTGCAAAAAGTGTCGGTTACCTAGTTCGTGGGGACGGGAGCTTCCCGCGCACTCTGTGTTAGATGAAGCTTACCAAAGACAAGTCTGGAAGCGTAACATCCGTGTTAATGAGAAAAGCCGAAGTCGAGTAAAGTCGATATAGGGTTTATAATTAATATCAAATTAATGTTTACGTTATGGCGTCATTACAATTTGCCATCAGACCTTTTTAATTCGGATTGCACGTCTTATTTGATTCTTGCATAAATAAATTTCATTACATAGTTAGATATATGTTATAATATATTTTGTAAACTGCTACGGTAGCATAGTGGTATGGTCTAGTGCTTTAAAAACCGAAGGTCTTGGGTTCGAATCATATGGAGACTCAACTACTTTTCTAAGTTGTTTCCGAGTTCGATAGAGCAATGCGAGTTATTTACCCGATTGCCTGTAAAGTAAGATGATTCATGCGTGGGATGGGCATATGAAAAGTCGGCCCTACGCCTGATCTCTCTCCGTTTGTGTCGGTTATCTGTCCCATTGGGCTTTTAGAATGAACGAAGAGTTAGTGCTTCAGTTGAGTCTGTGTTTGCGTGTTACATTTATGCACTATAATATCTCCGGTGTATTTGGCCGATCTCTAGTATAGAAATCGGCACATAGAACAATAGTATCTTTTGTAGTTTTGGTCAATAAATAAGCGTTTATAAATTGAAAGATTAATCTAATAATAACAAACCTTAAAAATTGACTAGTTGACTCAATCGATAAATAAAGATATAATACTTTTGTATTTCATTTATCAATCTACATATAAAAAATCTGATAGACAGTTAATAACTGTAAATATGCTAACCGTTATGTGAAATTGAGATTATTTTTCGCCTCTTGGGAACAAATACGTAGGCGGAATGATATAATGTATATTGTTCAAATCCCATATTTCTTTATATTTATGTACGTTTTAAACCATCCCTGGACTTCCACAAATAATTTTAAGAGCGTAATTAGCGAATTATAATAATTTTATAATTATTTTATTAATAATGATACAGTAAAGAAATCATTATTCATAATGATTTATACTATGTTTATTTTTTATTTTGTAATTGCGTTTATTTGTATCCTATTTTTAACCATAATCGGTTTACGACCCCACAAATCAACATAAATATAAGCCTTGTGCAAAGTCAAATATATATCATCTATTGGGATTGAAACATACTAGAGAGTATACACGATATACTAAACTACTTTCAGTCATTCCTGCCTTTAATGCGGAAATCACATCGTCGCTACGAACTCCATATCCTCTATTTGTATTCAGGACTCATTCGTGTCGTGAATGCATCTATTTCCTGCATCTATCCTATTTGACAAATCACGATTTGTTGTTTGTAACATTGTTATACAGAAAGGAAGATAAAAAAGGTTGTAATGCAAAATTGTTAATAAAAAAAAGTCGATTTGTAAATTTTATTTGTATCAGTTTTTGTATATGTTTCTCGATATTATTTAAACAATAATCTTGATTCAAGAGGCGTCGTAGTATACATGCTTAAGCCAAAAAAATATGGAATTTAACATAGTAACGAAATGATGTTGTACGTATAGCTTTGGAATTAGTTGATTTTTGTATGCTTCGTAATTAATAGATTCTACTTTATGTGCCACGGGTATGTTATGTTATATTATGTTATCATTTCCTTTTTGTATCAGATAAATTATTTCGACATTCGAATTCATAAATTCTATATGAATAATTAAATCTATGGTCTGATAATTAATAAGTATGACAATTTTAACCTTTTTTAGATTCAATAAATTATTTCATCATTGATTGGTTTTAAATAACAGAATTATTGCCAACTAAATGGTAAATCATGAGGTAAACGTCGTTAAGATACGTTGAGTTTACTAATATAGACGATTAAATTGTTTAATTAACGGTTTTTTACATACGATTCAATCGATCGGTTACTGTATCATATGTCTACGTTTGTAAATAATGACATTAACTTTAATATTCAGCCAACCTCAAATTGTTGATTTTTATCATATCTAATGAGTGTAATCTTTAGTTTAGTGTATAACGTTTAGATGTGTGTATAATTTGTAGTCATTTACTTATTTAAAATTTATAAAATGAACAACATTATATCGGTTTTTAACACTCATTTGGTTTCTATGTATTCGGATTCGAGTGATCTTAGATAGAAATTTATAGTGTCATAATAATGCATTCATTAACTGACTTTACGACGTTTTGAAAATCTCAACATATACCTCAATATAGCTGTTTGATTGTTGTTATCATAGTTTTTTAGTGTAGTATTTGCTTTATAGTTTTAATTGTTTGATTCATGTAATTTCGTTGAGAGTGGATTATAGTATAATTGTTTTTATATTTTATATATTTATAATCTGTTTTAATATAAACGTAATTATATCATTTATTATTTTTCAATTTTGGTTTTATTGTTTACATTGCATTATGGTTTAGAATAGTATAGTTTTTAGTTATATAGTGCATTCATTGCTAACTTAGCTAGATTGGTTTCATTGAAGATATAAAACATTGATATCTGTTACTTTGCATAGATTAGTTTTTATACTAGAGTCACTTTTGATTTATACGATAATTGTTCTAGGTTTTTTTGTCATCGTTTTGTTGTGAGTGGTATTTAGTATGAGCTTTTAGCTTTTCATAAAGCTAACTGGTTTTGATCAGATCTGGTCATTCTGAAACTAAACATAAGATCTTTATTTTTAGATTGTTATTATTTTACAATCATAGCTAGTATTGATCTGTTAGTTAGTTACATAGAACCGAAACTTGTCTGAAATCATTATGTTTTCGTAGATATTATGTATTGTAGTCATAAGATATCACTGTAATTTGAGTAAAACTACCTTTATTATTTATGTTCAGATCAAGGCAATGGATTATGAGTATCTTAAAGGTGGCATGCTGATTATTTCTATTAATGGCTACTGGTGTTGTTGCGCTCTTTCGAAAAGGCTATTCACGGGCGTTAATTCTTAGAGTCGAGATGCTGGTCTCACTTGGAAACGTATACTGAAGGACTATTATTTCTTCAGATTAACGGCGACTCACGGCTATGCGTCCTGGTCGATGACGAAGTATTTCAAGCTGATGTTGTGAGACTAAGAGATGTATACTTCGATCGAACGAGGCATCGAACTGCCTCCTATCAGTAAGTGTATCTCAAATTTTAGTTGTGTGTTGTGTAGGAATATGATTGAAGAAATGTCTTTAATTAGTATGGTATGCTTACGTCAACGGCAAATGGTCTTAGTGTCAATTTTTAATCCTATAATATGGCTAGGTAATGTGCTTTAGAAATTTTATCTTTTCTTATAATTACTTTTATTATTTTTTCTTAACGAGTCATATTCTATCATGTTCGTTAATTCTTTACCGGAGAAATTTTCAGTCGGATTATACGTATTTAAAACATATTTCTTTCAGATTTAACGCGGACGATCTCCGTATCTACGGACTTATGACCGAGCCCGGCGAGAACACGACCGTATTCACGATGTTTGGTTCCGCGAACGAACAGCACCAGTGGATAATAATAACAATCGATCTGCAAAACGCCTTTACTAAGAACTGCACTACGGAAGATTACAAATTCTGGTCGCCGTCCCAGCCAAATTCTTCTGCGTCGTGTGTCTTGGGCACAAGGGACATTTTCCAACGGCGATTAGCCCATACAAAGTGCTTCAACGGCTTGGATTACGACGGGCCCATTAAGAAAGAGGTGTGCGAGTGCGGCAGGCGGGATTTCGAATGCGACTTTGGCTTTGTGCTCTCACGTAACGTGTGCGTTCGTAATAAGACCTCGAAGTACGACCCGTACGCAATTCCACCCAATTGTCTCCCGGGTCATTTCTATAAAAGGACTAAGGGATATAGGAAAATTGACGGAGATGTATGTACAACATCCGGCTACCTACCATACGAGCCAGACGTAATCCCTTGCCCTCTAGACGAACCTACGGAATTCCTTCTGGTCGCTTTAAGGGACAAAATTGCTCGAATCGACCTGTCGGACAACACTACGATATTCCCGATAAAGGACCAGGAGAACATAGTCGCTATTGAGTTCGACATGAAAAACAATTGCATCTATTGGGCGGATATCGTGCTTGACAAGATCAGTCGACAGTGTTTCGCCGACGGTTTGAGTGAGGAGGTCGTGGTGGACACCGATCTAGCAAGCATAGAGGGCATGGCATTAGATTGGATTTCTAACGTTCTATTCTTCGTCGACGGCATGCGGAAGAAGATCGAAGCGGTGCGAACGGATCTGACCAGCGAGGGTAGAATGAGAGTGACGATATTAGGCCCCGATGTACTATCCAAGCCACGAGGGATCGCAGTTCACCCGAAGGCAGGATATTTGTTCTGGACAGACTGGGACCGATACAAGCCGTCCGTATCCCGATCAAACTTAGACGGTACGGATATAGTTAGGCTTTTCGAGAAGCCGATCGTTCAATGGCCTAATGGTATCACAATCGACCAGATGTCCGAACGGATATACTGGGTGGACGCAATGGAGGATTACATAGCCAGCGCTGATATCAACGGCCAGTACTTTAAGAAGATTCTGTCCGACGACGAGAGAGTATCACACCCGTTCGCCGTAGCAGTACTGAAGGATCGCATGTACTGGGACGACTGGAAGGCGAAGTCTATCTTCATCGCGGACAAAGATAACGGACAGAATGTGATCACTATCAACGAATCCTTCTCCGGCTTGATGGGTCTGAAGATCTTCGCTCATTTTGTTCAACACGGTAGCAACGCCTGCTCGTATAAGAATACTAGCTGTGAAACTTTATGTCTCGGCGGTCCAGGAAACACCTTCAGCTGCCTTTGTCCTGATGGATTCGTCAAAGCCCACGGAAAGTGTCTGTGCCCAGATTTGTCCGAGCCGTACGCAAATCTTACTTGCCCGAAGACGCCGGGAACCACTTGTGCATCGGTAAGTCTTAATACACCTCTAAACTCTAACTCCGTTAAGTTTTCACATTACTGCTTTGTGGGTAGGCAATGTTCAGCCGGCTGTCAAACCAATTTGAACCCTATCCCCTCGTCACAGGACCACTTCTCGTGCAAGAACGACGTGTGCATAGCGCTCTCGTGGCGCTGCGACGGCAACGACGACTGCGGCGACGGCTCGGACGAGGCGGGCTGTACGTGCGCACCGCCCAGGATCGCCTGCGACGACTCCAGCTGCTACCTGCCCCAGTGGAGGTGCGACGGGGACATCGACTGCGCGGACAGGAGCGACGAAAAGGGTAATTTAATGCAAGCCTTTTTTGCTATACAAGCTTAAATGATTAGCAATGGGTCAAAAAGCGCAGGTATTTTGTGAGCAATGTGCTGTCTTGGTCGATTGACGCCATAATGTTGTTAATGTTAATGGTGTTGACTCGGTGATTGGAGGCGGATAACAGTGCTCAGCCTAGGAAAAATTGAAAAGATGTAACTTATAGTTAAGAATGACTTCATACGTAAAGCTTTTTATTATGAACTATCACCAAGATCTTAATCGCTAAATCGAAATCTACATCTGGATTGGCTCAAGAATATATAATTTTTTTTGATGTTATTACCGAACTGCCTCCGTAGCCTAGTGGTATAGGCGTTTGCTTTAGAAACCGGAAGTCGTGGGTTCGAATCCTGCGGGGACTCAACAAATTTTCAGTGTTGTTTCCTAGTTGGTTAGGACAATTTGGGCTGATCCATGCGTCGGATGGGCATGTAAAAAGGCGGGGTCCACCCACAATTGCATTGGACCAAAACCCCCTAATGGATAGGGGTGTATCAGGGGAGGCCTATGTCCAGCAGTGGACTATTAAAGGCTGATAAAAATGATAATGATGAATTACCGATTAATATTTTTTTCTTATGTTTATATTATTATCAGAGAAAGATTTTTGTCTCGTAGAAAGTTTATTTTGAAAATAGGTAGATCAGAAATTTTATCTTAAAATAATATACGCCAGAATGTTTTAAAATGCCAAACGTTATGTGTCATAAACCTTGTTACTATTTATGTAGATTGCGGGCGACACAACTGCACAGAAAACGAATTCCAATGCAGCAACGGGAACTGCGTGGACAAAAGGTGGCTTTGTGATGGCGACAACGATTGTAAGGACGGCTCCGATGAACGCAATTGCACGGTAAATTTATAAAAGTTGTATAACTATAGTAATAAAATTTAGTCTCGAAATTGACAAAAAAATTTGTGCTAGGTCCCTTTCTTACACAGGCGGTATGGGGCAGTACTACCTCAAATTCGTAATGGGAAAACAATACTGTGTTTCGCTTTGAAGGGCACCGTAGCCAGCGTATTTACTCAGTAAACGAGACCTAATATCCTATGTGTCACAGTCGGCAACGCGTTGATGGTACCACTGCTATTGTTAACATATATTGGCGTCGGTGACCACTTTGCATCAGGTGGCCCTATAGCCTGCAGCTCGCCTGCCTTCGTAGTCAATAAAAACAAATCGCAACGAGGTGGTGTCATCTTTTGATGTCACCCCTGTGTCAATTGTCACCGCCTCTTTGGTATAGCGGTATTGGCTCTTGCTATATACAGAGATCGTTGGTTCAAATCCTACGGGGAAACAACGTTTAAATTTTCAATTATTTAATAATTATCTGATAAAATTGTTATCGTTGTTTTCTGGTTGGTAAGGACAATATGGGCTGATGATCGTCGGATGGGCATGTAAAAAGTCGACTTCGGTTGTCAAGACCATTTGGCTATCCGTTTTAGGATGTTTACTGACAACTAGTTCATCCTTAGACTGCAGATTATCCTTTGGGTTGTCTGTCTGTAGTCGTTCTGCGTAAAATCTTTTAACTAAAACTTAGGTAAATCTGGATGGATTAAAAGCCTACGCATGATAACTTGGGAAAATGGCATTACACTTCCGACGCAGATTCGATACTTTGTGTTAAATCGTTTACATCATCCACTATATACTCCATTTTTTCATCCAGTTTTAGTCATCTATAATAACCAAAATGTTGATGATTCCCCAGGGTCTAGTCAAGCGTCCAAACACGATGAACTGCTCTTCCGGAGGTTTCTCTTGCGGCGAGGGTAGCGGAGGTCTCTGTATAGTCAACTCGTGGGTCTGCGACGGTGAGAGCGACTGTCCTGGTGGTGAGGACGAGCATCCGGACCGTTGCAAGAACTCCACTTGTGCCCCGTACATGTTCAGATGTCCTAGCGGCAAGTGTATATACAAGGCTTGGGTGAGTTATTGATGCTGTTATTGGCTTAATGGTAGAGTCAGCTCACGATTACTGTTAGGTAACGTTAGGTCTATCAATCCGTATGGGACTAGCGTGATGGGATATACATTAGGGGAGGCATGTCTAGCAGTTGACTAATAAAGGATGATGATGATGATGTTGAACGTTTAGTATACGGTCTAGATACATTGAATGTAAATATTTGATCTATCAAGTTAAATGCCGTACAATATTTTCAAGTTGTAAGTTTTACTTTAATTTTTGTATGAACTGCGTCGTTTACCGAGTTGTTTTTGTTTAAGTAACAAAAAGAAGAGAGTGGAAGAAAAACTACACGGATTATGATTGTAATAAAGATGATTGTAAAGTTGTCTCACTTGTACATATGAGCCTTTTATTATTAAGATATTAGTTTATCTGTTGTAGACTTTCAACATTTGTATGATATTCACTAACAAAGTCACAAAGCTTATAAGTTTACTCGTACATTCAATATATTTTTAAGTCTGCATAGAGAAGAGTACATTGTAACGCTGTAACATATGATACTTAAACATTTATCTCTGACTAAAGGTCTGCGACGGCGAGAACGACTGCAGCGACGTGGAATCCTCCGACGAGAAGAACTGCACGTCGATTGGCCACTCGAAGCTGATCCCTCGTCCCACTACCGAGAAACCGTTCGACTTCCCGACGAACAGCTCTTGCTTGGACTGGATGATAAAGTGCGACAATGGCAACTGCCTGCCGTATTGGTGGCGATGCGACGGCATCAACGACTGCGGTGACAATTCCGATGAAATCGCATGCGCCGCTCAGACGAGCGACACCATAATACCCTCCCGTCATGATGTTGGGATACGCCAGAAGTGCGGCAAGAACAGATTCACGTGCTCACCGGGTAAATTATGTTTGTTCATGTGTTTGTAGTGATGTTATTATTGTTATTTTATTATATTTATGAACTTTCGCCGAGATGGTGACGTTCCGTTGCTATTAGTTGCGTTGTTATCATCGTTTTCGGGTCATAGTAGATGCCATCTATCTCTATATTTAGGTTCCACAAAAAATCAGCATTCATGGGTGGTCAAAACTCACGATTCAATGCTGCGGATAGGGTTTCCCCTATTGGTGCATTATTTTTTTGTTTTCATTTAATGTACCTAATGAACATTTTTTCTTTCTATATTCGGTTCTGATCTAGCTTGTTTTATAAATAGTAATAGTAGATGCAGTTGTATAGAGAACTAATTTATCTCCTCTTTAACACCCAGGCGTCTGCATTCCCCTATCCTGGGTGTGCGACTCGCAAGAGGATTGTACCGACGGTGCGGACGAGAAGGGTTGCTCGGCCCGCGGAGGGGGCGCCACTTTAGTGGTAGGAGGGTGCGGCGCGGACGAGACGCAGTGCGCGGACGGACGCGGCTGCGTGCGCACGCTGCGACTGTGCGACGGACGTGTTGACTGCGCGGACGGCAGCGACGAGGCGCATTGCACGCACGTAAGTTTCATATAACCGCCTCCGTGGCCTAGCCGTATTGGCCATTGCTTTATGAACCGATGGGTGTGGGTTCGAATCTCGCGCGGGAACAACTTCGTTTATTGTTTTCTGCTTAGTTATTCTGTCTAGTAAACGTGGTGGGATACAGTCCAAAAAGCCCCTAATGGAGAAGGCGTGACTAACACAGGCTGATAATCATAATGATGATGAAGTTTATTTTGTTTATTTTCAAAGTAGTAGCCCAATTTACAGAACAGACATAAAAAACTTGTTCTTTTTGTATCGGTATATGTATCGGTCATATATTCGGTTATACGGTCCAAAAAACCCCCTAACGGGAAGGCGTGCATTAGGGGAGGCCTTTGCCCAGCAGTAATCGTTTAAAAATATGAGACATATTGCCACATTGAACCCTGGAATAAGGTAATCTTACACGGTGTAAGAGCATTATCTGATTGCATATCGGAGTACGTGCAATATTTGACAGAATAAATTACTTTATCCCAGTATTGCAATATGGTCAGTAGTACTGATATTAAACAACATAGCAATCGTTTATACATTTAAACAAAAAAAACACATCAACAATTTATTCCTAATACAGTTAAGCGTATGTAATCGCGGCGTCTACCTTTTTATCTGGTTTATTTTTTAATAAAACTTAATTTTTTTCCATATTCACACAAAAACAATACAAACAATCACGGCTTATATTCATATTATTGCGCCTGATAGCTATAATCTAAAACATTATAATAACAAATGAAGTCAAGTAAAATCGTTATGGACCTTGACTCGCGTAACTTTTAATGGTTTCATCGTTCCAATACCGTAAATTCCTTTAAACAGGTGCACAAGCCGTCAGTAGAGTGCCCGCCGCAGCAGTTCATGTGCGACGACGGAACACAGTGTCTGTGGCAGGCGATGGTGTGCAACGGCCATCAGGAGTGCTTCGACGGTTCCGACGAGGCCAACTGTTCAAGCGTCGCCGAACCGGGTCACAACTATCAGGTACGGACATCACTATAATCCACAAAAAACACTAATAATAATAATATAAAACACCTATTTAGTTAGCTTATTTTTTTTGTTATTATTTTACGTAAATGAGCTCACAGTCGCTTTTTAATACATTGGAAGTCTAGTTAAGGTGTCAGCAGAATACCAGCGTTTGTCAAAGCCAACATTATGCTGAGCTGAAGCCTTATTGGTCAAGCAACAAATTTATTATAGAAATTTTGTGCACTTTTTTTAATTGTTTTACCGCTGGACTGATTAAATGAATTTATTATAATAATTATTATAATTGCTCTGTGCACAAGGTGGTTTTGATCTGGAATGTATGCGGATCAAGTGAAATGTGGTGCAAGTGAGAATACATTCTAAGTTGTGGTTGGTTTTAGCCACGTGGTCTATGAGTGAGCTGAATTGGGTCTGGAATGTATGTAGATGATGTGAATGCTGGTGTAAGGACGTAATGGGCGAAAGATTTGTGGCTGACAATGAGCACGCGACCTTTAACTTTGCGCCATGAGAATTTTATTAATCGTTGCTCTACATATATATTAAAATTTAATTTGGATCAACTAAAATAAATTTACATATATTTAATGCTAAATATGTAAATGTTAGCTAAATGTCTTTGAATTATGCGTTTTAATTAGTTGTGATTGGTAATTGATAACGGTCAACCGACGTAAATTCTTGAAACGGTGACTTTTCCTTGGGGTACCTTTGGTTTAGATATCGTTTATATTAAGCGTTTCAACAGACTGAACAGTTTTGGCCTTAATTTTTTTTATTAATTTCTTAAATTATTCTTCTTAATTTGGTGGTCAGCTAGTATAACACTAGCTGACCACCAAATTAAGACAATTATTACATTATCAATGTTTTTGTGTTGTTCCTAATGTTGTTGGAATGCTTAGTGCACGGCAAAATTATTGAAAAACTTATGTAAATAATTATTTTGTCATCCAAATAATTATACCTTATTTGGAGGTGGTAGGTCCCCGTTTTACAGGTGACCGTCTAGGGCGGTACCACAGTGGTGTCTATTTCAGCCGCAAAGCACTAGTGTGAAAACACTACTGTGTTCCGGTTTGAAGGCACAGTAGCCGTAACATCCTATGTTCCACGGTAGGCAGCGCGTTGGTGATACCACTGGTATTGCCGACGTCAATGGGCGGGTAATGACTTTCCACCTGGTGGTCTGACTGCTCGTCTGCCTTAAAAGACAATAAAAAGGCATAGGCAAACCACACGCATCGAAACAGTCCTTGGCACATTTTATTGTATTTGCGAATATGCTTTGTTAAAGATTATAACTGTCATACTAGTGGTATAGGCGTGTGCTTTAGAAACCAGAGGTCGTGGGCTCGAATCCTGCGGGGACTCAACAAATTTCCATTGTTGCTTCCTAGTTGGTTAGGGCAATTTGGACCGATCACCCAATTGTCTGAAAAGTGAGATGATCCATGCGTCGGATGGGCATGTAAAAAGCCGGTCAACCCACCAACCCGCATTGGACCAACGTGGTGGGATACGGTCCTAATGGATAGGGTGTATTAGGGGAGGCCTATGTCGAGCAGCGGACTGTCAAAGGCTGATGATGATGATGGTGATGATAACTGTCATACTATCATTTTATGTTTCTTAAAAAAAACTTTTTTATTGAATATCTATGTATTTAATACTTTTTCAGTTCCTTAGTATCGGTGTGGATCAATCGTCGATCAATTCCACAAGTTTCCTCATCTCGTGTTGGATGGCGCAACAGAAAACGGTGCTTTATAGCTTCTTGCCTTCCATATCAAAGGCGAGTGACGGTATTTGGCGAAACATGACTTGGACCAGTGAAAGTGTCTATAGGTAATTGATATTTATATTCTAACATTAAAAATTATAAATTTTAAATATGTATTGACGTATGTTTATATTATATTAAATTGTGTTAAAGTAAGAAAGTCAATGTTCCCGCGTGGACGATGTAAAAATAATGCAATTTTTTTGTTTTTTTTTGCAGATTCACGAATCTC
This sequence comes from Lamproptera curius, assembly GCA_029286875.1. Classification (NCBI taxonomy): domain Eukaryota; kingdom Metazoa; phylum Arthropoda; class Insecta; order Lepidoptera; family Papilionidae; genus Lamproptera; species Lamproptera curius. The sequence continues at coordinate 213,983 of JAGSMT010000074.1, read as the reverse complement.
GAGCCATTTACCAATTACAACGTCACATTCTACATTAAAGACAGCAAGTCGAACAAAACCTATCCGTCTATGAAGTACGTCAACACCACTACCGGCGAAGGAGGTAAATAAATAAAAATACCAAGTGGATTATTTTATGCAAATTTCTTGTAAACTATAAAAATATATAATAAAGATGACTAAATGAATAATCAAAAGTTAATATTCACTATCAATGAAAAATATAACAATGAAATTTACTATTAAAAAAAATTAAATTACTGGTATGAAACCACTATCCCATTATCTACCCTGATCACAAAATTTGCAGAAATCGTAGCATACGCATTGACCGATGATATGAAAGAACGTTGTCATCAGTAACAGCATATTATTATTTATAACTTATATACGATACGGCTAATAATGCTGCAAATAATATAATTCGGTTAATAATATAATGCTGCTAAAAATATAATTGTGTAATTAATGTAAATCTGTTAATAACGTAATGCTGTCAATAATATAATGTGTACAATAAGTTAGTGCTGTCAATATACAATGCCGTTTCTTGTTCGCAGTGCCATCACCTCCACTCAGACTGACCTTGCGCCAGTTCATGGGGAACAGGGTGACCGTGATCTGGGACCCTCCGTCTCAGCCCAACGGAATTTTGCGTTACTACACTCTACACTACGCGCCCCCTTTGCCGCCCATAAAGAGGCAGATGTTCGTCAGGGACGCCAAGACCGTCACCGTCGTCGTCGCGGAATACTTCAAGCCGGATCACACCTACTCGTTTTGGGTTAGTTTTTGGGGCTGATACTGATATTGTGTACTTAAAAAAAATATCGATAATATTTTACAGTCCAAGTCAGTGTAAAAAAAAAAACAATAAAAAAATTGTCTTCAATTATTTGAGATGGAATTTCGTTAACCACTGTAATGATTAACGTATATGGTAATACATCAATCAGTTAAGATTTTTGAATTTTAACATGGAATAATAGTAAATATGGTATTAGTAATAGCAGCAGAGCTGTCTTAAATTTTGAGTTTGTTACGTTTAATAGATTTAATTTTATTAAAAAAATAGGAAAATTGTGCTCCAACTAAGTTTCTCTTATTGTTTCTTCTGCGAATCAGTGGTAGCGTCTACGTAAATCAATAAACGAACGTAACACTTTTATATTCAACCGCCTCCGGGTAGCTGGACCCGGAGGAGGTGTATTAGCCGTTGCTTCATAAACAGCAGGTCGTGGGTTCAAATTCATCATCGTTATTTTTTGGTTTGTTAAGACAAATTGGTATACATATTATACATACGTCTTTTAAAAATTGCTCCTTGTTAAAAAAAGTAAAGTTTTAAAATCTTCGTCTTTGGCAGTCGTTGTAGTATGTCTGTGTCTAGTTGAAAGTAATTTCAAATTTACTCTCAATTAGTTCATCTGGTTGAGAGTAAATTTAAAATTACTATTAAACAGTAAATTGCAGTTACCATAGAATGCAGTTTACCCCTTGGGCTATGGAGGTCAATGCCACTGCCGCTGCGTATAAACCCTTATTAGGGCAAATCTGCTTGAATTAGAAGCCGACGCTACTCTAACTCGAGAAAATAGCTACATGAAAGAAACAGCACTTTCATAATTGACATGTTATGAAAGTGTCATTTCTTTCAGGTGACTGCCTCTGTAGCTTATTGGTATGGGCGTGCGCTTTAGGAACCGGAGGTCGTGGGCTCGAATCCTGCGGGGACGCAACAAATTTTCATTGTTGTTTCCTAGTTGTGTAAAGTGAGATGATCCATGCGTCGGATGGGCATGTAAAAAGTCGGTCCACCCACCAACCCGCATTGGACCAGCGTGGCGGGAAACGGTTCAAAACCCTTTAATAGATAGGGGTGTATTAGGTGAGGCCTATGTCCAGCAGTGGACTAACACATGCCGATGATGTTCATTGACAGGTGACCGCGACGAACAACGCGTACACGTCCCCCTCGTCGGAGGTGATGAACATAACGTTCGAAGCGGCCTACTACCTGGAGGAGCTGCGCGAAGTGAACACGGACATTAACGACAAGGGCGACCTGCACGTGGACTGGGCGAAGGTGCGCGGCGCGGACGGGTACCACGTGCGCGTGCAGCTGCCGCGCGACTACGCCGAGGTGGACCCCATCGTCACGCGCGAGCCCAACGTGACGCGTTAGTGTTCATTTCTGTTTATCCTTACTAATATTGTAAATGCGATAGTGACCCTGTCCGTCTGTCTGTCTATCTAACTTTTGTCTATACATACTAATATTATAAAATGCTAAAGTAACTGTTTGTCTGTCTGTCTGACCACCTTTACTGTCTAAACCAGAGTTACCCGAAGTTTTTTGTGTCGTAGACCCGTTGCCATGTTTTTTTCGTGTTGGGTAAACTACTATTTACCTGATATTGGTTTCCTGTAAATTTCTAACTGCTCTGAGACTGCGACTCTCAGGTTTCTACAAGTTCAAAATGTATTGCGACGACAAAGAGAAAACCAACATCCTACAACTTACACGATTTTATAAACATGTATAATTTTTTACTTCATAGGTACTTTTATAAATAATGTATATGTTTTGATATTATAAGACAGCATGACGGAGATATAATGGATATTCACTATCGTGGACCCCATTTTCATTTCATAGACACCCAATTTTTCTTCGCTGACGTAGACTCTGCGCAGGTTGTCACAGACCCCTAGGGGTCGAAATAGACAACTTCGGGAATCACTGTATTAATCTATTGAACCGATTTAGATGAAATTTGATACATACTTAGAGTTGACTCCAAAAAAGGACTATTAAATCTTCTCTGTTGAACAAAAACAATGAAATGTTTAGATACTCGAAACCAGCTATCAGCGGTTTTCTTTGTAGCAAATTTGTAGTTTCACACTGTATGGGGATGAACTAGGGACATTAATGGTCTATAAATTGGTCATCATCGAAGCTAAAGCTATGCAACTTTGTGGCTAATACTTTACAGTACATTTCATTACACCTGGAGGATATTTCTTTTTGTTCCACGCGGACGAAGTCGCGGGAACAAAAAGAAATATATTTTTTTATTTCAACACTCAACCTGTCAACTGCTATCGTTACTCACTCTTGATTACTGTTCACTTGACATGCGATGCGTTCCCGTGATACATTTTAGCCGAATAAGACTCAAAGCAGACCTCAAGTAAACCTTGTAATGAAGATTAGTCATACATATATTTAGACCTTATACCTTTAATTTTAAAACTTAAACCTTAACAGGAATTTACATTTATTTCATCTGTTTAAAGCTACTTGATTAATTTCGTACTTGTATCATAATAATTATCTATTACTAAAATTAAAACAAAATACAATTCAATTCTGTTATGCGTGTCAAATGCAATAACTGGTGGCTGAATAAACTTATCCGTTGCAGTGAAGGGCCTGCCCGTCGGCGTAAACGTCTACATCCACATATCGCCGTTCAAAGGCTCGACGGACGGTGAGCCGTTCACGATGACCCACCAAGAATTGGGATTGCCCGACGAGAAGCTTCACTTCGACGCAATGTTAATCAAGGATAAACGGACCACAGTGCAGATGACGTGGTCTCCCCCGCGCGGGGAACGTTACAAGGGCAAGAAGTTGCAGTACGAGGCGATAATTACAGAGGCATCCCACTGGAGGATTCCGGGTCTGGACAAAAGCCATGGTAAGTTAGCTCTGTATGATGGCCCTTTGGCCAAGTATATGGCCGAAGTAACGAGACAGAAATGAAGTAGACAATGTATCCCATAGCATAGAAGCTAATGAAAGTAGTTGAGCGGCGAATAACTTATCATAGTCTAATTCCGCCATAGTACGACCGTCACCCATCGTATTACGGGATGAAAAGTATACTTGCATATTCTATAAGCTAGCTATAAACTTTCGATTAGTCTATAGTTTTTTGCGTAAAAGAGTGCGTGTAATGTCTAAAAAAAAACTTTTTTTTAAATTATTAATTAATTACAATTAGCATCAAAATTTTCACCCAACCTCCTCGAAATTAATATTTTAATATAAATTAATTAATTTTATATAAAAGTTATTTTTATCCTATATACTATCACAATGCCTTATGTTAGACGCAACTTATTTACTAAGGGTCTCTTTGTTTAATCCAATTGTATCTATTGTTTTGTATAGATGTAGTGTGGTTCGGAATTTAATTCAGCCATTTTACTTCTTAACCCATTAAAATTATAGGTATTTTCTAAATTACATAATAATTTTTAGAGATGGTCGGTCCCTTTTATACAAGAGGCCGTTTTGGGCGGTACCACTGCGGTGCCCATTTCTGCCGCAAAGCGGTGGTGCGAAAATATTAACGTGTTCCGGTCTCTAGGGCACCGTAGCCAGCATATTTTCTGCGTGAACGAGACATTGCATCCTATGTCTCACGATAGGCAACGCGTTGTTGATACAATTGGTATTACCGATGCCAATGGGCGTTGACCACTTGCCATTAAGTCCTTTGTATACAAATATTTTTTTTTAGCAAGCCTAATAAAATTGTGTCACGTTTGATGTCAAATTCGTAATGATTATTATTTTTTTTTACTCGAGCCACGTGTTTTCCATTATTAATATTATAAGTGAACTTTTTATAAATTATCTAGACATTCCATTATATGTATAGTAATTTAAGGTAATTATCTATTTATTTTTATGAGTTTTCAGGTTTTGAAAACGAATTTAAACCATACTCATCAACTCCGTCATAGGTTATTCATACGTGATAAACCTAAATATACCTTTTAACAATGAGTTGTTTAGTCGAAAATAAACTTTCTCTTGCTGATCTCATATCTATAGACTATTCTCTACTTAGTTTTATGCATATTTCTTCACAGAGAAAACACGTATCGTAACGAGCGATACTAGCTTGTTGATCAAAGACCTGCATGCCTGTGAGACCTACGTCTTCACCGTTGGCCTTCTCCACGGACCACTCGCTAAGCGCCAAGAGATCGTGACAAGAGAGAATCCAAAGTAAGTGTAACTATATTTCGCCATCATCATTAGCCTGTATTAGTCCACTGCTGGACATGGGCTTCTTAATGAATGGCTTCTCCATTAGGGGGTTTTTGGACCGTATCCCACCACGCGGGCCCAGATTTAATCATCCCATGATGAAATTCCTCTAAATTTTACAATGAGTATGTAATAATGAAATAATAACCGAATAGTTGGGCCTACAATGGCCCCATGTCCTTTAGTGACCAACCAGGATTTTACCTGGTTATGTATGTGTACACATTACACGATATACATTACATAAGACAATGACCTTCTTGGCTTAGTGGTTAGAGATCCTGATTGATGCACAAAAGGGTGCGAGCTCGATCCCACCCATTGTGATGACCATAATGTTTTTTTCGTCTGGTTGTTTGTATCATTGTTATATTTCTGCCGCGAAGCAGTAGTGTGGAAACACTGCTGTGTTCCGGTTTGAAGGGCACCGCAGCCAGCGTATTTACTGGGTAAACGAGACTTACACCCTATGTCTCACGGTAGGCAGCGCGTTGGCGATACCACTGGTATTGCCAATGTCTATGAGCGTAGGTGACCACTTCCCATCAGGTGGCCCGACTGTTCGTCTGCCTGCTATTGCCATAAAAAAAAATACGTATTTATTTACAAAAGAAAAGTAAGTTAGTGTGTTTATTTACTTATCAGTCATTTTGTTGCGTAGTACATGAGCACGTCCAAAAAAAAGATTGTTTTTTTCATTGATATAAAAAAAAATATAATATTTTTAAATTAGTTAACAATATTTGGTAATTCAACGTTCTTCTTACATATTTTAGGGCACCGATAAAGGATCTAGATTACGCGTACGACGAGAAGACTGGCAAACTGAAGATCTTTTGGCGCGCCAACTGTGACGCTCTCACTGAAGCAGTAGCGTACAGGGTAAGATTTAATGTTGACTTTAATGAATATCAGTAGAGAGATTTATAAGAATGTAGCCTTTTTAATTATCTAAAGTCATAATGTATTTTTTGGATTGAGGCGGATAATACCGATTTACCTGAACGTCACATTTAAAAATGTAATGAGCCTAAACGTACCATATTGCTCCAATATCACGTGATCCAATCAATCAGAGCGCTTTATGAGAGCGTTTGATATAAATTTTTATTCACATAAAATGGGGGCATTTTTTGTATACTATTTAAGTACATTAAATTTATCAAAGTTTATTATAAATTTTAATTGCCCATATAGAATACGTCCTTTGCAAAAAATATTTTCACTTAATCCTTTCAGTTGGAACTCACCGAATTGACTAGGAACAAAGTGAGCCGATATGAGTTGACCGCTTCAAAGAACTCGTCATTGGAGCACTTCATAGAAAATGTGCCAGTCGGTGGGCGATACAATATCTGTGTTAACGTGAGTATTTTTTTTTATATTTTTCATTCATTATCAGCTGATCGCGATCCTCGTTGCGGATAAAATCTTGACAAAAAAAATTAATTTTTTTCTGTCAAAATTTAACGATCAACTAATATTTTATTATATCTATACTCCGACCGTCTTAGAGACGTGTAGCATAAACTTGATCAAAACCCAAAAAACTGTCGTTTTATCCAATAGTGTGTGGTAGTATTGCCACATATAGACGACGCTTCGAGTGATGGAAGCGCCGAATATTCGGCACAAAATACATACTGCCGGATGCCTACGCAATAATAATACAAGTCGTAACCGATCATAACGGTCTTTTACTAAAGTTTATCTTTTATTCCCCGGAAGTAGCGTGAAGGAAGAATTTTTTTTTCTGAAGCTGGTATCATTTAATACTAAAAACGTAAACGTTTGCTGCCTACAAATGTTGAAAAGCTTGTTTTAATCCATCACAACTAACCATCGGTCAATTTTACTTACTAAAGCATTCTAATTTGGTAATGAGCACATTTTTATCTTAAATTATTGTTCGATATTCGACCGAATCATCATCAGCATCATTAGCTTATGTTAGTTCACTGCTGTATATGGGCCTCCCCCAATGTACCCCTTTTCCATTAGGGGGTATTTGGATCGTATCCCACTACGCTGGTTCAATGCGGGTTGGTGGGTGGTTCGACCGAATAGTACGTAATAATCGACCGAATACCGAATAGCTAAAAATGTTGCGCCGAATATGCGTGAAATCTTTAATGTGTTGTATTCGCGTAATTTAATGTAATGAAATATTGCTGTTTAGCAATGAAGAAGAAGAATGAGATGAAGAAGCAGTCCTTATGATTCCATAGATTAATGCAAATGCCCTCTAAATAGATAGAAATATTCGTCATACCTTTTTAAATTTATGTCACCTCAAGTTGGCAGTATCTGCTTCCCGCCAATTTTGCTGTCAAGCGTCATTGCAGTCTTCATCATCAGCAAGCGCCTTGGTTCATTGCTGTGTTTTCTCCAACATATAATACCTGTTTTGTTTTAATGCAAAACAGCAATATTATATGTATTCGAAAACACAGCAATGAGATGAAGACTTGTTTGATTTCTGCTGGTGATCATAAATTGTAGAAGACAAGAATGCAATGTGAACGAACAATTTTTTATTGATACTGTAATTAAACTATTGCTAGTTTTATTACCTAACGCACTCTGATTCTCAAAATGGAGAGTAAAATATTATTATAAAACCATCAGTTCTATTATTAGTTAATCAATTAAAATTAAAGTCAATGTCAAAATGTAAAACATTAATTATTCCCAATAAGGAAATGTATTCAAATCCATTTATTTGCAATAATAATTGCCTAAAATATTTATTGAAACATAATAGATAATTATTTTACTGATAAAATCAAATACTTTTGTTTGAGCCAACTTCTTTCAGTTATTTGGTTGCAAACATGTAATGTTCATCAAGACTTTAGGGTTTTAAGTAAATAACTTATATACATGACTTTAGTGAATTTATTTATAAATTGTCTTTAATATCTGACTTATCTGATTCTACTGACTCTTTGTATAATAATACTTCAGATGCAGAATATTTGATTATTGATTTATATTTTAGGCTTTTTCAACAAGTTATTCTAATGACTTAGTCAAAAATTTTATACCTAAATGCACTATTCTCTGCTTAGAAAGCAGGCTAAACCTTAAGGTAACAAAAATTTATTACCTTGAGATAAAATTTATAATTCTGAGTACTTGAACCATATCACTGTCTTAAGTTTTACTAACTCTTTAACATTATTCACAGAACACATTTTAGGCTTATTATTATGAATAAGAAGCCAATCACACCTTTTTAAATGATCTTGAGCCCACCTCAAAACAAAATTTTTGAAATGGTCAATATGTTCTTTGAGCAAATATCTTCAGTATGGTTGAAAGCTAAAAGCTCATGTTAATTAAATATATAACATAAGAAGGTTGTATCCAGGAGCATAAAAATTGCAGAAATCTTCAAATACTTTTTTTTATCTATGGAAATGTTCTTAGCAGGCAAAATGTCAAAGACTTTGTTCTGAGACATAAACAACACTTAAGTGATCTATGCCTTTTGTCAGAGATAGTGTTAACATCATTAACTACTAATAAAAATTTGCAAGTAACACTTAGTTATGTATTTGTTACTCTTGTGGACATTATCAATTTGGGAATTTTCCATACCAAATACTTTTTAATCATGGCTCCTGAGATGCTGAAGCTTTCAGAGCAACAGATCTCCTACATAAAACAGACTTTAAGCACCATTTTATCTGCAATTTTGCCTATTAATCACTTACCTTTGAAGCTTTGTTATTATATTTTTACTTTGAAACAGGTTTATATGCAAATGAAACTGGAAATGGAAAGAATATTAGAGATATCCTCCCTTTATTACAAATTTCATTCTCTTCAATTACAAATACAATTACACCAGTCCACTTAATTAGGTATTTCAAGTTACTGAGCAATTTTACAAACCTGCCTAGTGACATTATCTTTTGTTGTACAAAGATTGAAAATTGTCTGCTTAGTGGTAGTTAATATGATTCAAGCAATCTTCCTGCTTATTGTAGCCTTTTATAATTTCTCTATATTTAGAGTATACAATAGTATTTTCAGGTATCAAATACCTTAAGCATTGCTCAGTTACAGTTCATATCACAGTTCCGCACTAGCCTTTTATAAATGTTGGTAGCGGACAATAATTTTTTTTATTACTGAAAAGCTAATATTTTGTCATGTAGTTCACCTTTCATGTAATCACCAAATTTTCACAAATAAACTTCTTAAGTGCTCCTACTTTCAATATGTTTGTCTATTGTCTGACAGGCTGTCAGGGCTTGCTCCCCAGCTCGCATCCGCTGCGTCTGAGATTAAGCAACATGAGGGTTGAAAGTGTGTCCTTCTGCATAATTTTTTTCCACACTTTAGTTTAAAGGCACCTCAAGTTTCAAGATGTTGCCAATTTGCCTATGAAGTAGAGGCTATTTAGGCTTGCTACCCATTTTGCATCCGCTGCATCTGTGGTTAAGCAATAAAAGGAGTTGGACTGCTCTGTGGTGCATCCAACAACCACTCTAGGTTATACTCATACATTTTGCTGCTGGCAATGAATTTTGAGTAATTCATGTTATCTTGATTTTCCACTTTGAATACATGGGCTTATAGCTTTCATAAGCTACATTTGTATTTAATGAATAAGAGGGGTTGGACTGCTGTTTTGAGCATCCAACCACTTCTCAAGATTGCTGGGAATCCTGCTTTTGGCTGCTAGCTCAATTTTAGGAGTAATGAAGAATGATTATGCTCAGCTCATAATTTACATTAGCTTCCAGCAAGCGCGTATCATCTGCATCAGGAGCTAAGCAATAAGTGGGTTAGACTGCTCCCTATAGCATCCAGCCACCATCTAAGGTCCTTTTAGATCAATGAGTATAATTGTTTTTTCTACTCATAGAAAGAAAAGGTTTAGGACCAGAATTAATCATATATCTATTCTAAGAAACATAAAATTAAATGACATCTTTCTTATAGAGTATGTCATTGCCTCCATAAATACATTGTATACAAGTATATATTGGCAAGAGCTTATTGACATTTATTTTAGAAATTTATAGCTCAAACCTTCACCCTGTTCACTCCTTCATTTAATACATTCATTAAAATTAAATATAGTGAACAGGCATTTTAGTTTTAAAGTTAATGGTCTTTGCAAATAATTTGAGCATTGAAGTTTATTTTTTCTTTCATGAATGGTGAACACCATATTTACTTCAATGTACTAAAAACCTTTATGATTATATTAATTTTATTATAGATTATCACATAATAAATGGATATATCTTATCAAGTTTAAAATTAACTATTTGATTTCTCCGCTGTCACTCTGTTTTTGAAGTTTCCAGTATATGTTATTTACAATTAAATAAAATATGCTATTTGAGTCAATTCCTTTTGGGCTCACAGTTTACCATTTTCTTATAGGTATAAATTTGCATGTGATTCGGTTTTCTAGTATATTAATTGCATATAATTCCAAATTTATAATTAGCTCTGGTTTTATCTCAATTGTGATATTCTCTTTATTTTATGAAAGGTTATTTAATTATTCACCAATTACGTGACCCTCCGAGGGACTATAATTTAAATAATGTTGAATGTTTGTTAACTGGGTCTCCAAACTATTTGTTACATTTTTATACAGATGCACAAAAATATGAAAAATTTTCTAAGCACAATTTAAAGAAAACTAATTCTAATTTTTGCATTATGTTTTACTGGTTTTGCATAGAAAAGTATAAAAAAACAAAACAAAATATAACAAGTATAAACTTAAAACTGGTTATTAATTAAGATCACTAAATCCTCAAAGAAACTTTGTAATCAATAATTTTTTCCATACAAAAGATTTCTGAGGTTTAGTAGACTTATTCTAGTATATTCTCGCAATTATAAAAGCTTGATAGCTATATGTATATTGTTTCTTTTTGACTTCAAATCATAAAATGATATTACAATTTTATGTTTTTAAAGTTGACCACATACAATATTTTAATCAATTTGAAAAGCTAGGCTAAATAGGTTATATAATGAACATCATCATTAGTAAACATACATGTTAGATGTTAGTATTACCAAACCGTTCATTGCTAAAAACAGCATTTATATTAGCACTGGGATTCCATTCTATACAAATGTATAATGAGCCAAGTAGTCGCTTAAATAGTTCAATCCCAAATTACTAGTGATATTTCAATCAAAACATCTTAATAATTTATACAAAGAATTTAAACTTTACTTACTTGATGAATTGATCGCTCATCAAGAGTACCGGGTAATTACTTGACGAGGCGTATTTATGAACTCTATTATTTTTGCAGTGTGTTTTGGTATTTGTGTAGTTTTTTTCCTAAGCTCCGAGCATAAGAAACTGATTTTAAAAACCAAGAGCGTGTATTTTTAATGTTGTTCTTCAACCGAAGTAACAACGACTCGCTCAAGTTCGCTTTGCCTCCGCTTACCGGACTAATTTTTTGACGAAAAATACAGTGCCGTGTCTCCAACATCTACTTAAAATCGCTAACTAACACTATTTTATCACGTGTAAAGTAGTTTTGTTACTTATTTTGCAACAGAAAAACTCTTCATTTACGGAAAAAAATTTGAACTAATTCGAAAGAATCACGAGAATGCAATGACGCTTGCAACTTGAGGTGACATACATTTAAAAAGGTATGACGAATATTTCTATCTATTTAGAGGACATTTGCATAAATCTATGGAATCATAAGGACTGCTTCTTCACCTCATTACTGTGTTTTCGAATACATATAATATAATATTATATAATAAAATATTCAAATCATTACGATATATTTAATACGTGTACACATTTAATACGTGTAACATGTACCAGGCGAACATGGAGGACGCCGCGAAGCGTTGCGTGGTGGCGCGCACCGGCGAGCTAGAGCCACCGCGCGGGCTCGTCGCCTGGTTGGCGCCCAACGGGCACCTCGTCCTCAACTGGCAGCACACCGACGCGCCTGACGCCCCGAAGTAAGACAACACAGAATAATGCTAGTTCCCCTGTTGCCATGGCAACGCCTAAAGGAGAGGGGTCACTGTTTCTTATTTTGTTTGTGGTGGTTTGAGAACGTAACGTAAAACAAATTGAGCGATCTTACACCCTATTTACATCAGGTTGCTCCATCAGCAAAGTTCAGATAATTCGATTTTATTTTAATATATAGGAGTTATAAACATTCTTTGCGTGTGAGTCAAAAAACCGCACTAAGTTTTGTCAAAGCTTATAATTATATTCGTGCTTATTTGGCCTCCTACTTTCACCTTACAATATAAGTATGCTTTAAAGTTATATGATTTAATTAATTGTTAATAACTCTCTCCAGACACAAATACCAAATCATTGTATCCGAGAAGGCGATACCCGAAGACCTTTTGCATCCCACTGAAGATATGAAGGTGGAGGAGGCCGAGCGATCTCCATTGCTCATGACGGTGCCAAGCGGTGTATCGGGTCCACTCTACGTCAGCGTACGAACGGTCACTAAAGATGGATACTATAGCGATCTCAGCGAAGTCAACACGTTGACTATGGAAGGTATGAACAGTTTGTATGCTATGCCCGAGATATTTATTTATTATTATTAATAACTTAAAATTATACAGTATTAGTAGACAATGGCCTACAAAACCAATCGAATAGTTTATTTGTGGAGTTAGAAATAGTGGTGTATAATTTTTAAAATAAAAAATCTTTTTTCATCATTTACTAAATCCATTATTTGTTGTTTAGAGTAGTGAAAGAAAGACCTTTCTTTTTTCTTTTTATGATATTTAATAGTCGGAGTTTTAGCAAAGTGCACAGAAACATCTTGTCGAACTACTTATGCCATTGTTATGTACAAATTTGATAATATTGATGATAAAATATTGAATAATTCTTTTTAAATCGATCGTGTCTTGTTTACTTAAAGCTGCTGTCGTTGATTATGTGTTTAGTCCTGAGATAATATCCTTATTGTTAGATCTCCATTATATAAAATTTAAATGCGGATTAAAACTTGTAGATTCACAAAAAACGTGTACTCGTCATGTTTTTTGTATTAAAGTTGGTTTAATGAAAAATTGGTTGAGTCGTTTAAAAGTTGTGATGCTGAAAGTAGCAATCGTAAGAAGGTCCTATGTAAGGTGCTAAAATTCCCGTTAAAATTTGACCATCCATCGAGAGATTAGCCGGAACAAACAGACGGACAGACTTTTGTTATGTACTGCATATATATATCACAATGTACTTATTCAAAAACTGTTATTTTAATGTTGCATACTCCCATTTTTTTATATATTTTAAATGTGATTTTATCCTACACATAACGTTCTATCAGGCACTGAGACGGAGTCCGCATCGAGCGCGATATGGTGGGTGTACCTGGCGCTGGTGGTAGGGGCCGCGGTGATGGGATGGGTCTTTGTGCAAGTGGGCCTCAAGCACAAACGCCTGTCGCGCTCCTTCCTGCGGCTGTCGGCGCACACGCCGCGCTACGATAGCCGACGCGGACAGGCGACCATTGGCGACCACGGTAATCACTTTTATGGTCTATCAGCGCTTTTTTTATCAAAGTCAAAGTCAAAGTCAAAATCATTTATTCAATTTAGGCTCTACTGAGCACTTATGAACGTCTACGTATCCTATTGTATCCTACAGTTGGGCAAATTTCTCCCCTTCGTTTTTCCGTTTATCTCTGCTCTGTGCTCGCTAGGGTAGTCTCTCCATCTCCCCCGAGGTCTCTTAGAGGTTGGACAGAATTATGATGTACGGCAACTTAATTCTGTCCAATTTAATTCCGTAAAAATGCTCTTCGTATTAAGATGATATTTCTGGGATCATTATCATTATCAGCCTGTGATAGTCCACTGCTGGACATAGGCCTCCCCTGTCCATTAGGGGATTTTAGACCGTATCCCACCATGCTGGCCCAATGTGGGTTGGTGGGTGGACCGACTTTTTACTGGACCTTTAAATAGCATGGTGCTTGTTATAAAGAAACACAATTTAAATGCAAAAATTTACTTTATTGTCTAGCATTAAGGTACATTCTTCAAACAGAATGTGTCTGAACGGTGTTTTCTTATTACAGATGACGACGACGTCCCTCCGATACAAGGCTTCTCGGACGACGAACCGCTAGTTATCGCGTAAACCTGCAACGTTGTGATGTAACGAAATCTTGTCATTTATTAAGTATTTATATTTATTCGTGTTAAACTTTCAACGGCGGTAATTAGGATTTCTCTCGATCTTTATGGTTGTCCTTTGAAGTGTTTAAAACTAAATTGATGTTAGTAAATGTATATCTGTCGTAGTATGAAGACATTATGCTCGTAGTAGTTTAATAAATAAGAGTTTAAAAAATTTATTATTGTGTTGCATCGGACTGCTCAGTTAGTTTTTTATAAGTTTTTTTTCTTTGTTTATATTATTTTTTTACTTATTATAAAAATGTCTTAGACAAAGTAGATAACGGAACCGTTTGCGTGTTATTTCTTGAGTATTATTGATTCGTTTAATATTAGGCGGTATATAGATGTGGAAAATTATATTAAAAGTCAAAGAAGCAAAGTAATGTATCCAAAAACAAGTATTCTAACATTTTTAGGTTATATTTCTGTGTAAAATTTAGCTTCAACGGGCTGTAATTTTTGAGACTTGTCAAAAGCATATTACTGTGCAAAGACACTAGTTTTGTAATAGTTTTCTTTTTATTAAGCTTATTTTCGATGTATGCATCTATATTTCTTTATAAACAAGTTCGACACCAAAGATTTCCATGTACACTGTGAAGTACAATGTAAGATAATTAATATGATTGTTAGTAACGTGTTGAACTATTATTGTATAGAGAAATTATTGTAACCCCGTAGAAGATCTCGACATTCCGTACATTAGTGAATAGAAGTTTTCATGTATTCTGATTAGTTCCTAAAAGTGTAGCTCTGCATTTTTCTTGTTTTATTTGGTAGCATAATTGTAACTGTATTTTTATTAACTTAGCCGTGCTATAGTACTGAAATGTTTTAAATATAATTTATGTGAACCTTCAGTCGTTGCTAAAGTTATTTCAAGGAGATAATATTGATATTAAACTGAGGCTGGTCGCAGTTTTAGACAATTTAAATGATATGAATGTTTAAAATACATAATAAAAAGCATAAATGTTGTTTCATTTCTTTACCTAGCCCACAGTATGTTATCACAATTAGGACTTTGTGAATTTTAGAGCAATCTTTTAATTTCGAGCACTGAGCAATTAGGTTTAATTTATGTGCCTGCTTGTGTAAATGCTTAAACTTCGATATAACACAAAAAAAATAGACACACGTGAAACGTTATAAACAAGTGAAATGAGACTTGGAATATACCTAAACAATGGATACCGTTAAACAATAAGCACCGAAATATTGATTTTTTATTAGTTTTCCATAGCCTAGGAATGGAATACAGCAGCGGTCCACTATTAAAAACGCGTTTTTTCCTGATGCCTAAAGTGTTTTCATTTAAACGATGATTTTATTAATGTAGTCTTTTTTTTCTTTCTTTTAGCTTTAGAATAGCGTTGAAAGTTTTTGAATATAAACTCACCATCAGCGTATGTCTAATGCGGTCATAACTCGTACAGTCCATTCTCGCGCTCGCATCAGTATTATCACTTCGTCGCGCCAAATCGCAAAACCAGCCACAGAGTATACTTCATCCGTTTGACATATTAACGGTCCGCCCAGGCCTGTCTTAAATGCAGATAGAAATAAAGTTTATGTTCATTTGTATTAGTGTGATCTGAATCAAGCCTGTGACAGACAAGAATCTTCAAGTTAAAACATTGATAAAGTACAAGCAATAATAGCAATCATTTCGGTTGATGAAATTTGCGTATGACTTATATTTTAATCACATATTATTATGTGATCTCTCCTTTATGAATATGTCACTGTTACTGGACAATAGGACTAAAGTTACATTTTTATAAACAGTGAACGTTAAAAAAATATAGACTGCGTCAAAGTAGGTTTCCGATATAAATCCATAATTTTTTACTTTACCTAGTCTAAATTTTTGTGGTTTTACTGAAAATATGTGGTATTTTTACGTATATATTTTTATGTACGCAAGTTATTTAATTAGATCCTGATGTCTTACAACTGTGGCCTTGGAGTTAACAGCGGCGCAAAAGGCATCCACTGGAAGATCAAATTCTTCATTCGTGGAAATTCTTTCGTCGCAATCTTTTGTTGATAAAATATTAGCCTTCTGCCATTGTGGACGCTGTCGTATATCTAAAAACACTTTTTTTTTACTTTCAAAGAACTATTTATTATTGTTATGAATTTTAGAGACAAGTTTAATAAAACAATATATCTAAATAAAAATAACATGCCTTGATCATATCCACCCCACCCAACGAAAGTACAGTCATCGTTGTCATTTTCTTCTAAAACGCACGCTGGTTGCACTGTTACATCTAATTGCAATGGACGTCTCCAATACTGAAAAAAACTTTAAACTATTAAATATACCTTAATCCCTGTGCAATAATCTGACTCTTATGGGTGTATACTAAAGTATTTTTAGAAGTAAAATTGGCAAGAATCTGCTTGAGGAGTATAGCTCATTAACGAGATGTTAAAAGCAATTACCACTAAAGGTCTTTATTGTACCTACTCGAGTTGTGAATCAAGGGTAGGCAAACAATAGTAAAATATAAATTTTTTAATGAAGATCTTTTACGAAGATATCTTTGTGACTCCCGTAAGTTTTCATTCTCACCAATAACGCGATATTATAAGCCAGTTTCCCCGGCAAGTACTGCTGATGTGCATAGACGGAGGCTAAGCGGTGCTGCAAGTGCTCGAGATTATCTTCTTTCAAATCCCACATTCCGGCAATGATGGTGATTTCACCTGGGGCGATTCTGTAGAAGTAAATATATAGTTGAAAAATAAATAACTTAACGTATTGTTTGGCCAATTTAGGTAGACGGGGTCGTATATCAAACAAAATGAACCCAGAAAATCTTGGCACTCTTACAAGTTAAACATCTCTTTGGGATTAAAAAAAGGCCGCGGTTCACCAACTACGCGTTCACTTTTGGTGTTATTTGTGTTTAAAATTAGAGTAGTTCATTTTAGTTTCTGGTCTAAATTGGCTGAAATTTAAACTATAAAGTTGGTTATTTCAAATATAATTTCCGTGTCCTGTAAAATTTGCACTAAATTTATAATAATATTTAAAATATATTTATGTTTTCCCTAAACGAATTGTGAAATCGTGTTTCAATAATTAAGGTACATCTTAGATAAAATTATGCCACGCCCTATAAGTACTGATTATTAGCTCTATTTTTTATATAATATAAAAGTTAATTTGTGAACTTTTGTCTTACCCGTAAGTACAGTCAGCTGCAGTTATTGCAGCTCGTGGATGAACGAGTGTTGCATAACAAAGTATGCTTTGCTTTCTTTTAGTAAGCACTGCTAGGAGAAGCCATGGTTGGGAGCCTTTTGATGAATCCCCAATGTCTCGTTCTGAATGTAAGATATTAAATAAATATTATAATAAGATGGTTAGTTATACAATTGTAAAAACAATTGTACTTTGAGTTTTCCTTGTAATAAAGTTCTAATTAAAATTAAAATTAATAATTAATCGAATAAAAATTACCGCATTTGTGATGTGTGAAATATTGATTTTTTGTTCTTCCGCATCCTTTATGGGTATCAAGATAATCATCGTATTCGCTATTTTTATACGAATCGTAGTCGGATTTTAGTTGGTCCTTGTTTGTGCTTCTCTCTGTAGTCGGTGTTACTTTCGTATTGCGCAAGGGACGCGCTTTAGTCTTTCGCATTAAATTTGGAAGTTTAAATCCATGCAACACTTGAAAGTTGGGGTTTGAAATGTAATTGATTGTTCCACTATCGTGGTTCGCAACATCTTCGGTGGTGGATGTAAGTTTTAACAGCCTGCGTTTTGTAGTTGCTTTTGTGAAACTCCATGAGAAGTCTGTCAAATAAATAATTACAATTTAAGTATTTTTATTATAAAAAGTATATAAAGTTAATATTCTGTAGGAGAGTTCAATACACAATATTGGTATGCAGCGAAATGTATATATGGTATACACGTCAAAATTTAAATAAATTTGATAACCATGGTATTATTTACATTAAATTATGTGGCAAAATTAAAAAACCTTCTATGTTTATAAGAGAAGCGCAGGCATTTTTCTAACCTCTAGGTTGCGGTGGATGTACTTAATCCCAAATAATATGCCACTAATTCGCATAAGATGCGTGTGTGTTTTAATTTTATATATAGTCATCAGTAAGTCGTAACATGGGACTATTAACCGAAACAATCATATGTTGCGACTTACATTTTAGAAGAAAATATAAAAATACCAATGATATGACAAGGTAAAAATTAAATTGATTAATTATTTACATCAGTATTGCTAATTGTGACACTATCGCAGAAACCTTCCGAATATTAAATCTTTTATTGAAATATCTACTATTTGTTAGATGTTACATAAATTAGTGCTACAACTTTTAGTTCGACTCTGTCTTATTGTCAATTCTTTTAATAAAAGGAACCATCGGGCAGACCAGACATAATCTGGACACTTTTATTTCATTAGGAGCACAGTTTCGTTAAAACTAAAAATATAAAAATGTTACGCTTATTACGGCTAGCTAAAATACCTTGTCGTGGATTTATAGTTGAATATCCAAACAATCCTGTATCTTCTCCACTGTTTGCTTCTATACTGTACGAAAAACCTTTGTGCGCATTAATAAAGCTCCAACTAGACGGTCTATGATCAGAATATAGGCCGACTAATCCAGGCTTTGGTAATTCTTCTATATAATCATCATTTTCTTGCTCTGATAAATCAATAAAATCTTCCTGTTTTTCAGGGTTTTTAAAATTGTACCCTTTTACATTCCAATATGGATCGATATAATCCTTGTCTGGAGTTACAATTTTTTGTGAAACTGTGGAAGTTGGCGGCGCTTGTGTTTTTGCTGTTAGCGATCCGTACTTCCTTTGCATTAAAGCGTCTCTTTGCTTTAAAGATGCACTTGCATCTTTTTCATTTGAGGACCTTTTTATTCTATTAAAATTGTCACGAAAAATTATTTTGGATGAGGTTTCTTTATGTGGTAGTATGCAACAGATGTAATCGGAATCCACAGAATTTTTGATTGGATTGGGACTAAAAATAAAAATAAAAATTATCGATTTGCCTCAATGGAACCAAAAACTTTGTAATTTAGCTTACTTGTTTTCAGTGATGTAGATCAAACCATTCCACTGCTTACATTCGACTGCCTTCATATGCGTGCAAATATTTTCCGGTAATAAGTTTTCTTTTATTGTATCAAATATTATTTTGTTATTTAACATGACGCTTTTCTTATTTGTTTGTGTCGTCTTATTATTTGAAGTAAGTTTAGCCCTAGGAAGCTTATTTCTATTAATTGTAGCATCATCAGGAAAAATAAAATTGAACACATCCTCTTCTCGTTTTTGAGTTTCTTTTGCTGGCTCTTGTCGAGTAAAGTTTATTTCATTTTTTTGCATCATAATGTTTTTAGTCTTACTTGCATTACTTTGTGCAGTAACTTCACTATTGTCTCTAAAGTAAATGATCGCTCCAGGTGCTTTAGTTTTTTCTGTAGTTGTTACGGGATATTTTTCCGTATCGGCTATATGATATGGGCTATCATCTTTGAAAACAACCTTAGCAGACTCGTCCGTGTCAAGCTCAGTAATATCTTCGAACTTCGGCTGCGGTGGTTCTACAAGTTTTAGTGGCGTCAGTTTGCTGTTAAGCCACCAGAATTCACCGTTCAATTGCGACATCACTACTTTAAAAGCAATCAAAAATAGTAATACTTTAGTTAACATGATAAAACGTTTGCTCTGTGTTCGTCAGCGATTGAAATGAATGTGGCTCGTATATTAGCCGGGTCAAATGTTATAGGGCAGGATATTGCGCCAAGTGCAGCGACTGCAGCGTTTATCGTGTTGTTTTCTATAATTTTACACGCTGTTAGTTCCTGTTGTTCCGCAACGATTACAATGGTTTGCGATCGACGCGCGTTATGTTTCCGAGCACGTCGGATGACGCCGGTTTGCGGTCAATCAACTGCTCTTATTTCACTAAATGTACTTATGGAAAAACTGTTTTGAATTTTTTTGGACGCTTGTACATTGTATCTACTATAATGTTGGTATTTATTTTATTTGTTTGTAATACATACTATTAAATAAATTTAAGGAAATTTTATCTAAAAGCAATATGTACTAATTGTCAACGTTGTTATTTATTTTATCTTTTAAATTTTTTAGGCCGAGAAACTTATATATTTCTTGATGTTTTTCACTTCTGCTGTGTGAGATACACACATGGATGTAATGAAATATATAATTTTTAATATCATTTGAGTTAATATAATCATTATGTTCAAAAAACAAATAATAATTTATATTAACAATTTTTTTGGTAAGAAAAGTAAATATTCGATATTTATGATTTTTTCGTGGACTGTACTCTGCTGATTAAGTAGTTACAAGAACAGATAATGTGAATCATTTTGCTACTTTGCAAATTAGCTTTAACCGCAGTCATGTCCATGACCTCAATTATTGTATGATAATAATACGTAAATAGGTGAAACATTTGTAAAGTGCAAATGTTGCGTTTCACCATCATCATCATCAGCCTGTGATAGTCTACTGCAGGACATAGGCTGCCCCTAATACAGCCCTATTCATTAGGGGGTGTTTGGACCGTATCCCACCACGCTGGTCCAATGCGGGTTGGTGGGTGGACCGACTTTTTACATGCCCATCCGACGCATGGATCATCTTACTTTTCAGACAATTGGGTGATCGGCCCAAATTCCCCTAACCAACTAGGAAACATCAATGAAAATTTGTTGAGTCCCCGCAGGATTCGAACCCACGACCTCCGGTTTCTAAAGCACACTTCCATACCACTAGGCTACGGAGACAGTTATTCCATCGTATTCCATCTATGTATAATTAGCTAAGTATACATTCACCAATACTTACTCAAGCCAGCTCTCATAGCATAAACGTTTAGTATCTTTTAATATAACATAAATATAAAAGGGATTTTATAGATTCATGTATACATTCATATTACGTTTATATCATATTTAACATTATCTTAATATGTCAACAAAGTAAAGGAGTATTTAAACGTATAAAGGTACATTCTATTGATCTTGATTCACAATCATATTTGTAAACAAAAATTTTATCCATTGTGATGTATATTTTATAATTAAAAAACAAATTTAAAATTACAAAAAAATCGTAAAATAATTCATGATTTCATGATTGTAAGTATTAAACAAAATATTTTAATCATTTACAATTTTACAACGACCTATTCCGGAATAAAAGAATTGGCTTTTAAAACCGAGTTCCAATGTTCATTCAGTATGCATTGGCTTCCAAACAACTGGTTTTGCCGATAGCACGGGACAATCAATTTCCCGTTTTCAGCTGAACTGTTGCAACGACATAATGACACCGAAATTAAAAACAAAAATGTGATTACTAACTTTTATAAACAATCAAACACGGTACATATGAATTTACAACTACTTTTTTCTTTAAGCGTTTCTACACTTGAGGTATATGATTTGGTTAAAAAATATTTTTTTAATTTAAGCTTGCCAACAATATAATCGAATTTTTTAATTTTAATTAATCCAGTAAAGTTAATTAAAGCATTTTTTTTGTGTTTCGGTGGCAACGTTCTTAAATTGTTAATTAATTAGTTGGTATTAAAAATTATAAGTGCCAATTCATAATTTTTTCCGTAGTTAAGTTACTGTAAGGAAATGGGCTTAACTTATTAACATTCGATGATACGATAACTACGTATATTGATCTGATTTAGGACTCGCATATAATATTATTATTATGTTGCCCTCTATGCCCTGTAGCGCAATTGCTGTTACAGAAAAAGACATAACTTTTCGTTCTTGATTTATTTTACACGAGAGACCGCGTTGACAATTAATATTGCATACTCCTGGGTCCTGCAGTTTATGTAGGCCAAGGAAAACTTTAAGAAAAAGAATAAAGAATACAGAAATATTTAACATTCAAAAGACAAACTACACGTCAGCCTGTCCCGCGACCGTAGATTCAGATCCTGTGCAGTATTCAAAATTTTTAAAACGTTGTGAATATTGTAACAAAATTAAACGCATAATTAATTCTTTCTCACACGAATACTGCCCACTCATTCAGTTTGTCGCGTAACCACAGACGCTCAAAAAAGTCGAAAATGTAAATAAACGCCGTATATTTCTTTCTGTTCAATAATAATATAGATAAAATCTATATACGTTTTGTTTAAATCTTCAAAAGTGCTAATTATCCATTAAACGATAGAAAATCACTCAACAGCTCTTAGTAGAACAATGGGAAATATGAAATCACAAAGTAAAAGAAGCAAAATAAATTGTGTATTTTACTTAAGGCGAGTGCTCGGTGAGTGTCGCATTAAAAATTCGTAAAACGAAGGAGCAAGAAGTAACCATTGTGTTAAGATTGCAATCTTTTTAATAGAATCACGTTCGTAGCGCACTACAACGGCGAAAAATCGGAAAACTTTGTTGAACGAGAGAGTGGTTAATACAGGAAAGAATGTTCTAGGAGCACAATATCAATTATCAATATTTATCAGTCAAATACTATGTACTTATATGACTACTGATTTATTAAACTTATTATAGTAAATACCATTTATCTTAAAGTACTCATACATTTAAAACCAGACTTTAATTTTTTCCTGTTGCGACACTAAGAACTGAATCGGTGTTCTAGGTAAGAAATAATCTTTCTTTCCTAGAACACTTATTAAAATTGTAATAACCCCCGGTTCTAATAACAGAGAGCCGTAAAAGTTTAATTTGAAACCATGACACGAAAACATTGGCGGTAACTTAAAAGTAAAGTTTAGTTGTCTGCATACATTTACTCGTAAACTGTATTTGGCTACTTGAGTGTGTTAAAAAACATTTGCTTTTCAGTTGTTTTTTGTTTACTAAAGACAAACCAATTTAATAATATTTAATATTGTATCTTGACATGATATTATATAAAAATATTGCGGGATATACATGTATTATAGTATTTTTTAATTTTCACTGCTTCTATGAAGTTCTGTCGCCAACTTACTTTCGTCTCCTAATACAGACCTATTCAAACCATAACAATATATTGAGAATTTACTTAATTAATTAAAATAATATAATTCAGTAAATCGCACCAGGTTGTGTAGTTTACTTGCTAAGTCAAAATTATAACGATGTCTTGTTAAATCTAAATTAATCTGCAGAGCCCAGTCCCTCAAATGGAACCCAACGGAATTTCTTTTTTTTAGTTAATTTTTATAAATCGCATAAAACAATCTTCTGTTATAATATTAAACTAAACATTCTAATATACTTACACTACAATAAATGTGGTGCCTAATCTTTAACTTTCCCTGACATAACGTGTCATGCTACGGAAACGGATATATTTACGTAAATTACAACGAAGGGCTCCTACTGTGAGGAATTTTTAAACATAGATACGTTGTTTAATTAAATTTAATGCTAAAAATGAATTATTTCTATTTTAGAGCATAGAAATGAATTGTTACAGCCTTCGATTGAAATAACAGTGAGCCATAATAGTTTTAGTTTGATAGCACGACGTATACATAGACACGGGAACATCGGTAGTAAAATGAATATAAAGTGCAGTGTGTGCACGCATCAGTTGTCGTCAACTGTATTTGAGTACTTCAATGAGGTGGATAAACATTTGATTTTCAAATATATTCGAAACGGCACTATATTACTCTTTAACCATGTTAATCTTTCTGTCTTTTTCTTTTACGTCTATTATAGATAAATATACATTTTAAACGTAGTGATGCAAATTTGTTTGCTTAATTAGATGGCTTAAATATTAGTTAAGAATTTTTTTGCATAATTGTATATAAAAAGATGTTAAAGCATAAAAATTTTCTTTTTCATCATCATCATCATTTGTAGTCTCTATCCGTCCACTGTTCAACATAAGCCTATTCAATGAACGCTAAGACGGCTGATCCTTCCGATTACTATTATACTTTCGGTCCCGACTCCGGCTCCGACATTTTTAATCGGAGGTTTGAATCGGAGTTTTTGATAAATTTGTGTTCGTAAAATTTACTAAATGAGTTCAATAAAGAAAAACGTATTAGTATTGATGATGATCCGTTATTATGGTGGAAAGTTAATGGTATTACCAAATTTCAGCCCTGCAATCAATTGCTCGTCAATTTTGTCGTTCCACCAAGCTCGGTAGCGAGCGAACAACTTTTAGTAGCGCTGGCCTAATCTACGACCCCTTTAGAAATAGATTATAGGGAGACAAAGCTTTTGTTTGTAAAATATAATAAGCTGTTAGAGTCAATTAATACGATTTAATTTTTTTTAAAGCTTTTGTTCGTTAGTAAGTAAGTAATTAAGTTAAGTTAAGTTAGTTAATTACTAATATATGCTTCTTTTGGTTTAAATTCATTCTATTTAAACTTGTTCTTTATTTGTATTAAATGTACCAATTTTGTTCATTATTTATGTTTTATGTTACAACAGAAACTTGAAATAAAAAAAATACTACATAATGTTTTATTTGTCCTTAAATAATAACTCTCACTCATATCACCCTGCTTCCGGTTCCGATTCCGATAAAGCAAATTTAAAAACTCCGATTCCGGTTTTGGTTCCGACAAAACTACTTCCGTTACATCCCTGCTTTGCACTATGTCGATGACTTTAGTTCTTTGACGGATAAATATGTGCAAAAACACTTTTTGTGCGCAATTTTCAATGGTGGCAGGTTTCCTTTTACAGGAAGGCCGTCTGGGGCGGCTCCACCGTGGTGCTCATTTCTACCGCCAAGCAGTAGTATGAAAACACTACCGTATTCCGGTTTGAAGGGCACCGTAGCCTTCGTGTTTGTTAGGTAAACGAGAAGTAACTTCCTGTGTCTCACGGTAGGTTGCGCATTTGTGATTCTCCTGGTATTGTCGATGTCAATGGGCGTCGGTAAACACTTTGTATCAGGTGGCCCGACTGGTCGTCCGCCTTTGTTTTGACAATAAAAAATATACTATTTTATTTTTTAAATATTTTATGCATTTATGGTAAACTACAGAAATAAATTTAGAAAGAAAGTGGTAATGAACATGGCGTTTGTTTAATGTTTTGTAATAATTGAATTAAAGCAGTTGATTTTGTAACATCTTTCCTGCACATAATTTATTGGTTCTGCTCTATATATTCACAAATAGAAACACCCTTTAAGAAATTTTCATTTAGATGTGCGACACAACACACATCTAAGCCTTACTCTAATTTGGTGAAATAAGGGTTGTCTGAAAAGTTTCCGACCTCAACTCAAAGATGGCGCCACTCGTTAATCAAAGCTAGTGAATGTAGTTGTGCATATTTTAACAGTTACTCACCAAAATTTTGGCCATTTTGGACGCGCAGTTTTTAGTTGACAGTCATTTGAGTGAGTAGAAGTGAGTGTTTTTGTGAAAATGGAAAAAATTGAGTATCGAGCTGTTATTAAATTTTTGTTTTTGAAAGGCAATACGCCTACGCAAATCAAAGATGAGATGGACTCTATGTATGGGGACTCTGCACCATCATTTACCACATTGAAATTTTGGGCAGCTGAATATTAACGTGGCCTAAGAGCTTGGGAGACGATGAACGTTCGGGACGTCCAAAACTGCAACTACTGACGATAACATTGCTAAAGTTACAAAATAGTGTTAAACGACCGCCGAATTAAAGTGAGAGAGATAGCAGAGGTTATGAAAATGTCCAAAGAACATGTTTGTCACATATTAAATCAAGATTTAGACATGAGAAGCTGACCGCGCGTTGGGTGCCGCGTTTGCTCACATTAGACCAAAAACGTGTTCGAGATGACATTTCCAAAGCTCTGTTAGCGCAGTTTAGGCGCAATAAATCCGAGTTTGGCCGCGATTAATTACTGTACATAAAACTTGATACACCATTATACGTCCGAAACAAAACTACAGTCAAAACAGTGGACTGCAAGGGAACCAGCTCCAAAGCAAACTGTTTCGGCTGGAAAGTGATGGCGACTGTTTTTGGGATAGTCATGGAATTATCTTTATCGATTATCTTCAAAAGGAAAAACCATTACAGAAGCATACTACGCATCATTAATTGACGAGCTGAAGGCACAAATTGCGAAAACAGCCACATTTGCAAAAAGAAAATCCTGTTTCACCAAGACAACGCGCCGTCTCACACCTCAGCGGTTGCCAATGCAAAATCCACGAGTTACGGTTTTAACTGCTTGACCATCCGCCTTACTCACCAGATCTGGCCCCAAGCGATTTCTTTTTGTTCCCTCACCTAAAAACTGCGCTCGGAGGACAATGATTTTCGTCAAATGAGAAAGCAATCACCTTCGTGAACAGTTATTTTGCAGAGAAAAACGCCAAGAACTATTTGGACGCGTTACAGAGATGGGAGCATCGCTGGGAGAAATGTGTAGAGTAACAAGGAGACTATGTAGAAAAATAAATAAAAAAAGTAAGAAAAAAAATCTTTTATCATTGTTAGGTCGGAAACTTTTCAGACCATACTCTGCTGCTAGCGAAACCTCAGTGTTTTCGTAGTTCAAGATAACAAGCAAAATACGGGTTGAAAATAAGTCGTTATTTTAAATTCGTATATATTTTATATGGAAATTATTTGTAATACGGCGTCTATATACTATATTTAGTTTTCACTTTTACAGACCAAAATATGAGGAAGTTTATTTTAAGTAACGGTTTGTATAAAGGTTATTGATTAATCTTTTTATCACATTACAAATAAAATATATCTATGACTATATCAACTTGAAAATTCAATAAAATATGTCGCAACATAAACTAAGTTACAGATGTTATGCAGCAGGATAATGAGCAAGAAAGTTTTAATGCAACTTTTTTCTCTTGCTGCCCCCTCACCTACATTTCTGATAAATGCTGTCATACTACTTTTAAATGTGAATGGATGTACACAAATGAAATAGACATTACTGCACTGATATTCCTCTTACTATATGCTTATGAAGTTAAAAATAACAATTTTATTAGCAGATATTAAATGTTTCCCTGAATATTAAAATGAAATATTAAGATCGATTACAAGTAGCATCAAAATTTTCTGTAATTAAGAAAAATTGTGAGGAACCTCCATTTTTGTTCGATCTGTATTTATTTTATACCTCATACTTTTATTCGTTTTTGGATTGTACCTTATGTAAATCATTTTATATTGTATTATTTTTTAAATGTTGCAATTTTTAGCCAAAAAATATTTACAAATCATATTTTCACAAATAAATCTAATCTTCCATATTTTTAAAATCATCTTTCTATAAATATTAACTTCGTTTTTATTATAAACGAACATCAATGCACAGACGCTGTTAGTGAATGATCCATATTTGGTACAAGTTTTTGTTTAAAAAAGTGGCAATACAAGTTGACTATAACGATCGTTAATATTTTGATTTATGTTCTGGACAACAGATCTGGAATGAGAGTTGCGGCGGAATTGATTCAAATATTTGCGCCCGAATTGAATGCGATGGCCACATTCATTCGCCGGCAGCAAATTCATGAAATTTTGGAGTGGTTATATTTTTTCGTCGTTATATTTTATTAGTTCGTTCGTTTTATTTGTTTCTTTTTAAAGGAAAATTATATTACTCACCTTGATATATGTAAGTCAAGTCATATAATTTCTATCTTTGTATAAAGATTCAATGACAAATATAAGATATATATTACTACACTTTGACCAGAAAGAATTTTGTATGAAGCTAAATATATATATACATAAATTATTTAAATAAATACGTTGATATGCCTGTTATTTTTATTGATAAAAAGAAAAAAATTAAGTTACCTATTAATACAAGCCGACAGTAACTCGAACGTAGTAGTCTAGGATGCGATACCATCAATAAATATCAAAAAAGGTTATTTTTGTTACAATGTTATATTAATGCCTCAATGTGCCATGATCCTATCCATATCTTACTTTACACTTACCTTGTAAAGTTTCAAAAAATTATTACATTTTCAAATTTTGTAGCTTGATTAAAACAGTACATTTTTAGTACTCTAAATACTGTATCAACTTTAGGAACTGGTTTGTATCAGTATGCGGGGTAGTAAAAAAAATTAAAATTGCTGTATGTACGAGTAAAGTGTTAGGTTACATTTACATTTTAAAATATAGGAAATTACTGTATTACTTGTATTGTATGTTTGTATGTATGTTTTCAGTACATGCTTTTAAACATTTGTTTAAAAGCATGTACTGAAAACATAATAACATTCTTTGATAGGTCAAGGTTCTGCAGTGTTTAGTGAGGGGCAACAGTCGGAATCCATAAAAGCAGGCGGAGATTGTATGACCTTTATAGTCAAAGAACATATACCAATAACTTTGTTGCACATGTTAGCGCCTATTCTAAAATATTTAAAAAAGTGTGTTATCTGGCTAAATGTTTATACTTTAAAAATAAAATTAAAAATTCATCAGATAAAGTGAAAATGACTTGGAATATTATTAATAGCGAAACCGGAAGGGCCGCAAGGAGCAGCTCTAAAATAACTTTAAATGTTGATAACCATACAATTGAAGCTGACATAGATGTTGCTACCTATTTCGAGAGATTTTTTTCGGACATTCCGGTTTCGACTACCAAGTCACTTTTGTCTTCCAACAGTTGCGAATCACTATTAAAAGATAATGTTATTGAATGTACAAAAATGTTTAATTTTACTGATGTATGTAGCAAGGACATTATAATGCATATAGACAATTAGATATTAAAAACCGCAGACCTTTGGGGAATCTCTGTTAAGGTGATAAATTCGATTATTGATGTAATATCACCTCATCTAGCAACAATATTTAGTGTAAGCATCCAGAGAGCGAGTTTCCTGACCTAATGAAGCACAGTAGAGTTATACCGGTTTTTAAAGCAGGGTGTAATATGGACCCAAATAATTTTAGACCTATATCTATTTTGCCTACTTTTAGTAAAATATTTGAAAAACTATTATTAAACCAATTAATGAAACATTTTAACAGTAACTGTCTCATTAATAACAAACAGTACGGCTTCACTAGGGGTCGCTCCACGATTGATGCTGGCGTTATGCTCATTAAGAGCATCTTTGAGGCTTGGGAAGCGTCGCGGATGCCTTAGGCATTTTTGCGATCTCAAAAAAGCTTTTGATTGCGTACAGCATGAAACTCTGGTCAGGAAATTACGTCACTATGGTGTAAGAAACGCCGCACTCAATCTTCTGTCTTCGTACTTGAGCCACCGAACTCAGAGGGTTGACGTGAATGGTAAAAGATCTCCAGGGCCCTGGTAAATATGGGTGTCCCACAGGGTCTATTCTTGGGCCTTTTCTCTTTCTCATCTATATAAATGATTTACCATATGTTATTAATAAAACGACGAGATAGTATTATTTGCTGATGATACTTCCTTAATTTTAAAGTTAAACGACACACACATAAATGACGATGTAAATAATACTCTCTCTAGAGTTGCGCACTGGTTTAGTGTCAATAATTTGCTACTGAACCAGAAGAAGACAAAATGTATTAAATTTATGACTCCAAATGTAAGACCGAGTAAATGTGAAGTGTTTATAGATGAGGAAGAGATAGACGTTGTTGAGTCAACCGTGTTTCTGGGAATAACAATAGATACCAGATTGCAGTGGGGCCCTCATATTAATAGACTGTCGAATAAACTCAGCTCTGCAGTATATGCTGTCAAGAAAATCAGACAATTAACTGACGTGGAGACGGCCCGGTTAGTATACTTTAGCTATTTCCACAGTGTAATGTCTTATGGCATTCTACTGTGGGGAAGTGCGGCGGATACTAATACGATCTTTGTCCTCCAAAAACGAGCTATTCGAGCGGTTTATAACCTGGGCCCCAAGGAATCCCTGAGAAAATTGTTCCCAGAGATTAAAATACTAACCGTTACTTCTCAATACATTTTCGAAAACCTAATGTATGTGCAAAAAAATAGAAATGATTTTCTTAGACATTGTGATGCACATAACATAAATACTAGAAACAAACATAATTTAATTCTTCCAGCAACTAGACTGCGAAGAATAAGTAAATCTTTTATGGGACAATGTATACGTTTTTACAACAAAATCCCAGTAAACGTTCAGAATTTAACTGTTAATAAATTTAAAAAAGTAGTAAAGGAACGTTTATGTGTTAAAGGTTATTATGACATAAATGAATTTATAAATGATAACACAGGCTGGTAATGGAATGCTCGCTCCAGGCTTTTTCAAGTGTAATATACGTATGATAGTACTGTATGTAGCTCATAAGAAAATTTATATGTATATATTTGATTATTTTAAAAGATGACAAAATAGGCCCACTGAGTTTCTTTCCCTGGTTCTTCTCAGGTCGGAGGCGTCCTATTCCGAACAGGTGGCAGCATCCTTTACAATTAATAAGCGAGTTTTACACTTCTATATTGAATAAAGATATTTGAATTTGAATTTGAATTTGAATTTGATATACTGTTCCATTGCTATCGGAGCATAGCACAGGTTTTGCTAGTCATATATACTAGTTCCTAGTTAACTAAATAAACCATTTTTTTATTGTATTTATTGAAAAAAACTGTTAATTAAAGATATTAAAACTAATCCAGCATAAAATCGTTTGTCAAAAAATTGATAGTGTCCCCAAAAATATTTAGAAATCGAGCTATTGTTTTGAATTAGTGAACAAACAACTGTAAAGCACATTCATAGTTATATTTAAGAAAAATACAGAAGTTCATTGCGAAGAGAATGTTGTGAAGCTTTTAGTTAATTTTCATCTTTATATCCATTGTGTCATCTCAAAAGCAAAAAATTTCATTTATAGAGTATTTGTTATTTTTACTCATTTTCTTAAAAAAAATCTTTTGAGTTGACCTATGTTATTACATTATAGTGTAATAGGCGTTGATAATTGATTAAAATTATGCTGTTTTACTATCGATTTTTTTTAATTACTTGTTTTATTTTTTAATATATTTATAATCCACCATTGTGTCATATTTATATAAGAAAATACAAGCATTGCGTTTTTTGTGATAAAAAAAATCCTGCAAATGTGATTACTCAAAATTAGTGCAAAATGTACATCAGCAGTAGCATTCAAATTATAACAAGCCCTATTCATCACGTAAACACAGTACGTTCAGCTGTTACGAGTGAGCCATTCGAAAAGTGATTTAACATTACGAATGCATTTACGTTTAATAAGTTCATACGTTTACTGTTCTAATAATAATGTTTGTTAGTAGTAAATACAAATAATACAAGATGTGCCTTTGCCTTTCACTGTCTGTTAATCTTATTTGTCTGTTTTGCTTACAATTTTGACTTTGATTTTCTTCGAAGAAACCGCGTTTTTTACGTTACACCATATATAATGTATATGCAAACATTTTATTGATAATTTGGAAGTTTTTTTCGAAGGGGTTAGAAATGAAGTCAGTTGTATAAATTATACCTAAGAAAATAAATTTTAACATCTTTAAGCTTACGTAATCTTGATTCTTTTATGTTTAAAAGCCAAGTTTGATTAAAATTAACAGTAACTTTGTTAAGTACATGAATAAGAGCGATTTACTGCTATGATATAGAAAAAGTATGCAGTAGTATTTCCTATTTATATAGTAGTATTTCCCACTATGCTCACAAGCCGACCGCTTCAAGCAAGCGTTCCTCTAAGACCTTCCCTCGTATTCACGCTCCACACGAGCGAATTAACTGAACCTGACGATGTCAATCTACCGCTATTCGCTACACTAAATTTACCACTCAAATTATATTTACTATAAATTAAATAACTTTTCTTCCTAATTTCACCTTTATGTTCCCGTTATACGCACCGAATTCAAAATTCTTCAAATGTCAATAACAAAATAACTTCAGCAACATAAACTTTAGTGAGTGCGGTTAAAATTTTAATACAAAATAAGTTTGCATCACTTTGGCAATTACAGGAAATTTCGTTTGTTACCCATTAAACTTAAATAAACCTAAATTGCCTTCACAAACTGCAAATTAGCGCTAACAAGCACTCGCGTAGTAACTTAGAAACTCAAGTACTTTTAGTAATAAGTCAAACGTATTACATCATAACAATATTTTAGGTCAAATATTTACTGTTTTAAAGCTCGATACAGTACTAGAATTGTTACTTTATTGCGGATCGTCTTTTTAAAGAGATATTTCTACCGTCGACTGTTGTTTGGCAACCTTCCTACCTCTTTTAATGTTAGGCATGATACTTTCATAGATAGCTCCTACCTCTAAAAAATAAACAATATTTGTTTTTCATGTGTTAATAACGACAATCGTTGAGGCTGTTTGTTTTAAATTAATATATCTTCGTTTACATGCCATGCGACAATGCCCAAATCTGTTCAATTGAGACTTTACCAGAAATTCGGTAAAAGGAACTTTAGTTGTATATAAATTTTAATAGGTTGAAACGGCGCTTCGTATTATTGTTCAGAGCGATAGATTGCAACATATTTTCCAAAATGATTCTAAAATATGTTTTATTGTTTACTAGGTTTTGTTATAATTGTCAAGGAAATTTTTTACGTTTCATTGTTATTAATCATACAATTTTCTCTAATATGTATTTTACTTTTAATTAGGAAATGTAAAAATTTTATATTAACAGCATTTTATAAAAGTTTTACACGATAGTCAAACCTTGTAATTGAAACAGTTACAAGGTTTAACGTAATGTATTGTTTTGTAAAAAAAATATTATCCAATAAATAAATTAAATTTATTTATTTATTTAATGTAAATTTACTTTAAAAGTAACACTACCTTGTTTAACAAGCTCCGTATAATGTAGTCAACAAACTGGCTAGAACAAGTTAGTAAACTACAGACAATCCAACCACGTCCACAAATGCTTCTCCAGTATACATACAAAATAAAGCAATGTTGCTGAAACTCGTACAAGGTGCGCCAAATTAGAATAGAACCTAACTGTAAGCCCGCACAGTTATCAATTGACTATCGAAAGTTTTATTTATTTATTTGTTTATTTATTAGACACACTAACAGCATACATATTTGTACATGATCATAAAAAAGGTAAAAAAAGGCTTAGTAACTAATATGTACACCTATAATAGGTATGTACAGCATTCACAATAACAAAAAAACTAAAATTAAGAAGTATTATTACAAAAGAACAAAATGTACAAGAGTTTCAACAATTTAAAAGAGAAAGGCACATAAATAACTAGAACCAAAACGATTTACAAAATTAAGGTTACTAATGAAAAGATTTTAATAATTTTGATTTGAAAACGTTCAAGGAATCGCAAAATATGTCCAAATTATCTAGACGAGCATTAAGCATGTTGGAATCGCTACACATACGAACTAGAGGTGAATTTAAACCAAGATTAGTTTTAACAACTGGCGTATAAAATGTTTTGGCAATTGGTTTACGCGGAATTTTGTGGGGAACAGATAATGATAATTTGTGCAAAACGTCGCTGCAATTTAAGTTATTATTTAAAAGTCTATGGAGGAACAACAGGGAATGAATCCTCGGACGGTTTATAAGACTTTGCATGTTAAAAATTTAATCCATCCTTCATAGCTGCACCTATGGGATACTCCCATAGAAAAATATGCTAAATGTTTAGTTAGTTTACGTTGAATGTTTTCAATCTGCTGAGAATGGACACCATAAAATGGGTTCTAGACTACGCATGCATATTCTAATTGGCTACGGACCAGCGTATTGTATAAAACCACCTTAGATTGATTATGTTTAAACTCTGCAGTCAATCGCTTTAGAAATCCCATTGACCGAGCGGCGTTTGTAACAATAGAGTCAGTATGAGCATTAAAGAAATTGCTCTATCCATAATGATACCAAGATCCTTTATTTTATTTACTTTAGTTAAAATTTTGTCGTTAATCGTATAAGAAGATTCAAGAGATTTTGTTTTTCTGCTGAATCTCATGTGGAAACATTTATTAACGTTGAGCTCCATGTCGTTAGTTTGGCATCATTCAAAAACTATTCAGATCTCTTTGAACAAGTTCAATATCTTTTGTCAAGACGATAGTTCTATATAATTTAAGATCGTCAGCAAATAGTAGGAACTTGCAATTCAGAATTTTCACTGTGAGGTCATTGATAAAGACCAAGAACAATAACGGACCGAGATGGGATCCTTGTGGTACTCCAGGTACCGCAAAATATGGTTTTGAGGTATAGCCTCTTAAAGCTACTATTTGGATTTTTTTTGCAAGGTAAGAATTAAACCATTGCAGCAATGATCCAAGGTTAACTTTATCAAATGCACTGGTAAAATCTGTATAAATTGCATCAACCTCACGTCCCTGATCCAGTTCTTTATTAATGTCTGAAACAAAACATGTCAGGTTGGTGACAGTAGAGCGTTTTGTACGAAAACCATGTTGATGGGAAGATAGCATGGAGTCTAGATGGTTGGACATAATGGGACACACGAGAGACTCAAAAAGCTTAGAGAAACAAGGTAAAATTGCAATAGGACGATAGTTTTTAGGATCGTTGTTTGCTCCTTTTTTATAAAGTGGTAGTATTCTAGCTATCTTCCATTCATCTGGGAAACATCCATCGCTTAGGGAACGGTTAAAAATTATCGACAAGGGCAGGGCTAAAACGGAAGAACAGCGTTTGACAAAAACTGCAGGTATACCATCTGGGCCTGCACCCTTGGATATGTCTAGTTTGTTTATCTTAGTAAGCACTTCCCTCTCGCTTAAACTTATACGACACAGAGTTTTTTCATGGGCAACATTGGCAACCTCAGACGTAGTAGATGTGTGTATGCTTCGTGTGTAAGAGGACGAGAACTGGGTTGCAAAGAGGTTAGCAATCTCAGGTCCCGTGCTAGCTGTTTGATGTTCACTATAAAACACAGCAGGAATGGAACACTTGTTACTGTTTTTGTGTTTTACATATTGCCAAAACAATTTGGGGTTTTTTGTAAGATTATCTTCAACTAGCTGCACGTAGCGAGAATAACACGAATTATACAGCTTATTGCAATGTTGACGAAGGGCTTCATATTCTATTAAATCGCGTGGATTATTAAACTTACGATATCTTAATCTAATTTTGTTCTTTTCGGACAATCTCCTAATTAAAGAATAGCTAAACCACGATGGATAATTTGATTTACATACCTTTCGCTTTGGTACATATTTATCTCTTAATTCATGTATAACATTGTAAAGCACCGACACCATTTCATTAACATTTCTTGTTACCGCAAACATGTCATGCCAGTCTACAGCTCTCATTTCTTGTATAATTTTATCATAACAAGCCTTGAAAAAGTTATACCTGCTAGAATGACAGGGTTGCAATAAGCATACATCATTTAAACGTGATAGCGTTATTACCAGTCCAGGATGATGAGTATCGAGATTACATAAAGGATCAATAGATTCATTGACAACAATATTGGATAGGTTACTTACTATTAAGTCTAAATTTTTTTTCTTTACATTAAAAACATTATTGTACTGGTACATGCTGTTAGCTGACATAAAATCAACAAATAAGTAACCTAAGGCGTTTTGATAATTCGATGGTTTCATGAATAACAGCTGACCATCTTTCAGCCAATCAATAAATGAGAGGTTGAAATCTCCTAATAATATAACGTCATCGACTTTGCACATTACATCATTGACTTTGTTGAGATATTTACTTAAGGTATCAAAGCGCGGTGGAGGTGGTAAGTATATAACACAAAGAGCGATTTTTAGTTACATTGTCCATTTGTACTGTGATAGTTACCCATAAGTCCTCGCAATCACTTTCCCAAGCTACAACGCGAGAAGACGGAATGTTCGCTGAAATTGCTATTAATACACCTCCTCCATCCTTTTTGGAACTGTTCGAACACTGACGATCTCTGCGATAAACATTGTACCTTGAGTCTATAAATTCGTGATCCTTTACTGAGGAGTTAAGCCATGTTTCAGTAAGAGCAATAATGTTGTAATTACATTGCAGAATGTTGTTGTAAATTAGGCGAGTTTTCGTCCGCATGCCTCGCACGTTCTGATAATAAATATCTAAATCTGTATTATTGTTGAATTTAACTGAATAGTCTCCACTACATTGAAAATATAAAAAAGCATCAACTTAGCACAATAAAGGCTATTTAATAAGCTTTAATGTTTCAGTGTTATGGATGAGAATAGCTTGACACGATTCATCCTTTCGAACAAAAATGCGACCATTACGAATCCATACGAATTTATAGTTTTGCTCTTTGCACTTCTTCCGTGTAGCTGCATGAAGGGCTTTATTGCATGCTGTTAAATGCTCAGCAACAAAGATTGGAACTCGTGGACCTGCTAGACCAAGATGATGTGAGCTTAGTTTATCATTTTTATTGTTCTTGTTGTATTTGACAACAGCAGCTAGCACCGAATCTCGCTGCCGAGCGCTACGAAGCTTAACAATAACAGCGCGGGGCTTATTGCTCTCTTTATTTAGTTTTGCAACTCGAGTTGCACATAAGATGTCGTCATCGCTGAAAGGATTTTCTAATGTTTTTGAAAGTTGTGAAACCGTGTTTATCAAGTTTTCAGAGCGGTTTTCCGGAATCCCGTTTATTTCAATATTACACTCTCGCAAAATTTGCTCGCTATGTCTGAGTCTGACCGATAAATCTTGAACCACCCCCTGAAGGGACTCATTATCTACCTGGAGTTTAGATATTAGCACTGATTTTTTCTCGAAGGTAGATTTTAAATGGTCGTATTGTTTGCTTATAAAGGTAATAGTTTCGTGATATTGTAGCATTTTCTGCTTAAGAGACTTCAATTCCTCTGTAATTTTTGATTGAACAATAGTCGAAAATTCTATGACGCTCCTTATCTCATTCAATGTCACGCTCGTATTGACAGGTTCGATCAACTGCCGTTGCTTAGAGGTTCTGACAGCGACATTTGAGACGGTCGGGGTATCTGATAACACTGTCCGAATAGGTGTATTGGTGTTGTCTAATTTAGGCTGCTTATTTCGACATTCCGGGCACTTCCAGATACGTTTTGATTCTTTGTCCATACCATAAAAATATTTTTTTCAGATATATTAGCGCAGACCAGATCATATTGCAAACCACAAAAGGAGCATAGCAATAACTCTTTGGAATTTATCTTATTCATGCACCCCGCACATACATTTGATGAATTAGAAGCCATATTAGCGATTTTTTTTGTTTTTAATATTATTAAAAAAATTATATTATTATTGTGCGTCTAATAAGTAGCGGGCTTAAAAGCGACAAAAGCGCTTGACAATCTTAAAACTAATAATGTATCGTAACCCTGCTTCGAGCGATGTGCGGGTTGTCGTAGGTCAGTGATTTGCCGATGCATGAAATATTTTAAAATGTTTTTGTTAATCACTCACGAACCGTAGGACTGTTCTTGAAGATAGTTACATCACTGAATATCTAGTGTTCACAGCTTTTAGGCACTACTACACACAATAACAATGCAGTATTATTTACTTTAGTAACAGAAAATATGTCGCGGAGCAAACAAAATACGTTAGTCAATCACAACTACCCCACCCACTATTGACGAAGTTTTAACTTATAGAAAATTTTAATATTAAATGTTTTCTGCTTTAATAAAGTATAAAACATACATAAACATAAGTAAAAATATATTTAAAAGTATACGTTTGCAATTTACACTTAATTTATCAATCACCCTTAAATTTATTCATGAACAAGCATCTTGAATTCACTACGAATAGTAATGTGATGTGGTAGCCACAAATCATAATTCTATGTTGCTTAGTTTTATGCTCGCATTGTACAAGTTTTTGATCTGTGTTTTAAAAGTTTTGTTTAGTTTTACTCGTATTGAGTTATTTGTATTAGTACATCTCAAGTTAATTAAGATAACTATCCCGCTGCAAAACATGCCTCATTTTTTTGCATCAATTAGAAGGCAAATGCAAAAATAATTTAGGGAGTTAACTAACCACTTGTTTGTATAGTAACTTTTTATTGATTAAACTAACGAGACGAGTAGCCCATGAGACAAGCAGCGTAAGGCGCCACAAATTAAGACATGAGATGTTTACTCCTCTACCCATTAATTACGCTAGTAACGTATTATAAGTATTCACACACTACTGATCTCAGCTCTATCATTACATAAAAATTACAAGGTTCTGATACTTCCTATTTTTATTATGAGAAAATAAACAGTGTTTTACAAAGTTAGACGTTTATTCAGAAATATGTTTGTTGTTAACAAAGAACCCGAGTCGATTAGCAAGATTAGATTCAAGGCAAAATTGCTTTTGCACGTGGTTTTGTAGACACGTAACATTCACTTTGAGATCCAATAGTAGATTTTATTGCTAACTATTAAAACTTTAAACCAACGTGTAATAGAATGTCTTCCATCTAAAATAACATCCC
Organism: Lamproptera curius; assembly: GCA_029286875.1. Taxonomy (NCBI): domain Eukaryota; kingdom Metazoa; phylum Arthropoda; class Insecta; order Lepidoptera; family Papilionidae; genus Lamproptera; species Lamproptera curius. The sequence goes on along the minus strand of JAGSMT010000074.1, from coordinate 175,227 downwards.
AGTAACGCAAGTGCGAAACATGGCAACATTTACCTTATTTGAATATTAAAATTTTAGAGTGGAAATTTTTAAGGGAAATAATAATATTTGATATCGTCTGTATCGTTACTTTTTAATTTTAGGTAGTAAAGTTTAATTAACAAAGTAATTATTAGAAATCTTTTTGCTTAAAGTATAACTTTTTGTAATTACCATTTAGCTAGTTATTTAAAGTCTGAGGTCAGTGAAGTTTTCCGAGTCTACTAGTCCATACTTCCATACTAATATTTTTAATGCGAAAGTAACTCTGTCTGTCTGTTCGTCTTTACTGTCTGAACTAATATTCCACGCGGACGAAGTGGCGGGTAACAGCTTTTTACAAATTACTTCATCAACCTTCCGGTACCATAAACACTGTGACAACGTTTTGTAGATGCTCAGAAGTTCTGTGGCAAAACTACTTTATTACTTGAATGATACAATAAGTACGTTTATTCTTTTTTTTATTTAACTACTTAATAGAACTAAGTACATAACAATTTTTAAATATTATCTAAATTTATTCATTGAATCGGTGTTGAAATTATGATTAAATATTTAATATTTTACCTTCAAACCGCCTATATTGTACGCATTGTTCAGTATTTTGCAAATTTTAGTATTCGTTTTGTAGTTATTAAGCTTACTGTGGTCCGGAACAAAAGCTTTTACGGTCTGAAATAGTTTTAGTCGTCCAATTGTGGTTTTCGATTCTATAGTTTATTTGCTCCGAATAAAACATTCTTTTATTCATAGGTAAAAAACTCTATTTAAAATCTTTAATTGTATTTAATAGCTAATTTAACTATTAATTCTTAATTTCAATTTGGTGATCACCAGATTGTCTTTAAATTAAGATTAATATGCTCAATAAATTAATGTTAGCGTTTATACTTGTGTACTATAAAGTCGTACACTTAACTGAGTTTAATAGAAATTTTACCGCCATCGTCGAAATTACTAGTACGACTTCACTATTGATAATTAAATATACAAATTTAATAATTTAACGCTCTTTCGTTTGATCATTCAATAAAAGAATCAATGCTGTTAATTTGTTACATATTTCTCATATGTTTACTAGGGCACGTTAGTTCTAAGTAAACAGTTTGTTATGGCTGCGCCTGTCTTATTTAATGTCAATGGGTTCCATACGAAGCTTTCATTGTTGCAGGCTTAAGAATGCACTGATATTATAAAGATTATTACTTCAATATAGTTATTTTATACAATATAGCAAATAACTTATATTAGAAATAAAGATGTAAAAGTGTTCGCAAAACTTAAGATACACATTATTGTTAAATTGTATTTGCTTAATAGCTTTATGATACTAACAGTCGGTAAAAGACAAAAGTAATCTAAACTACTTTTTGTGTAATACTTGTCTTAATAGTAAATTTTGTCGTAGGTATAAAATATAAGAGGTTTTACTCGATGCAAAATATATGCAGTAACGAAACAAAAGAACCAAGTATTTATTAGTATTAGGTTGTATTGAACCTAATTATGGCTATAGTAAATTGTAAAATGTTTCACTGGTGCTTTGTTAAAAGTATGTTAGTACAAAATAAGTGAAGACTGCAAATATAACAAAGCTACTATTTGATATATAATGATTTTCTCATTATTTGTCATTATATTTAAGTTTTATCTCTACAAATTAGTCGGAAACCCATAAATGTAAAAATTTATTACTGTCTAATCTTATATAGTTGGGCCGTATAAGATTTTAGGATTCTTTATTTACAAGCACGGCAGTTAAAACGCGCGTCTGTTTTATTTCCCAAAAGTAGGTATTGTTTACCATCTGAAAGAAATTCAGAAAAGTTTCAGTCGGAGTTGAAAACTCTAGAGGATGTGTAAATCTTGTACTGGTTGGTACATGATTGACGCAAGATAGAAAATGCTTGTATCATACAAATTCCCATTGTCTACCTTGACTTACGAAAATATTAAATTAATATAAACATTTGAAAGGACTAAATATGGTAACGAGCTGTTGTATATTTTACTTTTTTCATAATCAGCACACAAATAATTCTTTTTTTATGCGCTGTATCTTATATTAAAAAGATAAATTTACGATTTATAAAATACCTCAAGATTAAACGCTTTAATATTTTTCAATAGAAGCAAATCTTAAATTTTCTTACTAAAAATGCTTGTTCTTGATCAAGATTGTTTAAGTTTTTACCCTGGGAAAATATGTAATAGTAAGAAGCAGTGTGTTTTTTTAAGACTCAAGGAAATAAAATTATTGAAATCATTTCCATATTTTAAGTTAATTAATGGGAACATTATAAATCGAATACTTAATACATTAGTTGAGTAATACAGTCAATAATACGGTGTATCGCTTTGACAGATCGATTGGAACTTAAGACACTAAAATCTTATCTAAATACTCTTTTATATTTAGTCGAATAACAAAATAATGAAATGTATAAAATAAGCAGTTGCGGCGATTTAGACTCGAGATTGTACGTCTCTTTTACCCAGAAATTACACTAGCTATTAATAATGATCCCATTCAAATTATTTACATTTTTTAAACTGAATCCAATTTTAAAAGTCCTTGGAATGGGATAGTCTATTTGACTATGGGTTAATGAGCTAGAAAGCGGGTGTTTCTTGCTTAACCCTATTCAATATTTTGATGTATGTAAATATTCAGTTTTGATATTTTTATCTGTATGCAACATTAAAATAACTATGTTTGGTCAAAAAAATTAGGCCGCAGGGAACAAATTGAGCCTCAGAGAGTTACCTAGATTTGACTGACCTGGAGACAAAAATTCTTTCTTGTAACAGTATAAGAATGAACAATTAATTCAATAAAGCCAAATATAACTGAATGATTCGAACTTTCACAAATTAGTTAGCAAAAACTACGGATCGGTATTATGGCTTTTTAATCGAAGTATTGGTACTAATTTTAGTGACGACCAAGATAAGAAAATTATACAAGTCAACTTAAATATTAAACTACATTAAGTGATAATCTCCAAAGCGTTGATTAACTACGCATGTAAATACAAATAAAGTGTACAACATCATTGTAAAATATTCGAAAAAAAAGGTCTGTTGATATAATTTGTATTTGATAGAAAAGTTAAGAAGTTACAGTTAAACAAATGTAACTTATTATGAAGTTAAAATTTAGTGAATACAAATATACGAAACTTACAATAGCTCTGCTTTGAACTAGTTGCTAGGCAATTTAGGCCACTAGGAAATTACTCTCATGAACATCGAATGTGATTCCCTGTGTGTTCCTTAGCAGAAAGCTTAATGGTCAAATTATCTTTATTATACAATTTAAAGAAAAAGCCTGCTACTAACTCACAGTTGGGTAATATTAATAGTTGCGTAATATAATATTCATGACAATATAACAATGCCAGAAGTAAAAATTTAATTCTTTAAAGATATTACAATACTATCTCTATGCGGAAATCTCACTACAGAAAGCTTTATGTTGGTTTTAAACAATATTAATGTCATTATATATGACATTTTCGCTCTTTTGTTTGAAAATATAACCTTATTCTTTAAGTAATATAAGTTTTAAAATTGTGTTCTTAGTTTAGTTTAGGTCGTTAAGGTTTTTAAAGCAGTCGGGGTAAAGTTATAGACAACTCGGAGCATTAACCAGAAGTAAGTGCAGCGATGCTGCCAGTTTATTTACCTCAGTGATATTTTAATTTCTTAAAGTAGTAGTAAACTATATTACAAATTCTAGACGAATATTTTTCTTAACACTATTTAAATCCAACTATTTTAATAAGGAACAGTTATTTTTTGTCACTAAGTTTTACAATAAGCAGTGAGAAAACAATAGAATTTAATTAGAAGTATGTCTATGTAATAATTTAAATATTGATAAATTAAAAACGAAGCAATTTATCACTCGACATACATGCAAAATTACTATTACGACTTAAGCATATTGATAACAGGACGAAAATAACAAGATTGCGACATTAGCTTTTTGCATAGCTATTGGCAAAAGCGATTCGATAGGGAATCAAATATTTTGTTGAATGTTTGAACAAACGTCTTACTTTCAAAAAGCGCTTTAAAATATTATATTTAGAAGGCTTAATAACGACGGTACGTTAATACTAGTTAGATTTTGTTCTCAAAAATAGATTTGAATTATTTTTCACATACGTAGCCTGAACAAACGCTTGTGTTGAACTGAACAATATATTTACGGTTAATGGCTTACCACTTAGCATTATTATTTGTGATGAATAAAGAATTTTTATTGAATATTCATGTGAGTAAGAAAGTTTTAAAATGCTTTATTACCTTAAATATACAACATACTGCATTTCCTTGATCAACCTACTTTATAGATCATTTTAATTAATACAAGTTGATTGTTTTTCTTACGTTTAAGGGTTTCTGATATTCCGCTAATAAATATTTATTTTTCGTCTGTTCGTACTCTATATCTTCCTTAACGTTACGGTAGATAAACTATTTTTTTCAGCTTATCTTACACTAATCATAATTTCATCATAATTCTATATTACAAAAAAACATAAAAATGCAAAAATAGCTTTATTGATATATTAAGGTACATCCTTAAAATGAAATATCACGGAATCATATTTTCATACAGCAGATGACAGTGACGTTCCTCCAATACAAGGCTTCTCGGACGACGAACCGCTCGTTATCGCGTGAACCTGCAACGTTGTGGTGTAACGAAATCTTGTCATTTATTAAGTATCCATAATTATTCGTGTTAAAATTTCAACGGCGGTAATTAGGATTTCTCTCGATCTGTATGGTTGTCCTTTGGAGTATTTACAACTTTTAGATAATGTAAATGATATGAATGTTTACAATACGTAATAAACAGCATTAATGTTGTTTCACATCCTTTTGCCTAGTCCACGACATGATATCACAATTTGGACTTTGTTTGTGATTCATTCATCATCATTCATTCATCATCAGCCTGTGATAGTCCACTGCTGGACATAGGCCTCCCCTACTCCACCCCTATCCATTAGAGGGTTTTTGGACCGTATTCCACCACGCTGGTCCAATGCGGGTTGGGGTGCGACCGACATTTTACATGCCCATCCGACGCATGGATCATCTTACTTTTCAGACAATTGGGTGATCGGCCCAAATTGCCCTAACCAACTAGGAAACAACAATGAAAATTTGTTGAGTCCCCGCAGGATTCGAACCCACGACCTCCGGTTTCTAAGCCACACGCCCATACCACTAGGCTACGGAGGCTGTTGTTTGAACTTTGGAGCAAACTTTTAATTTCGAGCATTTAGCAATTTGGTTCAATTTATGTGTCTGCTTGTTTAAATGCTTAAATTTCAATAGAAAACAAAAAATAAACACGCGATACAGATGTGCAATAAGACTTAGTATATACTTAAACAATGGATAATGTCAAACTATTGGCACCACAATATTAAGATTTTTTGTTGGTTTTTCATAGCGTAGGAAGAAAATATTGCAGCGGTCCACTATTAAAAAGGCGTTTTTTCCTGATGCCAAAAGTGTTTACAGTCAAACGATGATTTTATTAGGCTTTTGGTTTTAGTATAACGTTTAGTATATGTAGATTATAAACTTACCATCAGCGTATGTCAAATGCGGCCATAGCTCGTACAGTCCATTCTCGCGCTCGCATCAGTATTATCACTTCATCGCGTCATATCGCAAAACCAGCCACAGACATATTAACTTCATCCGTTTGACATATAACGGTCCGCCCAGACCTATCTTAAATACAGATAGAAAAAAAGTTTACATTTATTTTTATTAGTATAACAAAATAGTTAATTTTAAGGACAATGAAGCCTGTGACTGACAAGAATCTTTAATTAAAATCATAGATATAAAGTAGTAGCACTAATAGTAATAATATTGGAGCGTTGGACATATTTTTTAATAAGATATAATTTTATGATCTCTCCGTTATTAGTATTGTTGATGCTGGACGATATAACTAAGGTTACTGCAATAACTTTTATCCTTATAAACATTAAACGATTCAAAAAATAAAGACTGCGTCAAAGTAACCGATGTAATTTCATTATTTATTATATTTCATTGGTACTATACTAAGTACTAAAAGTAAATGGTATTTTTACGTTTGTATTTTTTGATGTATGCAAATTATTTAATTAGTTTCTGATATCTTACAACTGTAGCCTTGGAGTTAACAGCGGCGCAAAAGGCATCCACTGGAAGATGAAATTCTTCATTCGTGGAAATTCTTTCATCGCAGTCTCTTGTGGATAAAATATTGGCCTTCTGCCATTGTGGACGCTGCCGTATATCTAAAAAAACCTTTTTACTTTTAAAGAACTATTTATTATTGTTATGAATTTTGGAGAAAAGTTTAATAAAACAATATATTTATATAAAATTAACACTTTTTTTTTTTTTTTTTGTGCCGTTGAAAAATCCAGTTACGGATTCCCCGCCACCAAAGTGAGGGGGCAGCGGGATATGGGGCCCCGACCAAGATGGAGCGGCGGTATACCCACTCAAAACCAACGGTTGTTCCTTTCTCATGTCGCTGTAGCCGGGGCCGCGGGCACTGATCACAGTCTTCGGCGACCCTGGCGCGACGTGGCCTCTCGGCCTCTTCTTCCGGTGTGTTGGGACACCCGAACGTCGCTTTAGGCGCCGTGCCGGAACAAACAGCACGGCGCTCCCTCTTGAGCCCTTCTCTGGGCGGCGGGCACCTCTGCCGGCCGCCCAGGGGCTCAGTGTCAGGAAGGTTCGCGCGTACGCCACTCTTCGGCGCCCTGGCTTCTTCTGCGGATAGCCAGGCGCTCACGGCCTCCTGTCCCTTTCCGCGGCCTCCTTCGGCCATCACGTCCTCGCAAAAGCAAGGACGGCGCCCCACGACCTTTGTCTTCTAGCATCCTGCGTACTACAGCAGGAAGCGAAAGGTCGTGCCCAAAGATTAACATGCCTGCATCATATCCACCCCAACCAACGAAAGTACAGTAATCGTTGTCATTTTCTTCTAAAACGCACGCTGGTTGCACTGTTACATCTAATTGCAATGATCGTCTCCAATACTGAAAAAAACCTATACATTATTAAACATACCTTATTCTCTATGCAATAATCTGATTCTTATGGGTGTATACTAAAGTATATTCAAAGGAAAATGCAAGAATCTTCTTAAACTTGTCCAACGATATCTTCGAAGTCGATTTTGTTTCTGATTCTCGGCACCCATCTTGCGGAGATTTTTTCTCATATTCAAAATTTGTGTCAATATGCGTTGAGTACCTCTCATATGAAATGCTCGTTTCTTGGATTAGGTATCAGATGGTAACTCTTTAATCTTAGCGATTAAACAGATTTTCGAATATGGCAGCGTATTCTAATTTTTCTTGTTGATTACTGAGCTTCGATGGACGTCTGCAACCATGTTCGTCTTCCGTGTACGTTCTCCCTACTCGAAATTGAGAAGCCCACTTTGCGACAATTGATTATGACAGAGTAGTCTCTTCTCATGTTGCCTTTGAACCGCAATAAATCTCTTGCTTGTTAACTTTTATTAACAGTGGTTTTGAATGACAAGGTCGCACTTGGGTTTTTCTTTTTTCGAGAACATTTCACAACTAGCAAAACAAATGACTACATTCAGAAAAAAATTAAAAGACTAGAAGATTTTTTATTAACACAACAAAATTAGCTACACTTTCCAGTATTATATTTATTTATTTTGGTACAAGATTTAACTAAATTTTCTTCCAGAACTTGACTGGATAAGAAATTGCTGCTTTATGGGACAATGTATGCATTTTATAAAAAACCCTGTAAACGTTCAGAAATTTAATTAGTTATAAATTTAGAATCAATAAAACAATTTTATGTAAAGATTACGATATTTTTGATTTATAGTGAAACCAGCCTGGATTCCGAATGCTAGCTCAGGTCTTGTTTTAAAATGTGCATAATATGAATGCCGAATTATCAAATTGTATACACTAATAAAAGATGCATAAAATAGCCCGCTGGGTTTCTGGCATACGTTCCTTCGGTCTGAGGCGTCCTTTCTCGAACCGTGTGGTGTGTTTGACAATCACTAAGCGTGCTAAGCCTGCCAATATTGAATAAGATATTCAATTTGAATATGAATACTATGCGCTGGACCTCCTACTATTTGTCCCTCCTCAATTTCTTTGTCAGAACTGGGAATCGCTTGCTCTGAACCAACTGACTGATCTGAGTCGATTGTAGCAATGTCAGGTCTTAACTTTCGGCCTACCTATTTTGATTGAAAACCTTCGAAAGCAGATTTCGGCGCCAAAGTTTCGATCCGATCTACGCAGGAGCGAAACTGGCCCGAAAGCTTGATTTATCGGCCGCAAACTGGCGAACTGATCTCGAAACCGAAAGTTGGTCGACACTGTTACATCTAATTGCAATGGACGTCTCAAATGAAAAAACCTTAAATTATTAAATATACCTTAATCTCTATGCAATAATCTGATTCTTATGGGTGTATACTAAAGTATATTCAAAGGTAAAATTGGCAAGAATCTGCTTGAGGAGTATAGCTCATGATTAATAAGATAGATTAAGAAAGCTATTGCACTTACTGAGTTGTAAAAAGGGTAAGAAAACATTATCAATAGTTAAAATATTAATGTTATAAAGATATCTTTGTGTCTTCTCTTAAATTTTCATTCGCACCAATAAAGCGATATTATAAGCCATTCTTCCCGGCAAGTACTGCTGATGTGCATAGACGGAGGCTAAGCGGTGCTGCAAGTGCTCGAGATTATTTCTTTCAAATCCCACATTCCGGCAAATGATTGTGATTTCACCTGGAGCGATTCTGTAGAAGTAAATATATAGTTAAAAAATAATGACTTAACGTATGGTTAAGCAATTTTAGAGAGAGAATTTACGTAACTGGAGTTGTATATCAAACAAAATTAATCCAAAACTTCTGGCACAAATTAAACATCCGTTGGGATTCAAGATCGCTTACTATGAGTTTACTTTGGTGTTATTTGCATAATTATTTCTTTTAATGATTATTATACATTCAATCCACCATAATTTTAGGATTTTGTTCTTAAATAACGTTCGGTTCTTTCCAACATCATAATCACGCAAAGTGGTGTTATGTGGTGATTAAATTAGGTAGTTCATTTCAATTTCTAGTCTAAATTGGCTTTACTTCAAACTTTAAACATGATTATTTCAAATATAACTTCTGTATCCTGTAACTCCTCGAACTCAGTCAAATGGTGTGCCATAGAAACGTGGTCGGGGTTCGATCCTGGGGACTCAACAAATTTTCATTGTTTTTTAGTTGGTTAGGGCATTTGGGCCGATCACCCCAATTGTCTGAAAAGAAGATGATCCATGTGGATGGGATGAAAAATCGGTCCACTCACCACCCGCATTGGACCAGCGGGTGGGATTCCTCCCAATGGATGGATGTTTGGGGAGGCCTTGTTCAGCAGTGGACTATCATAGGCTGATGATGATGATCCTGTAAAATCTGCACCAAATATATTTTTCGTAAACGAACTGTGAAATCATGTTTTAATTATTAAGATACAAGTTAGATAATTTTTTTGTCAACATATATGTGGATGGTTCCTTATTTGATAACAATAAGCGCCTGTAGAAGGGGCTACAAGTTTTTTTCAAATCATGTTCTTATGCCACGCCCTATAAGTACTGATTGTTAGCTTATTTTTAATTTAAAGTAAATGTTTATTTGTGAACTTTTGTCTTACCCGTAAGCACAGTCAGCTGCAGTTATTGCGGCTCATGGATGAACGAGTGTTGCATAACAAAGTATGCTATGCTTTCTTTTAGTGAGCACTGCTGGGAGAAGCCATGTTTGGGAGCCTTTTGATGAATTCCCAATTTCTCGTTCTGAATGTAAGATATTAAATAGATATTGCAATCGATTAGTTATATTATAGATAAAAATGTCGAGTCATTTTTGTCACACACAACAATAAAACAAACAAAAACAATTGTACTTTGAGTTTTCCTTGTTAATAAAGTTCTGATTAAAATCAAAATGAAGAATTAATAGAATAAAAATTACCAGATTTGTGATTTGTAAAATACCGATTTTTTGTTCTTTCACATCCTTGGCACAAGGCTTGATGGGTATCAAGATAATCATCGTATTCGCTCTTTTTATATACGAATCGTAATCAGATTTTAGTTGGTCCTTGTTTGTGCTTCTCTCTGTAGTCGGTGTTACTTTTGTATTGCGCAAGGGACGCGCTTTAGTCTTTTTCATTAAATTTGGTAGTTTAAATCCATGTAACACTTGATAGTTGCAATTTGAAACGTAATTAATTGTTCCACTATCGTGGTTGGCAGCTTCTTCGGTGGTGGATGTAAGTTTTAACAGCCTGTATTTTGTAGGTGCTTTGTAGTACTCCCTGGGAAGGCTGTCAAGTAAATAATTACAATTTAAGTATTTTTATTATAAAAAGTATATAAAGTTAATATTCTGTAGGAGTAGAAGGTTTTGTTTTCTAAAATGAGAGTTCAATTCCACATATTGGTATGCAGCGAAATGCATATATTGTATACACGTCAAAATTTAACTAAATTTGATAACCATGGTATTATTTACATTAAATTAAATGGCAACATTAAAAAACCATCTACGTTTTTAAGAGAAATGCAGGCATTTTTATAACCTTTAGGCTGCGGTGGATATACTTGAGCCAGAATAATTTGCCACTAATTCGCATAAGATGCGTGTGTATTTTAATTTTATGTGTAGTCATCAATGAGTCGTAACATGGGAATATTAGCCGAAACAACCCCATGTTACCACTTACCTAATCCCAAATACCAATGATATGACAAGGTAAAAGTTAAATTGATTATTTACATCAGCAATGCAAAAACATTTAAAAACACTGATGTAAATAATCAAAAGAGGCTAATTGATTATATACATCAGTAGTGCTAATTGTGACACTATCACAGAAACCTTCCCATTATTAAATCTTCACTAGTGTATTGTTATTGAAATATCTACTATTTGTTAGATGTTACATAAGTTAGTGCTACCACTTTTAGTTCGACTCTGTTTTATTGTTAACTCTTCTATTAAAATAAACTTTATCAGGGCTCATGTCACGAAAATTTTAATTCGTTAAGAGCAGTTACGTTAATACTAAAGATTTAAAAACGTTAAGCTTATTACGGTTAGTTAAAATACCTTGTCGTGGATTTATAGTTGAATAACCAAACATTCCTGTATCTTCTTCACTATTCGCTCCTATACTGTACGAAAAACCTTTGTGCGCATTAATAAAGCTCCAACTAGACGGTCTATGATCAGAGTATAGGCAGACTAATCCAGGCTTTGGTAATTCTTCTATGTAATAATCATAATTTTCTTGTTGAGATAAATCAATAAAAGCTCCCTGTTTTTTAGGGTTTTTAAAATTGTACCCTTTTACATTCCAATATGGATCGATATAATCCTTGTCTGAAGTAACAATTTTTTGTGAAACTGTGGAAGTTGGCGGCGCTTGTGTATTTGCTGTTAGCGATCCGTACTTCCTTTGCATTAAAGCGTCTCTCTGCTTTAAAGACGCACTTGTATCTTTTTCATTTGGGGATCTTTTTATTCTATTAAAATTGGCACGAAAAATTATTTGTGACGATGTCTCTTTATGCGGTAGTATGCAACAGATAAATTCGGAGACCACAGAATTTCTCCTTGAATTTAGACTAAAAATGAAAATAAAAATGATCGATTTGTCTCAATTGAACCAAAAGCTTGGTAAATTTAACTTACTTGTTCTCAGTGATGTAGATAAAACCATTCATTCGCTTACATTCACTTGCCTTTGTATGTGTGCAAATGTTTTCCGGCAATAAATTTTGTTTTACCGTATACAATAATTATTATTTTTTATTTAAAATGACGCTTTTCCTGTTTCTTTGTGTCGTAGCAGTAGAAAGCTTATTTCTATAAATTGTAGCATCATCAGGAAAAATGAAATTGAACACGTCCTTTTACCGTTTTTAAGTTTCTTTTGCTGGCTCTTGCCGTGTAAAGTTTATTTCATTATTTTGCATCATATTGTTTTTAGTCTTAATTGCATTACTTTGTGCAGTAACTTCACTCTTGTCTCTAAAGTAAATGATCGCTCCAGGTGCTTTAGTTTTTTCTGTTGTTGTTACGGGGTATTTTTCCGTATCTACCATATGATATGGGCCATCATCTTTGAACATAACTTTGACAGACTCGTCGGTGTCAAGCTCACTAATATCTTTGAATTTTGGCTGCGGTGGTTCTACAAGTTTTAGTTGTGTTAGTTTCCTGTTAAGTCACCAGAATTCACCGTTAATTTGCGACATCACCACCTTAAAAGTTAACAAAAATAATAATACTTTAGTTAACGTGATAAAACGTTCGCTCTGTGTTCGTCAGCGATTGAAATGAATGTGGCTCGTATATTAGCGGTCAAATGTTATAGGGCCGGATATTGCGCCAAGTGCAGCGAATGCAGGGTTTATCGTGTTATTTTTTATGATTTTACACGCTGTTAGTTCCTGTTGTTCCGCAACGATTACGATGATTTGCGATCGACGCGCGTTATGTTTCCGAGCACGTCGGATGACGCCGGTTTGCGGTCAATCAACTGGTCTTATTTTACTGAATGTACTGATTGTACAACTGTTTTGATTTTTTCGGAGGCTTGTACATTGTACATACCTTAATGGTGACAGTTTTTTTATTTGTTTGTAATACATACGTTTAAATGTATATTAATCGTAAGCCTTCAAGAAATATTATTATCTAATTTTTAACACATTTATTCTTTATATCTTTTGCAGTTTTAGGCCGAAAAACTTATACATTGTCTTGATGTTTTTTTACTACTGCTGTGTATCCTTATGGTTCTAATGAAATATACATATTTTTTATGTCATTTGAGTTGATATAACCAGTTTGTTTATATAAACGAATAATTTTTTATATTAACAATCTTAATAATAAACATTTGATATTTATGATTTTTTTCCTGGACTGTACAGTGCTGATTAAGTTATTACAAGAACAGATAATGTGAATCATTTTGCTATTTTGCAAATTAGCACTAACTGCAGTTACATGCATGATAATACGTAAATAGGTGAAACATTTGTAAGGTGCAAATTCAGGACATTACCGTGAGTGTCATTACAACATGTATGAGTAAATATTACGTTAATGTAACATGTTCTACATTGTACTACAATAGAAAAACAACATTTAAATGTAAAGTTACTTAAAACAGTTATATGCTTAGCTTTATTCTCAATAATTGTGAAAAACAAAAGGAATGTTTCATTGCAGTGTAATTTTAATAGAATGTGATTAAATTCTAAAAGAATAGTATTTATTACAAAAAGTGTAGGTATTAAAAAAACTATTTAAAGCGTTTTTCATTTTTACAACAAGCAATTCCGGAATAAAAGAAAAGGGGTTTAAAACCGAGTTTCAATACTCATTCAGTATGCATTGGCTTCCAAACAACTGGTTTTGCCGATAGCACGAGACAATCAATTTCACGGCATCAACTGGATTATCGCAATGACATAACGACTCCGAAATTAACAACAAAAATGTGATCACTAAAGCAATCAATCATACTTTGATTATTAAAACCATATTCATATAAAACTACTTCTTTCTTGAAGCGTGTCTAAAGTGATAGGTAAAGTGATTTTGTTATTTAGTTGTTTAATTATTTGTTAATTACATATAATAACAATCTTAATATTAGCAATATTTTTGCATTTTGTTTGTTTTTTACAGTTCTCAGAAATGCAATAAAATAGATTTTTTGTGTGTCGGTGCAACGCTAAATTAAAGTGCCGACACTTTTTTTTTCTGTATTAAAATTTTAAACGATTAGTAGGTATATTGATCTAATTTGGAACTCGCATCTTAAACTAACTTATCCGATATGTTTTTATTACAACGCTGGCCTATGCCCTATAGTGCAATGGCTGTTGCAGAAAAAGACAAATTACTTTTCGTTCTTGATTTACATTACACAAAAGACCACGTTCACAATTGATATTGAATACTCCTGTATCCTGCAGTTTACGTAGGCCAAGGAAAACTATAAGGAAAAATAAAAAGAATACAGAAATATTTTACGCAAAAACTAATGATGTCAAAAAATAACTTAGACAGCAGGACAAACTACACCTCAGCCTGTCTCGCGACCGTAGATTCAGACCTAGTTTTTAAAACGTTGTTAATATTGTAACAAAATTAACGCATAATTAATTGTTTCTACTCACATGAATACTACCCATTATTGTATAAAGTTACGTTTTACTCACTCAGTCTGTCCTGTGACCACGGCCGCTGAAAAGTGCTCAAAAGAGTTAAAAATGTAAATAAACGCCGTATATTTCGTTAAAAGTCCTTTTGTTTAATAACATTATTAATAAAATCTATATAGTCGTTGATTAAATCTTCAAAAATGCTAAACATCCATTAAAGGATAGACAATCACTGTAATAATTCTAAGTAAAACAATGGGAAATATGAATCTACAAAGTAAAAGCCAAAAGTAAACGTAAAGGCAATAAAAGTTTAATTCAAAAGCATGATACGAAAAAATTGGTGGCAATTTTAAAATAAAGTTTAGTTGTCTGTACACATGTGTATGTGTGCAGACATGTAAACTAGGAGTCTTCCTACACTGTAATTTGACTACTTTAGTGTATTAAAAAAACAATTTCTTTCAATTGTTTTTTTTGTTTACTATAGACAAGCTAATTTACTTTCATTTTATATTGTATCTTGACATGATATAATATGAAAATGTGGCGGCATATGTTGGCCCTCGTTTTGTGAAGTTCTGTCACCAAATAACGTGTATTTACTTTCGTCTCTTAATACCGATCTATTCAAACTATGTTACAATATATTAAAAATTTACTTAATTAATTAAAATAATATGATTAAGTAAATAGCAGCAGGTTGCGTAGTTTACTTGCTGAGTCTAAATTATAACTCGTTAAATCTAAATTATTCTGCAGAGCCCAGTCCCTCAAATGGAACCATCTAACTGTTTTCGTCTTTTTTAATTAATTTTTATAAATCGCATAAAACGATCATCTGTTATAATATTTAACTAAACATTCTAATATACTTAAACAGTCACTTGGCGTGTGACGAGTGTTGTGTGCCATTGCTCATATTTTACATTCAAACTCCAACACTGCAATAAATATGATGCCTAATCTTTAATATTCCCTGACATAACGTGTCATGATACTGAAATGGATTGATTTACGTACATTTAAAAAGGTTGCCACTATAAGGATTTTTTAAATATATGTTGTTAAATATATAATTTAATACTATCAATAGATTATTTCTATATAAGAGCATAGAAATGAATTGTTATAGCCTTCGATTAAAATAGCAGTGAGCCATAATAGTTTTAGTTCGATAGCACGACACGGAAACATCGGTAGTAAAATGAATATTAAGTGCAGTGTGTGCACACATCCGATGTTCTCAACTGTATTTGAGTACTTCAATGAGGTAAAAAAACATTGGATTTGAAATATATTCGAAATGATATTACATTCCTCTTTAACAAAATATTAACGTTTGTTGTTTTTCTGTATTTTTCGTTTATGTTTACTATAGATATACAAATAATCATATTTCTATTTTGAAGTATGCATTTTAAACGTAGTGATGCAATTTGTTTGCTTAATTAGTTACCTAAATATCAGTTTAGAATTCTTTTTCATAAACACGTGAATAAATCTTATCATAAAATTATGTTAAAATTTTAAAAAATTCTTATCATCATTATAATTATCATTTGTAGTCTTCATTCGTCTACTGCTGGACATAAGTCTTTTCAATGAACGCCAAGACGGTTGATTCCTTGCTAGTTGTTGCTAACTTGAACCGGCTGCTGCACGAAGATCGGCCACCCACCTGGTCTGGGGTTAACCAACGCTCCGTCTTCTCAAACGCAGACTACACACCAAAACCTTATTGGCCCATCGGCCTTTCATGCATTTATGGTAAAATACAGAAACAAATTAAGAAAGAAATTGGTAATGAAATGGGTTTTTTAATGTTTTGTATTAATTGATTTAAAACAGTTGATTTTGTGACATGTTTACTGCACATAATTTACTGGTTCTGCTCTATATAAACACACACACATCTGAGCCTTACTCTAATTTGTAGTATAATACAGTGTCTCGCAGTTTGCAGTTAGTGAAATCTGAACTTTTTCGTAGTTCAAGATAACAGGCAAAATACGGATTTTAAATTCGTACATATTTTTTAAGTAATTTTTTTGTAAAACTACAGCTATATATTTTATTTAGTTATCACTGTTATAGATAAAATTATTACAAAGTTTCAAGTAACGGTTTGTATGAAGGTTATTTAATAATCTTTGTATCATATTATAATTAAAATATGTCCATGACTATATAAACTTAAAAAATCTATAAAATATGTCCATGACTATATAAACTTAAAAAATCTATAAAATATGTCGTAAAATAAACCAAGGTACAGTTTACGCAACAAGAAAATGAGTGTCAAGAAAGTATTGTTGCAACTTTTTTCTGTTGCTGCCACCTCACCTATGTTAAAATCATTTAAAAATCATATCTTTGTATAAATATTAAATACGAATTTAATAAAACGAACATCAAATGCACAGACGTTGTTAGGGAATTGTACATGTTTAGTCAAAGTTTTGTGTGGCAATACAAGTTCACTAGAACGAATTTTTCGATTTATGTTCTGGACATCAGATCCGGAATGAGAGTTGCGGCTGAATTGAATCTAAATATTTGCGCCCGAATTGAATGCGATGGCCACATCCATTCGCCGGCAGCAAGTTTTTTTTTCTATTTGGATTTGCTCTTTTTAAGAGGTGTGCTATGTTAAGGAAAATTAGGTTACTTACTAAAAATTCAATGACAAATAAAAAAATATATATTACTACACTTCGGCTATAAAAAATTCTTGGCATAATATACATCAATTATTTTAATAAATACGTTGATCTGCATTTATTTTTATTGATAAAAAGAAAAAAATTAAAATACCTATTTATCCATTACCAGTCAGTGCCGAGCGCATAACGCGAGCGGTTGTCAAATCTTAGATGATTATATAAAAATGTCGACTACTCTTAAATGTAGTAATTGTAATTTGGAGTTAAATGAACTGTTAATGTTTGTGCAAAATAAACATGAAATAATGGACGGAGAAAGTATAGTGAGAATTTGTGCAACTGCATTCCTGCCTGAGGACATTGAGACGGCCAAAACTCTTTCAAGCGGTTCCTACACAAACACGAAAGGTAAAACGTAAAATTAAAGATGGTAAACGTGACAAAGATTTGTTTGATATCATAGATATATTTAAGACGACAGACCCCGAAAAAAATCCTACTTTTGTGGCTTGTGATTTAAATAAATTGCCTCTAGTTACATTCGATCATGTTGATGTAACCAAGTTGCTTAAAGATATTTTAAAGTTGCAGAATGAGCTAGATTTCATTAAAAGTAATTATGCTACAGTAGAACAATTGATAAAAACTAAAGAGGATATAATAAAAAAAAAATTTGATACAACATCAGCTGTTAATAACGCGCAAACGCCGGAAGTAGAACATATGACCTTTGACTCGAATACTTTGCACAGTAGCGTCGTGAAAGTCAGCTGTGTACAACCATCTCCTTCCCTCATGCATAAAAATGTCAAAGGCGCGCTCCCACTCATTACACCCTCACCTGCAACGACGCGTGTGTAGGCCAGTACCGCGGATTCGACACGAAAATTTCCGAGGTAGACCGAACGGAACCAGGGCGCATCAAGGCCAACTGCGGTTTCCAATAAAGTAGGCGAAATTACTAACAACAACAGCGTACCTGCGCGCTCGTTCGTAGATGTTGCGCGCGCGACGGGAACTTGGGAAATTGCCAGATAAAAGCAGCTAGTGGGTTGAAGTATAAAGAAGAAGATATGTCAACAAATTTATTGGAAAAAAAGGCATAGCGACTACTTCATCCGACTGCAAGTTAAAGGCCGCAGACATAAAAGTTCCGTTATTTATAAATAATGTAGATAAAAGCACTACTCCCAAGGATATTGAAAACTATATTAAAGGGAAAACAAATGTTACTGTTACATTGGAGAAAATAGATATGAAACAGCTCAAACAATATGACGCGTATAAAATTTTTGTACCAAAGCAAAAAATAAAAAAAAAAATTATGCAGGGCGATATGTGGCCTGAAGGAATAGCTTTTAGGAGATTCATAGACTTCAGTTATAAGAATAAGAATTATATTGAAATGGGTCAAAGCCGATTAAATAAAAAAAATAATCATCGATTTATAACTTATAATTGCAAATCATTTACGCGTTCTATGGATCACATAAGGACGCTTTGTAAAAAAGCTGACATATTAGCTTTATAGGAAACACGGTTTTTCAACATGATCTGTCACTTCTCAGTACTATTGATAATAATTTTGGTTTAACGGGCACGTCGGCAATGGATTTGTCTTCTGGAGTAATGCGAGGCAGACCCCACGGAGGTGTGGCGTTGTTACAGCGAGAAAGTGCTTTTGAGGCAGTGTCAGTGATACCGTGTATCAATGTACGCCTAGCGGCAATCATTATCACTATGTGGGGTAGGTTTTATTGTAATATCTGTCTATATGCCAGTGAGTTGTAGTGAAAATTTAATTGAGTTCACTGATTGCTTAAGTGAAATAAGTGCTATTATAGACGGAACCGAATTAGCCTCGTGTATATCTTAGGAGACTTTAATGCCAAACCTAACGACTTATTTGGAATCGAACTTACGAAATTCTGTGATGACCAAGGCGGATTTGTGCAAATATTAATTGTTTAGGAGTAAACTCTGATACTTTTCACGTTTGTAAGCGACGCACATGGCAGTACAAGCAGAAAGTGCAAGGCAGTCGTGATAGACGTAAATATAGAATATGACTGTTTGTGTTCCGATCATTTACCGCTTGCAATTGGTGGTAACCTTTGTACTGTTACTCCACTTAGAATAAGTAATGTAGAACATGTTAATAATTGTAATGATGTTATATAGGGCATTGATAATTTTATAATTCGATAATTACTGTATTACATTAAGCGTCTGAAGCTACCGCGACTCACTGTAATACCGGAGTAGAAAAAAAATATAAAGGTGTAGTTGGATGGAACAAACATTTACGAGCCATATATATGGAGGCGAGGTCGAACTACCTAGCTTGGAAACAACAGGGTAGTCCGGCGAATCGTCTTTTGTATGAGCGTATGGCAAAATATGAGCGAACATTTAAAGCCAGATGGAAATGGTGCCAAAACAATTCAGAAAAGTTAAAAGTGGATATTTTGTTATCGCATCATGCTAAAATGACTTTAAAAGTTTCTGGAAGTGCACAAAGAAACTGAGCCCTAGACAAGCAGTTCCACTGGCTGTTGGGGTGAGATGATCCAGATAAAATCGCTAACTTGCTTAAGAATCATTTTACATAGAACCTTCACCTCAAACTCGTGTGTTGGGGCGCTTACTGCTGTGCCTGTGCAGTCGTCTCAACCGGTGTATAAAGTCAGTTGTAAGAAGTGGGCTCATGATTAAAACATGAAGGCAGGCGAATCGCCTGGCACGACGAGGCTTAGTATTGAGCATTTTCAGCATGTGGGTGTACACCTTCCGGAGTATTGTCTATGTTACTTACTTTCTGATACGACACACATACTTACCAACAGACAAGTGTTGCAGAACTATGATGCACCACGTCCCTGCAATCGAAGAAAACTGTCACCAAAACTTTCACATTCGACCGAACTTGGCGCGCTTTTTGGTCTTGGTTCGTGCGGCAGCTTCCATTGAGATGATTGAGCTTTGGTTTCCACGTCATAACCATAAACTCACGATTCATCACCAGTTATGACCCTCTGGAGCTAATTTGGGTCGTCGCAGACAGAGTTTAAAATCTCATTAGCAATGTTCATGGGATGCTGTTTTTGGTCGCAATAGAGCGAATTTCGCGGCAACCCGTCTCATGCCAAAATTATTAATAAAAATTGAATGGCACGAGCCAATCGATATGATTAGCTCCTCAGGAACTTCTCTAACGGTGTTTCGACGACTGGCCGATACCATTTTCTCCACTTCATTAATTTTTTTGTCTGTTGTTGAAGTCTCTTTCCCTCACTCGGGCGTCCGGCACGCACTTCGTAGTTCACATGTTTTCGGTCTTCTGAGAACATTTTGTACCACCGATAAACGTTGCTTCGGTCCATGGTAGGATCTCCGTAAGCCACAATCAACATTCAGAATGCATCCGCGCACCTAATTTCGCTTTTCACACAAAGTTTGATACAGGTTCTTTGATCCATTTTTGAAGCAGCTGTCGACAATTAAGTGAAAATTCAAAATGCGAGCTTGTCGGCATAAGGAAGAGACATGAGCACCAACATAACGCCACAAAAAATCGAAATTCGAATATACGTAACCCGCAAAAATTTAAAATTCGCGATACTTTTTGAACACATCTCGTATATCAAATCCACTAATTTACGGATTTTCCACGTTACTTAGATATATTTATTCCCGACGTTTCGTATATCAAAAATGGGTATTTTTGTTACAATGTTTAAAAAAAATTATTAAAGTTTTAAATGTTTTGTAACTTGATTAAAAAAAGAAATTTCTAGTCCTTTTGATACTGTATCAACTTTAGAAATTGGTTTGTATCAGTACGCGGGGGAAACATTTTATGATATGCCGTTCCATTGCTATCGGAGCGTAGCATGCGTTTTTTTCAGTGGTACATAAACGATGCATCAAAAGGATCGACACATTTACTAGCACCTGTTGACCAAACGTTTTTGTATCGGCTGTACATCAAAATAAAAAATAAATTGTTTTAGCGCGCAGTTGTATTGTTACTAGCGTATTGAATAAGTCCCTCCAAGAGATTGAGTATCGGCCTGTCCAAATGGCTGGTAATGGTGGTTTCCAATTCACTCTACGAAATAGTTCATTTACTTTAAGCAACTATTAGCAAAATATTTTCTATGTAGGTGTTATTTATATTTCTTTCTCATCTCAATAAAATAATATCAGTTCAGATATCGTAGAACATGTCAAATTAGGAGGATCAACTGCCTAACTAGGTTTTGTCAAAAAAAATGCATAATAAGAATGCTGGCTTCATCTTATAAGATGGAGTAAATGTATTTACTTTTAATTTTCGCATTACATAAATCTGAAAATCATTAATGAAAATTTACTAAGCATTCTATATTGATAAAAACCATTATTGTTTTATTAAAATAAAATTTCATTTTATGACTCACGCAAAGTATTTTTAATTTCATTTTAAAGTATTTGAATTATTTTAAAGATTAAATAAGAGCAAAGAAAAAAAAACAGATTTAAAAGGATAATTCTACTGTGACTTCTATTTAATCATTTCGTCAAACATTTTAACAGAAATTACTTTTATATAAATTATAGCCACGTAGTGGTACGTGCCTAGTTAGTTTCGTATTCTGGTAACTTGTTCGTTATTTTGCAGCATACGGGTTTGGAATGGGCAGTTGTCACTTTAGAAATGGAACTATATAGTTTAATGTTCCTGGTTGGTTTCGCTTGTAATTTACAGGTAAAATATAAATTCTAAAACACTACAGTGTAATCGGAATGTCAAATGAGTTTTGATAAATAATTAATGGACACATTACTGTTAATTAAAGATTTTGAAACTTGTCCAGCGTAACATCGTTTGTTAAAAAATTGATACTGTTCCCAAAAATGTGTTGTAATCGAGCTATTGTTTTGAATTACTGAACAAAAACTGTAAACGCTAATTTCAGTGAAAATAATGTATGTACAAACTGACAATGTTCAAAGTTCGTTAAAGATCTAGATGTTACGAGGTCAGAAATCAATTATAGTTTTATTTAAGAACAATATAGTAGTTTCTTGCTTTGTGAAGCTTTTAATTTTTATCTTTATATTCATTGTGTCGTTTCAAAAGTGAAAACTTAATTTATAAATTATTTGTTATTAATGTATGGTCATTTTCTTATAAAATCTCTTTAGTTAAAACCTAAATAATTCTACATGCATGTTTCAGAGCCTTTTCTAATTCTTTATAGTGTAATAAGGGTTGATAATATATTATAACTATGTCGTTTTTTTATCGAATTTTACTTGCTTTTTTTTAAATTATAATCAACCGTTATGTAACATTTTTATAATAAAATACAGGCATTGTGTTTTTTGTGATTGAAATATTCTGCAAAATGTGATCACTCAAAATCAGTGCATAATGTACATTTGTCGACTATTGAGGCTAAACTTATAGAAAATAATCACTACAATAATGCCTCCTTTCGGTAATACATCTATTTATTAATTATTATATAGCGATGTGAATACTTTAGTTTATAGCTAGTTCTTAAGTCAGTAGTCCCGTAGAGAGACGTAGAGTAGAGAACTAGAGGTACTTTACGTACCTCTAGTTCTCTTCATACGTTTTATTTTTTGTTTAGCAACTGGGGCCATTTAAATTAAACAAACGCCATTCATCACGTAAACCGACACAACAGGTACAGCTGTTACGAGTGAGCCATTCTAAAAGCGATGTAACTTAACGAATGCACGTTAAATAACTTCATACGCTTACTATTCTCATAATGTTTGTTAATAGTAAATATAATTATTTAAATTAAATTCTTTGCCTTTAACTGTCTTTTATTATTATTTTTCTATTTTGCTTACAACTTTGGCTTTCATTTAATTAGAAGAAACGGCGTGGTTTAGGTAACACCATACAGAATGTATATGCAAAACTTTTTAAATTGATGATTTCAAAGGCGTTAGAAGTGAAGTCAGTTGTATAAATTATACTCAAGAAAATAAATTTTAACACCTTTATTAGTTAATAGCTGTGCCCGCGACTTCGTCCGCGTGGAATAATTATTCTGGGCATCATTTATTTTTGCGAATAACCTCCTCAGCTTAATAAATTATAGCTTTTACCCACGACTTTGTCCTCGTCATTTTCTGTTATTATTTTAGACAATTTAGTTTTTAATTTTTAAAAGAACCTAATTATTTTAAAATACTTCTGCGTAAATTATATTTTTAGTTTTATTTTCTTGTGGCAGAAGTACATATTGATTTTCTCCACAACCGTATCTTCAGCTACATACAGTTGGCCGTGTGAAAAGCAGTCTTGACGTAAATTACTACGTGTTTAAATTAATAATAAATGCCCTGTGATTTATTAATTGTAACGGTGAAAGACAGCTTAACGTGAAATTGAATTCTTTTAAAATTAAAAGGTAAATCATTTGGAATCAATGGGATGAAAGGTATAAGCACTGTTTAACCACCTGCTGGACCAGTCAAAATTATTGCAATGATCACGTTATTGCGAAGAAATTTGATTTGAAGTCGGGTCCCATTACATAAATTTGGTGTTTTAAGATTTCTAAGTAAAATTATTGGGGCACCTATTTTTAATTGAGGGAATATGGGGGAAGGCCACTTGGGTTCAAAGAATTAAGAAACTCCTGTGAGTAATGGACCGCATCTTCCTGATCCATTACATTATCAATAGATATGTAGATAGCTGTCTCTTTTTTGTTTACTTAAAATTATTTCATTAGTTTCATCCACGCTACTGTTTCTCGCTGCCAATATTGTCCTTTGACGCATCCATTGATGATCTTTATTTTCTATTTCGCTGATTTCAGGGTAAACATTTGATATTAAATCCTCAATGTTACTCTCTCTTTCTCCTAAATCACGATCAATTTCAAATTTATTTCTAAAATGAGTTACTTTCCCGTCGCCTATTAAAAGTAACTTTGATGGAAGGATTAAACACTCTTCTCAAATGATATCTTATATTTGTAGTTAATTTTAGACGTTCGAAACTTCATATAGGGAACTTTAAGGCAAGACTCTTAAATGTCTGCTCTAGTTCCATTACTATTACTCAAAGTTTGTCGAAAGTGCCCAGACAAACATACAGTAATCCCACCCATGATATTATCACAGCTAATAATTCTCTAATATCTTATCTAGAGCCTCTACATGAGCTCTATGGATCATATACATTCATCCCAAATTATTAAACTGACATCTTGTAAAACTTTTCCAAATTAGAAACAAAATATTATCCTAAAACTAAAATGAAATACTATTGTATGCTTAAACTAAAACCTAACCTAATAAGAATATTTATGTAGATAACACCTATTGCATTATATTATATACATCAAAACTAAAAAAGTGTTAATATTGTAAGTATTAGAAACAAACCTCTCTGCGTCGCTTGCAAGCCATGCCTCCACTAACGCTGCAATGTTTTGCACATCATGCGACGCGGTGAATTTTATATCGGTGTTATTTTAAAACTAATATCTTATAAGATGTTAAAGAACAATTTTGTTCACAATTGAATACTCTTATCAACAACACATATTTGATAAAGATTAATATTATTACGTTGATACAACTCTTAACAAGTGCATTAATTTCGATCAAATTTGATTACCATAAAAACGGTTCTAGCGAGTTAATCTTAAAAGATAGACATATACTGTCGAGGACATTTTTTTAGATCATTGCAATAGGAATAATTCTTTCATATATATATTTTGTGTCTAGAACCGTTTTCGCAGCGCCCGCAACGGTAGCCCTCAAGGGTGAATAATTTTCCTCGTTTTTCTTCACATTTTCCATTATTTCCTCGCTCCTAATAGTTGCAGCATGATGTTATACAGCCTAAAGCCTTTCTCGATAAATGGTCTATTCAACACAAAAATATCGATTCGAACCAGTAGTTCCTGAGATTAGCGCGTTCAAACAAACAAACAAACTCTTCAGCTTTATAATATTAGTATAGATTTATTACAATAAGTTAACAAAATATTTTAATCAATAAAAAGAAATTTTTTTAAAAACCGAGTTTCAATGCTCATTCAATATGCATTTGCTTCCAAACAACTGGTTATGCACGGCATGAGCTGAACTTTCGCAATGAAAATAACGACACCGTAATTAAAAACAAAAATATGATTACTAAAGCAACCAATCTCTCTCTCTGTCTTCCTAGCTAGTATCCCACATGGTGGTGGGGTCAGCTTTCCTTATACTTTTTTTCCACTCCGCCCTATCTTCGACCTCCTACTTAGAAACTTCGCAAGCGAGTTCCGATGTCTTCCCAATTAGTGAGCCTACATTTAATGTGGCGAAGCGGACTTTAAGGTTGCAGTTCGGGACTAAAGTCATTAGCTGAGTCCGTCCTTGACTCGGTAGCCCTCGCATACTATTTGTAAATGTAGGGCGATGTGTCTGCGCGGCGTTTATTGACAACGCCCTATTTGTTGTCTTAAGTGAATTCTGCAACCTTTTCATTTTCATACTTCTCCCTAAACTTGGCCACCAAAATTGTAACTAAAGCAACCAATCTATTTTTTATAATTATTTATAACCTATTTATTTACAACTACTTCTTTCTTGTAGTGGTTCTAAAGAGGTAGGTTAGGTGATTTTGTTATAACGTAGTTTAATTTTTTGTTAATTAAACAATCTTATTGTTAGCAATATTTTTGCGTTTTCTTCAAAATAAAGAAAGAGAGTCAACAGAAATGTCACAAAAATAGATTTTTTGTGTCGGTGCCGACGCTAAATCAAAGTGCCAATGTATGTTTTTTTTCCGTAGTAAAGTTACTGTAAAGAAATCGACTTATCCAAAAAACTCTTCTATTATACAATTAGTACGTATATTGTTTTGATTTGGGTATCGCATCTTATACCACATAAGATGCGATACCCGATACCTATCATATCCGATATTTTTTTATTACAACGTTGGCTTATGCCCTATAGCGCAATGGCTGTTACAGAAAAAGACAAATTACTTTTCATTCTTGATTTACATTACACAAGAGGCCACGGTCACAATTATTATTGAATACTCCTGTATTCTGCAGTTTATTAGCTAAGGAAAACTATATAGGAAAATAAAAGAATACAGAATATATTTGTACGTAAAACTGATGATGTCAAAAATAACTTAGACAGCAGGACGAATCTTACACCTCAGCCTGTCTCGGACCGTAGATTCAAATCCTAGGTTTAAACGTTGTTAATATTGTAACAAAATTACCGATAATTAATTCTTCTCTCACAAGATACTACCTATTATAGTATAAAATTCTTTACTCACTCAGTCTGTCCAGGAACTCAGCCCGAAAAGTCTCAAAAGAGTTAAAAATATTACGTAAAACGCTCGTATAATTCCGTTCAAAGTCCTTTGTTCACAACAATATTGATAAAATCTGATAGTCTTTGAAAATCTTTAAAAGATGCTAATTACATACTCAAGATAGAAAATCACTCGTAATAATTCAGTATCAGTATTTATTTTTATATTTACTGCAGTTCACAAAGTGCCTCAATTTTGGTTGAACCTAAATTGTGAATTCACAATATTTTGTTAAATCTTACCAATTTTTAAAATAAAAATCAAATGGAAAGCTTTTAAAAACTGTATTGATAAGGTTAAACATGAATTAATCACTTGATTATATTATATAGCCCAGGTATATTTTTCAAATTGATTCCTATCGTTTGTCACTTATAATTATGACTAGCATTATTAGTTATATGTTTGATACACTAACAATAGTTATATAGTAGTATTTTGTAAAATTTTATAATTACTTAGACCTCAAAATTTTAATATTTAATATAAAAGAAATACATCTGAAGACAAGATCGAGACAAACTAAAAGCATTCTAACTAGCATCTGACAAAAATAAAAGAAATCTTACTAAAGCTAGGAGCGTGGAAAAGTTTAATAAATAGTGACAAGCTAGAAGCAAACGTTCACTATTACGAGAATCTACAAAATACAAACAAATAACTTTTAACATGATTAAATCTCCTTATAATGCCACATTATAAAGCACACTATTTAATCGTGATAAAGCTAAAAGGCTTGTAGGTAAAAGCAGTAAACGTGTCCTGATAATAAAAATATATTGATATAACTTTCTTTACCGTTATCAATTAGCAATCAGAGAAACCCTATATATATATAATAATAATAATAATACATAAATGCTTTATTAGTACAAAATAAATGAGTTTTACAAAAAATCGATCAGACACACAGGGGTTTTTATTAATTTCACAATAGTATCAGCTAGTACTTAAATAGGCATAGCCTGCATGCTAAAGACCAGCAACCTTCCAATTGACAATTGTTTTACACAATAACAAAATACTGTTACACCGAATAGTTTGTACCTACCATGATGTATTTTGGATGACTAAGAGAAAAAAATATATAATTAATTACATATTTGTGTGAGTGTTTGGATCTATGTGTGTGTTTCTTTATAGAGTTCCATGAAGAAGATCTTCTGTTTCTTGATATGACTGTTTTAAAAGCCACTTTTCACTATCTCTTTGCAATCATGTTCATTTTTGTGGTGTATTTTAGTATCTTATTAATTTTGTTGTATATAAAACATCCTAGATAGTTATAGAATTTGTAACTGAATCGAGTTTTACACTTTCAATCAGGTATTCTGTATATTCGTTGTCAATTCGTTGTGAAATGTCTTGTATAATTTTAGAGTCATCAGAGTGTTGCTTTAAAACAACTTGAAGCACAAACATTTGACGCACTGTCAAAACTTCGAATTCTTTGTATAAATCTTTGTCGGGAATCGAAAAGGTTTTTCATTTATTTTAGTACTGCTCTTGTGCTCTCTATTTAATCATATGAGTCTTTGCAGCTCCACCCCATACTAGAATGCAGTAGCCAAGTATCGATTGACACAACGCAAAGTAAATCTTAAATGTTTCTTATTTATTTGAATATATACATTAGTTTTCTTGTCCTATTGTAAGAATTTGAATGTGAGATTCAAAGTTTAGATGCTCATCTAGAGTAATACCTAAATATTTTATATTGAAACATTTTCTATATAAGCAGTCACATACATTTGGATTCCAAAAGCGTGATTATGAACAGGTATATTCAATGATCTTGCGTCACTAAGTTGTTTTGTTGAGACTAAACGTTAGATATTTAGTTTTTCGATATTGAGCGATAATTTGTTTGAGACAACCATTTATAAATTGAGTCAAAACCTGATTCAGCGATCTTAAAGGTTTTTCCCAATTGTCTGAAGAAAAGACTTATGCCGTATCATCCGCAAAGGCAACGAGTGAACCATCTGCAAGATTTATATTGCACATCTCATTTATGTATATGGGAAAACAATGTAGGTCCATATGCTTCCTTAGGGAATTCCTGCTCTATGTTAAAGTTCATTGTGACTTGATCATTTATAATTACCCTCTGAGTCAGATTTGTAAGGTAACTTTGAAAAGATTCAACTGGGTTCCTCTTATACCGATTTTCTCAAAATTTTCCACTAGTTTGGAAATTGACACTGTATCAAAGGCTTTGGCCAAATCAAGAAAATTCACAAACATTTTTCCTTTATCTAAAGCTTCTACAATATAATTCGTAAGATTGTGAATTGCATCCAAATGTTGTTTTTTCTTTCGAAAACCAAATTGTCTATCAGAAAGAATAATATTACTTCTTTCTAGGTACTTTTGTAGGCGTTCTTTCATAATCTTTCGAAAATCTTGGATATTGATGGTAATATTGAAATGGTCTATATGATTGTTCATCTTTTTATCCTTCGATTTATGTGATTGGATGTATGAGTGCTTTTTGAATAAGTCGAATACGCCTGTTTTATGCATAAATTGATTAAAGGTTAGTGGTGGCGCGATATCATTTTTGTTTAACTTTAATAGCTTGGATGAAATTCCATCGACGCCAATTCACAGTCAGTACCTAGCAAATCAATAATTTGTTTTATTTCCTCTCATCGTATCTAGCAACACAAATGAGTCTGCAGGGAAGATAAGATGGTTCTACATTTGTGTTATTAGACAATACTTCTGTTGTTTGAGATATCTTTCCCAATGCTAATAAAGTAATGGTTAATTTCATTTAGCGATTTTATGGGATCTTTCATTTGTTTTAATAATTCAGCTGCAGAAGATGTCATTTTGGTTGTTGCTTACTTTATTATAACGCTCTTTAATTTTTTGGACTAGATTTGGCTTTAATTACTTCTTCCCTCTCGTACTGATTTCAGTTTTTCAATAGAATTGTTGCAAAAGTTTCGATATCGCTTATATGAAATTTTAAGTATTTCATCTTGAGGAGTACGTTTCATTTCTTGTACATTCTATCTCGAACTCTCATACATTTTGAAGATACCTGGTGTAATCAAGGTTTTATTATCCTCATTCGATGTGAACGACGTTAATTTTGGAACATTATCTTAAGCACGGGTAAGTGAATTTAGAAATGCTCAGTTGCCATATTTATATTTTGTACATTCCATATACTTCGTATAGTGTATATTCTTTAAAGTTTTTCTAGTTTAGTGTAATCAATTATAGTTTTGTTTTATTGCTTTGTTATTTTTGTCTTATAAATGGCTAACATAATAGCGTTGTGATCTGTAATTGTAGAATCTATTACAATTGTAATAAGTAAGTCTTGTTTTAAGATTATATGATCCAGACAAGTTTTTACCATGAGTAATCTGGTGTGGCCTGGTAATAGTCCATGCTAGCAATAGATTTATACGTGAAATTTATATCTGAGTTTTGGTGTTATGTCAATAGTGATATCACTGTATTATTAAGTTGCTAAACCTAGAAACAGTTTTGTAAGAACATCCAAAGAAGTTAGAAATTGCTAATATCCTTTTTGATGGCGGTCTGTAAATCCTAATGCATGTATCAGTACTGATTTCTATTATTAAACAGTTGGCATCTGAGAAGTGTGGTTCTATTATTGTGACATTCAACATATCTTTCTAATATATAAACTATCCATCATTTTGATTGCTTAATTTTTGAGAAATTAATAATATCCATCAAGCATTGGGTATATTTTGGATTACAGGAAGCCAGCATTCTGTAAGGATAATTATATCCTGGTTTACCGAAACCAAAAAAGTAACGTCATAAAGCTCCTTAGTTGGCTGAATACTCTGCTATATTCTGTGTTGATTTTAGACACTGACGTTCAGAAATATAATTCACGTAATTCCTCTGGCTCATATCTATACAGGCTGAGATATTGGATCGTCAATAGACTTAATATTGCTTTAACAGAATCGAAATTTATATTAAGTAGCACTTTTACCCTTATCATGGCACCGGGTAAACTAAAAATCTAGTTTTTTTAAAAGGGAAGTGTATTTTATATTTAATCCAAATGGAAATTTATTAATTAAATGAGTGTGTTTAAACCGGTGTATTTGAAAAGTGTTGACATGTATTTTTAATGTGTTTCGGTGTTTTTATATTAAAATAATTACAATTAGAAACATTATTGTTTAGGAAAACCCTTTTAATATAAATTAAAACAACTCAAATAAAAAAGCAATGAAAAAGATCTAAAAAAACTGGAACAATAGATGTCAAATTTGGTTTAAGTTTACCCAAATCCGATTGGTTTCATGGAAGGGGCACAAACTGCTTTGATTAAATCTTCAAAAGTGCTAATTACCTTTAAAAGATAGAAAATCACTGTAATAATTCTAAGTAAATCAATGAGACATATGAAACTACAAAGTATAAGAAGCAAAATAAAATATGTATTTTACTTATGGCAAGTGCTCGGCGAGTGTCGCTTTAAAAATTCGTAAAATGAAGGAGCAGGAAGTAACCATTGTGTTGAGATTACAATCTTTTTAATAGAATCACGTTCGTAGCGTGCTACAATGGCAAAAAATCGGAAAACTTTGTTGAACGAGAGAATGGATAATAAAGGAAAGAATGTTTTAGAAGCACAATATTAATTATGAATACTAGGAAAGAAATAATCTTATTTATTTCTTTCCTAGAACACTGATTGAAAATTGTAAGCTTCGAATAACAGAAGGCAATAAAAGTTTAATTTAAAAGTAAGATACGAAAAAATTGGTGGTAACTTTAAAATAAAGATGTGCAGCCATGTAAACTAGGAGTGTTCCTAAACTGTAATTTGACTACTTTAGCGTGTTAAAAAAATAATTTCTTTCAAATGTTGTTTTTTGTTCACTATAGACAAACTAATTTACTTTCATTTTATATTGTATCTTGACGTGATATAATATAAAAATATGGCGGCATATACATGTATTATAGTATTTTTAACTATACAACGCAGTTGGCCCTCGTTCTGTGTCGCCAAATTAAGTGTATTTACTTTCTTCTCCTAATACCGATCTATTCAAACTATGTTACAATATTTTGAAAATTTACTTAATTAATTAAAATAATATGATTCAGTATATAGCAGCAGGTTATGTAGTTTACTTGCTAAGTCTAAATTATAACTTGTTAAATCTAAATTATTCTGCAGAGCCCAGTCCCTCAAATGGAACCATCTAACTGTTTTCGTCTTTTTTAATTAATTTTTATAAATCGCATAAAACGATCATCTGTTATAATATTTAACTAAACATTCTAATATACTTAAACAGTCTCTTGGCGTGTGACGAGTGTTGTGTGCCATTGCTCATATTTTACATTCAAACTCCAACACTGCAATAAATATGATGCCTAATCTTTAATATTCCCTGACATAACGTGTCATGCTACGGAAATGGATAGATTTACGTACATTTAGAAGGGTGGATACTAATAGGAATTTTTAAATATACGTTTTTTATTTAAATTTAATGCTAAAAATGCATTATTTCATCAGTTGTCCTCGACTGTATTTGAGTATTTCAATGAAGTGAAAAAACATTGATTTTCATATATATTGCTGTTTAACAAGGTTAATCTTTATGTCTTTTTTGTTTATGTTTACTATAGATATACAAATTATTATGTTTCTATTTTAAAGCATGCATTATAAACGTAGTGATACAAATTTGTTTGCTGAATTAGCTGCCTAAATATTTGTTTAGAATTCTTTTTGCATAAACACATGAAGTTATCTATAAAAGGATGTTAAAGTATTAAAATATTCCTTATCATCATCATCATCATTTGTAGTCTCTATCCGTCCACTGTTGGACATAAGCGTTTTCAATGAGCGCTAAGACGGCTGATCCCTTGCCACTTGCTGCCAACTTGAACCGGCTGTTGCACGGAGATCGGTATCCCACCTGGCCCACCTTTGGCCCATCGGCCATCCGTTTTTCTGACTGTATGACCGGTCCACTGCCACTTCAACGAGCTAATGCTTTGCACTATGTCGATGACTTTAGTTTTTGACGGATCAATACGTGAAAAAACTTGGTGGCAGGTCTCCGGTATTCCGGTTTAAAGGGCACCGTGACCATCGTATTTACTGGGTAAACGAGAAGTAACAACCTGTGTTTCACGGTAGGCAGCACATTGGTGATACTCCTGGTATTGTCGATGTCATCGGTAAACACTTTTCATCAGGTGGCCCGACTGGTCGTCCGCCTTCGTTGACAATAAAAAAATATACTGCTTTAATTTTTAAACATTTCATGCATTTATGGTAAACTACAGAAATAAATTCAGAAAGAAACTGGTAACGAACATGGCGTTTTTTAATGTTTTGTAATAATTGTATTAAAACAGTTGATATTCTAACATCTTTATTGCACATAATTCATTGTTTCTGGTATATTCTATATATATTTTCTATATATTCACAAATAGAAACAGCGTATAAGAAATATTGGGTAAGATGTGTGACACTACACACATCTAAGCCTTACTCTAATTTGGTGAAATACTTTGAAATACTTGACACCTGATATCGTGGTTCAAGATAAAAAGGCAAATTTGAAATAAAAATAAGTTTTTACTTTAAATTTGTATACATTTTATTTTTTAAACGACATCTATATACTATATTCAGTTTTCACTGTTACATACCAAATTATGAGAAAGTTTATTTAAAGTAACGGTTAGTATTTAATAATATTTTTATCATATTATAAATAAAATATATCCATGACTATATCAACTTGAAAATCCACAAAATATGTCCTAAAATAAACCATATTCAGTGGGGTCCAGAAAGTTTTATTGCAACTTTTTTCTCTCGCTGCCCCCTCACCTACATTTTTGTTTATTGCTGTCAAACGTGGATGGATGTAAATAAATGAAATAGACATCACTGCACTGATATTTCTTGTACTATATGCTTATTATGTTAAAATAACAATTTTATTGGTAGATATTAAAAGTAGCATCACAATTTTATGTATTTAAGAAAAATTCTGAGGATCCTCCATTTTTATTCAATCTGTATTTATTCTATACCTCATACTTTTATAAGTTTTTGGGTAGTACCTAATGTTAAATCATTTTATTAAATATTATTTTGTATATGTTATAATTTGTATACAAAAAAATATTTACAAATCATATTTTCGCAAATAAATCTAATATTCCATTTTTTTAATTTTATAAAACGAACATGCACTGTTAGTGAATGGTCCATGTTTAGTCAAAGTTTTTATTTAAAAGTGGCAATGCAATTAGAGTATAACAATTGCTAATATTTTGATTAATATTCTGGACAACAGATCCGGAATGAGAGTTGCGGCGGAGTTGAATCCAAATATATGCGCCCGAATTGAATGCAATGGCCACATTCATTCGCCGGCAGCAAATTCTTGAAATTATAGAGCGGTGATTATTTTTCGTCTATTAGAAGAGTTTTTTAAAGGTGTGCTATGTAAAGGAAAATTATATGACTTAACTCGATATATATAAGTCAAGTCATATAAAAGTAATATAATTTCTATCTTTGTCTAAAAATTCAATGACAAATAAAAAATATATATTACTACACTTTGACGATTAAGAATTTTGTATTCAGCTAAAAATATACATAAATAATATAAATAAATACGTTGTTATGCATGTTATTTTTATTGATAAAAAGATTGATTAAATTACCTATTTATAAAAGCCGACAGTGACTTGAACGAAGTAAAGTAGGATGTGAAATCGTACTAAAAATCAAAAAAGATACTTTTTGTCACAATGTAATATCAATAACTCAATATACTGGATATCCATATCTTACTTTAAACTTACTTATGTATAGTTTAAAATAATTCTGCAGAATGTGATCAAAATTAGTGCATTATGTACATTTGTCGATCATTGAGGCTAAACTTATGGAAAATATTCACTCCTATTACCTCCTGACGGAAATACATCTATTACCAATAACTCTGTATGTAGTAAAGTGAGACATTTAGCTTGTAGTTAGTCATTAGTGAAGTCCAGTAGCCGAGTATCTCTAGTTCTCTTCATACCAGTTGTTTAAGCAACTGGGGCCATTTAAATTATAATAAGCCTTTTCCATCACGTAAACCGACACAACAGTTCGCTGTTAGCGAGTAAGCCATTCTAAAAGCGATTTAACATTACGAATGCATGTAGTTTAATAACTTCATACTTTTACTGTTCCTATTTTGTTTGGTAGTAGAAACAGAATTATTTGAAAACATTTTTGCTTTTCACTGTCTTTTAATCGTAATTGGCTTGTTTTGTTCACATCTTTGATGTTATTTCAAGAAACAGTGTTGTTTTGGTAACACCATAAGTTATGTATTTGAAAAACGAATTTATTTATAAATTTTAAAGCACGAAACCCTAATGATCAATGAATTTTATTGTTGAAAATTTTATCAAGCCTTGAAGGGGTTTGAGGTTGTTATAAAGCGTAGCTCAATGTGACGTGAATATTTATTTACGATTTTACTATTTTACAATTTAGTTACATAAATTTTACTTTAACGTTCCCTTACGTTACTTTCCAAATTTATAAACATTTTAATTTCAATTAAAAGAATTTCAAGCAACATAAAAGCTTAGTAAGGTCCAAATTTGGTTACAAATAAGTTTTCATCACTTAGCTATTTATAGGAAAGCTCTCAAAGATTGCATTCTAGCAGCTAACAAGCACTCGCTTAGTAACTTAGAGACTGAGTACTTTAGTAATAAGGTAAACGTATTACATTATAATATTTAGGTAAACATTTATTGTTTGGAAAAGGCGATACTGTATTATAAAGTCGATATATGTTATGTGTAAATTTTTGCGGGTTGCCTCATCAAAAGAGATATTTTTGCTTTCGAATATTGTTTGGGAATATTCTTTAACTGTTACACTGTTTCTCTTTCAAAGATAGCTAATACCTCTAAAGAATAAAACAATATATGTTTTTTTGGTATGCTATTAACTGCAAACCTTTGATCTTAAAACACTTTTTGTTCTAAAGTATAAGTCTTATTTAACTGATTTGGGCACAATGCCCAAATCAGTTAAAACACTTTTGTTTTGTTTTTGTGTCAGTGTTTAAAACACTTTTGTTCTAAAGTCAGTGTTTTATTTAACTGATTTAAAGTACAATGCCCAACGGTTAAATTGGGTATCAGGAATTGGGAAAGGAACTGAGTCGTATATAAAGATTATTTAACTACTTTTGGTTTAATGTGATGAATTTAAGAGGAAACATCGCAAGTTGTAAATAAAGTAAGTGATAGATTAAACATATTTTTTATTTTTTGTTTTAAATATGTTTTATTGTTTAACCAAGGTCTAATAATAGTTCTAGATTAAATTAGTGTTTTTCTTTCTAATATTGTATTTTAGTCTAGATAAGGCATTATTAATGTTTAAAGTATTTTATGATTTAACGATAGCTTAAACTTTATCTTAAACATGGTTACATTTGCAAATAAATAATGTATTGTTTTCCAGAAATTAAATATTATTATAATTATTTAATGTAAATGAATTGCAAAAGACATATTATCTCGTTTAAAGATATTCATAGAATTAGTAACAAGAGTAAGCAAGTTGGTTAACTAAAGACAACCAACCACGACCACAAAGTTTCACCAGATATACGGGTAAAAAGCTTTCTTAAAGTGTTATTTCGTCGTCTTGTTCGCGTCTTCGTTTGGGCGTATATTCACATTGCTTCCACTTTTCTCTGACTGCGTATCCGAATCACATTTATGTTGTACGTCAGGGTTAGAGGTTGCAGTGCGTGTAGGAGGAGGAGATCTGCGAGGGCATGATTTATAACAATTTGTATTACTTTGCGTATTCAGTAATGTCGACTACTAGGCAAGCAGAGTTCAATAAGCGACAGTAAAATATAAATTATATGGCAGGTCAATTAGTTGGTCGACGATCGAGATTTCTACAAAAAGTAGTCGCCAGCCTAACTGACCTCTCCAGTTTAAAATGGTTAAAGGCAAGGGCAAATACTTGCAATAAGTTTATCCTTTGCAAACAACTGCGACTTGCCGTTAAAATCCAGCGTTGTTGTTCCGCTTTCACAATTACACTCACATTAATAACTTATTACGTAAATTCACTGCGTTGTTTTCGAATGTGGGCGTGGTTCTTACTTGTTGCAATGAATATTCTGTTGCTTATGCACTCCTATTATTTACACTGACATATCTTTCAAATTTAAAAATTTTAAAAGCAGTTTATTGTGTAACCGAACTCGCGACTGCACAGTGCAGAGGTCCAGGGAAGGGAGTTAATTCTAAGTAAAACAATGAGAAATATGAAACTATAAATTAAAAGCAAAATAAATATGTATTTTACTTACGGCAAGTGCTCACGAGTGTCGCATTAAAATTCGTAAAATGAAGGAGCAGGAAGTAACCATTGTGTTGAGATTACAATCTTTTAATAGAATCACGTTCGTAGCGTGCTACAATAGCGAAAAACGAAAACTTTGTTGAACGAGAGAATGGTTAATAAAGAAAGAATGTTTTAGAAGCACAATATTAATTATGAATACTTATTAGTCATATATAATGTGCTTATATGACATCTGTATTATTAAACTTAATTTAGTAAACAACATTTATATTATTTTTTTCACATTGCGACTAAGTCTACTGAATAAGATTATTTCTTTCCTAGAACACTGATTGAAAATTGTAAGCCCCCGGTTCGAATAACAGAAGGCAATAAAAGTTTAATTAAAAAGTAAGATACGAAAAAATTGGGTAACTTTAAATAAATTTTAGTTGTCTGTACACATGTACAGACAACTAAAATTTAAAATAACTCATAGACTTAACTCGATATATATAAGTCAAGTCATATAAAAGTAATATAATTTCTATCTTTGTCTAAAAATTCAATGACAAATAAAAAATATATATTACTACACTTTGACGATTAAGAATTTTGTATTCAGCTAAAAACATACATAAATAATATAAATAAATACGTTGTTATGCATGTTATTTTTATTGATAGAAAGATTGATTAAATTACCTATTTATACAAGCCGACAGTGACTTGAACGAAGTAAAGTAGGATGTGAAATCGTTACTATATATCAAAAAAGGTTCTTTTTGTCACAATGTAATATCAATAAATCAACGTACTGGATATCCATATATTACTGTAAAATTTCCAATGAATAGTTTCAAAAAAATCTGCAAAATGTGATCAACATTAGTGCATTATGTACATTTGTCGATCAATGAGGCTAAACTTATGGAAAATATTCACTCCTATTACCTCCTGACGGAAATACATCTATTACCAATAAGTCTGTATGTAGCAAAGTGAGACATTTAGCTTGTAGTTAGTCGTTAAGTCAGACGTCCAGTAGCCGAGTATCTCTAGTTCTCTTCATACCAGTTGTTTAGCAACTGGGGCCATTTAAATTATAACAAGCCCTATTCATCACGTAAATCGACACAGCACGTTCAGCTGTTACGAGTGAGCCAGTCTAAAAGCGATTTAACATTACGAATGCATGTACGTTTAACAACTTCATACTTTTACTGTTCTTATTTTTTTTTGCTTTTTACTGTGTTTTAATCGTAATTGGCTGTTTTGTTCACAACTTTGATGTTATTTCAAGAAACAGTGTTGTTTTTGGTAACACCATATGTTATGTATTTTAAAAACCTTTTTAATTTACGTTTACGTTTTTAGTTTATTTATTTATAAATTTTAAAGCACGAATCATAATGATCAATGAATTTTAATGTTGGAAATTTTTATCAAGCCTTACAGTAGTTTCGTACGTTATTTATATATATAAAAGAGATTCCCACCTATATTACGAAATTCCACCCACAAGGGAGGTTTGTGGTTGGAAGGTTGCTAGTTTTCTATAAATTAGTCGACCTGTTTTTATAAAGCATAGCTTAATGTGACGTGAATATTTATTTACGATTTTACTATTTTACAATTTATTTACATAAATTTTACTTTAACGTTCCCATTTTTACTTTCCAAATTTATAAACATTTTAATTTCAATTAAAAAAGAATTTCAGCAATATAAAGCTTAGTAAGGTCCAAATTTTGTTACAAAGTAAGTTTGCATCACTTAGCTATTTATAGGAAAGCTCTCAAAATTGCATCTTAGCGCTAACAAGCACTCGCTTAGTAACTTAGAAACTCGAGTACTTTTAGTAATAAGGTAAACGTATTACATTAT
The DNA here is from genome assembly GCA_029286875.1 of Lamproptera curius. Classification (NCBI taxonomy): domain Eukaryota; kingdom Metazoa; phylum Arthropoda; class Insecta; order Lepidoptera; family Papilionidae; genus Lamproptera; species Lamproptera curius. The sequence continues at coordinate 136,595 of JAGSMT010000074.1, read as the reverse complement.
AATATTTTAGGCTAATCATTTATTGTTTGGAAAGGCGATACTGTTTTATAAAGTCGATATTGTTTTGTGTAAATTTTTGCGGATTGCCTTATCAAAAGAGACTTTTAACTGTTAGCCCTGTTTACTTTTTCAAAGATAGTTAACACCTCTAAAGAATAAAACAATATATGTTTTTTGGTATGCTATTAACTGCAAACGTTTGATCTTAAAACACTTTTTGTTCTAAAATAATATGTCTTATAAAACATACTATGCGACAATGCCCAAATCAGTTAAATTGTGGCTTTATCAGGAATTGGGTAAAGGAAACTTGAGTCGTATATAAAGATTATTTAAATACGTTTGGGCTTATCGTGATGGGTCTGGGAGAGAACATCGCTTAGTTGTAAAATAAAGTGCAGAGTGATAGATTACAACATATTTTTAATTTTTTTTTAAATATGTTTTATTGTTTAACTAAGGTCTAATAATAGTTCTAGATTAAATTAGTGGTTTTTTTTCTCTGATATGAATTTTGGTCTAGATAAGGCACTGTATTAACGTTTAAAGTATTTTATAAAATTTTACACGATAGCTTAAACTTCATAACTAAACAGCTGGTTACATTTGCAAATAAATAATGTACTGTTTTCTAAAAATTAAATATTATTATAATTATTTAATGTAAATGAATTGCAAAAGACATATTATCTCGTTTAAAGATATTCATACGATGTAGTCAACAAACAGGCTAGAACAAGTTGGTTAACTAAAGACAAACCTACCACGTCCACAAATGCTTCACCAGTATACATACGTAATAAAGCTATGTTGCTGAAACTCATGCGAGGTGCGCTAAATTACAGGCGAGAAACTTAAGAGTTATACAGAACTTAACTGTGAGCCCGCACAGTTGTCAATTGACTATCGAAGGTTTGAACTTAAAGAAAATTCAAATATTATACCAATAATTAAATATTTTCTGCTAAAATAAAGTAAAAATAATATACATATGAAAAAGTTTTTCTAATTTTTTTTTAAAACAACACCTTTCGATGGAACCAAATATATAAAATGTATTTCTAAGATAGTATGAAAAATACCATCAACAATCAAAGTTAAATTTTACTGCTTCCTTCTTGGTTTCCTTTAACGTTAAGATAATTATAACTTATTAAAGAAAATTGAAAGAAAGAGGAAAATAATACACGGTTTACAAACCATTTATTTTTTTTTAGATTTTTGACAGTCCATATGCGAGTTTATCGCTCCTGCGTTAAATAAAGATATTTGAATTTAAACTATTTAGAATTTAAGGATAATACTTTTTCTTAGATATCATTTGCAAAGCTACCACAACTTAATTCAGTCACACGCTTATTTAAACCAAAGTGACCTGATACAGTATATATATCATACAATGATGTTTTTAGATTATTTGTTCATGAAATGGATATTTTTTGATTTAATATTTTCTGCTGGTACTGGTATGTGGTAGCGTTGTTAATAATTAACAAGTAAGTATAATCACTTCTATGTTAAATAAATATTTTTAAATTTAATTATTTAGTATTACTACTGCTATCCGCCACTACGTCCGCGTAAAAAAGAAGAAATGTTAGCGAGGTGCGTTGAAAATACTGTATCATCATCGTCATCGTCATCAGCTTTTAGCACCTTTTTAATGATCATCAGTCTGTGTTAATCCACTACTGGACACAGGCCTCCCCTAATGCACGCCTTCTCCTTATTATGGGTGGTGGGTAGACCAACTTTTTACATGCCCATCCGACGCTTTGTTCATCTTACTTACTTTCTTATTAAGCCAACAATTGGGTAATCAGCCCAAATTGTCCTTACCAACTAGAACCTATGTCTTTTCTTAGAATCTATCCAAAGTACGTAAAAATTTCATCGAAATCAGTTCAAAGGTTTATACAGTAAAGACGGACAGACAGAGTTACTTTCGCATTTATAATATTAGTTTGAATTATGAACAATAAATCAAACAGTACAAATTAAATCCACTTTATGTTAGATGTATTCTATTGCTATGACGTAGTAATGAAGTGCTGAATAAATCTTGAACGATGTTATCATTTCAGAAAGGCATGAACTCCACGATATTGAGATTAATGCAATAGCGCTTTCTAAGTCATAGTCACGTATTGTGATGTGAATGTGATTTGTGATATTAATCATTACAAGGTTTTTACGTACAAGACCCTTTTTTTTAATAAACTGTAGGTATCGTTATCTAATATGAAAAATATAACATCCCTATAAGTTTTTCTGATTTATAAGATATATTTTTGTATAGTTCTACTAAAACACATTCAATAGTTTTGAGTAAAATACTGAAGTGCGAAACATAGCAACATTTAACTTACTTAAATACTAAAATTTTACAGTGGAATTTTTAAGGGAAAAAGAAATAATATTTGATTTTGTCCGTTACTTTTTATTTTAGATAGTAAAGTTTAATTAACAAATTAATTATCAGAAATCAATTCAGTCTCGTCAAAATTATTTTTTATATAATTTAATTATTATTATTATATAAGCTCTTTTAAGTTGTTAATAAAGTCAAATCTTCCACCGGTTGAAAAAAATTAACTTGTTGAGATAAAAACCAGCCAGGTACTAACCGTATTTTTTTTAGTAAATTATGTGAATTAACATACAGAATTATTTCGAGGTTCAATAATCCTAAATTTGACTCAAGCGTTTGCTATTTAATCTCAAAAATATACAATTTCCGAACTAGACATCAACAGTTTTTAAGTATTATATGCTAAAGTTTTATTGATTTATAATGACTTAGCTTTTTTATTCTGTTACTTTATTCGACAAATGCATTAAGTCTTATTCTACAGCGTGATAAAAATAATGTCATAGATCGGATTCAATGAGTTAAAAAAATTGTACGATATTAAATATGTCAAAAAGCAAACTTTAAAAAATTAAAAATTTGCTAAGGTAAATAAACTTGCTGAGTCACTACCTTCCATCGTGAGTTAAGTGCAAAGTTGTCTACAACTTAACCCCAAGTTTTTAAAGGAACTTATGTCTGGTAACGAGTTTTAAAATGTAAAATCACCTTTAAGTGTTTACTTTAATTTTTTTAATAATACAAAAAAAAAACAATGTTTAACAAATCTTTTGCTTTTATTTGTCTTTGACATTAGCAATTTAAGGATGTAAAAAAGAAAATTTTACGGATTTTGGATTTGGAGATTACGAAGTCTGTACGCATTTCTATACGCCAATTATTTTATGTTGCTAAAGTTTCGAACACATCACCAACAGCATATCAATTTTATAAGGTTTAACATTTATTTCAAGACTGAGGTGGATTGAGATTTGCCAGGTCACTTTGAATGTTATTTTAACGTGTATTGCTTCACCAACACTTTTAACCATAAACCATAGCCACTCTGACAATGAACAACGCTTCGTAGATGCGTCAAAGTTTTATGAACCAATAAATACGTTATAGCTTGAATGATACAATCATTATGTTTATTTTTTAATTGTACTATCTAATAGAATTAAGTACATCATCTCTTTTATATACTAACTGCAATAATTCATTCGTCATAAACATAATGGTGGTAAAATTATTAATAAATATTTAGACTTTACGAAACGCAAACTACGTTTTTAGTTGTATGAACTGTTCAATATTTTTCATTAGTTTTATTGTGATCAAAAAAAAAGCTTTTTTTTTGATTTGAAAAAGTTTTAGCCGTCAATTGTGGTTTTTGATTCGATACAATAGCTCATGAACTGGTTTATAAATAACTCTTGCTTTTACTTATCTGATAATACACGTACAGTTAGAACATGTCAGAGTTCAATCATTTAATATAATTATTCTTTTTGTAATTATTTGTATTTTTAGGCACATATGGCGGTTTTCAGGTACTAAAGACAACAGAGATTACAATGATAATCAAACCTGGTTCTATATCTATTGAAGGTTTTTTAAATAACGAAATCGTATGATATTTTTACGAGACAACTGTTTACATTTTCTGTATTTCTTAAATAACTTTCTTCTTATGTAATATTATTATGAGTACTTTTAATATTCTCCAAATCAATTCTCACTACTGCGCAATATTTTTAATTGCATTATTAGGATTTGCAAAACATAAACCTAAAACGACGCACCTTTTAATTTTTTGTGGCAAAACTATTTTAAACACTAGACGTTTTATACGAACGTATAACAGAATTATATTTATTTAAGTGTAATGTGATGAAATTAGTTAATTTATATCACAGAAAAGGACAAACAAAGCAGTTCAGTTAGCCATTTAAGATCTCGAAGTAGTAGTAAGCTGAACAAAATGCTATAAGAAGAATAATAAAATTATTTAAAATTAAAATAATATATTTTTAAATAGCTCAAACTTAAATACGACTTTAAAATAATGCTAGAATTTGTACCTATGCCGAGTTAAAAGATACGTAAATAAAAACATTTTAGATATTTGATATGAAATATGTAAGTTTGTATGTTTTAGTTCGTTCATATTTGTAATCAATTAAAATAATGTTAAATGTTTTCCAAACCTAATGTGTTAGATATGTTCTACCGATATCGCTTTTAAAACAATACAATAAAAAGCGTTTCCGTTTATCTCTTAATGTTCCGGTTTTTATTGTAAAGACGACAGTATTTTTATTAGTACTGAATTAGTTACTAATCATATGTTGATTAACTTAAAAAAGATCAATTCGACAAGTAGCATCTTTTAAAAAAACATATCTAGGTCGACTCGAAGCACTGGCAGCAATTATCACGTAAATAAATTAAGCTCCGACTACAAAATTCAATTCAAAATGTTAATATCTTTATTCAATTTAGAAATTAACACTAGCTTATTGATTGTCAAACACACTATTACTGGTTCGGAAAAGAACGCCTCAGACCTGAGAAGAACCGGCGAAAGAAACTCAGCGTAGAGTCAAGAACGAAAGTCATAATACTCTTTCATATCTGAGTAGTACAATACGCGGTGATCACCAAATTGTATTTACATTAAGATTTACCTAGTCAAGTCGAGTATCAGTTGCATCGGACTTATACTTAGAGAAAAGGTAGAAGGCAAATTGATGTCCGCGCGTATACCCGTAAACTATAAAGTCACGCATTTGGCTGATTTCTTATGGCATACGCAGGCAGACGAGCAGTCGGGCCACCTGATGGGAAGTGGTCACCGACACCCATAGACGTTGACAATACCAGTGGTATCGCCGACGCGCTGCCTACCGTGAGACATAGGGTGTTAAGTCTTGTTTACCCAGTAAGTACGCTGGCTACGGTGCCCTTCAAACCGGAACGCAGCAGTGTTTTCACACTACTGCTTCGCGGCAGAAATAGGCACCGCGGTGGTACCCACCCAGACGGTCTCCTGTAAACAGAGGACCTTCCACCGGTGCATATTACATTACTATTGATGATTGAATATGTTTATTTCATATCTTTTAAGATATTTTATTATTCTTTATCATTTTATCATTCAATAGAGCGGTGTTATTTTATTATAAATTTATCATATAGTAGAGCACGTAATACTAGGGCAAGTTAGTTCTAAGTAAACAGTTTGTTATGGTTGCGCTTGTCTTATTACACAAGTAAAGTAATTTAAGCTTTCATTGTTGCAGGCTTGAGCGTGCACTGACTTTATGAAGCTAATCACTACAATTTAGCTATTTTATATTTTTTTAGAAATTGCGATGTGAAAATGTTTGTAAAACAAATTTCATGTCCCAAAAGTATCGTGTACTATCTGAATGAAATTCAGTGAAGTTATCTGTGTTCTGAAATTCTGTTCTGAAACTCTCGTGTTCTGAAATTTAGTATTAAAAAGGACACAATACGATAACGTACTGTTTTGTACTTTTTCTTCTTTATAATCAGCTCATAATTGTCTCTATTTATTTTTCATACGCTGTATCACATATTCTGAGCTAAAATTTCTCGTTCTTGATCGGGATTGTTTAAGTTTTTACCCATGAAAAATATGTAATAGTGTGTGTTTTTAAAAACTCAAGGGAAGTAAAATGATGTAAACAGTTATCTTATGAGCATAAATAATGGAAACATTACTTATTTAAGTTGTACAGTCAGTCGTATAGTGCTTCGCTTCTGTTAGATCCATCGATTAGAAATGAAGATATCTAATAATATATTGCACTAATTATTAATATTCTTTTACTTTTAATCTAATAACGAAACTGATTAAAGCGACAAAATTAGCAGTAGACGGCGATTTAGACATGAGATTATACGTCTATTTCAGATACTCTAAACAATTACCCATTCAGCTTATTGATTGACTGAATAAGCTCCCTAATTACACCACCGGTTTGATGTATACACGCTGGTCATGCTCGTGGGTGGCTGATTCTGACATCGACGCACTGGATATCTTACTTCTAGACAATTATGGCATCGCTGAAACTGCCAACACTAACAGTCAATAAGAGTTTTTAACGTCCTCACCACGACTGGTCCAAGACCTCCGGTTGTGCTAAGGACTGACTTCGCCTTCTCCTAGGCATTCGAGCGCCTCGGACAGCCGGATTTTGAAGCTTATTATAGCCATACATATGCTTGAAGCTCTCAGAATGATACTTCATGAAAAGTTCTCAAAATCTATAAGGCTATACTGAAAAGTCTGCTTTGATTGCTGTCTTTCTGATAGAACCACATTCATAGGGCAGTGCGTTTTATAAACTACAAAATGTGAAACACTTCACTAATCTCTTTTGTAATAAAGATAAAAAACTTCTATTAAAAAATCAACACTTCAACTATACTTGAAAAATATTAATCTTAATTTAGTTTGTTTTTTTTTCGTTTAAAATATATTGTCTGTGATCAAAAACGTATGCATTCATTTATTAAAATTGGCACTCTACTGTTTTCCGATACAATAGACGGTATAGGGTATGTTCTTTTCCAGAAAACACAAAAGGTAGGTAGAAATATAGGTAAGGTAAGGTATAGGTAAGGTAAGGTGGTAGACTTGCAATGGAAATTCTAAATAAACGAAAGATTAATAATAAAGTGATTTTCGAAAAACAATTGCAACGTATATTTGCTCCAACATAACATGCTCTTAAAAGAAACGACATTGACAGGTGAGCTAGCATAACTTAAGATAAGGCTAAGTTAAGGGGCAAATAACTTTAAGGACATTTCAAAGCATAAAGGTGTAAGTCAGGAAAAGCGCTGCCTTCACAATGGAAAGGTCCTTTTAATCTAATGATGAAAATGTTAAATAATTATTAGTCTTCAAGATATTTATCAACTTCCTTAGTGAAATACCTACTAGTCTTTGTGTAACTATTAAGACATTATACTTGCAGTTTATGAAACGTTTATTAATATAACTAGTGTACAAATTCAAAGCTTTTAGTGAAAAGTTTCAAAACTTCATAACGTGTTGAATAGAAACGTATATTTAGTTTTTGTCACCCATAGATAATCCATAAAATTAATGTTGTAAATTTGCTAATTTTATTGCTAGGTTATAAGCGTTTAGGCCAGGCTGTTATGTAGCTTTTATATAAATATACATTTATCAAATGATGCGAAATGTCTGTCAGTGTTAAGTGAAAATAGATAACAGGCGTTTCAATCAAGACTTGTCGAACCGTGATACAATTTGAATATTATTCAAATTTCGTTTTATTCAAATAATTTAAATCCCATATTCAAATCAACGCTTGATTAAACTTAGAGTATTGTAATCTTGAAATTACATGTAGTTGTTAAATGCACAATTCTGTCTGTGTGCAATTTTAATTGAGGTAATGTTAAGAATAGTAATGAGCTCAGTACTAAGTTCTGATTTTTATTAAAAAAGCTAATGCCATGATCTAAACTTCGAGGATACAAATTTTGAAATATAATTACAATATTGGATAACGAACGCTAAACTGGTCAATAACGGCAAAGTTATTAATGCTAAATTACATTAAACCAATCGCAGTGACTTGTCACATCATCAGCCTGTGATAGTCCACTGCTGGACATAGGCCTCCCCTAATACACCACTATTCATTAGAGGGTTTTTGGACCGTAACCCACCACGCTGGTCCAATGCGGGTTGGTGGGTGGACCGACTTTTTACGCGCCCATCCGACGCATGGATCATCTTACTTTTCAGACAATTAGGTGATCGGCCCAAATTGTCCTAACCAACTAGGAAACAACAATGAAAATTTGTTGAGTCCCCCGCAGGATTCGAACCCACGACCTCCACTTTCTGAAACACACGCCCATACTACTAGGCTACGGAGGCAGGGACTTGTACTTGGCTAAAATTAAATAATTAGAATAAAATTCAAGGCTTACATTCCAATCTAATAACAGGTATAGATAACATCTTATATTTACTATTTATTAAAATTTTCGTTTACAATTGTAGCTCATCTGAATTGAAAAACCGTATTTGCGTTTTTAATTAAGTAATTGCTAAGTAGGTTTAGGGTGAACTACTGTATGTTTATTTTTCATACAGTTAGAGTATAATGAAGTTTTTTTTAATACGTTTGTGTATTGTATTTATTTTTATATTTAATATGACTTAAATATGCCATTATTTTATGGTCATATATTTAACGTAATCGAAATAAAAGTTTCTGATATAACTGCTTGATTGAACTACTGTGCCTTTATAATTATAAGCAGTAGTGAGGACGCCACCTTTTCTTTAAACTAGTATAATTTATATAGAAAAATATGTAAAATGTTGTTATTATTGAAATGTTTTGTGCTATAAAATTTACTAGCGACCCGCTCCTGCTTCGCACGGCTGTTATACTGATGAAAAATATCTCTACAATAATAAGCACACGCATTAACCTTCCTCTTCAATCACTCTATCAATAAAAGAAAACCACATCAAAATCCGTTGCGTAGTTTTTAAGATTTAAGCATACATAGCGACAGAGAAAGCGGCTTTGTTTTATACTATGTAGTGATAAATATTATTCATATACCATTTGTATAACCAATTAAAAATTAATAAAAATAAATATTCATGATTAAAAATCACATATTATATCTAATGAGAACAAATTATTTCTGTAATCGCTGTCGGATAAACTCTTTTAAAAGGAGTGTTGACTGTGTACATTTCATCATGGTTATTGCGCCTGTTTTAATTAAGAATAACATATATTAGTCAGATATACTGTCGCAATATTAATATTTTTAATCATGAAGTAATTTTAAAGTATGTGAGTATTGTTTAAGTCTGAAGTTGATCACATCGTTCGTTATTGATGTTAGTGCTACGATTCCAAACTTTGTAACAAACTCACGTTTAATCTGCAGCGGAAGATGGATAGCAGACTGTGTAAAACACATTTTATATTCCTAACACTAAAAACACTATATTACGTAATAACTAGTATTTGACTCGGAACTCTACCAGGTACCGAATATTAATAGGGAAGACCTTAAAAAGCAATAGGAGACATAACATAAGCATATTGAAACAATCATCAAATTTTCATGCAATTAATGGACCAACTTAACATGTAAGTGAATTAAAACATTAGATTAGTATTTGGTTTCAAAAGTTATGTAAGCATTGTTTGAAATGAATAGTGGCCACATAAAAGATAAATTGATTTCTTTACACTCGGCAGTATGACCTTTACATTAGTTTTTTAGTGACGTTGTCCTTCTATTGAATAATATAAAAAAAAATATAAATTATAAACAGTGTTTATGATAAATTACAACACTAAAGAACAATATAATGCTATCGCATTTGCAGTAATTTTTAATATCTGCAAATAATAAACATACGTTGAACAATATTAGATCGTCTATTGTAAACATAGTGATTAACGCTTGACTCTGACAATAGATAAATTTATGGCTCGCGCTTGATTGGAACAACATTCATATCTCATCACGGGTCGACAAGTCTTGATTGAAACCGTAATCAATTTTAGTTCTATGTCCACAATCAAATCCTATAGTCACAGTTGTTTGAAATGCATTTGATTCAAACGGCAATTACAGTTTTATTTGCATATGTATCGAAATAGTTGGCGCATGTTTCAAAGTTTAAAAAATAACCCATATATGCCGATTTAATATAAAACTCTGTTTAAAATTGCAATAGGGCAAAATCAAATACTAAAATCATTTAAGGTAATATGGTGTTAGTTTACAAAAAAGTTAACGCACTCAAAAAAAATAATTCTATGTGCACAAAACGCATCATACATGACATTTTGATTAAATGAATACTCTAAAAGATATTCGAGATTTAAAATGCAGTGGCTGAAACCGCGGAATAGTTTCTTGGAGAAGAAAAATTTCACTAGCTCTTATTTTGGTATAGGAATGAATGAAACGAATTTCATCGCTTTATCTGATATTGTAACCGTTTTTAATACAACTTAAGTGTAGGCGTAGAGATGTGACTACCCCATCGCCCACTTGTTTGCGGAGCTTCCTTACTTTAGAAATAAGATCCGCAGCACAGGTGCAATCAGGAATCCAATGCAAAATCGTCGCTAGTGGTAGCAAATTTGCTCTATTGTATCAGTAAAAAGTAGTTAGACTAGTTTTTTATAGATAATACTGCCTGTGACCGAGATGGTAAGGGACTTTAATTAATCAGCAGGTTCTAAATTACCCCTTCCCTAAAATAAGCCACGTTGTTCTCAAAATAACGACCGAGCAAGTTGCGCTCCTCCTACTTTTAACTCCGTAGCTAAATGGGACGGATAACTGTAATCACCCTAACCAACTAGGAAACTACAACGAAAATCTGTATAGCCTTCGCAGGATTCGAAACATGACCGTTGGCTTCTAAAGCCAATATATGTTACGAGGCGCTCTTTGCCTTCTATGGGGCTGTTGTCCACTTTTGTCGTTAAGCACATTGGTGCTAAACGTATACTAATTGTAGTATACTTTACAGTGTTCTGGTTTATAAGATACTATAAATTATATAGTTACGTAAATGAGATGAAGGTGAAACCATTTCTCAAATAACAAATTAAATCAGCTTTATAATAAAAGAAGATTTACGTGTTTTTAACGTAATATACATATTTAAAATATCTCTAAAGTAAGTTAAATAAATAACCACCGTTAAAGCTTTCTTAACTTTCATAACGACCGAAAAAAATCTCTTCGAAAAGTCACATCATTTACATTTTTGTGGAAGAGTGTTTTATTATTCCCATATGAATTCACTGCAGCGTTAAATATTTAGTTTTCTAGAGTCCGAATAACTTTATCTATCATATTTTTTTATTTTTAAAAAAAAATTCAGTCCAGTAATCAAGTGTCTGTTAACTTACAGACTAAAATGTTTTTATATTTTGAGATGCTTATGGAGCTACCTCAGTTGGCTATTCAGTAGCTCTTACTTTTCAGGAACTGGGGTAATTGTTTACTCAAAGGATTCGAACCCACGACCTCCAGTTTATAAAGCAAGGCCCAGTACCACTAGGCCACGGAGGCGGTTAACTTGTATAAATTTTCTTATCAAATTAAAAAAATATATACCAAATGGCAGAACTGTTAGATTTTTTCAAAAATTATTATATGCTCAATACTTAATTCGTAAATGTAATGAAAAACATATTAAATAGATAAGATGCTTAAAATTAAATAGTTAAATTAATTTTATGTGTCTCGATTGCACTCAGTTTTATTTTTTGTTTGTAATTTAGTTTTTGTTTTTCGTTTTAACTATTAAATTAACGTTATTCAAAAATCCAAAAATACATTTTGAGTCGAAAGCTCAAATATTTCAAGTGGGCAATTCCGTATAATAATTTCATTACTATGTTGGTTAGATAAGTCCTTGATGCCGGTATACAAATTAGACTTATAGGTGGTCTTAAGGAATCGTGAGCCTTGTCCTTCACAGACATTTTACTTATAAGATATTCCAAAAAGACTTTGAACAATATGTCAAAAAGAGTGACATTTATTAAATTACTCGCCCCTATCTTTATCTGCAACAACTTGAAAAAGTCAGTTATATATATATTTATTACTTATAATACAGTAAACCACGCCGTGCAGTAGTGCTTGTGCATAGTGCAAATAACAGTGTCAGTGTGTGCCGGAAGCAACAGTGCCGACGCGCTAGGCGTACGCGCCTGAGCGTAGATACCTGTGTAGCCGTCCGGTGAGTCTGTTCCGTTTTTTCCCCGTCTAGAGGTTTCTGTTGAGATGTAGGGACCCACTAACTTATAGTTTCTCTTGCCACGTTTTACCGCGAACGTAGTTTAATTAACACGCACACCACCCACGTGGTATTAATTTGAATCAATTTTGTCGTCGCTTGCTGCGCTAGGCAGCAGCGTAGGTATACACCTAGTGCTCCTAAAGCGCTAGAGTTTTTCAAACGCACTAGGTTTATACCTCCCTGCTCACTGGGGCGGGGAGGGTAGGGCACAGAACCCCCGGCTTCACCGGGAGTGCTTGCACAATAGTAATATTAGTATAAATCACCAAACAAACAAATAGCTAGCATGGATTCGGTCACCCTCAGTGACCTAGGCCTCGACTTCGAGGACCTGAAAAATCATCCGCCGGCGGACACGGTACGTGCCATCCGCGAGGCCCTCACCGCGTAAGGGGCCAAATACATTATAAGCGCACTCCGTGCTCGACGCGAGCAACCACACCTGCGTCGGAAAAGTGTCCCACCATCCACTCGGACACCCTATCCCCGCTCACCTCACCCAACAACTCAGACTCCGAAATGAAGCTGGATAACTCCCGTCCTGTCACCGAGGACGAATACGCAGGAGGGTTCCTGCCAGTCAGTTCGCGCAAAAAAAACACAAAAACTCCCCTGCCACATCACCAACCCCGCCAACTAAGGCGCCAAAATCGTCGGCGGAAGTACTATCGGCCCCTAGGCCATCAACATCGGCCACAGAGCCAAAAGCCGCCTCACGGCAAACCATTCAGGCCGCCTCACGGCCAACAACATCGGCCTCATTAAGGCAATCACCTGCTGCTTCACAGCAAACACAATCTGCTGCTTCACAGCTACCATTGGCTGCTTCACAGCAACCATCTATCCCACCTAGGGACAAGAAACCTCCGCCGATTTATATTCGGTCGAAGGAAAAATGGGCAGAACTACGGTCCGCGCTGTCCAACAAATATAAATTTACAGCAGCCGACTCGAACCAGGGCATTAAACAGCAACTGGAAACAAGTGACGCACACCGTCAAGTTACGCCGTATCTCTTAAAGAACGACTATTACTACCACACATACGCGCTCCCGGAAGAGCGCGTACTTCGGACAGTCGTCAAAGGACTGCCGAAGGAGATGCCCACAGAGGACATCTTTAACTTCATCAAGGGACAAAACATCGCAATTTACTCGGCCTTCCGCCTAACTCATCCTAAAACGAAAAAACCGTTTAATGTGGTCCTTCTGACCCTGGAACGCTCCACCGAGGGCAAAAAGGTTTATGATCTACACCACATATGCGACATAAGTCGCATATCTTTCCACGCGCCACATTCAAATGGCCTTCCTGCGCAGTGTCATAACTGCCAAATGTACGGGCACTCGGCCCGGAACTGTCACGCACGCCCTCGCTGCGTCAACCTTGCCTTGGTGACCATGGCACTCCCGATTGCCCTAGACCCAGAAATAGAGAAGTACTCCACCACCTACGAACCGCCGGCATGCGTTAACTGCCAAAGCGCTGGCCACACGGCCAACTACCTGGGCTGCCCTAAGGCGCCCAAGCGCAAACCACCACCACCCTCATCCGTCCCAAGGCGCCCCGAGGTGCCTCCCCTCACATCCTTCCCGCCCCTCCGACCTATTCCGGCGCGGCAAATACCATCAAGCGCTCCGCATAGCGCTCCAATGCCCGCGTGGCAACAACCACTACCGCAGGTAGCGCCGAGCGCCCCGCGTGGCGCCGCACCACAACCAAGCGCTCCGCGTAGCGCCCCACAGCTTGCTAGCCATAGCAATGGCAGCAACTTGGAGACATTAGCCGGACAGATCGACTTCGCAGAGCTCGATCGCCTTACCGCGGAATTCGACGCCGTCGTCGGTAATTTCGGAGCCCGTCTTGCCATACTTCGTAAGTATAGGCAATTAGTCGACTTAATTACGGGACGTAAATGAATAGTACGCCATACTAAATTGTAGAAACGGCCCGGGCCGTCTAAAGCCACGCGCAGTTAATATTTCATTTTTTAACGCAAACGGTCTCGCGGATCAAAGGACCGAAATCTTAGTTTTTCTACGCGAAAACGACGTCGACATTCTACTGTTGCAGGAGACGTTCCTAAAGCCCGGAAGAGGAGATCCGAAAATAGCTAACTATAACATCATAAGAAATGATTGGACCGGCGCTTCACACGGCGGCACGCTCATTTATTATAAAAAGTCCCTGCACTGTGTAGCAATCGACACGCCGTCGACGCTAACACACCTAGAAGCCTCAGTCTGTAGGCTAGCCATGACAGGACACGCACCAATCACCATAGCCTCGGTCTACTTATCATGTAGAAGCTCTTCCGAGATAACTCAATCCGACTTCGAGACGCTATTCTCCCTAGGAGGCGCCGTCATTCTGGCAGGCGACTTCAATAGCAAGCACACCCGATGGAACAGCTACAAAATCAACTCGCGAGGTGCAGCACTAGATGCACTATCAGAAACTCTTAACTTTAGTGTCGTTGCTCCGCTTGAGCATACGCACTACCCGCACACTGTAGGCCACAGATCGGATGTGCTTGATATTGCCCTCCTTAAAAACGTCAATCTCACTTTTAGAGGTATAGAGGTCATAGAAGATCTAACCTCCGATCATCGCCCAGTCATCCTCAAACTAGGACCACCTGACTCCCAAAACATCCAATCCAAAACGATAATTGACTGGCGCAAACTCAAATCTCAGCTAGACAGCACTAGCTCGCCGCACCTAGATGCCATTCCTAAAGTCCTGCACAGTGCTAATGACGCGAATCTCGCTGCTCATGCGCTCACAAGACATGTCCAATGTGTCGTCAAGGCCTCCTCGAAGCAAGTCCCGGTGGAGGAGAACCCCCGCTGGGCCTTGCCAAACGACATCAAGGACCTCTTGCGACGCAAGAGGGCTGCGATTCGTGCCTACGATTGGTATCCAACCGAACGGAACCGGAGACAGCTACGCGCCCTTGAACATCAGTCCAAGACGCGCATAGCTGAATTCAGGAACGATCCGTGGGATACAGATCTAAGCAATATGCACCCATCCTATCAAGCCTTCTGGCAACTTCCCAAAAGCCTAAAGGGCGGAATCGGAATCCCTCCGATGTCGCCTTTATCCCATCCTCACCTTCCTGATGCTCCTCTAGCGTTTCTCGACGAAGAAAAGCCGAATGTCTAGCCGACAGCCTCGAGGCACAATGCATGCTAAGCACTCAACCGATCGACGCCGCTCACCGCCAAACGGTGGAGAGCGAGGTCGAGCGTTTGACTCAACTTCCTCCTCGCGATTTAACTTCACCGGTGACCGGAAGCGAAGTCAAGTCGATTATCAAAAATCTCAAACCTCGGAAGGCCCCGGGCACCGATGGAATAAACAACCGCGTCATCAAAATCCTACCGGAACATTTAATTAATATCCTAGTCCTAATTTATAACGCAGCTATTTCCAAGGGTATTTTCCCAAACACTTGGAAGGACGCTGAAGTTAAAGGTTTCCTCAAACCCGGCAAACCACCTGCACTACCCAGTTCTTATTGTCCCATTAGCCTCCTCAAGGGTTTTGGAAAAATATATGAACGTCTTGTCCTAGCCCCCTTATTAGATTTTATGAAGTCTAAAGGGCTCCCTACCCTCATTTAATTTGGCTTTCGAGCTAAACATTCTTGCACTCATCAAATTCACCGCATCACGGAGAAAATTAAAGTCAGCTTAATACGAGGCCATCACACGGGAGCGCTTTTCCTCGACGTGGCGAAGGCGTTCGATAAAGTATGGCACGAAGGGCGTATATACAAGTTATATAAGCTCGGCGTGCCAGACCGTCTCGTACTCATCATACGAGATTTCCTCAGGAATCGAACGTTCCGATACCGCGTAGAGGGAACCAAATCACTACCTCGACCGGTCCGTGCCGGCGTACCCCAAGGCTCCGTATTAGGTCCAATCCTATTCACTCTTTACACTAACGACATCCCACAGCACCGTCTTGTAGACACCGCCTTATTCGCAGACGACACCTGCATATACTCAACCAGTAGATGTCCTATCCTTGTTAGTCAAAGACTCCAATCCGCGGCCAATATCCTAGGGGAATTGTTCCGGAAATGGAGAAAAGAAATCAATCCTTCCAAAAGCGCGGCCATTTTGTTCACGCGCCGAAGACCGTGCCTTCCTTCCAATGTCCGACTCCTAGATTGCCCTATCCCTTGGGTCAAACAGACCAAATACCTCGGGGTAATCTTAGATAAATCTTTTGACATTTGGCCCGCACATAACGTGGGTCAGAAACAGAGCGGCCTACGTCTTAGTTCGACTCTTTCCACTAATAAATCCTAAAAGCAAGTTATCTCTGCGCAATAAGGTGTTGTTATACAAGACAGTCATACGTCCAATTTTAACATATGCCAGCCCCGTCTTTGCATATGCAAAGCGATCCCATATTGACAAGCTTCAAGTCCTGCAAAACAGATTCATGCGCAGGGCCACTGGTGCCACCTGCGCAACATTGACCTGCACCTGGATCTAAAATTGCCCACAATCAAACAGTACCTAAAACAAGCTTCTATCCGATATTTCGACTCGGCTTCGCAACACCCAAACGATCTAGTTCGGAGCGCCGCCGCTTACGAACCAACAATTTCACTAGCTAAAAACGACATCCATCGAAGAGCGCGCAACGCGACTACAGATCCGGATGATGAGATTACAATCGTGCAAGCACCTTTTAACTCACAAAGACGCAACACATCTTGTCCTCGCCGTCGAGGGCAAACTAGTACACCGTATAACAGATATCGGCACGTACCAGGCCGATTGTCACCAGCCAGATAGGGCGGTAAATACTTTCCACTAATAAGTCCTAAAAGCAAATTATCGAGCCGAGGTTCGGCCCACCGGGGCGCCCTCGATAAATGTTGCTAACGGGTATAGGCATGGACCTGACCAGCGGTTGATCGAGCCGAGGCTCGGCCCTTTTGGGCATCCTCGATCAAGCCCGCTTACGGGATAAAGAAGTGGCAGCCCGAGCCGAGGTCCCCCTTCAGGGGTCCCTCGGAGCTAAGCCACAGAAAAGAGGTGAAGTCTGTGCACACTTAAAGCCGCACAGCCCCTCGAACCCGCCGGGTTGTAGCGGTTAACTCCACCAACGTGAGTCATCCGTAAAAAAAAATACAGTAAACCAGTGTTTCTTTATCTTTAGAAATGTATATGTAAAGTTTCAGAAATACATATCTATAGAAATAAATATTACGAGGTTAAGTGCCTACATCTCTCTACTATGATTATTTGCAAAACAGTTTGATAAAAACTAATTTTACTAAACTTATGTATGTCTTTGCAACAACTATGACTATTCTATGAGTTTCAATGAATTTACCATACCTTTACCTGTTATATAAATGAATCCTAGAGCTATGTTCATAAACGTAATAAAAATCTGTCCTAATGCATTGAATCTAAACCACAATTGAACGGCTAAAACTATTTTGGTATGCAAAAGCTTTTGCTGAACACAATAAGCTCAATAACCATAAAGCGAATAACAGCATCGAAATTTTCTAAATGCTGTACAGTCCAAAGTATATGGGTGATTCAAGCTGTTTAAGCTAGTTTAAATTCAAAACGACTGTTTCTACATTTGAGCGTATTTATGAAGAACAAGATTAACATTACATTGTACATGTACTGGACACTTAAAATACATACAGTTTTTTCGTCACTAATAGATTAAATACATGTTTACGCATTTTATAAACTAAGTAATAATAAAATAGTAACAAGTAAATTATTAGTCTGCATTGATATTTGTAATAATTAATTATTTTTTATTGCTGAAAAATAAAGCTGTACTTTGAAAGCTTTCATTATTTATTTATATACACATCTTGTACAAAATCAGTACAATGGCGGACTTAATGCCGAAGGCATTCTCTGCCAGTCAACCATTGGGTGGTTAAGAGAATGTCAAGTATATGCAATAATTAAAATGCAATAATTAGGTTTTATATATAAGACTTGGGTCGTTTGAAAAGTAATAAATGTCAAAATATTATAATTGTAATACCCGTACATTCATCTGGTTGCAACGATTTCTAGCTTCTTTATATCTAGTCCAATTATTTTCACAGCGATGATTTTTAAAGTAATTTAAAGCTCTGTCTCTGCGCCCCATCGCCAATTTTACACCCTTTGTCAACCATAGAGCTGGCAGCCGTTTTATTTTTACACTAATTAAAATCAAATATCTTTATTCAATATAGAAGTTTACACTTGCTTATTGATTGTCAAACACACTACCACTGGTTCGGAAAAGGACGCCTCAGACCTAAAAAGAACCGGCGAAAGAAACTCTGCGGGTTATATTTTATGTCATCTTTTAAAAATACAAACAATTTAAATGCCATAACATATTGTGCAATTTTGAACCAAGACCTGGAGCGAGCATTCCATTACCAGGATGTGTTATCATATAAAAATTCATTAGTATCGTAATAACATAAACGTTCCTTTTTTAATTTATTAATAGTTAAATTCTGAACGTTTACTGGGATTTTGTTGTAAAAACGTATACATTGTCCCATAAAAGACTTACTTATTCTTCACAGTCTAGTTACTGGAAGAATTAAATTATGTTTGTTTCTTGTATCTATGTCATGTGCATCACAATGTCTTAGGAAATTATGCTTATTTTTTTGCACATACTTTAAATTTTCAAATATGTATTGAAAACTAACGGACATTATTTTTATTTCTGTAAACAACTTTCTTAATGATTCTTTAGGGTCCAGTTTATAGACTGCACGAATTGCACATTTTTGGAGGACAAAGATAGTATTAGTATCCGCCGCATTTCCCCATAGTAGAATGCCATAAGACATAATAATATGAAAATAGCTGAAATACACTAAACGAGCTGTCTCCACATCAGTTAATAATCTAATTCTTTTAACTGTGTAAGCTGCAGACTTAGTTTACTTTAGCCTATTAATATGGGGCACCATTGTAGTTTTGCTACCTACAGTTATTCCTAGAATATAGTTGATTCAACTTACATCTAACGCCTCCCCATCCATAACCACTTCAAATTTACCATGCTTCACATTAGGCATGACTCCAATGTGAATCTAATACATTTTGTTTTCCTTTGTTTAATAGCAAGTAATTAACACTAAACCAATTCGCTACTCTAGAGAGAGTATTATTTAGATCGTCATTAATTGACGTATGTCGTTTAATTTTAAAAATCAATGAGGTATCATCTGCAAATAATACTATCTCGCTATTATTTATCACACATGGTAAGTCGTTTAAATAAATGAGGAAGAGAAAAGGCCCAACTATGGATCCTTGTGGGACACTCATATTTACCGGGGCCCGGGAGATCTTTTATCATTCATGTCAACCCTCGTAATTCGATGGTTCAGGTACGAAGACCAAAGGTTGAGTGCGGTATTTCTTATACCATAGTGACGTAATTTCCGGACCAGAGTCTCATGGTGTACACGATCAAAAGCCTTTTTGAGATCACAGAAAATGCCTAAAGCATCCCGTGATGCTTCCCAAGCCTCAAAAATGCTTTTGACTAGCCCTGATTCTGCCTCGTCAGTTGTTGAGCGACCCCTAGTGAATCCATACTGCTTGTTATTTAAAAAGACAATTACGATTGAAATGTTTAACCACCTGCACATGTAGGGTACCACGCGGTGCCTATTTCTGCCAGAAGCAGAGTGATGGAAAAGGCCACTGTGTTCCGGTTTGAAGACGAATCCGTGCTAGCTTTTAGTGGGTGAAAATGACTTAACACCTTTGTCTCACGGTATGCGCTAGGTCGGCGTATCATGATAGAACGTATAGTGTCGGTGACCCTCAGGTCATGTGTTTTAATTCTTGAGTTTTACAATACATCAGGTATAGTCCGTAAATTGCAAATTTCTGATACGTTCATTGGTTTATCTTTAACATAGGACTCAGCAACAGTTGGAAGATAAAGTGACTCGGAGTAGAAACTGGAATGATCCTGGAGAATTTTTGAAATAAGTAGAACATCATTCGTCAGCCTCTAAATAGATCGGTCATCAATAGTTGAGACTTATTTTAGAGTCCTTTAGTACCTCTTCCAGTTTCACTGTTGATAATGATTCAAAGCATTTTATCTCTGTCATGTGAATTTTTAATTTTAATTTGATATAAAGAGAGTTGTGCGATGGAATCTACATTTTTTTAAATATTTTGAATAAGCACTGACGTGTGCAACAAAGGACTTAAATGATTATATGTTTTTCCTGTAAAGCTCATACTAATCTTTGCCTGCTTGTGAATTCAACTGTTACCCATTCCTATAGAGCTAGCAGAATCTTTGATTACACTGATTTTAAAAGTAAATATTAATTTATATACTTTCCTTATTATAAAGAATAACGTATTATACAGCACATGTGGGTCTATCGTCATACTGTAGAGTCAATTTTTTGTGATATATTACTTCTTAACTTCTCAATACGTTTTTTATTCATAGGAACAAATATAATGTTTTTATTGTATTTTTATCTGACGTTTTATTTAATTTGAAAGAAGCAAGCGGACCGCCGTGGTAAGAACTTAATTTTTTAATAATTGACTTGTTTAAAGGTTGGAAAATTTGTAAATATATTATCTATACATGTAGCAGTAGTCTCAGTAATTCTAGTAGGTTCAAGAAATAAATTGATAAGGTTATATGAACTAAACAATGATCTGAATCTAATAGTGGTTGTGTAGAATTATCTAATAAATTTATGTCACTACAAATCGTAACATACATATTAAATTCAGATAGCTTTAATAATATTTCTTTTAACACAACTTCAGAAGGTTCATATAACAAAAGGTCTGTATACGCACACAACAATGAAATGCTCCAGCACAGCACAGACTATTTCAATAATCCGTTCAATAGAGAGGCACACAACATCTTTACGATTTTTATTAAGTATTATTAAAAAATATTAAAGAGCCACCGCGTATAGCTTTATCTCTACTTAACAGGCTAGCAACCTAGTGACATTCAAAATCACACATTTTACAGGTACATGGGAATCGAATAAATTTTTAATACAACCGTTATTAGTAAGTATTGTTTTGTCTAACGAGTCCTCATCAAACATTCAATATCATTAGTATCTTGGCGTAGTTGGTCAATATTATTTTTTGCAAAAGAACGCAAGTGCAGAACTTTGTGTTCAGGTTTAGGGCGTTAAGGTATAGGAAAGGAAAATAAGGTCGTGGTGGAAAAGTATAGAACAGGATATTGCCCATGAGATGGAATCATAGAAGGAAGGATTAGGTCAAGCTAAGTATCTTCACTGGATAGGTTACAATGGGTAGGTTGAAGTGGTAAAATTTGAAAAGAGCTTGATTTGACACCATTTAGGAATTTGAGAGTACGGGAAGATTAAGAATTAAGGAGGTTGATATTGAAATCTCCCATGATGACATGATGAAAGTACCTTAAACTCAAAGATTTTAGGACCAATCCGAAATCGCTGAAATAGTCAATGTTGGGAGGGCAATATATAACAACTAATACAATTTTAGCGCCATTGACAATGACCTCAATGAATAGGTACTCAGCCGAGGCTGAGTACTTTTAACGGGAGCAAGATAGTAATTCAAATTTGAGGTCACATATATATTGCCACTCTCCCACCTCTTTTATCAACGCGATCGTTACGGATAAGGACGAAGCCAGGAAGAGCGTATATAGTAGAAAGCCAATGCGTTTTGAGCCAACTCTCAGACACCACAATAGCGTGCACATTACAAGTAACAAAAGCGTCACACAATCATTTTGCTTTGGAAACTCTAGGCATTAATATAACACACGTTAAGTAAGTAAGTAGCAAAAGGAAATTTTTCATTTAAAAAATCACTCAGAGAGCATGGTACAGAGCTGGCAATATATTCTTTATTATAGAATAATTTAAGACGGAAAAGGAAAAGAATTTTTAAAAAAAGGATTTCTAAACTAATTTAAAATTTTAAAACCTTCTCGTTAGCAGATTTAAGCTCCTTTTAAAAGTTTCGGTTAACTTATAAACAACTTTGAACTTAACCCACGAGTGAGTGCAGCGACTGTGCAAGATTATTTACTTTGGTAAAATTTTAATTTATTGAAGTAAGGTTTGTAAAACATTTTACATTTCATAACGATTTTTTTAAGTTATTGCAACATGTTTATGTCACTAATTATACGTTGTAACTACAGTTATAATATGTGACCATTTAAATTTTTTCAAAAAAGAAATATTTTTCGCACAATGAAACGTGACTTTAGAGTATAAGTTTTATAAAATAACTGACTTTTTCATAATAGGTATAAGGAAATGACAATCTTCAAGTATATTGTTTATCTATTTTTAATGCATGAAAAGGAATTATTACGGTTTTATAGATATAAGACTGAACAAATTTTTAGTTTTAATAAAGTGATATGAAAACACAGTTAAAGATACATATAGAGCGTATGTATCATGTATAATTATATTAACGAAGTAAAATAAATGAAATTGGGGTGTCAGTTTGTAACATCAAAATAACCGTTTCAAAGTTATCATAAACATATATAACCGATAAATATACCAAATTTTGTAACTGTTAGTTTGTTTGTTCTGGCTAATCTATGGAATTGCTGTTCCAATTTTGACGGGATTCTCACTGGAATATAGCTGATGTAACCAGCGACGCCAATATTCTACCTTCTAGCGCACGCACCAACGCATATCTTTACACGCATACACCCATGTCTTAGTTTCTTCATGTAATAGTTTATATTTGTAATTTTTTTTTCAGTAATATTGTATCTCTTTAAAAAAATCCTTTGTTATTTTGCCCAATTAATGTTTTAGTAATAAGTTGTTTATTGACCGACTTTCTAAACGAAGGTACTAAATTCAGAGCGTGGGTTTTTTTTATATATGTTACCTCGATGTTCCGCTCCTAGTGGTCCGATTTTATTTATTATTTTTTTAAACGATAGGTATTACCTTTCATTTGGTCCCACTTTTTTTAAATACTTTTGTAAGAAGAAGTTTAATTGATATTAAACTAATTACACTTTTCTAAATGGTCCACAACAAAATCCGCTAGCGCATATATCTATGTTTTAATAATAACTGACTATCAAAAAAAAATCAATCAACAGCCTGTGATAGTCCACTGCTTGATATAGGCCTCCCCTAATACACCCCTATTCATTAGGAGGTTACTATAGCCATTTTAATACAAAACATTGTTAAAAATTGCATGGAGGCATATTCAAACCTCGTTTACAGTAATAAAAAGTAAGTTTACATAAATGTTATTGCATTTAAAAAAAACTTCATTCTACCAACCCGCACCAACCCGTATTGGACCACTGTGGATACGGTCTAAAAACTCCCTTATGGAGAAGGCGTACATTAGGGAAGGCGTATGTCAAGCAGTGGACTAACACAAGCTGATGATGAATACCTTTAAAGTTATACATAACCATTTTGCGTTGATTAAAGTCGGTCATTTTTTTTTTTGTTAAAAATTCACTTGTTTTTGTTTTCATTTTAGCCAAAGATTTTTTATGTGTTTATTTATTTAAAATCGTGCAAGTAGTTGAAAGACTGAAAACTAGCATTCATAGGTTGTAAAAAATCGTGATTCAACACTGAGTGGAAACCATTTTGGCTCAATATGTTTATTGTTTTTTTAAATAAAAATTTAGTTCTGTTTTGACTTAATGTAGCAAATAAATATTTTTTATTTTCTCTCTTTCTAACTGGAAGATACTTACGCCATTTTTTTCTTAAAAAAGTTTAACAGAATTGTTATTTTAACACCACCACACGGACGAGGAATTAATTAATTAATCTACCGGCCGCAGCCTTTTATTTATAATAGACATAATATTATTATAATATAATATTAATAATATGCAAAAACCACAGTGTGATAACTGCGTAAATCCAAGACTACTTTATGATTCCACCGGCAACAAAATTTTGTTGAGTTGAGTAAACTTTAGATTATCTAAGAATAAACTATAAACAAAAAATTTAAATGTAATCTGATGGAATTTCCTTTTGTTAAAACATCTTTCATAGTCTTTGTTATGTAATTCTAGACTTAATAAAAGGTTAATAGATAAAATTTAAAAGAAATAAAGAGTTAAAACTATAATTGGTAAAAATTTCATTTTTAATGCGCACCCAAAATAATAAACTTTACAATAGTTTCTTTGTTTACATAAACTACTTTAAAACTTGGAAAAACACATGTATTTGTACAATTACAACGATAAATAAAATGAAATTAACCCCGTTATTATGGTAAGACTGTATTTAGTTCGATAAAAACGTATAATTGTTTTAGTCTCGTGAACTGTTTCTACACAGCAAAATTAATGAAGTTAATTAAGGCGAAGTGCTGTATTCAGCTCCAATTGCCATAAAATAAAACAAATTGCGTAAAGCGTATTTTAAACTTTGCACAGTATTAGGTAATTTTCTTATTTTGAATTGTTCTCTTTTATACCTAATTATGTACGTGGTGTGTAAGGGAAAAATAATAATAAGCATTCTGTCCTAAGAATGTATTACGTAGACCGCAATTACGTAAACTCTTAGCATTAGCGTTTAGCATAATAAACGTTCCGCTTGAACCGGTCCCTATTTTGTTGTGGTCGCGGGGATCAGTACCTGAGACCTGGTATAGCCGCAGGGAAGTTAAGAGGCATCTGGTTAGCCTAAGATGGAAACCAACCGTGAATACTAATTAAATTTCGCCGAAAAAGTTAGCTTGGATGCCCCCTAGAGGCTGCTAGGGTCAAGGTTAGGTGGATTCTTGGGAAAAAAGGTGGTCACTCCCTATCCTCAGCAATTTAGCGGGATCGCGCAGCAGATTTGATGTGGAAAGGCCCATGGCAGGAGGAGACATTCGGAACGGTGTCTCCGATCACTTTTCTTTTTGCGGCCGAAACGTGGCAAACGGTGGATTCCTCCACCAAGGCCATCGGCATGGCCTCTGGGCATTTTATTAGGAGGAGTCTGTTATCCATGTGTAAGTGGCGAGAAAAGGAGAGTTACTTCTGGGGCTTGTTGGGCATGTGATTCTAACTTTCAGACGCCAGGAAGGAGCAACGTGGTCTTTTAGTCGGAGCACATCCTACTACACAATTATTAATACACTATTTAAAAACATGACTTTACGGATTTTATCGCGTTTATTTTACATTTTTAATTACCCGACGTTTCGAACACCTTCCAGCCGCCGTGGTCACGGGGTAGACTATTAGGTAGACTTACAGGTATTAATACATTTCTGTAAAAATCCACCAAAAAATAGGGGTATTACATTATTACTTATTATTAGACTTACGTGCAAGTGTTGTTAGACATGTTTTATAAAAATAGGTTGCGCTTCCTAGGTGATGGGTGAGATTAATGAAATAGAACTTAAAATACACCAGATGATTTATTAATGTTACATGGAGCGGGCATATACATACTGCTGGATACGTTCTGTCACCTACTACTTAAACGCGAATTCAAGTATAATCTTTCTTTATAAATATCTTACGTTATACATCGTAGTAAAAAAATCTTCAAATAAAAAATACCTTAAGAGAAATAAACTTTAAAAAATCTTTCCTATTTTTTGAACAAAATTATTTATAAATAGTTTTGTTTTGTTTCATATACGTTTTAATTAAAAACAAAACGGTTGAGAGAGAAAATATTTCTTACATCAGTGTGTGCTTTGAAACAAAAAACCAGTCACGAGTTTGGGTGTTCGAAAATGAGTTAGAGCAAGAAAATATAGAGTTATTAGACCATCCCCCGTACAGCCCCGACCTGAGATCTCATGACTTCTATACTTCCCCTAGAATAAAGAGTAAATTGCGTGGTCAGAGATTTTCGTCACCTGAAGAATCTGTAGACGCCTACAAAACGGTCATTTTGGAGACCGAAACTACCGAATGGAATGATTGCTTGAATGATTGGTTCCTTCGTATGAAAAAATGTGTCAAATTTCGCGGAGATTACTTCGAAAAGCAATAAATACATTTTTAAATAGTAATGTTGTGTCACTTC
This sequence comes from Lamproptera curius, assembly GCA_029286875.1. Taxonomy (NCBI): domain Eukaryota; kingdom Metazoa; phylum Arthropoda; class Insecta; order Lepidoptera; family Papilionidae; genus Lamproptera; species Lamproptera curius. The sequence goes on along the minus strand of JAGSMT010000074.1, from coordinate 110,276 downwards.
CTTGATTCCCGAAATTTTCAGTGGCACCCTCGTATTAGTTATCTTTACATCAAATGTAAAATAACGGCACACAAAACTCTGCTATTCATCCACTTTTAAACCCTATTTCAACCCTTCGTACCACTTTAATCGCAACAATTTATAGCCTATGTCCTTTATTGAAATCTATTGTAAGTGCATGGCAAGTTTCATTGAAATCAGTTCAATGGTCTAGACGGTAAGGGTGGACAGACAGACACAGATTTACTTTCGCATTTAAAATATAAGTTTAGATGTTAGTTAAACAGCCCATAGGGCGAAGGTCTTTTGGGCTATATAGGCAATTTATTGCCAATTCAAATTAATCCTATGTCAACATTTTTTTGTTTGTTGACTTCCTCACTTCTCATAATGTCTAATTAGTATTATTATTTTTTTAATGTCTATTTCATACTTACTAATACTTACTGAAATGCTTATCTTAACCATTGAAACGGTAAAAGATTTTAAAAAGTTATAACTTGTAACACTCTCTGCATTAGTTTCAAGAAATTCTTAAAACTCTAAATAAGATATATACAACAAGTAACTACACCCCTATTTAGTCGTTTTTACATTGTATCTTATGCCATTAAATTTGGATATATAAGGAAGTTAGTCTTAGTAGCTACAGCTTCCTTCATGCGAGTTGTTTTGCAACTGAGACCATTTAAATTATAACGAACGGCGCAATTCATCAAGTTCACCGAAACAACATGTTCAGCTGTTGCAAGTAAGCCATTCTAAAAGCGATTCAACAGTAGAAATTATTTTTTGTTAAATATATTGTGTCTCATGTATTTATACAAAACTAAATACCTGTTTAAAACCTAAAAAAATAAATCAAGAAATATCTTTTTAAAATACAATATTTTTCATACTTATCTGATAGGTATGATGATCGTAATTCTTTCTGCGTTGAAAAAATCAATTGTAAAGCTGGAGCGTTTTAATGACCATGTAGTAAAATAAATATCTGAAAGTAATTCAGTTATTAATTGCGCCAAAAACATATAACAACCAATGCGTACTTCTCTTATACGTCAAAATATATATAAATGACGATAACTTTATTTGTTTTACAAGCCGATTGTTAAAGAAAAACGGCAAATTTCAGCATTCATTTATTTTTTATTAAGACCCCTTAGGTCGAAGATATAAATTTATTTCATAAATAATATCGTTACTCGATTTTATTTGTGGAATAAGTTCCTGTGAATCACGATATTAATCATGAACAACATTTTGCTGCACGTTAGAAAGTCCACATGTAAGCCGTTAATGTTAAATAAGAAAAATACAGCTTTCACAGACTGTGTACTTTACGGCAGCGAGCACTCTCGTACTAACATAAGATAATTTAGTTATTCCAAATCATAATATGCATATATTATTATTATTACTAGGTCAATAATAGGGCTTCGTTAATGGTAGTACGTTTTGTATTGTGTTTTAAATATTTTAATTAATTTATATCATAATTGTTTCTATTGCTTGCGCGAATATTATACATAATTAAATAAAATTACTTTACGGAACGAAACGTTGGCAATTTAAAATGTAAAATAAACGCGATAAAATCCGTAAAGTAATTTTATTTAATAATTTCTATTATGTTTACCATTTGCGTGGGATCCTATTTATAAGTAAAAATAATTTTACGTTCACCGTAATGTGAAAGTTATTCGTGAAAAATATTATGTTTATAATTCAAATATAAGAATTTTATTATTTCATGATAACGATATAACTTACTATACCATAAAAAATTAGCTGCGCGGTTTTGAAGTAGTGAAAACAAAAAATAATAATATTCAAATAACAGGATTTTTATAGCGTACTATAATATCCGTTTAGTGTTCCAACTTCAGTCATTTAATCACTAAGTTTTTACTATAAAATGGATATTTTGGTGAGTCCATATTTTTTTTATCTAACCCAAATTAAAAGAACGAAATTTACTTTAGGTGTATTTGGTTATGTAATAAAATGAGTTGCAAATACGTGATCATAATTAAATTTAAAGTCTCATTTTTTGCTTACTTCTGGTCGATTTTTTCAGTGTGCTGTATATTTTAAGATATGTTTTCTATAAAGCCGAATTTGATTAAAGATATATTATTATTTATCATAATTTTCGGCTTATATTTTATATATTTAAGAAATATATCGTGTTAAATTCATTATAGTTTTAATTATCATTTAGATATTAAAAAACTTTGTCGTTATTAATTTCAATTGATTGCGCAAAGATCTCGAGAGCCTGTTAGATCTTAATTAATATGTTTAATTTGCAAACCGTACGGTTAAGCCCATATTTGTAGTTGGCTTCATCGGGAATTGGACAAAGGACGGTTATGTCGTGTGTTTACTTTATCGTCATAGTTTAACAATGGTTTTCAAGTTCTCACTCAAGTCTCTTTTAATTAGTCACTCCGCTAACTATGATATATAACAAACTAGTTGCAGGGGAAAGGAATAACAGACCCTGTAGGTAAAACGAACCGGACTAATAACTTTAATACTGTTAGTGCTATATATTACCAAATTGCTTTAACTTGACAGTCGCCTTCCACTCAAAGTTGGTCAGTGTCTTTGAAGCAGTCTTGCAGCGGCAGACGTTTTTGTCAAGGATGTTAATTTTTGCAAGTTGTGATGTAAAAATAGCAAATTTTAAATCACCTCTAGTTATATTACATTAAAGATATCGGAAATTTTGTGATTTAGTTTGGGATAATGTTTATATTACTTAGAAAGACAAATAGGCATCGTTCTCTTCAATATTAACCTCAAAATATTTTATTGTTTACATCCTATCGAAAAGGCAAAATTAACCTCGTGGTCCGTTTTACCTTCAATGAAGTTTATTTGTGATTATACTTATATAAATTGATATTTAAGTAGTAGGCCAAGACTAGCGGTCTGAAAATTTTAATTTTATTGATCAAGAACTACAAAATAAAGTCGGACCGACAAGCATGGCTTGAGGAGGTCATGAAAAATACCGTTAAAAAGTAACTACACAAAATGGGGCTTAACGAAACGGCTGCGACATTTAATGTTCTAAATTATAGTGACTATATTAATTAGGATAGAAGGACTAATGATTCAACAGGAAGAAGTGCCTCCTATTGACGAACTTGTTTTATCAGTAGGTACCACCTCTAGACAGTGACGAGACAAACCTGGCAGCTCTAGCAATCAAGGCGTCACTGAACCATTGTTATCTGTAACTGCTAATGATTTGAACACCATTGGAATACCATCAATATTAAGTAATCAGAGTATTGCCCAAAATAAATATGTATGCATGTTGAACAACAGCCATCTACGAGTTTATCTTTTACTATTGCTCCAAAGGATATCATGCCCAGGTATGAACTTAAAAACGGACTAGACCTAATATTAAGCAAGGAAAGACAGTCAAAATAACATCGTCACTGTAACACATATAAGGTGAAATAGATTTTTTTTTACTGGAAAGAATCGGAAAGGGAAGCAAACGAATAGACAAAAAGGGCAAATCTACAATAACACAAAAAATTTAGTCTTTTTTTGGTCTAGCGAATATGACGAAGACATACGATTTTTCAATTGGTCTCATTTATTTTATAGATCAGCTATAGGCTGGGTCCAGTGTGGCGATTTTAATTTTGTATTATATCGCCATAGGTCCATTTTGCCTTCATGCCTGGGACGTTTTACCTTCACGTGTAGGCAAAATGGACAAAAGCGAGGCTTATGGAAATCATCCAATATCTTTTGTATCTCTTATTTGATTTGAGCATTCTTTAAAAACAAGTTAAATTAATAAATGCTCAATCATATAATAACAAAAAAAAAATATAATTTTTTGTTTCACATCGATTTTCACTTAAGTGGTCCGTATTACCTTCGCTTCTCCCACCCGCAGTTTCACCGGGTGAGAATAATTTTATCATACTTATAACTCCAAAGGTTTATACAATTCCTGCCGCAATAGCTCACCGATGACAGATTTTTTGGTACAGACACGTAATAAAATTTTGAGTAAACTACGCCATATCCTCATAGATTACAACTATATATAAGGCACTGTAAATTTCCATTAAAATTTGTCCAGTAGTTTTGAGTGAAAAATAACAAACATTCATATTCACAAATTTTCTGATGATGGGTATTTCGTTTATATATATTTACGAACTTGCATTGGTGAAATTTTACATGTAACACCTGATGCGCAAACGAACACATAAACAAACGGTAAAATATGGTTTATTTTATATGTTCTAATGACTAGTTCAGGTTTATTAATTTATTATAAAAAAATGTTTTGGGAAAGAATTGGCGTTGAATTCCAAAAGCTTTTAAATTATAAAAAAATCGTACAATGTATCATTTCGTCTGACTAAAATTTCCGCGCTGCAGGTGCCGAAGTAAAATGTTCAAACTATAGTTTTTTAATTACTAATTATTTAATACTAGGCTGGGTTATCGTAATTACTAATGCAGACACATATTCTTCCATCTTTCAACATTGATTTCTCATTCGAACTGGTCAGCTTATTTATTTTAAATCAACCCAAAAAGGGAATCAATATGAACGAAGGTTTTTTGATTTTTGTAAAAATTGCCATCGAATATCCCACCCTTGTGTGGTTCATTTAAATGGGTAGGGAAAAAAAATTACACGATCATAGGTCCATTTAAAATTAAATTACTCCATAATAAACACAGCATTTATAACCTAAATTACTTAATTAGTAATCAAGTTCATGCCATTAGGTAATTTCAAAGCTTATTAAAAGAACATTGTTAGGCCCATTGTACGAAATTGCTTTATAAAATTAATATTGTATGTACAAAAACATGTGAAGGAAGGTATGCGTATAAAGTAATTTATACGAACGGACGCAAGTATATTGTGAGGCTGAGATCAAATATTAATATAAATTAAGTTATAATAAACTGGTTAATTATGAAGTCTTATTTGTGATAAGTCAAAAATGAAAAAAAACTGCTAAAACTTAAAATTGTTGAAATTTATAATTTAACAGTGTGTAAATCATTTATTTTGGTCGGAATGAGATACAGTACTAAATAATTATATGCATATTAAACACTAAACACAATGTAAGTTGAAGTTAAAAATGTTATGCTTATGTTTGTAAAAATATATTAAACACTTGTACTTGTACTTAAAGTAGGAAAAAAATAGTTAAAACTAAAGTATGAAATGAATTATGATAAACCGTGAAAGGAATAGTTGACTTAAGGGTGAAAAAAGTTAATAAATACCGTTAAATGGGTATACATATATGTTATTATATAATTAGATAAAATTTGTAAATACTCCCAATATGGTTTTTTGTTTTACTGATTAGATTTTATGTTTCGCTACAAAAACGAGGAAGTTTCTAATTTCTAAGTAAACAAATACGAAGAGATTTAATCTGCTATATAATATGCATATATTAATTTAATTATTTATTGAATTAAAATTTGAGAAACCCGCATTGCCCCAACCAACTATAAAGCAACAATGCAAAGTTACGAGAAAAAAAATCAGACAATTATCTTATATAAATATTATAGTGAAATGTATATTCAACTTCTCTTACTTTTTGAAATATATAAGTTTGAATAATTACTGAATGTACCATTATCTGACGAACGCTCGAGTTCAGTACAATTAAGATTATAACAATAGCGCTTTCTAAACCAGCTGAAACTACGGTGTTACTTTACAATACGAGTAAGAGACAATACAGTACAGTGAATAAGCTTCCACCTGCAAGTTGTATACCGTGTAGCAGCTGATAAAAGTTTTATAAACAAAATACTTGTATATTACGATTTTGTTTTAATTTACCAATTTAATTTAAATATGTATAAATTATAGGCCTATGTCCAGCAGTGGACTAACACAGGCTGATGATGATGATGTATAAATTGGACAATATGATAATATTTACTAACATAAACATACATTGCCTATCCGATAAAAATAGTATAATGTTATTCATCAATTAATACACTTATTTCTTTGTTTGGTGGTATGATTTCAATCGTTCCATATGAAAACTGAAGTTCACGATATGTAATTTCGGATACATTAGTGAAACCAAATTAGAATAGAATAGTTTGATATACAAATTTCAGAAATAATATAAGAATAGATTGAAGATTGATTGAATTATAATAATTTTCGCAACAGTTAACCCTTATACTTTAATGGACTGCAGTAATTTTTTATTACATTATAGATCATCATCATCAGCGTGTGTTAGTCCACTGCTAGACATTGGCCTCCCTTAATGTACGCCTCTCCAATAGAGGGTTTTTGGACTATATCCCACCACGCTGGTTTAATGCGGGTTGGCGGGTGGACCGACTTTTTACATGTCTATACGACGCATGGATCATCTGACAATCTTTCAGACAATTGGGTGATCAACCCAAATTGCCCTAACCAACTAGGAAACAACAATGAAAATTTTTTGTGTCCCTGCAGGATTCGAACCTACGACCTCCGATTTCTAAAGCACACACCCTTACCACCAGGCTACGGAGGCAGTCCACTTATATAAGAAGTATTACTACACTATAGATATAAAAAAATAGGATCAACAATTTTAAATTAAACGTTAATTAATAATCGATAATAACTGTGTTGTACGTATACAATTTGTCCATAAAAAAGATTATTCCCTATATGAATACTAGGTACTAATGTCTGGTACATGTGATTGAAAGTCGTTATTCTAAAATACAAATGTCATCTAATAATATAAAGATCAGAGATTTGTATTTTTGTATATATGTTTGCAATGAATTAACAGAAAAGCTACTTTGCCGATTTAAAAAAAAAAGCCTTTCACCATTAGAAAGCTATGTTCACCTTCAGTAACATTGATTACTTTTTACTCTAGAAATATCAATTGCATAGATCTAAAAAAACACGGCAAAACCGTAGACAGACTGCTGGTATGTTATATAAAACTAACTATAATATTTTAGTTAAAAGATAGAGTTTAAAGCCCGCTTCATACGGAATATTATAACTACTAAGTATTTGACCCACATACCAGAATAGGCATGTTATACTCAATTTTATGGTTACTTTTTGTAGTTTCTAAATTAATTTATTTAATTTTTTGACTTAAAGCTAAACAGTAAATTATAATGACTGTAACTGTTTGCATTGGGCAACCAATATTATTAAGTCAATTTTATTATCATTGATATGGAACATATAGTAAATGGTAAGCAGATGTGTTTTTTGTATTACCATAATTATAAATATCGCAGATTTTCGCAAAACACGTCATATTAAAAGCGTTTAAACAGATTTTCCAAAGTAAATACTTACGAAATTTGTAAGCGCTATTTCTAATGCAATTAAAGCATGATAAATACCTAACACTGGGTCCGCCTAGCGCTTGTTACCGGTAATCTAATGACGCGGTCAGCATCACTTTAATCTCTTTCATAATACAGTGCTTAAATCGTATATTCCATTTATTATTGTAATTGGAAATTAAATAACGTTAAGCTTATTAAATTCTTAAGGATATTTGTAAGCTGTCACAATAATATGCAACGTAATATATGCAGTAAGAATTAAAATGACACGAGAAGCAGTAACTATAACATTGAAGGTAATTTTTTCAGAAAAGTCATTAAATTGCAAGGTTTATCTTGATTTTATTTAGTGATTCTATTTTATTGGTAATTATTATTGACCTAGAAACATTCATTGCTAGGCAACACTCATTTATGCGTTGTTACTTACTAATATACGTTAAATTTATAATTTATGTTTACTTACTATTATAATTTATGTTAAAATCATTCGTTGCAAACAACAGTTACGTGCAGAGAGCATGTTGTGATCCACATATATTGCCCTAAATGGTTAGATACTGTTTGAAGTCGGTCATACATTTTTGTTAAAATTCCACTTGTTTCTGATTATTGTTATCAATAAAGGATAGAAGATCTTATATGGAAGGGATGAATTCATTGGATTTGTATAATGAGGGATTTATAAATCATTGATTTTATCTGTTACCTAGTGCGGGATGGGTGGGTCATTAAATAAAATACATGTGGTTGTGTATATTATTATATTAGATTTAAATGAAGGCGAGATTTGGTAAGTTATTTCCATAATATTTTTGGACTACATAAGCCTGTTACCTCGATAAATTTGTTTTATTTTATATGTTCTAATGACTAGTTCAGGTTTATTAATTTATTATAAAAAAATGTTTTGGGAAAGAATTGGCGTTGAATTCCAAAAGCTTTTAAATTATAAAAAATCGTACAATGTATCATTTCGCCTTACTGAAATTTCCGCGCTGCAGGTGCCGAAGTAAAATGTTCAAACTATAGTTTTTTAATTACTAATGATTTAATACTAGGCTGGGTAATCGTAATTACCAATGCAGACACATATTGTTCCATCTTTTAACATTGATTTCTCATTCGAACTGGTCAGCTTATTTATTTTAAATCACCCAGAAAGGTAATCAATATGAACGACGAACGTTTTTTGATTTTTATAAAAATTGCCATCGAATATCCCATCCTAGTGTGGTTCATTTAAATGGATAGAGAAAAAAATTTACACGATCATAGGTCCATTTAACATTAAATTACTCCATAATAAACACAGCATTTATAACCTAAATTACTTAATTAGTAATCAAGTTCATGCCATTAGGTAATTTCAAAGCTTATTAAAAGAACATTGTTAGACCCATTGTTCGAAATTGCTTTATAAAATTAATATTGTTTGTACAAAAAAATGTGGAGGAAGGCATACGTATAAAGTAATTTATACGAACGTACGCAAGTATATTGTGAGGCTGAAATCAAAGTGTAATATAAAATAAGTTATAATTCACTGGTTATTTAAGAAGTCTCATTTGTTATAAGTCAAAAATGAAAAAAAAACTGCTAAAACTTAAAATTGTTGAAATTTATAATTTAACAGTGTGTAAATCATTTATTTTGGTCGCAATGAGATACAGTACTATATAATTATATGCATATTAAACACTAAACATAATGTAAGTTGAAGTAAAAATGTTATGCTTATGTTTGTAAAAAATATATTAAACACTTGTACTTAAAGTAGGAAAGAAATAGTTAAAACTAAAGTATGAAATAAATTATGATAAACCGTGAAAGGAATAGTTGACTTAAGGGTGAAAAAAGTTATTAAATACCGTTAAATGGGTATACATATATATTATTATATAATTAGATAAAATTTGTAAATACTCCCAATATGGTTTTTTGTTTTACTGATTAGATTTTGTGTTTCGCTACAAAAAAGAGGAAGTTTCTAATTTCTAAGTAAACAAATACAAAGTGATTTAATATGCTATATAATATGCATATATTAAAGCGTTAATTAATTTACTTATTGAATTAAAATTTGAAAAACCCGCATTGCCCCAACCAACTATAAAGCAACAATGCAAAATTGTTACGAGAAAAAAAATCAGACAATTATCTTATATAAATATTATAGTGAAATGTATATTTAACTTCTCTTACTTTTTGAAATATATACGTTTGAATAATTACTGAATGTACCATTATCTGACGAACGCTAGAGTTCAGTACAATTAAGATTATAACAATAGCGCTTTCTAAGCCAGCTAACTGAAACTACGGTGTTACTTTACAATACGAGTAAGAGACAATACAGTACAGTGAATAAGCTTCCACCTGCAAGTTGTATACCGTGTAGCAGCTGATAAAAGTTTTATATACAAAATACTTGTATATTACGATTTTGTTTTAATTTACCAATTTGATTTAAATATGTATAAATTAGACCATATGATGATATTTACTAACATAAACATACTTTGCCTATCCGATAAAAATTGTATAAAGTTATTCATCAAGCATATTAAGACCTGTGTGAAATTCAGCCAACATATTTTAAACAGAATTAAATTTGTTACTTTTATACTTCGAAGTTTAAGACAACTGGACCGGCTTTCAGTTAACCAATTTATGAAAATTAATAAAGATGTTGAAGTTATATAATAAAAATTAGTCACGCAATGAGTCCGATAACACTTATTAAAATACAACTTTTTGTCTTGCACGCATAGGCCACGTACGTATTATATAACATTATATTTTCTTCTTTACTAAAACATGGATAGTAAAAACAGGAAACTTTAAGAAATTAAAATTATAGTAAGGTGAAAAACTAGCGGTGTGGCCGCGCTCGGTCTTGGGTTAAGCTCAGAGTTGTCTCCAAGTTAACCACAACTTTTAAAAGAACTTGAACCCGCTAACGACCAGCCTTACAAACTTAAATTAGTTTCGAATTTTTTTTTTTATTTTACCTCTGATCGACGACCTAGTGTATAATAATATAAAATATAAATGTAACCAACATCGCTTCAAAAATTACAAATGCCTTTGAATTATTAGACGGTTGAATATTAAGGCAATGTTACAGATTAGTTGTTGTAATAGAGATACAAAGCAATATAAAGCAAAGCAAATGCAATCATACATACATCATCAGCTGGTATTAGTCCACTGCTGGACATAGGCCTCCCCTAATACACCCCTATCCATTAGGGGGTTTGGACCGTATGCCATGCTGGTCCAAAGCAGGTCGGTGGGTGGACCGACTTTTTACATGTCCATCTTACGTTTCAGACAATTGGGTGATCGGGCCAAATTGCCCTCATATCATATATATCATAACTGAAATGTTTTATTATATATTTAAAATATATGTCTTTAAAACATAACATAATTATTATAAATTTGGTAGAATAATGTTAATAACTTTTATGTTATCAGTGAGTGAAGCACGAAATCAGTTTGCAAGCAGTTGAATGGTCAATGAATGTATAGACGTGCATAATGCGAATATTTGTCTACGGGCCTAAATTGCCATGCCATCATTTCATGGGTTAGTTTTACGTTTTACGGTCCCTCACTGAATTATCATTTACAGCAGACATGTTTTATTTACTGGTCTTAAGGATCAGAAGTTTATTGAATTAAACAAACAAAATACAAAAAGAACTATGAACAATTTAACCAATAATTGAATTTAGTAACAAACATGCGAGATGACGTAATACAAAAATGGCTTAGGCTACAGATTCAAATACGTCCGACGCGTCCGAGCATCCGAGGAAAAGAGAGCGGTCGTGCCGAGCTGCGCCCGCGGCACTCCGTTGTTCCCTCCGCCATCGTGGCGCCACGTGATGTCCCGCCTCGTAGGCTAACTGATCCTCTAAGACGGCCGTTCCTGACAGCTGAACGTCCTCGTCAGCTTGACGGCTCTGCTGCTCACTTGTCCGATCTTCGCTTGGTGGCTGGTCTGCATCGGTTGAATCATTACCTTGAACATAACAAAACTTTAGGGAATTGTCCATGAGCTGCCTATCATTATCTCAAGCGAATGCATTAAAAAAAGATAGCAATTAGTAAATTGTGTCACCAATAAAAGAGTTCTTAACCGGAGACATTTCCGAAACAATAAAGCATTTAGTAAAATTACAGCAGGTAGCTAAAAAGCATAAGCATAGCTAAATGTACGGGCACGAGCACCGCAGTGTCGGGGTACGAGTGCTACTATGTCGGAATACGAGTACCATAATGTCGAGGCACGAGATAGTCACAATGTCGGAACACGAGTGCCATCATGTCACTCGTACGTACAACGTCAGAACTGCAAGTACTATAATGTCTGGTTACAAAATAGTCAATTTCGGACCTAAATAATAAGTTGTCACAATGTCACATGACTCACCACCATTGGAGAATGATTTACAAGTCTTCGGTGTTGACTCACCACACCGCTGAACCATGTGTTCCGCAGCGGTTTGGATCTTCTTACTATACGAACTAGCCAATAGTGTAAAGTTCGCATCGATCGCATGGTAGCATCCACATTACCTTGTTAGGTCCAGTTTCCCAGTGCTTTGGGAACACTTCGTAACGAACACAAAATCTGCCAAAAAAAGAATATGCACGGCTTTCACAGCCGGTTTTTAACATAAGCGTCTTGTCGTTGTTGGTTTTAAAAAGCAATGCGGAAGCTCAATGTCTCATCAATATTAACAAAGCTTGTATCGTTGGATTGCGAGTTACTAAGACGCGAAGACGACCAGAGTTGCTTCTTCAATGCCTGTCAACTGTGTGCTGGTTTTTTGTTTGCCTTGTTTAATCATCTAAACTTAAACATTATTATCATCAGCCTTTGTCAGTCCACTGCTGGACACAGGACTCCCATAATGCACGTCTTCTCCGTTAAGGGTTTTTTAAACCACGCTGGTCCAATGCGGGTTGGTGGGTGGACCGAAATTTTAATCCAACGCATGAATCATCTCACTTGTCAGACAATTGGGTCATTGGCACAAAATGTCCTAACCAAGCAGAAAACAACGATAACACAAATTTGTTGCCCCGCGGGATTCGACACTACTTAAAAAACGGTTCTATTTTTATTAATAATCATCGGATCGGAACCAAGAACATCTGTATGAAATACTGAAAGCTGTATTTATGACTTTGTCCAATGGCTAACATATTTATTAAAAAAGCTTAAGAGCTTTTTTCAGGGCACCAAAAATTACGCAATACAAGTTGTGTGATTTTATCTCTTCAAATCTAATCACGATCGTCACGAAATACTGTTATCAAGTTAAGTCTATGTCCCACAAAGTATAAAACTAAGAACACGAAAAACTTCACCAGTTGTTTATACTTGTAGTTCATCAAATGTTTTTAATAAAACAAATTAAAAAAAAGAAAAATAAAACCGAGTGGAAACCAATTGACCTTTATTCCGCTATTGCATCAAGCTTTCAGCCTCGAAGTCAGCTGTCTAGTCAAGCCCCTCTTAACTTCGTGGATTTGGAATTTAAACCGGAAACATAAGCGACCTTTCCTAAGTTATAGCGTGAATTTAAAGTCCTGCAAATAAATCCACCAACGTGTCTCATGCAGCAACATATCCCTTATACGCAAAGTCGTTGTAACGAATAGCAATCTTTAAAAGAGGCTCAAGTTCATAGCCATTTCAACAAAACTCGGTATCTGTGTGGATTTAACAAAGTATCCGCGATGTCAAGCTTACTTCCCTTAACCCTCATGCTGCTACAATAAAATTGCACCATAACCTGTTGAGCCAGCGTCGGTATAATTACAGTTTTCGAGACCTAATTAGAGCATTAGTGTTTCTTGGACTCGGCCTAACCTGACCAAAACCGACAATTCTGCCTGAGTGCTCAAGTTCAGTACGCAAAGAAAAGTAAACCGAATATCCCCAAGGGCTGATGTTTATACAACCAAAGGTAATGTTTCCAGACCTCACTGATAGAACCGGAAATGACAAACACATATTTATAAACATGAGCACCCTACCGGCATCCATCAGATTTCTCAGAGCTTTGGAAATTATTCGTCAACAAATTATAAAAGCACCAGGCACCCCTCAGGCGTTGCAAACGCTGATTTATCGATGGAATCATCAGCACTAATCGGTACCCAAAGAAAACCAGTAGTCATATCTTAACTAGTAAAATACCCGAAACTGCTAAACTTATCAATGTGATCGTCTATTAACGGCAATGGAAAACTTTCAATAACAGTGACTGCGTTTAGGGAACGGCAATCAAAGAACGTCCTATCAGCCCGGTTCTCCTTCTTAACAAGGATGATCGGGATTCTCGAATGAAACATTTACTCAATAAGAATGCGGCACTTTTACCGTTTTTATTAGGACTCCAAAGTTGTAACGTTATTTACATAAGGGATACTAATGAAACGTAGTGAATTATTTGTTCGAATATGCTAACCCACTACGATTTAAAACATCAGTGCGTATTAAAATTGGGGCTTGAATACACTCGTAAACAAACAACGTACAAATTCACCTCCAAGGATAGCTCAGGAAATTCTACTATGGTACTAACAAAAGAAGTGAACCTTTATGCTCTGATCTCCAATACCTAGCATACAACTATAGGTAGAAATCTTACTCAAACTAGCCTTTAAAAAGGTATCGGATATAAGAGAAAAATCTGGGACTGAGCGGAAATGAACATTACTGGAGTGATTTTCACCAAATCTACGCGTTGTTTAAGAAAAAAATATCAAGTAAGTGCCTATTCTTTATTCAGAACGTATGCAGCCGATAAAAGTCAGATTAGATTTTAGATTGTAAATTAACAGTAATATTTTAATAATTCATACACCATTTTTTTAATACTAATGAATCTGTTAAAGGGCTACTTTATCACATGTAAAACAAACCAATCATGCTCCCCAGTCTGATGCGCGAGTAAAATATTTGGTAGCGACAGGTGCCTTTGGTTGCCTGTGCAGGTGGTTTTGACTTAACTTTACTTAACTCTACTAGATCCTTTGCGATTAACAGCTGCTTACTATAACATTTTTGGCTTATTCAAAAACCTCCTAACGATATTCGGTCGCAACAGAGACCTATACGTGTATATCAGACCTACGTACATATACTGCGAACGTGGTAAAGTTATTAAAATCAGTGTTCATTACGTCATATAACACAGTCACCATAACAAATATCACAATAAATGGAATTGGACTTTAAAGCTCGTCTATGATCAATCATCGCAGACTCGTTGAACCAATGTATTAGCATGAATGCAACCGGCAATGTGTTCTAAGCATACTCGATCCTCTGTATGATAAAATCGTGCCCTAAATCTACCTCTGCGCACACACGTCAAAGGCATGTAAACTGTAATCGAAAATGGTTATGCATTAATGGTTAGATCTTACTTGAAACAACGAAGAGAGTGCACCCACGATCGTGTCCGCAGCGTCAATGTCACATGAAGCTTCAAAAGACACAGGTTCATCCATGTTGCGTGTCCCCCAAAGGTGCCTCGGTAATCACTAAATTCAATGCATGCGTATGGTTTCCAACGCAAGGATACGACGGTAAAATAGTAAAAGTACGCGTGAACATTGGAGGCATCCGTTCCTCCAGAGAATTCAACCGATCAAGTATTTCGTTTAAATGGATCACAGTGAGGGCTGTCCCAATGCCTACAAGAACTATCACAAGGCCTATGTGAGCTTTTTATTAGGTCTATCGCAACGCTTAATTCTACTACGCACTATACGGTAACGCTCTTTACGCTTATTATCTCGACGGCAATAACAATTATTAGAATGCTCGCGAGGTGTGCGCTCATGGCTCGACATATTTATACAAAACGCAATTAAATTAACAAAAAAAAAACACTTACCTATTTGCAATTCAAAAACTTACGGTTGTTTACATCAAAACGCACGTAAGATCAAAAGAAACGCACGGACTAAACAAGAAATAAATAAAAAACACACGCTAACCGTGTTAGTTTCGCATTAAAAACGCGTAACATCGATACGTATTATTGTTCGAACACAACAAAGAAAGTAAAAAAAAACATTTTCAAATGAGATGGCGAACGATCAAAGTCGCGTGTTTTTAAGCGAATCCCACTTTTGGTCTTATGGATCAGAAGTTTATTAAATTAAACGAATACAAAAAAAAATAAACGAAAAATACAAAAAAGAATAATTAAACGAATACAAAATACAAAAAGAACTATCAATAATTTAATCAATAATTGAATTTAGTAACAAACATGCGAGATCACGTAATACAAAAATGGCTTAGGCTACAGACTCTAATACGTCTGACGCGTCCGAGCATCCGAGGAGAAGAGAGCGGTCGGGCCGAGCTGCGCCCGCGGCACCCAGTTGTCTCCTCCGCCCGCCACGCCATCGCGCCATCGTGGCGCCACGCGACGGCCCGCCCCGTAGGCTAACCAATCCTCTAAGACTGGTTAATTTCCTTTATCTATTTGTAGTCGTTTACAGGAAAGCGGTATAGTGTTATAATTTTTTACGTATTTCATGATAAGTGAATATTTATTATCGCGGAAAGATTGTTTGGTACTAATATTAATTATTTTCCGATTTTTATAATATCTCAATTGTGAAAAAAATGATTTCGAACGACGAACTAATTACGAAAAATCGTTAGATTTGTCTTAAAAAATTTGTTGCTGTTTGGTCTTGCAATTTAATATATATAATATTATAAGGTACAAGAACAGTAAGCATACATAGTGCTTCTTCGCCTAAAGTCAACAGTCTACACCAGAACAATTATATACAACCTTTAAATGGGCATAGACCATTAGTGTAGTTGGTCTCTTACTAGGCATTAAATTACTTTGTTAAACACCGTTTAGTATATATGGATTTTTCCCTCTAAAATCATGTATGTATTTAATAGAGAATAATAATATTCTAGATGTTTAGGATTTGCGCATTCTTTATTCACGTGAAATGCGGTTTGGAAGTGCGGAGGTTTTATTCCCCAAGAGTGCCATATACTTCCAGATTGAAACTAAGCGAACTTTCAGTAGTTCAGTATCTTGAAACCTCCTGAGTACGTGTGAATCTTTGAAATTTTTATTCTTTTTTTACCACTGACTGTGTACGTAAAAATAGTGATAATGAGATAACATTACAGTGGCACTGGTTATTTTTCACTTACTTAATAAAACTTTTTATTTACCGCTCATATTCTTTATTATATAAGATATTTGGGCATACAGTTTGGGCTGGCGATAAAACATGATTATTTAACTTTTATCTTTTTTAGGATAACGGATGTGTATGCCGTTTAAATAGCTAGGATAAAGCCGATTTCTCCTTTATAAAATAAGAATATTCTATCGTACTTATGTTTAAAGTCACGTGCCTTCAGTGAGTGCTGCGTTCATAAATTCGTAAAACTATGACACTAGAAAGTAATTTTCCGGCCCGATTTCGATCTTTGTAATAGAATCACGTTTATAGCGCGCTGCAACTTATATGCGACGAATCATAAAACAGTTTTCACTAACATTGTATTTAAATAGTGCTCTGTATTACTAAGATTTCTTTAATCATGATGTCGGTAAAAGAACAGCCTTGGTCATATTAAATGCACCGTAAAAAGTCATGTGGTAAACCTCTTTAGTCATTTACTTATTATCCTAGATAAGATACTCCTTTAAACCAGAGCTTAAAAAAAGTTAACGACGGAAAAAGGCTTCGCACTATGAAAACTATCTACAACTTACTCCATTGGTCGCCTATAAAAGGATATATATGATATCGATTATTTATTTATTTATTTATGCTTCTTGCACAATTTAATACAAAAGGCGGACTTAATGCCTTAGGCATTTTCTCCCAGCCAACCTTAGGGTGTTTCAGAGAAATCAACGTGGTGCACATGAATTATAAAAGAAAATAACGATTACCAATATTATACATAAAACATATATGTATTTATATAAATAATAATAATACATATTATTTGTTAATAATAAATACGTAAATATATATATGTATATATATAAATATTATATAAATACTAATAAATATATACTTATAAAATGGCGACCCTACAGCGCACAGTTTACATCGCTGTCATAGAAAAAAATTCTAAAAAATATAAAGCGGCTGAATTTTAACAAGAATAGCAATTCAAAATAAAGTTTAAATCTTCAGGCAGAAAAGCAAAATACAGTTTGTGAAGAATAAATATCTCAGTGAAAGTAAAAGCCAAATATAAAAATATGATGACAGTAGCAGATAAATTTTGATTGTCAACCGAAACAATTTTCTTCAAGATAAACAGAAAAATAGTAAATTGGAGCAATTCTTTCGTCTGTAAAAACTTTCATCAGGTACAGAGAATACTTTTGCACTTAACTGAATTACAATATGAAATTAAATTAAAAAAAAAAAAAACTAGTTGGACGTATTGCATTCAAAATTAGCGCCATCTAAAGTAGAGTAGAAGAACTAGAACATTTAACGAGAAAAATCTCATAATTTCGGAATCTATGTTTAAGCGTCATCAACCGTCGAGGAGAAATATTATTTAGAGAAAAACAACAATAAAAATATTTAACAATAAAAAAATTTGGAAAACAGGGTTTAAGGGATCGGAACCAATTTATTTTTCTCGACGAGGATCTGACGACCGACGTCTTGGCGGAATAACCAGATTTAGTACAGAAAATGCATACCCGTATATGGATTAAGACCAAACATCCACGGATTTTCCTACTCCAAGTGAATAAGTAGGTTTTTGTACGTCAGATGGCAATCGGTACAGGACTAATAAATCCAAAACCGCCAAATAATAAAGAAAGACATGGCAAGGTTACCAAATATACCGAGGATAACGAATAGGGCGTCGCCGAAAAACGACGCGCAGACACATCGCCCAACATCTGAGAACAATATCCGAGTCACGGATGGGCTCGAGTAACGACGTTAGTCCCAAATTGTAACAAAAGATCCGCTTCGCATTGATAAACGTAGGAACACTAACTGGGAAATCGAAGGAGCTGGCCTCGCTCTTATAGGAAACTCAGCACTGCAATTTTCCATCCCCGGAAAAAGACCTAGAGGAAGACCGAAGACGAGGTGGAAAGATGTAGTGCTGAGGGACATGAGTGAATGTCAGGTTTCTAAAAGCCGACATCAGGGATAGAGCAATTGGAGTGAAAAACAAGGAAAGCTGACCCCACCACCATGTGGATTCATAGCTAGAAGAAGAGAGAGAGAGATATACTTATATCGTTGTTATAGAGATAGTAGTTCTGCCGTCGTCCCATCCAAGAGATATTTTGTACCTTTCTTTAAACTGATGAAGTGTCCTAGCCATCCTGATTTCTAACGGTAGCGCATTCCACAGAAGAATGGATTGAATAAAGAAAGATTTATGAAGAAAATCAGAACGATGTGAAGGACAAAGCAAAGACGATTGTGGTCGAACGAAGCTCTTTTTAGTAGCATCACTAAGGGTTGAAAATGAGGAGATAAATATGTTGGGGTCGAAGAAGAGTAAGAGAGAAAATAGTGTGGTGGAGCCTGAAGCGATCGTTGTTGACGAATTGACAACCAATGCAGTTCTGAACGATGTGACGATACATGATCGTATTTTCGACGATTGAATATGAATCGAATGCAGTTATTTAGAAGCCGGTCAAGTTTATTGAGTTGATCTGCATTCAGGTCAAAATAGCACACGTCACCATAGTCGATTATAGGAAAAATTAAGGATTGCACGAGCGTAATTTTAGTCTGTACCGGAAAGAAGTTTTTAAATCTGTAGAGGGCCCTAAGGATATTTGTTACCCTTTGAGAGACCCCAGCTACTTGATCTTTCCAACTTAGTGCTGTATCCACAATCAGCCCTAAGTTCTTCACATTTTCGCTATATGGTATAGGACAATGGTCAAATTTAAGTGGCGGTAGTGTACGCATATCCACTTTGCCTAGGACACGAGTACTGCCAATAACAATAGCTTGGCACTTACTTGGGTTGACAGTAAGACCAAATTTTAAAGACCAATTTTTTATAAAATCTAGGTTTTGATTTAAGTCACTAATCATTTCTGGGAGTTTGTCGACAGTTCCATGCAAGTAAAGCTGTAGGTCATCGGCGTAAAGATGGTACGAACATCGAAGATTAGATGTAATGAAATTTATAAAAATAGAGAACAAAATCGGAGAGAGAATACCGCCTTGAGGTACGCCACTAGTAATATCAAGCCAATTAGATAAACTTTCATCAGCAAAAACTGACTGTTGGCGTCCACGAAGATAAGAGGAAAACCATTCCATTGTTCATCAGAAACCATTAAATAAGAGAGCATGCTAAGAGGATGTCGTAACTGACAGCATTAAAAGCATTGCAAAATCAACCAAAACCAAGACTGTAATTTTGGTGTTTTCCATACTCACTCGAATGTCGCCAGTTACTTTAAGGAGCGCGTAGTCGTGCTTGGCAGGCCTGAATCCAGATTGAAGTGGACTGATTAGTTGTTGTCAAGAATGAAGCAAGAAAACTGCTTCAAGACACAAGACTCGAGCACTTTTGAAAGAAAAGGAAGGATTGAGATGGGCGAAAATGTGCAGGTATAGAAGGATTTTGACATTTAGGAGAGGACGAACATTTGCTTTACGCCACAAAGCAGGAAACGATCTGCTAGTGATGGAAAAATTTATGATGTGGGTATAGCAGGAAGGAGGAACTCAATAATAGGTAGGATCATGCGACGTCCTATGTGGTCACATCCGAGGGCGTTGGATTTAATGGAAAGGATTGTTTTCTGGTTTCATCTGAAGTAACTGGTAAGATAGAAAAGAGTTTACTATAGAGCGTCAAACCATTTATTTGTGAAATTGTACTGAATATGGTATTGGGATCCATTGAAGAAGATGTAACGAAGTACTGATTTAAATCATCTAAAGACATTGAAGATGGAAGGTTTGATAGGCGCGATTTCAATACCTAGAGTTCCAAGAAACTTCCAAATATCAGCAGAAGATGAAGCAGAGATGTTTTCAAGAATATGTCGGCGTTTAGCATTACGTACCATCTGATTACACGATTTCGGCCAGTTTGTATCGATTCCAATTTTCTTCAGTGCGCTGTCGTCTAAATTTCGGAAAGCAGAGTCACGCCGTCGCATGGCGATACGCACTAAACTGGTCATCCAAGGAACAGGGGCCGTCTGATCTTGACTTTTGGAAGGAGCATGTGTGTCATATAACTTGGTGACAGATTATTACAAATAGACACTTTCTGGTCAATAGTGTCCGCAGCCAATAAAGTTTCCACTTGATGTCTCGTTGCATCCATAATAAGCTTCTCGATATCTAAAGTTTTAAATAAACGGACGTGCAATACCTTGGATTTAGGTTTGGGAGATTTGAGGAAGTAGGAAAGAAATTAAATCGTGACCAGAAAAGCTTGGGGCAGGATATTGGCCATGAGCGGAAACATGGAACAGTTGGTTGATAATCCTGACCTCTAATCTAGAGGTCAGGATTACACTCAAGCCAACGTCTTCCAAGTGGGTTATGGGGAGTAGCTAGAAGCGGTAAAATATGAAACTAGATGACTTGATAATATTTAGGAATTTGAGGTTCGGGATGAACTGGGTGCAAGGAGGTTAGAATTAAAATCTCCCATGATAACGTGGGTGAACATACTCCGAACCCAAAGATTCAAGAACGATTCAAAATCAGTGAAGTAATCAACATTTGGGGACAATCACAACACCTACGATTATCTTGGCACCTTTTACGTAACTTCAAGGAAGATGTACTCAGCCGAAGATGAGTCAGGGACGAAGAGGCTAGTACTATATACGGAGATCACTCCTAACGCATATAGCGACACCCCTCCTCCTTTTCCTATGCGGTCATTGGTACCAAGACAAATCCAGGGAGTGAATATAGGGTAGAAAAAGATGTGGTTTGAGCCAACTCTCGGAAATCAGGATGACGTGAACATTGCATTTAAAAAGGTGTTGTAAAAATATCATAATGACTAGGTAACTTTGAGCGTTAATGTGGCATATGATAAATTGGTTTTAAAGATTTGTATTAAAATTTTGACATAAATGTCACCGAGTGTATCACTACACGAGGAGAAGCTATCATTATCAGAAGACGTGACAGAATCATTTGCTGAGAAAAAATTCATCATCCGATTCAACCGACATAATAATATAGATAAAATAATAAATATGTATATATATATCAATATTAAACAATATGTATGGTGAATACTGAAGTTACATACATTTCAGGGTTGTGTGCACATATGATATTCATGTCCAAGTTCATAAACATAACACTATTTTTTATTTTTTTTTGTTACTAATTTAAAATATTCCGCTGCTCTATAAACACAATACTTGGAATAATAAAAATTATTAACATTAAAACCAAACAAGATAAGTACTTAAAGAATCAAAACAACTCCGTCTTCATTTATTACTGGAGGCTATATGATAAGCCTGACTAGGTTACTTTAGTTTCTTGAAACTGATAGCAAGAAACAGGAGGAGAAGGGATTCAGTAGAACTCATTATAAAAGTGAAAATCTGTCTGAGGAAGAGGAGGAGGATGGCAAAAATTACCTTAGCCTGAAAATACACAGTGTATTCTAAAAGATTTACATAGCTTTTCTATCCTTTAGTTTTATTTGTTAAATTAAATAGAATAAGCGCGTAAATTTCTTTTTCTGTATATCGCATTCAACGTTATTTAAAGGTTCGTTAGTATGAAGTATTTTCATTCAAAAATGTTAAGACCCATGAAAGATAAATAAATACTGTTATATTATGAAATTTATAACGAGATACAAAAGAGGAGACTTCAGGGTTTCATCCTTTTCCGTGAGCTTTTTAATTTTTAATTAAAATGGCATACTTTGTTAAACACGGCTTTTCGAATTCTTATAACTTTTTTGTACTTTAATATGGTCACTTTATAAATTATAATTCAAGAGTCGCTTTCCCTACTTATAAAAAAGCTCGTAAAATAAACATTACAGAAGTAGGTTTAGTTTATTACGTGTAATAGTCAATTGCCAATCCGCCTGCTCAACGTGGCAATAATTAGCTACTCGTATTTAATGGACGCCGTTTTGACGTTCATTAAAAAAGACCTACGTCCAGCAGTGGACGGCTGAGGGTTTTTTAAGATTATAATGATGATGATTAGTAATATATTTTCAATTTACTACAATTTACTACATTTAATATAGCACATGATGTTATAGTTTTAGTTTGAATATAGTTAATTTATTATAAGAAAAGGAAGAAATATTTGGGAAAACTTAAGATCATTTAGTATCATGTAGTATACGTACACGTACTCAATAATAATATTATTTGTTGGTTTATTTCAGCATGCTTACTACATATAAAAATTCAAGCTTTTGCTCTATGTCACAAAAAAGAGAACGCTTTTCGGAATTGAAATTTCCAAAATATAATATATAACATCAAATCGTTAGGATTTAATAAATAATAGAAAACATCAAGATATTATATATATTTTTTAAATTAAGTAATAAAATGGGTTATTAAGTTTAAATACGAAATGTTTAACCCTATCCGGTATTTCAATGCTGTAACGACACCATTACACTTTTAAATATTTTAATAGAACAAAATACAGTGGTTCTACGGTGTGACTGGTCAATTGGCACTTCAGCTTGCTAACTCTGTAAGCTATGTCGATGACGATTTTTCTTCTGCAGATGTCTACATTACCCACTCTATCACGCAAACAAATAAGCATAGCCGTTGGGGATTCGATATACATCTGTATAGCGATTAGCAAAATCGGGTAATAGCAATATCGAGCGAGTAGCAAAAAAGGTCTAAACCACACCCAAAATAAATACAAGTGGTGTCCTATTCTTTAAGGGCAAATATATAAAGGCAAGGTGATTCGTATCGTATATATGTACAAAAATAAAGATACAAATTATAGATGTACAAATGTGTAGTCTGAACTTGCCTTAGGTTACTAAGTCTAAAAAATATTTTCATTTAATGTAAAACGTTTTGTTTCCTGTCACTAGCACTAATGAATTCCGCTATTATAAATGGATTGCGGCTCATTGATTTACAACTTGGTGACTTACCATCAATAAGAACATTTGACAAATGACGTCTTTAGGTTGCTAGAGTTACCATATTTAATAAATCGACCGCACGTTAATCTAACTTGCATTACATTACAATTTATGTTCTACAATTCTACACATTACAACTTTGCCTACAATTATCGAGTTAAATTACAAGAGTATAATTTGAAAATTATGTCCGCTGATTTAAACCTTCCCCGGGTTTCATGATCATGGAATAGACTGTCCAGCAAGCAAAAGAAAGTATTATAAATTTTAAGTTTTAAAGCATCAACTTCTAGGTTGCGTTCGCCGAAAGACTTTTATACAATGCAGCATCCGATGTATTCAAGTATTCGGTGTTCTCCGCGCCTCGCTCCATCGACACCCAATCGATTTAAAGTGGGAATAGGGCGTCCGCAGCTACAATGTTTATCCAATGCATATTTTATGAGCGGCAAAACTCTCCCATAGAGATTAACACCTCTCAGGCTTAACTAAGTAGGGACGACATTAATAGTTCCATTTTCACGTAGAACACCCCCGTGAATATGATGTGAATAATTTAAGGTTAAGTATATATTAAATGGTAAAAATGTGGTTTGATGGGATTAAGTCAAAATAGGCTACATGATTTATTATTAAGAATAAAGATACATAAAGAGAATATGTCTTCAACAAACAAAGACGTCACTGCACCTCGTGATAAATATTTCATTATTACAAACATAAGAAAATCGTTTTTAACCTAAAATCTTTTAAAGGTAAGGACAAAACAGTTCTGAAAATTTTGTTTTGAGTCTATTTTATTTTCTGTAATTTCTACGATGAGTTCTGAATTAACATTTTTATATGGGTACTATAACTTCTTATCCAATTTTGCATATTGATGAAAGATTATTAAAGAAAGGCTCCTCCTCCTTCGATTGTTAAACTAGTCAAATATACGAAACAAGTAAATAATATCTTTTATATAAATGTTTTCATGTTTCCTTTTCATTTAACAGTATTCATTGAATTCTTTCTTATAAAATGTCCATGTGTTTGTTCACCAAGTAGTATTAAATAAAATGAAATTAAGTTTATCAAACATCATGGATACATAAAATAGCATCCAAAAGCTACAGTTAGAGTGCTATTCCAGAGGGGAAGTGGACAAATTTGTTTCCATTACTGCCGTGAAATTAAATCTGCGTGCCAATTGCGCACTCAATTCGCTAATGGACGGCACTATCATATATTGGTGTAACTAATTTATTTATTGCGGCTTAAAAAATATGTACAAAAATGTTTTGTTATTCATACAGCTTATTTTAACGAGATCACATTATGAATTTCAACTAACTTAATTGCTTACGTAAAAC
Organism: Lamproptera curius; assembly: GCA_029286875.1. Classification (NCBI taxonomy): domain Eukaryota; kingdom Metazoa; phylum Arthropoda; class Insecta; order Lepidoptera; family Papilionidae; genus Lamproptera; species Lamproptera curius. Next base: position 85,376 of record JAGSMT010000074.1, on the reverse strand, counting down.
GTCGATATCAATGTCGAAAGCACTTTTTTATTACGTCAGTAGCTTAAATTTTACTTACATCTCGTTCATTTATCGACTACAGATTACTTTGTAAAGGTCAGATGAAGTTTACTATGTATGTTCTGGAGTGAGACCGAGACTGGGTAAACGTAGTGTGGGATGCCCTGCGACAAGATGGAGTAATGACATTTGCAAAGTGGCCGGTATAAGCTCAATGAAAATAGCCGACGATCGGAAGTGGTGGGCTATGTCCAGCAGTGGACTGATACATATGATGGTGATGTTGATGTTTACAGAGTGTTCCGATTTAACTAGGAGGACTAGAAGCATACCTTATGATAATTTAGAAAATTGTCTAGGAGAAAGAGGCCGAGATTGCATTTATTAAAACTAATAATTAAAGAATTTAAGTTTAAGATATACAAAATGTGCCTCAAAAGTTATGCTGATAACATTTAAGCGATATTTATGGACCGAATATGGAAAGGATTTATGCAGCACTAGGTCGTCACAATTCTAGACAAATTTGCATGATATTGTAAATTGTACAGAGCTTTTATCTGCTGAGCGTTGCTTTAGGAGTCTTTCGTATGCGCGGCATAAAGATGTTATACTGCTGCACTGACGCCCGGAAATTTGTCACGTATTTCATAAACTTGACATTGCAATAAGACCGACTCAATATCCCGCTGATGTGTCGATTAAGGGCGATGTGGGATCTCGATTGTAATTTTTTTACATATTTATCCTACTAATATTACAAATGCGGAAGTTTGTATGGGTGTATCTCTTTCACTCACTACTTGATGAATTCACATGAGACTTTGCATTAATATAGCTTATAAATCAATATAACTTATACAGAGTAATAAGAAAATTATTGCTAAAATACAGATGATGATGTTTTAATTTATTTGTAATGACTTAAGATCAGTTTCAAATATTATACAATAATAAAACATTGTTTTCTCTACCTTTTTACTTTAAGGTTTTTTTCATTTGTTACATAATTATCGAGTGTTTGATAAATTGTTCTTTTATAACTTAATTACAACGCCATCTATTATATAACGGTGTAAAGCAAAAACACTTTTATTAATAGACTGCTTGAGGACGTAGAGGTAGCAGCACTGCCTGAATATGTATTGCAATAACTGAAACCCATAAAAAAGGGGCATGTACAGAAAATAGGGCTGAATTATTTATAAGCCACCACAATTAATTAAAATATTATTTACAATACCACCACAAAAAGTTGGAGAAAAGATCCAAACTAAATAAAAATGTGGATATATGTTTTATTGAATAACGCTTTACTATTTAAATAAACGTATAGATAATAATATAAAAAAATAATGTTTTATTTCTGCCTTTAAATGTAAACAATTATCAACGTATTTAGTAAACTATTCCATATAATGTTCCAGTGTTTAAATTCACTTAATCCTAAATTCCATTGTGTCCTCTCCAACATGGGAAACAATTTTAGCACGTAGCATTTTTATTGCAATATTATGAAATGAGCGATACTTCGCTCATTTTTATTAAATCAAATGCACCCTTTTTATTTATTGTATGTGAAAGATTGATTAATTTTTTTCTTGGTCTTACTTTTACAAAAATACACAGGTATTTCTGTAAAAGTACTGATTATGTACAGACATGCTCAGTAATTTACCAGGATCCTCAACACAAAAACAAAACTAATTATTAAACTCATGACTTGAATTATGTTTATAGTGCTATATGTACATAAAGAAACCACTCAAATCTATTAAAGGCTATACAAAATATCCTATCACTTCTATTATATTAAAGCGGACATTTGCGATAACCAATTGACGTGGATTGAAGAGGTTTTTGTTTGAAAAACGATCTCTATTGTGTCACCTTTCAATATTACGAAACGGTAGCATAAAAGGGAGGGAAGACGTTATGCTACTTAGTGATTTACCTTCTTGTATTTATCATAAACATTTTATGCCAATATACCCTATACATGTGTTAAGGCGTAATATATAAAAAGTAACGAATTACTCATACAGGTACAATATAATGTAATGGCTATCTATTTAAGTTAGACGATCGATCAGTTAATCTGTTTATTCTTAATGACTAGTTTTTTTTGCTCCCAGCCAAGTTGTTGTTGGGTCAATACAGACTATATTGAGCAGTTTTGAACCAGGCTTTGAAAATAGGAAGTGGCGAGTTTGAATCCAGCTGGCGCACAATCCCAAAAAGTAAGGTATCAACCAATAGGCATGTAAAAATTCGGTTGTCAAACCATATTTCTTTAAAAGACGTTTTCGTTAAAAGACTAATACAATTTACTCTTTAGATTATTGAGGCCAGTTTCCTCACTGAAAATATATTGTTAAGCACAGAAATGACTCTTTGATAAATGAGGCGAATCCAGTTTGATTTTTTTTATATTGACACCATTTACCAAGAGAAATCTACGCATGTTGAAATAAGGTCCATACTTTTCAATCCAACAAGTATTTTAATCCAGTATCTCTCTGAATCCTTGATAGAAAATTTAAAAAATGTATACATTTAAATTTATTTATTGATGTAAATCACTTACATTATATTTTTAAATGCCGTTTAATTTAAAAAAAATCATCTTTAATTAAATTTAACGCTGTACACTTCAATAATAAATACAACAAAAGATATAAACCTCAACAAAACTATCTGTATCCTAGCTTGATGTAATGAACAAATACATGCTATTGGTGACAACACAGAAGTATGTGAAAACGGCTGAAAGAAACAACAAATGCTTGTATTATACGTTTAAATAACACAAAGCACGAATATATATTCTTTCTAGTCACACATTTTTTTTTAGATTATCTTCATAGATAAAAACAGGATTGTTTTTACATTATGTTAAATGTAGTCAAAACAAGTATTTAGCTTAAACCTTAAGTATTTCTTAAAAAATAATAAAATGATTTAACTGTTTTTCCATATTATTTATTTAATATTGTTTAATTTATACTTTATCTAATATTTACAAGCGTTATTTAGTAATTAATAAGAGTACTATTAACGGCTAAAACCGTGACAGCGTCGCGCTTGTTACTGCTAATCTAATGACACGCTCAGCTTGACTTTAATCTCGTTCATAATTTAGCGTTTGCGCCAGGTACACTGAAATCTATTTATTTTCGTATTTTATATGTCTACCATGATGGCTTACGAAAGTTCTACTTGTACAGATGGTCTTTGTCGACGTCTTATTGTAAAAGGCTAATTTATAATTAAGCCCATATTTCAAGGTGAAAATAAAAAGAGCTAGTTGACTCAGAATATCATTAAAAATAGCGTTTCTTCCTTATCCTTTGTAAATATTATCTTGAAATTACAATCTCCTTCTATTAATTAAGTCTAATAGATCGGCATCATAACATATAATTAAAAATTTTTATGCATTCGTAAGAGACTTCTCAGTTATTAACGTTTAAACCACATTCAGAGGTTTAAAGCATATGCAATACATAAGATGTGAGATGTAAACGTTCGAAAGTAACGGCCACTTCAAAGGAACTTCAAATATTTTAACAACCAGTATAATGACGGATCTTTGAACTTATAAACAAAATCTGACAAATGATTTGGTTTAAAAGTTCAGCTGTAATTGCCGCAATAATAGGGGAAATCCCAACACAAAACGTAACTCTGTGGAATAAGTATATCCACGGCCTGTGAAATGCGAATGAAACTCATATCACCATCAGTGATACCACCATCAATGATAATGATATGTAACTTGTAATTCTCAAAGGATTTTCTGTTTAATCATCAAGACAGACAAGTCAATCATTATAGTCCGAACAATATCAATTTCACTTATTTCCTTGTTTAATATAAACACATTTCTCATTATCTAAAGTAGCTTGAAATGAATGTCTGTGAATTCCGTATTTGTGGTTCACTGATGCATACAGTATCAATAAAGCTTATAAACCGATGTAAGATAGCTCTCAAGGAAGATTATAGCTAAATCTTCGCTTACGTACTAAAGATAAGAGAATATGTAAAGCAGCTATGTTGTATGTGTTATGTACGCTGTTTGCGATCCTATATCTATATTAAAATTATAAATAGGAAAGATTTGTATTTTTGTGTGTATGTTTGTAATGAATGATTAAAATAGCTTCAACATGCGACAACAACATAAAATGAAAAAAAAATCAATGAAATTTACAAAGCATAATAAAAATGATGTTGTATCCTATATAAAATAATATTTTTATGACATATTCTAGCGCGGATACTATATATTCGTTATTTCACGCTTGCGACGAATGTAATAAACTTTAATTCTTTGGTTTTTTATATCTATGGAACTAAAACATTAATATTATGCTTTGTGTGGTAGTGCTCCATATCCATACAAATTATAATTTTTTTAATAGAAAAGTAAGAATTAAAAAAAATTATAATAAGTTTTAAAACTAATTCTTTTGTATAGAATTTTGCACGATATCAACAGAAAGAACATTTTGATTAATCGTCTTCAGTCTGTCCACTTTAAATTCCAATCCAATCGTTTTTAATACCACCGTTTTTTCAATGTTTTTAGGTGTAACGGTAGCATCATCGAGGTTAATCTTTTTTTACAAATGACATTTATCTAGTAAAAAATGATGGTCCTCATGACTTATATTCTCTTTCCGTTTATCTTAAGCCCTTAAATTGTTAAATACGATGTAAAATAAGTAAATACTAGCCGCAGGAACGCGTGGCAGGGTGCTCCTAGTTTTATTATAAAATTAACATACTCTTCCTGGTTCAAATAAAGATTTGAGGAATAAAAGAATTAAAATCAAGTAACTACCTGTTCCGTATATTTGCACTTACTCTTTTCGCCTATTTGAAACATATTTTTAATTGTTTTTGCGTAATGTGTTACACGCAAAACATAATATGCTAGTAGCCTACTAATGGAGAAAGAAATATCAAAATTCGCAAATTAGTTATCGAGTTACATTCATTATACCAACATACACATAAAATAGAAATCTTTCTTCTTTATAATATTAGTATAGGGAGAGCAGAATTTTTCATTATAATGATAATAATTGTTAAAACAATGTAATGTTTTACGCCTAACGAAAATAGATTGTAAAGTATTTTACCGCAATTCAAGCCTAATGGAGTACTCCGCCGTGACTAAATTTATTAATTATTCTGCGTAGAAACATTTTACGCGGTTCAGAACAAGGGACTCTATTTTGTATCCCAAATAATATCTTCTATTAATATAGAGTTTTAATTCTATTAATTTACCGCTGCATAAGAAAACTAGTTTAGATTTAGTAATTTCATTTTAAAACGTTTATTTTAATGGAATCGTTGCCGTCAAAATATATTTATAATGCTAAAATAATCTCTATATCGAAATAGTAAATTATTATTTTGTTAACCTACTTCGATTCTCTTGTAATTATAATAGAGTCGAAGTAGGTACGATTAATTAAATATTCGTCGGGCAATACATAGGGCTAAACCTCAATAACAATTATTTTTAATTATTCAAAATAACGGCATAATTGTAATATCGTTATGTAATGAATAATTGAACTATGTGCGTACTAATGTTATAACAAAATCTATTTTAAACGGATCATATCATTGGTTTGTTAGGGTCTAGAGAGTTTTAGCTTGTTGATTTTACCGCAATCATTACGTTACACATTAAATAAGTAAATATACAAAGCACAAAACAGACAGGATGTGTGGACAAAATGTTTTAACGAAAAATTTAACTACATCATAGCTCGCATTATTATATTGCCTGGCTTCTAAAAGTACGTGCTATTCAGGAAAATTATGTTACCCGTGGGGAATAGAAAACGGCGTTCGCTAAATCACAGTTATTTTAGTATGGTTCGGTTTATATTAGTATTAAGCAACAAAGTTGATTACAGTAGGTAACCGTTAGTTTTTGCAGTTTTTTATTTCAAATCTTTGATCAAATTGTTTTTGATAACCAATTACCTCACAAGGTTACCTCTTTTGTTAGGCAATATGCTAGCACTATTGTATTAATTGCTCCATTTCTATTTTAAATGTTTACAATGGTTTCCATCGCAAGACATGAAACAGTACATTGCTATATGCCATATATACAAGATAAGCTGTGGTGCCTACAAATCTGTATTCAGCGATGTCTTGAAACTAATTATGGATTTTAAGATAATTATCGCATTGACACTGCTAAAATAAATTGTAATAACCTTTTAAGATATATAACAATTATATAGCTTGAAAGGCTATAATAATGTCTCTTACTATGATAATGATGTGGTCCCATTTATTTGCTTTCACCAATGCGTCCTTTCAAAATGCCTTTCCTGTTTTTTCATTGCCTTAAATAACAAAACGCCTCTTAGGTAACCTAGCATTAGGTAACATAGCATAGCCAATAACTAGGAACTGTATTTCTCTAGTACTGTACTCGCCATCATACAATTTTCCAGTTACAACATCGATAAACACATGAAAAATAATGTCAACACTGATAAATTCTAGTTTTAGAAATCTTATATGTAATTTTATTTATAATATTGAAAATCAATTGAATTAAATAAATATTTAATTATAAATTTACCAAACCAATTTAACTTATCATAAAATACTACACATTATTTAAAGATTTTTAATTCACATTATGTGTGCTGTTGTCGGTACAGCTCTATTGTTTACGCTTAATTGATTTACCGGCAGAAAAGCCTCTCACTGTTAGTCCAATGAATAATTGATGAATAAGTTATGTTTCTTTTATATAAGTCAAAATAAAAATTTATTTAAATTAGTCTTTCAGATTAAAATACCGGTGGTAGGTCCCCAAAACATCATTATCCAAACTTTGAGGCAAAACATTGTAACATAAATATGTTTTACAATAGTTACAACTTTACACAAATCTGTTATAAATCTGATAATAACAGGAAAATCGCATTTTGAAGTTAATGTAATTACGGCACCTTAATTTTTTTTACCTAATTAATGTGCGTAGAGGTTTTAAATCATGTTAATAATATGTAATCATTATAAAGAAAATAATAATCAGGCCTTATCGATCCTTTGCTGGACACAAGCCTTTTAATGACCCAGACGGCCAATCCCCTACTACTCCTTCCTATCTAATCATAATCTAATCACATCTAACAATGTCAACCCTTAAATTTGTATGTAACCAAATAAAAAATATATCTTTTTCATCTTAAGCTATAATAGCATGCCCCTAGAAGTTCCGATTGTTACAAATTACGCAATATATCATTCGTCTTGACAAGCAAAACTAGGCAGCAGGTGCATCAATTGGTGCAGTACTCAAACTATGATTTTACAACGTTTTACCTCTGCTACGCACGCAAGGAGTTTCGAACATTAAAATAATTTACTACTCTGCCTGTTTCAAGAATAGTTTTGCATCTTTCCAATCAAGTAAATATAGAAATAGTGTAAATATTTGATTATTAAAACGTTGAATCCGAATATGACATTTTCCCTAACTTCGGTATACATTTCCCAATTTGCTCTATTTGCTGAAACTAGAGAATATGAGATTTTTTTTCCTGGTAAAACATTTGTAACCTTAATAAAGTTGAATTAAAACTTACAATCGACGACATACGAGTTAACGTAAGTTTTCAGACGTGGTTTTACAGGGGACCGCCTGGAGCGGCACCACCGCGGTGCCTATTTCTGTCGCCAAGCATTAGTGTGAAAACACTACTGTCTTTAGGTTTGAAAAGCACCGTAACCAGCGTATTTGCTAGGTAAACGAGACGTAACCCAAATACTAAATCTCACGTAGGTAGCGCGTTGGTGATACCCCTGGTATTGCTGATGTCAATGGGCGTCGGGACCACTTTCCATCAAGTGGTCCGACTGCTCGTCGATGGCAATGAAAATGAAAGCGTGGTGTTGCCTTAACTATACTAAAATAAAATTCTACTAAAGCATCGGTAGTTATCTTTTTCAATGGTTGATTAAGACTACGTATAAATTATTCTTTAAGGTCAGCGCTTTCTGATGTTCAGAAAAACTCTTACCATCGACTATAGTTGATTTGTTTGAGTAGAAAAATGCAATTACGCTTTAAAACTAAAACTAAGCAGAAGTTGGTTACATTTGTAGCCTATTTTATTCGCATAAATATCAAGAAGATGGCTTTTTACTATCAATCTAAAATATAATATAGTAGTGTATATGTAGAAACGGCGCCTAAATAAAATAGTTTCACTATTCGTTTAGTGTTGACTAATTTTAGTACCTCACGGGAACAAAAAAATACAAAACAAAATCCTTTCAAAAGAGATTTTTACGACTAAACTAAGTGATATAAAGCTCCGACGATGTTAATTTAGTTAAAGCTCATCAGAGAAATTTACTTTTTATATTGTGAAACCTACAAACGTACAATGAAATGCTATATTATAAATAATATTTGCTTTTTAGATTACATATCTTTGATTTCATATCCTACTATTTACTTTTTAATGTATGAAAGTTAATGTCATTACCTATTTTACAATTATTTTTTATGTACTCTGTTTCTAGAAAATAAATCAACTAGAACTAATTGAAATGTTAAAAAATAGGTGGTTCAAGGGAATTCAGTATGTTGCTTATTTAGGGTATAAAAGTCATTTATAACTTTATTTAAATAAATATTCACTAATAAATTCTGTACAAAATAAAATGAAAAAAATAAAAAAGCCTTTATTTGTTCTTAATCAACTACAATTAAACTTAGAACTATTTTTAATATAACTTAAATCTAAGAACTCCTGGTGGGTAAAGGCTCTCCAAAGAATTCCAATGTTTCCACGAACGTGGTCTAAAAGTTTCCGACGTCAACTCAAAAGATGGTGCCCCTGAATATAAGCTAGTGAATGTGAAGTTTGCATATTTTAACAGTTACTCACCAAAGTTTCGGCCAATTTTGGACGCGCATTCTTTAGTTGACAGTCGTTTAAGTGAGTAGAAGTGAGTGTTTTGTGAAAATGGAAAAATTGAGTATCGAGCTGTTATTAATTTTTGTTTTGAAAGGTAATACGCCTCACGCAAATCAAAAGATGAAACGGACTCTATGTATGGGGACTCTGCACCATCATTTACCACAGTGAAATTTTTAGGAGCTGAATTTAAACGTGGCCGTAAGAGCTTGGGAGACGATGAACGTTCGAGACGTCCAAAACTGCAACTACTGACGATAACATTGCTAAAGTTCACAAAATGGTGTTAAACGATCCGCCGAATAGAGAGATAGCAGAGGTTATGAAAATGTCCAAAGAACGTGTTTGTCACATATTAAATCAAGATTTAGACATGAGAGAGCTGTCCGCGCGTTGGGTGCCGCGTTTGCTCACATTAGACCAAAAACATGTTCGGATGAACATTTCCAAAGCTCTGTTGGCGCAGTTTCGGCGCAATAAATCTGAGTTTAGCCGCCGATTAGTTACTGTAGATGAAACTTGGATACACCATTATACACCTGAAACAAAACTAGAGTCAAAACAGTGGACTGCAAAGGGAGAACCAGCTCCAAAAAAAGCAAAAACTCGGCTGGGAAAGTGATGGCGACTGTTTTTGGGATAGAGTTATCTTTATCGATTATCTTCAAAAGGAAAAACCATTACAGGAGCATACTAGCATCATTACTTGACAAGCTATAGGCACAAATTGGAAAAACGGCCACATTTGCAGAAAAAGAAAACCTTGTTTCACCAAGACAATGCGCCGTCTCATACCTCAAAGCGGTTGCTGCTGGCAAAAACCACGAGTTACGGTTTCAACTGCTTGATTCATCCGCCCTTACTCACCTGGGACTAAGGCAGTAAGGCGAGCGACTTCTTTTGTTCCTCGTCTAAAACTGCGCTCGGAGGACAAAGATTTTCGTCAAATGAGAGAGGCAATCACCTTTTGAACAGTTATTTTGCAGAGAAAACGCCAGTACTATTTGGACAGGTTACAGAGATTGAGAGCATCACTGGGAGAAGTGTAGAAGTTACAAGGAGACTATGTAGAAAAATAAACTTTCAGACCACTCGCATTTGAGCCGCTTGGCACCAGTTCGGTCCGCAACATTTTTAATGTCATCTTCCCATCTTGTAACTGGTTTCCTCTTCTTCTTTCCTTGTGGACCTTTCCACGTGGTGATTTTAGAGTCCATCTTTGATCGTGAGTCTCGCCACGTTCCGGCCCATTTCCACTTGAGCTCTGCATAGCTTAAGGCATTTGTAGCTTTGTATCTTTCTGATCCTAGTTTATCTTATATTGTCTATTTTTTTAATATAAAGCATGCTTCTCTTCATTCCTCTCTGACAGGTAGTGATTTTTTGCTTGGCTTTTTTTGTGAATTTCCAAGTCTGGCATCCATACGTCAAACACGGTAGAAGGCATGAATTCATTATCTGTTTTTAAAGTTGTTGACTTGTTACTTTTAAATATATCCTTTAGACTCCAGTATTTGTTCCAAGTTCGTGGTATTTTTCTTTCGATATCCATTTCATTACTTGTTTTATCAAAACTAGTAATTTTTCCTAAATATATGTATTGTTCATTATATTCTAAAGAGTTTTTATTTAATTTTATTTGCTTTTTAAGGCTGTTTGTCAAGATATTGGTTTTGATGATATTTATTACCAATCCTACGCTGTGGCTAGCTGTCTGTAGGGCTTCGATCATTAGCTGTAGTTGCGTACATGACTCAGATAGCAATACAATGTTGTCGGCGAATCTTAGGTGACTCAAGTATGCTCGTTGAATATAAATACCTGTCTTTTCCCAGTTTAGCTTTTGAATGGTGGTTTGTAGGACTGAAATAAATAATTTGGGGATAGCGGATCACCTGCCTACACATCTCTTTATAGGAAAGCTTGGATCTAGTGTCTAACTTTATTTTTCTTGGTTGTTGCTATAAATGCTCCTAATGACGTCTACGTACTCTTCATTAACTCCTGCTCTTCCAATCTATGTCAAACGCTCTCGTGAGTTACCGTATCGAACGCTTTTGATAGTCAATAAAGCCAGGTACAGTGAATACGTTGTACTCGGTATTTTTCAATAATCAATTCTATTGTGTGTATGTGGTCCACTGTACTGAAGCCTTTTCTAAAACCTGCCTGCTCTACTGGTTGATTCTTTTCAATAATTGGGCTAATTCTTGAGTTTATTATGGCGGAAAACAGTTTGTACAAACTCGGTAGCAGACTAATAGGTCTGTAGTTACCTATATCTTTTGGGTCACCTTTCTTGTATATTAAGATTATATTGGATTCTGACCATTGTTTCGGCGTTTCACATGTTCGTAATATTAGATTGAATAATTCAGCAAGTGGTGCAGCTAATATATTATATGCATTTGTCTTTATATCAGATCTGGGAGACTTTTTTATTTTTAGTCCTTTAATAGCTTAGATTATTTCAGTGTTATTTATTACTTTGACACCTTCTGCACCATTTTGTCTCGTGTCTAATGTATCAAGTATCATGTGTGAATTAGTTGGCGCATTTACGGCATCCTTCAAAGAGTTCTTTTTACCATATAGGTTTCTATAATATTCTGTAGCTGCAGTTCTTTTATCCGTTCTTTTGTTCAGTAAATAATTAGACTCCTTCAGTCCCTCTATTCAAGTTTTACTGATTCTTAGTTCTTTGTAGGCCCTATTCGTGCTGCCGCTGTTGTTTAAATGTTTCTCTATTATACTTTGCCTATATTTTGAAAAGTCATTCTTTATATATTTGTTAACCAGCTTGAACAATGCAGCAAGTTCTTTTTTCATTGATCTTGTTTTGTTCTTGGCTTTTTGTAGTTTTTTTCTTCTACGTAACAGAGTTCGTGTGTGCGCTGACAATATTCTGTGATCTTTATGTTCTTTTATACTTGTTTGGGCGGAGTTAAGGCTCTTGGTGATGGCGTCTGTGATAGTATTGTAGTAGGTTTGTACTGTGGTGTCCTCCAGTAACAATGGGAGGTCGGTTATCTCTGTTGACAAAGTTTCTCTGTATTTTGAAATTTCTTCTTCAGACTTTAGTTGGAATGTTTGTCGGCCAGTGAATTTGGCTCTACTTTTCTTTTGGATGGCAAGTTCTACTGTAGCTCTAACTATTCTGTGATCTGAGGGATAATTTAAATTCATTGTTCCAATATCTTGAAATATTTTTGGTTGATTAGATAATATGTAGTCTATTTCATTTTTGATTTTTTCATTGGGTGATCTCCATGTCCATTTTTTGCTTAATTTCTTTTTGAAACATGTGTTTATTATTGTAAGTTTATGTTCGAGCGCGAAATCGACTAGTCTTTGGCCTCTATGGTTTCTCGTTCCGTAGCCGAATTTTTTAGCTACCAAGTATTCCTCTTTTTTTGATTCACCTATCTTGGCGTTAAAATCTCCAAGTAATATTTTTATCTTGTGTGAGGTACTTAATGCTTTCTCTACGGTTCTGTAAAATTCTTCGACTTCATCCTCACTTGCCGTCTCAGTTGGGGAGTAAACTTGTATAAAGGACACCGAGTAACCGTCAAAAACAAGGTTTAGGATAGCAACTCGACATACCAATGAAGCTTTTTATATTATTATTAAGTGATTTATTGATAACAAAGCCCACTCCGTGATGTCCGGGCGTGTGTTCAATATAACAGAATACAAAGCTCTCTTGTTCTTCTATTTTAATGCCTCGTCTTCTTACTTCTGACAGACCTATTACGTCATATTTGATATTTCTTATAGCTTCTTCTAATTCTAATAAACAATCGTATGAAGATAAGGTTCTGACATTATATGTTGCGATGTATATTATACGTTTATTCTTGCTGTTTGTATACGTATTATATGTTTGTTGCGATAATTGATTTTTTTCTAATGAGTTTTTTCCCTTGCGGTCCCTTACGGTCGTAATCTGCCACGGTGACCGGCTTGGAAGATGCTGTTTGTTACTTATATTTCTTTGCTTTACTATATGTTGTGTGTTCGGGGAGGAGGCGCTTGATTGCTACACTTGTTTATTCTCTGCTCTATTTGGAGATGCATTTTTTGTTATATAATTGAGCATTTCTTGTTTTATGACGCCCTCTGAGAAACTGCTGGACTTCTTAGTGGACTCTTCTATTTGGTGGAGCCTGTTCTTTTTGATTTTTTGTGTTCTTAACTCCCCATTAGACGAAGTGGCATTTTCAGGCGAGTTGGCTAACTTCCGTTTGGCATTGGATTTAAAAATTATAAGTTTGTCATATTTAATGATTGCCGTATTTCCCTTTTCCCTTTCTAGATGAAGCTCTTTTTGTAGTTCTCTTCTTTTTTTTTAGGGCATGCTTTGGATAATCTTCCTTTATGTAGTATTTAGTATCCTTCAAAACTCTTTTTTGTTTAAGAATTTTGATTTTTGTACCAAGAGTTGAAAAAGTAACTATTATTGGTCGTATCTTATCATCTTTCTTTCCAATTCTTCTAACTTCTTTAATACAGCCGCCATTTATTTTTATAGAGAGATATTGGTCCACCCGCGTTATGCTGTTATTTTCTAGGGCTTTCCTTCTTTAATTTTCATTCTCCTCGATTCCGAAAAATACCAGATTATTTTTCCTTGCCTCTCTTTCCAGAATCTGTAATCTTCTTATTTATTCTTATCAATTTTTTCGTCCAATATCTCGTATTTTTTATTGATTTCTTTAAATTTTTCTTCTAAAATCTCACTTATATTCTGTGTGACTTTTGCTGTATCATTTTTACCACTTTATCTTATCTCTTGCCTTTGTTAGTCGAGTTCTTTTGTTATATTATTAAGTGCGTTTAAAATATCTTCCATGGTTAAAATATTTTTGGAGTATGAAGTTTGTTTTTGTACAAGTGGCGCCCTCTATTAGTAAGTGTTTTAATAATCTGTTTTGAAAATTAATTTTTGAAGTACAAATGTGCTGCCACCTATTTATTATTCACAATATTAGCTTACGCCCTCTATTAGTGTGCGTTTAAATAAACCAATAAATAAATGTTTTGTTATTTTAAAGACACATATTTAAATTCTATCGTTTTCCTGACTATATATTGTAACACGTAAAGACAAAAAATGTCACAAAAAAAGAAATAAATCATTATTTCTGAACTTTTTTTTCGTAATAACTCTGCCGCTTTTCAAGATTAAAACAATCTTCGGAAAAAGACCGATTTTGAATTTATGATATGATTTCTCAAGCAAACTTTAAGAAATTAAAATTCTACTGAAGTTTTTAAACTTGCAGCGTTGCTGCACTCGCGCCATGTTTATGTCCCGAGTTGTATGTAAGTCAACCCGAACTGCTTTAAAAACTTTAAACTATACTAAATGATGCTTTTAAAACTTATGTAAGTTAAGAACACGTAATTTTATTTTAGAACGAAAGAGCGAAAATGTAGCTTTTTTTCATCAGCCTCTTATAGTCCACTGTTCGACATAAGCCTCCCCTAATACACCCCTATCCATTAGGGGGTTTTGGACGGTATCCCACCACGCTGGTCCAATGTGGGTTGTTGGGTTGACCGACTTTTTACATGCCCATCCGACGCATGGATCATCTTACTTTTCGGAAAATTGGGTGATCGGCCCAAATTGGCCTAACCAACTAGGAAACATCAATGAAAATTTGTTGAGTCCCCACAGGATTCGAACCCACGACCTCCGGTTTCTAAAGCACACGCCCATTCCACTAGTCTATGGAGGCAGAAAATGTAGTCAAAAACCAAATTGAGGCTTTCTATAGTGACACATAGTCATATATATGTTCTTCAAAATTATTACAATTTATAAAATTATTAATTCCTTTATTGTTAAATTGTCATGAGTATAAGAACCTACTGAAAGGAAGTAGCAGGCTTTTTCCTTTATAGTGTATAATAAAGAGCATTGGACCATTAAGCTTTCTGCTAAAGTAAACACAGTGAACATCGAATGTAATTCCCTAGTGGCTAGAGTTGCCTTGCAACCAGTTCAAAGCAGAACACTGAACACATATTTACGAAAGTAACACGTTTTGTAAATATGTATTCGACAAATGTTAATTTCACAAAAATTACTTTTTTCAGTTAATTATTCTATAAACTGACCTTTTCCTTTCGTATCGTCGACAATAATGTTGTATTCTTAATTTTGATTATAAATAAGTTTTATGGATTTTATTCTGTTTAATTATTTTACAATTATTTGAAACTATTCTTAAAACAATACCCGACGTTACAAACCCTTTTTAGGGTCTAAGGTCACGAGACCGACTGTTTCATATCCTGCGCGATTAGTCTGAGGGATAAAATCCATAGAAATGTATTATTTATTACGTATAGTATTCGCGTAAACAACAGAAAGTATTGTACTGTCATATAATAATAATAATAATGCCTTCCTAGTCTTTTCCGACTACGGCGGCCGATCGACAAATACATTTGTGAATTAAAGATCAGCCAACTGCGCGGGAGATAACCGACACTACCGGAAATTGACTAATGTAATATGATATTTATTCGTTTTAAAATTATTAATAAATACTTTTTAAAATTAACAACCGTTTTAAAATTATCAATAAATACTTTTCATATTTTGATTATTTTTTACAAAAGCGTCGTTCTTTATTCAAATTTGGCTCTCACCGTCCTTACGACAAAAAAAAAATCAGTTCTGTGGTTCGATACAAAACATAAAATTATGATTTTATATTATATGACTTTACATTAATATCTATATATTAACCTGAAAAGTATGAATGTTGTAAATAAGTGTATATTTAGGATAGTGCATAGCCTAATTTAAAAACTTTTAGAAGTTTCGTTCGATCAGGAAATTTAAAAATAATGAGAATATACTATAAATAAAAAATAGTCTTATGTTTTATATATTCTTATTATATTAAGTAAGATTATAAAGATAAAAAAAAATATTTAAGTAAATTTTACTTAAATATCAGATTTTCAAATGTTTCGATTTTCTAGGATAAATTGTTAATCACATCACGTTTCGAATAATGAACAAATATTTCGCATTTTGTAAGCTTTTAACATCCCACAGCTTATGAAGCAAAGTATATACAAGCAACATCTCATCGTCGGTTCCGTATTGGTGTTAAATATTCCTAAAGAGGCTAGCAATATTGGCTTGCTTGATCTTTTTTAAACAATACCTTCGTTTACTCAGCAAAATACGCTGGCTACACGCCCGTTAATTTAAGAGACAGGTATGTTTCCGCAATTCTGCCTGACGGCAGAAATAAACATGTGCCTAACATCTTCTTTAAAAGAATAACTATACAAAAATAAAATAAGAGTCAAAACGAAAATAGTACAAGTTGACCAACTTTTAGAGATGAAAAATAAGGATAAATAATTAAAATAGATATCATCACCACTCCATATTGTCATTGAAAACTAATTTTAAATAATATAGCTGGTTAGTTTGTAACCGTTATATTTAAGATTATATTAAAACTTTTCTTAAAGATAAAAGAACCGTGTCTAAAACAGTTTCATATATTTCTTATTTATATGATACTAGTTATCAATTAGTACATTGTTATTGTGCAAGCAATATTTAATGTTTGTGGGTTACAAAACGGACTTTCTTCCTGAAGTGCCTTTATTTTGATCTGGCTTAAGAAGAACCTTGTTTATATTTTTTATACCTAATTTGTAGTAACCAGATTTTAAAAAAAATAAACAAATTTTTGTTAGCATTTCTACAAGGTTTAGTATGAAGACTTTATCAGATACAATACTGCAATTTAGAGATGTGATATATCCGAAAAAAATATCAAATGCATCATAGATCTCTCTATATTTTGCAACTAAAATGAAAACTATAATTTGTTGTTCTTCAATATGTCTGTAATCTTAAAAAAACTGAATAGCGAAACATGTCTTTCCTTGACGTCGGCAAAACAAAAGTGAGCAGGGAATTTATAAATATAAAATAGGTTATAAATGCAAAAACTTCAAAGTCATTACAGCAAGGTTGCATAGGATATATGGATCATTTATTTTCGCACGATGCAGTTAGAGTGCAGTGGTTTCAATATCCCAAAAGTGTCGTAGAATTTCCGAATAAAACTACGTGAAGCTTAAACGTTCTAGCATTCTCGGAAACTACAAAGAAAGTGTTAATCTTTTACTTATTGTGTAAAAAACTTTGTTAAGTATTTCTAAAAATTCATTTTAATCTAAAAACTATTGATAAATTATTTGAAGCGATAAAGCGTAAATGAAGAATCAAACGTAAAACCGTTTATGAAAATACAAATTTTTATTATCTTAATAACATGTTTTTGTATACTCGGAGTAATCCACTTTAAAAGTTTGCCCTTGCACAGCGTAGGTAACAGCCTCACGCTCGCTGTGAAGAGAAAATGTAATAAAAATATCTTAGAAATAAAATCCCTCATAATAAAAACTCTAAAGTGGTGACTCAATATTGAGACAATAATACAAGATTAGAATTAATTAAAATAAAATATAATAGAAACTAAAATAATTGCTAGTTGTAAGTATTAGAATAAACGCAAAAGTCGCTAACAAACATCAGAAACAAACTGTTTACTAAGAGCAAACAAAGACCAGTATACTGACATAATATATATATATATATAATAAAATTATAGTGTTATAACAGCATTCACTTATTTGCTGTGAATTGGTTGCAAAGGAAAATTTTATAGTATTTCGGTTGTACGCGTAAAAGTCAAGATCCTTTTGTATCCGTATTCTAAGCACATGGATTTTAGGCACTTTCTAGGCATCTAAACTGAATAATATACGCATTTGAAATAAGCAACTCGTGGGGTCGTTTTAATACGCGGATTTTGATGGTAATATCCACCCGATTTGCAGTTAAATTACAATGCCATACTTGTTGGCGTTTTTAGAGTTTGCAGGGTTCAAATAAAAAAAAATAAACAAATAAAAAAAATATCCGGATAGCATTCGTCTTCATAAATATTTTATGTGACCTATAACCTAATCATAGTAGAATTGAAAAGTAGCGATGTGCTATAAACCGTTCGTAAGTCAGCGCCTCCTAAAGAGAATGCACAATCCAAAAATTAGTAATACCAATTTTGTATTGCTGCTATCTGACTAAACTACTTTCAATTCACAGTAATCAATTTATATATATATATAGCTAAATAAATTGGTTCCTCCTAAAATATACTCTTAATAGAAAATATCAAAGCTAGGTGAGTCAAGCTAAGACGTAGATAAATTTGAGAAAATGTCAAAGCATAAAGTTAGGTAAAGCGCTGCTTTCAGGAAGGAAAGACTCGTTGGTCCAAACGCATCCAGTGTTTCCTGTCAAATGATCAAAGACTTGCTGTAACTCCTCAACAGTTTAAACTTATTCAGGATTAAAATACTTTTTTCGACGTTTTGTTATACTTATTGTGGGCTAATTATAATAAATACGGTTATATTTTTTTATTATATTCTAAATTTATGATATTATATATTCTAATTTTATTTTCTAAATTTAATCAATACAATTTTGCAGCGGAATAAATAAATAAATTCTTTTCAGTTTTTACTATGTGAAATATCTCCACTACTACATATCGAGCGAAAATCGACTAGTCTTTTGGCCTTTTATGGTTTCTCGTTCCGTGGCCGGGTCCTTTCTAAAATATTCCTTTTTTTTGCTTCACCCATCTTGGCGAAAACCTAAGTAATATTTTATCTTGTGTGAGGCTTTCTTACGGCCTGTAATTTTTCGACTTCATCCTCACTTGCGTCCTTGGGGAGTAAATTTATAAAGGAACCTGAGTAACCGTCAAAACAAGGTTTTAATAGCAACTGTTTCAACATACCAATGAAGCTTTTTTATTTTTAAGGATTTATTAATAAATTTCCCCTGTGATGTCCGGGCGTTTCAATATAACAGAATCAAAATTAATGCCTCGTCTTCTTTAACCAAGGATTTTTCGTCATAAATTTTTTTATAGCTTCTAATTCTAATAAACAATCGTAAAAGATAAGGTTCTGACATTATTGTTGCATGTATATTATACTTTATTCTTGCTGTTTGTATACGTATTATATGTTTGTTTTCGGGATAATTTGATTTTTTCTAAGAGTTTTTTCCTTGGTCCCCTTTACGGTCGTAATCTCCACGGTGACCGGCTTGGAAGGTCTGTTTGTTACTTATTTTCTTTCTTTATATATTTTGTTCGGGGAGGAGGCGCCCAATTGCTACACTTGTTTTTTTCTCTGCCCCATTTGGAGATGCATTTTTGTTTATAATTAGGCATTTCTTGTTTTAACGCCCTCTGAGAAACCGGACTTTTAGTGGGACCTCTTCTATTTGTGAGCCTGTTCTTTTTGATTTTTTTTCAACTCCCCATTAGGCAAGTGGCATTTTAGGCGGGTTGGCTAACTTCCGTTTGGCATTGGTTTAAAATTTGTTTGTATTTTGGTTGCCTTTTCCCTTTTTCCTAAGATGAAGCTCTTTGGTTCTTTTTTTAGGGCATGCTTGGATAATCTTTTTATGTAGTATTTAGTATCCTTTTAAAACCTTTTGTTTAAAATTTTGATTTTGCAAAGGTTGAAAAAGTAACTATTATTGGTGTATTTACTTCCTTTCAATTTTCTAACTTTTTAATCATTTATTTTTATAGAAGTTTGGTCCACCCCGGTTATTTTTATTTCAAGGCTTTCCTTCTTTAATTTTATTCTTGGGATTCGAAAATACAGATTATTTTTCCTTGCCTCTTTTCCAGAATTCGTAATCTTTTTTCATTCTTATCAATTTTTTCGTCCAATATCTGTATTTTTTTGGTTTTAAATTTTTCTTCCAAAATTCCTTATATTCTTGTGTGACTTTTGCATCATTTTTACCCTTTATCTTATCTCTTGCCTTTGTTAGTAGGTTTCTTTTTTATTATTAAATTCGTTTAAAAATCTTCCATGGTTAAAAATATTTTTAGTTAAAGTTTTTTTTGTACAAGTGGCGCCCTCTTTAGTAAATGTTTTAATAATCTGTTTTGAAAATTAATTTTTTGAAGTACAAAAAAGGCCACCCCTTTATTATTCAAATATTAACGCCCTCTAATGGTGTTTTAAAATAAAAATAAATAAAATGTTTTTGTTATTTTAAAGACACATTTTAAATTCATCGTTTTCCTGACTATATATTGTAACAAAGAAAAATGTCACAAAAAAAATAAATCATTATTTCTGGAACTTTTTTTCTAATTGCCCTTTTCAAATTAAAACAATCTTCGGAAAAGAGATTTTAATTTATGGTGTTTCCTCAAAAACTTTTTAAAAATTAAAATTTAGAAAGTTTTTAAACTTGGGTTGCTACTCCCTATTTTTTCCGAGTTGTATGTAAGCAACTGTTTTTTAAAAACTTTAAACTATACTAAACGATGCTTTTAAAACTTGCGGTTAAGAACCGTAATTTTTATTTTAGAACAAAGAGGTTAAGCTTTTTTCATCGGCCTTCTTATATCCCACTGTTGACACCTAATCCCTGCCACCCCTATCCATTAGGGTTTTGGACGGTATCCCACCACGCTGGTCCAATGTTTTGTTGGGTTGACCGACTTTTTACATGCCCATCCGACCATGGATCATCTTACTTTCAGAAAATTGGGTGTTCCCAAATTGGCCCTAACCAACTAAAGGAAACTTCAAATTTGAAAATTTGTTGAGTCCTAAGGTTCGAACCCGACCCCGGGTTTCTAAAGCACCGCCCATTCCATAGTCTAAGGAGAAAATGTAGTCAAAACCAAATTGAGGGTTTTATAACAAGTCATATATATGTTCTTCAAAATTACCTTTTAAAAATTATTAATTCCTTTATTGTTAAATTGTCAGGAGATAAGAACCCAAGAAAGGAAGTAGCAGGCTTTTCCTTTATAGTGTATAATAAGAATTGGACCATTAAGCTTTCCAAAAGTAAAACACAGTGAAATCGAATGTAATTTCCTAGTGGCTAGAGTTCCCTTGAACCAGTTCAAAAAGAACACTGAACACATATTTACGAAAGTAACACGTTTTGTAAATATGTATTCGACAAATGTTAATTTCACAAAAATTACTTTTTTCAGTTAATTATTCTATAAACTGACCTTTTCCTTTCGTATCGTCGACAATAATGTTGTATTCTTAATTTTGATTATAAATAAGTTTTATGGATTTTATTCAGTTTAATTATTTTACAATTATTTGAAACTATTCTTAAAATTATACCCGACGTTTCAAACGACTGTTTCATATCCTGCGCGATTAGTCTGAGGGATAAAATCCATAAAAATGTACTATTTATTACGTATAGTATTCGCGTAAACAACAGAAAGTATTGTTCTATAATAATAACAATATTAATGCCTTCCTAGTCTTTTCCGACTACGGCGGCCGATCGACAAATACATTTGTGAATTAAAGATCAGCCAACTGCGCGGGAGATATTTTAGTGCACAATTGTACGCGCAAACACAGGTGTACCCTCGTAGTTCAATGGGACGAATAACCGATACTACCGGAAATTGACTAATGTAATATGATATTTATTTATTTATTTATTTATTAAAACTTTATGCACAAATAAGTACAAAGGCGAACTTAATGCCAAAAGGCATTATCTACCAGTCAACCTTTTTGATATTTATTCACTTGTGTATTATTACATTTTGTTAGTAACCGTTTTAAAATTATTAATAAATACTTTTCATTTTTTTTGTTTATTTTTTTTACAAAAGCGTCGTTCCTTATTCAAATTTGGCTTTCACCATCCTTACGACCAAAAAAAAATAAGTTCTGTGATTCGATACAAAACATAAAAATATGACTTCATATTATATGACTTTATATTAATATCTATATATTAACCTGAAAAGTATGGATGTTCTTAATGTGTATATTTTGGATAGAGCATAGCCCTAATTTAAAAACTTTTAGAAGTTTCGGTTCGATCACGAAGTTTTAAATAAAAATAATGAGAATATACTATACATAAAAAATAGTCTTATGTATTATATATTCTTATAATATTAAGTTAGATTATAAAGATAAAAAAATTATTTAAGTAAATTTTACTTAAATATCAGATTTTTGTTTCGATTTTCCAGGATAAATTGTTAATCACATCACGTTTCGAATAATGAAAAAATATTTCGCATACTTGTAAGCTTTTAACATCCCACAGCTTATGAAGCAAAGTATTATACAAGCAACACCTCATCTCATGTTCACGGGCAGACTAAGTTGGTATATGTCTGTATCTCTATGTTTTCGAATAACCGTCAGCTTAACCACAATCATAGATCATGATCATGGATGCTGGAAAGAATCCGAAACGTCGGGAATAAATATATTTAAGTAACGCGAACAATCCGTAAATTTGTGGATTTAATCAATACAATTTTGCAGCGGTATAAATAAATAAATTCTTTTCAGTTTTTACTTTGTGAGATATCTCAACTACTACATATTATAGAAACTACAACGGCATGATAAACATTGTCTTTACAATCACAAATGAACTGCAGCAAGCAAACACAGGAAAAGGAGTAGCTTTTATTTTTGTACTCTACACAGTAGAGTTGACTAAAGCTCCCCCAACTTTTGGGAACGTGTTAAATAATAGTACAATCACATCGTTAAAAAATATCACGGTCACCGTATAGCTCATAATATGTAAAAATTTGTATATTTAATGCAAAAATAAAAAAAAACACTTTTCGCATTTTACCGCTTTGCTAAAAGAATATTCCAATGATGAGACTGCCTGTTTCACAAACACGTTTTTTTTGTTTTTTATTAAATTTTAAGAGTATATTTATAAATGCCAAATGACGTCATAACCGGTTTTTAGACCGAACCTGTAAATTTTTAGTTTTAATTGCACTCAACTAAAAAGGTTCTATCCTATACATTCAATAACACCTATTGTCCAAATATTTTTTTTTATATTACGCACAGTGTTACGTCAGCATTATAGGTTTTAAAATCGCCTAAAAAATAAAATTGAAAATACTTTGATTTTCGATTTATGTAATAATAGACATTTTGTTGAGCAGCTGAATAAGCAAAAATCGGAGTGGTTACGCAGAGTTAATTTTAATGTTTCGATTTTAAACAACCTATTCAGGATAACAATTAGTGGTTTAGTAAGTTGTAATATGTTCCCGCTTCGTACGGGTGCATTACCGTTGCAACGCTAAGTCCCTGCATTTTAAATAATCTTTGAAAATATTTTCTTCATCATCATCAGCCTTTGATAGTCCACTGCTGGACATAGGCCTCCCCTAATACACCTCTATCCATTAGGGGGTTTTGGACCGTATCCCACCACGCTGGTCCAATGCGGGTTGGTGGGTGGACCGCCTTTTTTACATGCCCATCCGACGCATGGATCATCTTACTTTTCAGACAATTAGGTGATCGGCACATTCTGTCCTAACCAACTAGGAAACAACAACGAAAATTTGTTGAGTCCCCGCAGGATTCGAACCCACGACCTCCGGTTTCTAAAGCAAACGCCAATACTACTAGACTACAGAGGCAGATATTTCCTTAAATTATTTGATTGGATAACGATTAGCGCTGAATATCGTTATTACACAAATCAGTTTGCACTTTTTTCCCATAATTTTTAAAGGATAAAATGGTTATTTTGAATTATCGTATATGTGATAGACATTAACTATCGCAGAATTTTTGATGACCTTTTAAAGGTGTAAACAAATGTAGTACATTATTTTGATTTATCTTGTGAGATTTAGCTAGTGCAAGAAATGTGTTGAAAACGAGATCACAATAAAAAGATTCTCTATATTATTTACATTATGCAGGTGTTGTACCTATAAACCTCTAATCTGTTGCATCACCCTATCCATTAAATAAAACCTCTTCAAATTCCGTTAAGTATTTTTAACAATTTAAGCATACATATAAACGGACAGAAGCCAAACAACTTAGCTTTATACTTTGTATTGGTATATATTTAATTAGGACAGGATTTACTTCTAAGACTCGCTAATAAATGGCCCTAACTCCGCTCTTTTATATTAACCAATGATGTAACAGAGTGTAACTTTTATAAAGTAATGTAATTTTTTTAAGATTCAATTCTTATCTTAAGTATTTAAAAACTTTTTTATTTGAAACTTTAAAAGAGTCGAATCGTGGCTCAAGATTATTTAGAAGTGATAAATGTATTAGAAAGAATAACTCATCTCTGTTACCTTTTAGAATGAAAACATCGCAATAGAAACGTCATTTTCTATAACTTCCAGCCACTACCGCCGTTGTTTGTTCCTAGTTAGTTTCGTATTCTGGTTAGTTGTTTGTTGTTTTGCAGTATACGGTTTCAGAATGTACATTTGTCACTTACGAAATGGATCTGTATAGTTTTATGTACCTCGATTAGTTTATTACAGGTACAACATTAATTAAAAATAATAAGTAAAAGTTCTTATGCCAAAGGCATTATAGTAAATAATTACAAGTTGTAAATGTAATACATGTATAATTACAACCAATGGTTGTGTAAAACAAAATAAAAGTGGTTTCATTAATGGAATGTTCCATTTGTATTAAATACAGTACAATTCATTTTGTGATTTTTTAATAGAAATTGCAACTATTAAAAATATTTAAAAGTATTATTTTTAACGTCTAATGTTAAAAATAATACTTACCGTGTAATAGATTTGTTAATATAATAGAAATAAAAGCAAAATGAATATTGAATAAAATATTATTATTTAAATTTTTTTTAAATAATAATAGGAATGTACTTATTGAAATTTTAAAACATTAATAGTATCGATCTTGACTCAGCGAACTCATATAACTGTTGACTATGATGCAGAAATAAATGAAAACAGCTAAAAAAGAGAGAAAAAATAGATTAAACTTTATAAAACATTCTACATACTACTTAAACAGTAAAAGACTTACTACATTATTATTTATTTAATATTATACCTTGATAAGTAAGTCCAACGAATATTGTCACAACTGCCTGTAAGCAGCGGTTTTCAATAAAGCACACGGCTGCTCTTGCGCAAAATAACGCACAATACACAGTCAGAATAGATAGATGGGACACGTACCACAAAGAGCACCAATATATGCTCCTTTCCTAGTGAAAATCCAAAATTACTGTTACTGTTGCTGTTGCGCATGTGTTCTTATGATTAACAGTCAAACAAATGTCAAGAATCATGTTTAATATTTAGCACTTGAATGTTATTATCATTGTGTTAAAAAGGTTAAATGAAAAGGTTGATTGAGAATCAAGTAGTCAACCTAAAACATTATGATTAATTTGAAAATGTTGCCGCACACGCGTGGTGGTGGGATTTGGATAACAATAATTATATGAAATACACGGCAAGGCTCTGCTCCTGTACAAGTTACCACTTAGTCCTGCAGTGTATATCTTATATTTAAAAATCGATGTTTATAGTGCAAAAATTGTAATAAATATATTTAATTATAACCTTATGAGCTTGCCAAAATAACATCACAGAGATTGTGATTTGGTAACCCGAGATACTCGTGGCAACGAGCGAACAAATTAAATTGACAGCTCTAAGAGACTTATGGTTGTAACCATCAAAATTTGACGTGTTGAGGAGATATATCACTGATGATATTAATACTACCAAAGATATAGTCTGAAAAGAGACTTAAGATTTATTATATGTAGGAGCATACTAAATTACAATAAAAATTAGATTTGTATTTCTCACGCAAGAAACGGTAGCTACTGTAACTACTCTTTTCCTTATATCATTTCTGTACATACAAAGGACGGTACAGCAAGTGAGTTTGAGTTTAGTTACATTGCTTTTCGTATATGTTTCGTCCATCTTTGTCTTTAAATGAAATACCAAAAAACTGTCATTTGCTGTCAAGTTATTGCGTTTTTAAATATTTTTAGACTACAGTCAAACAACCCATTAAATAATTCCTTTGCTATATTAGTTTTTATAATAATAGTCTTATTAACAGTTATTTATACACAAAATCAAAATTATTTAACACTAGCCAACAAATTCTCTAAAGAAATTGGCTTCAAGGAATTTTGGAATGGAACCATGGAACTAAGTATCAGAGGGAGAATTATGTGAGTAGTTAGTTCTTCTTTGCCCTGTTGGCTGTTCAACCACCTCGATTGAGTAGGCCTCACTTATAAAATTTTCTCGGCGCTGCTCAAACCTATAGAATTTAGGAGTCACCACCTGTAGTAGTGTCTACCACCGTGGTGTCTATTGCCGCAAAGCGTTGCAAAAACACGTTCCGGTTTGAAGGACACAGTAGCCAGCGTATTTACTAGGTAAACGAGACTTAACATCTTATTTTAAGATAACACAGTTTAATTTCGCATAGAAGTTATTGTATTATAAAATCCCAATTTATGTACATAAAACGCGTAACAACTGCCTCCGTAGCCCAGTGGTATAGGCGTTTGCTTTAGAAACTTTTAATAAATTTTCATTGTTGTTTCTAGTTGGTTAGGGCAATTTGGGCCGATCACCCAATCGTCTGAAAGGTAAGATGATCAATGCGTCGGATGGGCATGTAAAAGTCGGTTCACCCACCAATCCGCATTGGACCAGCGTGTAGGATACGGTACCATATTAGGATCCAATTGGTCCCATTTTTAAATAATTTTGTGATAACTAGTTTAATAAATATTTGAGAAACAAAAAATTAAAGTCCCAAAAATCTCAACCTTGTAATTAAAAACAAACAAACGCTGCCCAAACCGTAAAAAGATAGACAAAAGTATGTTTTAAATAATAGACTATTTGAGTTGAGTACAATAAATCCATAATAGCATAATCTATATATGTTTCATTTTTGCAAACGGACATGCAATGCCTCATTTAAGATAATACAGTTTATGCACATCATAGTCAATGTATTAAAAAATCATTCTTAGAACATAAAACGTCATAGACAACATTTTGATTAAACTAATACCTTACGCGCAATGAGCTCGTTATTATCGATTTGATAGTGCGTAAAACGGTTGCTACTGTTAGAAGTCGGTCATATTTTTGTTTATATTTCACTTGTTTACACTCGCATTTGTTGTGACTAAAAGCCATTGTTTCACATCATCATCATTAACGAAATGTTAGTAAAATCGAGAATATTTCACGCAAAATATTAGTAAAAAGTGTTTCACGATCTGTCGTTTATAAGTTGCAGCGCTAACTTTACAAAGATCTAAATCGGGCCAGAAATTCCTTTCAACTGTCATAGTTTTACGAAATTATAAATGAGTACTACTAAAGCTACTAAAAGTCTAAAAAGGCTGAAAGACTTTTAAGCATAAGGAAGAAAGAACATTTTTTTCAAAGTCAATGTCAAATATCTTTTATTCAATATGAAAGCATTACACTTTCTATTTGATTGTCAAAAAAGTACCACCGGTTCGGAATGGAAGCTCTGACCTGAAAAGAACCGGCGTAAGAAACTCAGCGGGACTTTCTTTCTTTCTTTTATTAGGTTTTACATTTTTTTCAAAAACATCACATTTTAATAGTTTGAAATAGCCTGGATCGAACAGTTCATTATCAGGGTGTGTTATCTGTCAAGTAGTCAATACAGCAATAATATCCTTTAACACACAAACGTTCCTTTACAACTTTTTTTAATTTATTTACAGATACTAGCTGAACGTTTTCTGGGATTTTGTTGTAGAAGAGTATACTTTGTCCCATGAATGATTTCATTGTTCTTCGGAGCCTAATTTTTGGAAGAACAAATTTATGCTTATTCCTAGTATTTATATTGTTTGTGTCACAATGTTTCACAAATTCCTTTTTATATTTATGAACATACATAATATTTTTAAATATGTATTGAGAAAAAACAGCCATTACATTGATTTCAGTAAACATTTTTCGTAGCGATTCTTTGGGGCCCAGGTTATAGACTGCTCGAATCGCTATCTTTTGAATTACGAAAATAGTATTTATATAAGCCGCGTTTCCCCACAGTAGAATGCCATAAGACATTATACTGTGAAAATAACTAAAATATACTAAAGGGGCTGTCTCAACATCGGTTAGTTGTCCAATTTTTTTGACTGCATAAGCCGCTGAGCTAAGCTTATTAGCCAGCCTTTTGATGTGAAGGCCCCATTGTGTTTTCATAGCTATTGTGATGCTGAGAAATACAGTGGAATCCACGTGGTCCAGCGTTTCTCCTACTACGACCACGTCACAGGAGTCACAAACCATTTCGTTTTATTTTGTTTAACATAAAATTATTTGCACTAGTGCATATCCTATTTCGAGAGCGTATTATTTACATCGTCTTTTGCAATTTATGTCGTTTAATTCTAAATATTAAAGAAGTGTCATCAGCAAATAATACAATCTCGTTTTTTATTAAACCTGGAGGGGAGCGGTCATTAATATAGACTAGAAAGAGAAAATGCCCCAAAATAGATCCCTGGGGGACCCCCATACCTACCGGAGCCCCGGGAGATCTCTTGCCGTTCATGTGAAGTCTCTGAGTTCGATGGCTCAAGTACTAAGTCAGAAGGTCAAGTGCGGCATTTTTGATACTGTGTGGCTTAATTTCCTGACCAAAGTATCATGCTGTATACAGTAAAATGCTTTGGTAAAGTCACAGAAGACATCCTAGAAGCATCGTGTTACCCTTCCCATGTGTCAAATAAGTTTTAAAAAGACGGCACCTGCATCGGTTGTAGAACGACCCTGTAAAACCCTTATTACTTGTTATTAAGTATATTTTGAGAATTAAATGTACAAGTAATTGGTTACATATTTTCTCAAAAATTTGTTAAGCGCAGGGAGTATAGAAATAGGTTTTGATCAGAATTTATTTTATTATTATTCACATTTAGCCGAATTTCAAAGTTCATGTTGACAGCCTTTCCTGTTTCATAAATAAAATTTTCCAAGTCATTTTTATTTTGTCCGATGTAATTTTGTTTTATGTAGAGGACTTCGTATTCCAACACTTTTCTGAATGTTTTGGAGTACATATTAACATATGTCCCAAAGGATTGATTGGTTGAAGTTTTTCCACTATGTAGTTCATATAATCTTTGTCTGCTCTATGTATTCCAACCAAATTGTTGCCTATTCACTAAAAAGCTGCAGATCTTTTGATTTGACTGTTTTAGAAGTAAATACACTCTTAAATTCACTTGTTATTAATTTAAAATCATATATAATATATCCGGCTTATTATTGTAATGCAGATAATTAATCAATCTCTCAATACGTTTTCTATACATAGGAATAAACATTTTTTTTTGCACAATATTTTTGTGAGATCTGTTATCAGAGTGAAAAGAAGCTAATTGTCCACAATGATTAGAACATATTAATATAACATATTAATGATGCATTTATTAACATACAATTTGTAAATATGTAATCTATACATGTTGCCGAGGAGGCAGTAATTCTTGTTGGTTTAAAAAAGAAAAATTTAAAAGGTTATATGAATTTAACAATGATCTGAATCTAATAGTGGTGGTAGTTATCAAATAGAGTGTGTTGTTTATATTTCATCCGGAATAATCGGCTTTTATCCAAGCACTTTAAACTGCATACACATGCATTGTCCAAAAGTTAAATAAACATGTATATACGCCAGTCTACTCTCTACGCTCAAAAATCTCAGGTTACAAAAATGAAATGAGCATTAAATTAAAAAAGTCGTAAAAGTTATAAAAGATAAGTGAAAATTACTGTGCCATTATAATTTTATCTAATTATCGCTATATTTACTAAAACAGCCATTCGTAACTAAAGAATAAAAAATTCAAAGAATCACACGTACTCAGGAGGTTTCAAGATACTAAACTACTGAAAGTTCGCTTAGTTTCAATCGTGAAGTATATGGCACTCTTGGGAAATAAAACCGCCGCACATTCAAACTGCACTGCACGTGAACAAAGAATCCGCAAATCCTAAACATTTAGAATATCACTAATCTCTGTATAATACATATATGATTTCTGAGAGAAAAATCTATATATATTAAACGGTCTTTAAACAAAATTATTGATTGACTGGTAAGAAATCAACTATGCTAATGGTCAAAGACCATTTAAACGTTGATACATATAATTATGTTATAGATTTAAATAAAACTTTTCATATATGGTAAAAAAATGCATAATTATTTAAAAATATGTTTCTAATTTGTAAATAAGATTATTTCTTATGTTTGCCGGCATCTCTGTTACAACCGCTTATCTGTAACATTGCCTTATTATTTTGATGCATTATTTTGGTTATATTTTTATTTTTTTTATAACTAGTAACCCGTCCCTGCTTCGCACGGGAGCTCTGCTGATAGGAAATATGCCTACATTAAGAAGCGTGTATTATACCTATAAACCTTCCTATTCAATCACTTTATCTATTAAAAAACGCATCAAATCAAATCAAATCATTTATTTCAGACTTGGTAGGAATACAGTCCATACACCATTAAAAAATACAATACAAATACAAATACAAAACAAGACAAGAACAAGAACAGCCAGCTTTACAATAACTTATATAACAGCTTTAAAATAAATTAACAATAACACATTACAAACTTAAAATAAATAGTAGGATAACCAATCTACAAAGTATGCAACTGAATCCAATGTTTTATCGAAAACCGTTGCATAGTTTGTAAGATTTAACATACATAGGATATAGAGACAGAAAAACGACTTTGTTTTATACTATGTAGTCATTGTACACTAGGTCGTTGAACAAAGGTAAAATTTAAAAAAATGTTACCGCAACTAATTTAGTTTTGTTAAGCTGGTCGTTAGCGGGTTCAAGTTCTTTGAAAAAGTTACGGTTAACTTAGAGACAACTCTGAGCTTAACCAAGACCGAGCGACGGCGACGCTGCTAGTTCATTTTTTACTAAAATTTTAATATCTTAAAGTTTGCTGTTTTTTTATTCCAAATTTTAGAAGAGAAGGAAATAAAACTTTAAAAATACGTAAAATATATGTCAAAATTTTATTACCTTTTGTTTAAATGTATACCTAATGTTTACATTTAAACAAAAAGTAAATCATTAAATCAATTTTAAAATAAGTTTCTTAGATATGAATTAGTGTAATACGACTAAGAAATTAGGGCCAAAATAGTCATTTTATTTTCCATATTTCTATAAATTCCCGACGTTTCGAACACTTTCCAGCGGCCGTGGCCAGGTGCAAAAATATGGTAAAATTGTAAAAATATGGTAGCTGAATTTCACACAGGTCTTTATTAATATGAACTCAATGTGTTGATATTTGTTGATGCTTGTACATTCAATCATATAAAAGCTTTAATGATCAGGAATAAAATAATTGTAAACTAAATTGGAAAAATAATTGTAACGAACTCGAACATTCGTCAGATGATGTTACATTTATCAATTATTCAAACTCCATTTTCAAAAGTTAAAACAATTGAATATATATAGCATTATAATATTTAAATAAATAATATTTATCCATTTTAGTTTTTTTTAATTGCGAACCAAAGCAGACGAGCAGTCGGAAGTTTATAGGTTTAGCACCTTTTATTAATTTTTTGGCTCAGTTACCAAAAATAATAGTTCGTAATTAAGCAGTGTTTTATAACGGTTTACATTACTTTCTGATTTCAGCCTAGTAATATCTATTACTTGTGTTTTTAAGGAATAATAATATAAAAATTATTAATGTATACGCAAGCTCTGGTTACACTTTTTGTGCACATATAATATTTTTTTGGACTAACAATGAACGGCTTTAAATAAGCTTTGAAATTACCTAATGGCACTTTACCTATGGAATCATGAACTTGATTAATTAACTTGGTTAATATGGCTTTTTTTAAGATATAGAAATGCTGACTTTACTAAAAATTTATTTGACCGTTATTATTATGTACTACATTATTGTTCTCTTACGTCTTAGTAATTTTGATTACCCTGATTTAAGCTGGTATTAAAAATTTTATGATGAAAAACTCATAGTTCAAACTATGATTTTACTTCCGCACCTGCAGCTCGGATATTTCTGTCAGGCAAAATGATACATAGTACGATTTGTTATCATTTAAAAGCTTTTAGAAATCAACGAAAATTCTTCACCAAGAGAAAGATTTTCTTATATAAATAAATAAACGTAATAACTAGTAATCAAAATATACAAAGTCGAACAAATGGTACAGTTCGTTTATCACGCCTGAGCCTGCCATTTGCGTGTCAGGTGTTATTACTTATAAAATTTTACCAATGCTAGCTTAAAAAACTATATAAACAAAGTATCCTATTAATATTGTAAAGGGGCCATAAATTACGTCACACGATTCTTACAGTTTTTGGGCCCTAGGACCAAGGACCAAGGAAGAGCCTTGTCACACCTATACAGAAACTAAATTTTAACTATTTTTTTCTATTTATTCAGTCTTTTCTATTGATATAATCGTGCGTTTATACTAATAGAGTAAATAATTCGTATATGTTGCTTGTTTCGAAACGTGACCTAAAAAATAAGACTCCGTGTCACATTTTGTTGACCTTCTTTCTCCTTCTTCTTCATACCGTGTGACGTAATTTATGGTTGATCCCAAATACGAAAGTTTGTGAGTATCGATGTTTTTTATTCATCCACTGAAAACTATTTGATGAGTTTTGATAGAACTTGACGATAGCTCATATTTCGTTATTATTTATGCAGATGTAGTGTAGTTTTTAAAATAAAAACCTTTAATAGAGAAGGCATCAGGGAGTATCACTATTTCTAGCAGCGTACCAACACTGGCTGATGATGATGATGATGATGAGTGGAGTTCACTGAAAATTTCATTAAAAGTTTCTGTAGAAAACTCTGTCATCAGCTATTCTGGGACGAACCGCATAAACCTTTGGGCTTATAAATACATTATAATGTGAAATAAATATTATCTCAAATCAAAATATTCACGCAGGTGAAACTGCGGCAAAACTAGTTTGTTATTTACAACTCTTAGTTTTCTCCTATTCCTTATTATGGACATAATTAAGCAGCAAATGTTTATTCAGAAAGTATAAGTCTAACTAGCTACAAGTTCAAACCATTTCAAGTTTAACTATATTTACTATAAAGTATATACAAAAACTTAACTGTCCTTTGTCCAATGCCCGATGAAGCCACAACTACAAATATGGGCATGACCGTATGGTTTGCAAACTAAGACATATTGGTTTAAAACTAATAGGTTTCGAGAACTCTGTCGTAATCAATCGAAATTGGTGACAACAAAGTTTAATATAAATTTTGAAATAAATCATGTTATAATAAAAGTATATCTACAATCGAACTATTTCTTATAAAAATTGTAATAAAACAAATATATATGACAATAAAGTGATTGAAGAAAAAGTTTTAAAATTAACCTTTTTTAATTGCAAGTGTATTATAAGAACGTTATTAATGGAACTTATTTCATTAAAAAAAATAAATCTTAAATAAAATTCATTATTCTATTTTATATTCCATTTGTATTGGTTCCATTCTCATCAGCCTGTAATAGTCCACTGCGGACATGGGCCTCCCCCAATACACCCCTATCCATCAGGGTTTTGGACCTTCCCACCACATTAATCGGTTTGGTGGGTGGACCACTTTACACGCCCATCCGACCGGATCATCTTACTTTTCAGACATTTGGGTGATCGCCCAAATTGCCCTAACCAACTAGGAAACAAAATAAATTTGTTGAGTCCCGCAGGAATCGATCCACTAGGCTCGGAGGGGTATTGGTTCAGTCAGAAAAAAACTTTTTATACAGGATCAAGAAAAAAAAATGAGCGCTTAAGGATTAAATTAGAAAACTAAAATGGTAACAAAACAAAAGAAAAAAAGATATAGGAAACGGCATACAATAATTATGAACCCCCGTATTATGCGCTTTATAATTTAAACCAACTAAAGTTTTAATGTTATGAAGGTTTTTACCGCTAACTAAACAGTCTGTGAAAGTGTCTTATCTCATTTAAATTAATGGCTTACTACGGACCTCTAATGCCAGTGAAATAATTATCACGATTAATATCGGATTCAAAGATACTTATTCGATAAGTAAAATCGGTAACTTTTTTTTTATGGATTAAACAAGACTCAAAAGATTACTTTTGCAACGATTTTAATTAAAATGAAACTATTATACCGTTTTCAAATACCTTTGAAACAAAAAAACCGTCATTTATGCGCGTTTACATGAACATTTTTAATTGTTTTTGAATTTTAGAAGGTCAATTAAATTACTCAATTCGGACCTTCTAAATTGGTTTTGTAAAGAATAGGCGTTAGTTAAAATCAATTGATTCAATAAAAAACTTTATAAGCATCTTGTTTTTTTGCCCGCGAATTCTGTAATATGAGTTGGGAAATATTGTAATTTAAAATATGTACTTTTAAATTATCATAGTATACTTTAAAAATTTTTTGGCTTTGTATAAAACAAAGATACAATTTTTTTTTGAATTAATTTCTACCGTTGAATCCGTTTTAGAATTGCTTCTTGCAACAGCGAACATTTTGTCTAATTTAGTTTTCTTGTTATAATTTTAAATGGTCTCGTTGCAAAACAATCATGAAAGAAACTTACCTTCTAGGATTAACTTCATCATATATCACAAATTTATGGCATAAGTAAATGTAAAACGACGCAAAGGAGAGTTTCAAGTTTAAAATTTTTAAGAATAAGAATTGATATAATTTAATTTAAAATTTTTTTTAAACAAATTTTGATTGTTGAATAAGGTTTCTGTACATAAGTAAATATTAATATTAACAGTAATACGAATTGACTTTCTTTTTTGAAAAAAGTCTTAAAACAGTTTTTGTCATGAACCGACGTGACGTGGAAGTAAGTTAATTTAAAACAAATTATTGCCTGGGCTTTTTACCAAATCCATGCAATATTAATTTGAAATAAATTGTCCGTTGTCAGTCCATCTTTACCCTCTAGACCATTGAACTGATTTTTAATAAAATTTGGCATACCGCCGATTTAAAAAGGACATAAATATAAAAATTTTAAAAGTGGACAAATTAAAAGAAGGGTAAATTATTTAATTTTTCTTATTGAACATAAAACAAAAAGTATCCAAAATAACGGGGAATTAAGTTAAAAGGGTAAAAGAATGTAAAATTTGTCATCGTTGAAGCAACCCATAAAAACTTTGTGTCTAATGAAGACACACACAATAAAATGAAAAAAGTCAAAGCAAAGTTAATATATTTGTTTTTTTTATTTTTTTAAGAACATTGTATTAATTTTTTTTTCCGTAAGGTATTTAACATCGAAGTAAATCAACAAAGAATTAACGACGATAAAAAATGGAATTTGGTTTCCCAAATACTTTTTATTTGGAAATTATTTATTTAAGAAGAATAATTAAAAATTTTCATGGACATTTTTATAAACTTTGCTGATAATTTAGAAATTTGGTTGAAATCAACATCACTTTTCTTAAATAAAGGTTTTCCTTTTAAACAATTTAAGATCCAGCTTCAAAAAACCCTGTAAAAGTATCATTTTCGAGATTTTATCAACGAAAAATTACAAAAACCGGAAAACTTAAAATGTAATAATTTAAGAATAGTTAAATTGTGATAAAAATAAAAAAAGTAGTATTGATTGTTGTGATGTTGAATAATGATTCCAGACACTTTTTTAATACCTTTTAATACGCTATTAAAGTAGATAAAAAAATCTTTGTGCACGGAACGATATCTTGATTTAAATACCTTGATATATACAGGTCGTACTTATGGCATGATGAACTTGACCCTACACACCACACCAGTAGGGATAGCAGGTGTGTGTGTACACACCTATAGTTCGCCTTCGCTTACGAGAACAGCGCGACACAAACACCCGGTACCTCATTATCCCACCTTTCTTTGCCCCGCAACCAATTAAAAAGGTCAGAACGGCCCGAGGAAACCGATGGCGACGATCCTTAAGTCAAAAAGAATCCTAACTAATACCTTTTCTGTCGTGTGGGCCTTTAATATAAATATTTTAAAATTTACCTTTTAAATGTCAATGGTTAAAAAGTAAAATCTTTATCAGTCGTCTGTTATTTTGCAATAGGTTTTCTGGAGAAAATTTCGAGCTGGGTATTTGAGGCATGTTTTTGTCTTGGATATTTACTTTGAAAATTTTTATCGATTGTTTGAAGATTTTCCAAGTATACAGATGGCAATTTGTAAAAAATATAATTACATTTTTAATGGAACTTGTAACACCAAATGAACTCTAATGAATTCTGATTTATTAATTATTTATTTTTAATACTAGAATTTAAAGTAGTATTAAAAGATTATAAATGCTAAACTTGGTTTAATTAAATTAGGTATTCTAATTATGGTTTTGTTCTTAAATCTCCTTTGAATAATTTTGCATCCATCCTCTATCATGTTTCATTCCATTAACTTGTTTTTGTTTTACCTTTTTTGTTAAAAAATCATAAAGCTTATCGAAATGAAAGTTTTAAGATTAATTACTGCCTACGCCAAAGCAAAATATACATAATCAAGCTGTTATTTACTTATTTAAAATCCAGACGTTCTTTTTAAAAATGAAAGGGTTTAAAATATATTTTAGATATTTTATGGAAATATTGTAAACCATTACAAATTTATTAATTTAAATATTGGCTGTTCATTTTTTAAATCGTTTCAAATTTAGCTTAAACACTCGCCCGTGATCGTGGAGCTGAAAGAACGAAACGTTTGAAAAAATAATTTAAAACCAAAAACCCAAAATTAGTGAATTTGATAAAAAACCGGTAAAAAAAAAATTTCACTTGAAGTTTTAATAAAAACATTATTAAATACACCCAATGCACTCTAAAATCAGGAAAATAAATCACGGTTTGCGTGATAACATTTAACATAAACTATTTTTTTTAAATTTAAAGATACAAAATTTGTACAGAGGAAAATAAAGTGAGGCAGTTTCCTGTTTATTTATAAATTATAGCCTGTAAGTCAATAAGGGTTTTTGCATGAGAGAATAACAGACAAAACCACCTTTTTTGAATTTTTTATTCATAAGTGAATTTGAAAAAATCGAAAAAATATCGAGTTCAAAAGTATAATGTTTAATATAAAAGAACAAAGGCACCGTTTTAGTTTATTATAGGATTAATTTAAATTTTTTTGAACGACCAAATTATTCCGGGAAATAAAAATAATTATATAACATGAAAGGGAACATTTTACCATTATGTTAATCAAATTAAAATTTTAAATATCCGAAATCTTAGATTTTTTGAGTTAGAGTTTACTTAAAACATTGACATTCCGAACAATTTGTTTTTGGTTTTTGGGACGATGGACCGTTCTTCAATACTACATTGACTTTGTTTTCAAGTCCGGATTGTAATTCATTCATTTGTTTTTTTTCCTTTATAAAAAAATATTCGTAAATATATCAAACGGATATTTTTACTATACTATTTATTTTTAGTTGTGTTAAAATCATACAGATGGTACCAAATGACGGCAAAATTTTTAAAACTTTATTTTATAAAATCTAAGAGAAAAATTTAAATTTTGAAAATAATAACCACTGGGTAATTTTATAAAAATTAGTTCAATGGACGATTTGTTTTTTTTTAGTGAAATTATTTTTATAACATCATGGAGGGAAATTATGTAGGAAAAGATAAAACGTAACAATACCGAAAACGAGTAGACGATCCAGGAAGTTTAATTTATATGTTGAAAAGATAATTGATTTTGACAAGTAAACTTTTGTTTGTTCTTTAAATTAAATTTGTTAGATAACAATTCTTCTATATTATCTTTAGGAAATAATACCAATTTAAATTTTATCTAAATTTTAAACCAAACATAAAAAACCCTAGTCTGTAATTATAAAATAAACACAAAAGTAATAAACGTCTTTAATAACTATAAACATACAATAATAAATATACTGATAGTTTAAATCTTTTTTGAACAGTATT
This sequence comes from Lamproptera curius, assembly GCA_029286875.1. NCBI lineage: Eukaryota > Metazoa > Arthropoda > Insecta > Lepidoptera > Papilionidae > Lamproptera > Lamproptera curius. Next base: position 47,377 of record JAGSMT010000074.1, on the reverse strand, counting down.
TCAAAATATAAACATTAAATTGCCCAAATTTTCTATAAAAACGTTTTAAACAAAACTTGAAGTCAAGTTAACATTTACAGGATTTTTCCATTTGCCTTAAAAGTTTTGTTCTAGGGCGGTGCCTTTTTTGTTTAGCGGCATGTTTCTTATTTCTACAACTAGCCTTAACCCGGAAAGTTAATTTTAACTGTCTGCTTGCAGAAACCCTTTTAGAGCAAATTATTTTGTTTAGGGATATTCCCATAAGAAATATATAGAACAAAAAATATATATTACAATCCTTTGCCCGAAACTACATCCACGTACTAATATAAAAATTCAAAATATTAAATATTAAAAACTTTGATTATAAAATTAATATTTATATGTATAAATTTATTAGTGGGCTTGAATTGCGGGTTGAAATAAAAAAACAATGAATTTTTAAAAAAATATGAGATCAAAAGTAATTAAAAAAATTTGAGGAAACCAAGCCTGTAAAAAGTGAAATTGCCCGTGATTTCTCGGGCTTTTAATCTCTCTTCTTTTTAAGATGCGATTGCAAAAAAACTTCACGACCGTCTTTAGTGCTTTAAGTTCTAAGACTTTAGATTTCATAAACAAATCCATCCTGATTGACATTTTTGTTTTTGTGAGAAAGAATAATTTTTAATTCATTTTTAAAAATCCAGTTCAAATAGAAATAATGATGAAAGCTTTATTTATTTTTTCTATATAAAATAAATGTGATTTTATAAAATTTATCGTTAAACTGAATACATACGGCCAATGTTACGTGTCACCGATAGACTAATTTAAAAAAAAACATTTTCCAAGTAAAGTTACTGTATTTAATCATTTTAAAGGTTTATACCTTTTTAAAAATTAAAATAAACGCGAAAAAATCCGTAAGTCTTTTATTTAATACTGTTAATATTCCTTTAAACAAAGAAATAATTGACGTTTATATTAAAAGTTTAAAAGAAGATTTAAGCGCTCATTATTAAAGTATGAAACTGACAGTTGGGGTTAAATTAATTTTTGCATTAATCAACGTTATTTAAAAACTCATTCCCAAAGACGTACAATGTAAAAAAAATATTTACTTTTAAATATAAATTTTTGTTCGATAAAATAAATGTAGTTTGTCATGGTAAGTGAATGAACGAAATAGTATAATAATAGAAATTTATATTTAAACATTTACCAAATTACTTTTATGTTTAAGCATTTACACGTGGTCCCATTTTTACAGGGGACCACTGGGCGGGTACCACAGCGGGCCTATTTCTACCGCAAAGCAGTAGTGTAAAAACACAACTGTGTTTCGATTTGAAGGGCACCGTAGCCAGCGTATTTACTGGGTATACGAGACGTAACTTCCTATGTCTCATGGTAAGCAGCGCGTTGGTGATACCAGTATTGCCAATGTCTATGGGCGTCGGCGACCACTTTTCATCAGGTGGCCCGACTGCTCGTCTGCCTGCGCAGGCAATAAAAAAAGGTGTATTTAAAAATTACCAGATTCAATGTCAGACGTCGCAGATATATTGCTTACAAAGAAGCAGAAAAACAATTTTAGTTCTCGATCAATATTAACCCCTAACCCCTAATAACGGTTATATATTTAGCAAAAAGCAAATCAGATGCAGCAAATATATAAAAAAAATAGTTTTTAAAAACCAATCAAGCTTTTATCTAATGAAAGTATTCCCAAATAACATTGAAATATAATAATAATTCTTCTACGCGTTTAATTGTTTAAAATTATGAACATTAATTATAAATAATTATAAATAGTTAAATTATCATAAACAGTTAAAAATTACTAAAATCAAAAAATGCAATGAGAAATGGTCAGAGATTTCCCCAACCGGTACATTTAACATATAGGAGAGGCTCGATTATACGTACAAAATAATTCTGAGTTACTAAAATTTGGTTTAACAGTATCAGTCACATGTAGATGTTGTAAATTGAAACAAAGAACAAACAATCTTAAATAACAAAATAATACTAGATATTATACTACACTATATATATAAACACAACGGGCGTATCTGCATGTAACTAACAGAATTAACATCTTTATTATTAACGATTAACGAGTTCCTTACCTAGGACACATGCATAGATTTAGGTATAATCTTGCTAAAGAATCTCACGTGGTTGCAGAAGCTTAAATGATGTTATAGTATTATACTTACATTAAAAAATGCAAATATGGAATAAGAAAGTAAACATATAAAGCTGTAAACATATTTGATGCAAATCATAAAAGGTAAGAATTATTGTAATAGTGTAAACCTCGTGTTTTATCTACGAATATAACTTAAGCCTAAACACAGCAAAACATATTGGTCTAAGAGTAAATTCACTATATACAATATATGTATTCTTCCTTCCCTCCCCATCCCTATCAATTAAGTATAATTACAGATCGATCCAATATTTAAATTTATACAGAAAGATCAATTTAAACCGTAACTTCAATTTAAATATTGTATGATGAATACGCTTAGGCTTTACCAATCGAAATTAGTTTTCCAAATTTGTTTTAATTAAAGCTGGCATTTTCCTAAACAAAGTCTTATGTCAAACAATTATGGCGCCTAAAGCGAAATCGTTATTGTTGGTGTTCCGCCGCCACGTTTAATCCTCACCAAAAAGAAGATACGATCTTTTGAGGATAATTGAATGTGACAATCGACTTTGTTTACGTAATTTACAATTCCTTTTTTTTGCATGTGACACTAAACAATAAAGTTTCGTATAAACTGATATTAAAATGTCACTCATTTGATACGATCATTTATTGTTACTTTGGGTATCATCGTATTCATATAAAGATCCAGGTTTTCCCATCTATAACGGTACATAACTCCTCCTCGCCTCCGTAATCTAGCAGTAAGGGCGTGTGCTTTTGAAACGGGAGGTCGCTGGTTCGAATCCTGCGGAGACTCAACAAATTGTCATTGTTGTTTTCTAGTTCGTTAGGGCTACTGCATTTGGACCGATCATCTGATCTATCTATCTGGACCGACTTTTTACATGCCCATGTAAAAAGTCGGTCCATTCTCCATCCCGCATTGGACCAGCGTGGTGGGATCCAATCCAAAAACCCCCTTAATGATAAGGTGTGCATTAAGGCAGGCCTATGTCCAGCCGTGGACTAACACAGGCTGATGATGATGATGATGAGGGAACATAGGTCATCGTAATAAACAATTCTAAATAAATGTATAGATACATAATCTGTCTAAATCTAACTCCCACGATGGTGGATTTATATTAAATATTAGACACAAGTAATATAAAATATTAGTAGATGTAATTTATGTTAAAGATGGTAATGGAGGAAGCCGGGGCCTTGTATTAAAAGTTCTATTATCAGTAACACTTTATAATTCGGGCAGTATAACGACGTATGGAATATAGAACGCAGAATACCAACTCTCGACTACGCTAGACTCTCTTTAATATTAATCTACCTCCCTTATTATACAATTATGTGATAATCCATTAACATAACCATTTATTCTACGAAACTGTATAAAACATGATGTAATGAAATTATAACAATCAATAACCTTTAAATATTACAATGACAATATTAGCCGGTTTGAATAACTGAATACAATCATTAAATATTTAATAAGTTGTATGACATTGTAGCATCCTTTTCATCTATGTTTCTATAGCTTAATTATTTCTTTTATGTACGCGATTATTAAACGTCGTGAATAAATATATTTAAGTAACGCGAAAAATCCGTAAATTAGTTAACATTTATTTGCCATTAAATAAAGAAATCTACATACAAAACCACTTAAATGAAATAAAAACACAAAATTATAAAACTTGCGTTGTCTGTATCAACCGTTTTGTTTTATATTAATACGTTTAAGACAATTTATAAATGATTTTATTAAATATTGAAAATATTTCTTTAGCTTAAGATTTTGTTTATCTGTAGATATAAGTTAACCCTAACATGGTAATATGTATTCTTACTACAATATATTATAGATAATTTAAAATTGCTGTTTACGAATTACGTAATTATATTTCTCACAGCTTATGTAACGGCGTAAGCTAGTTCTCTACCAAGATTATACCTGAATCCGCGTTTGAGTGGTAGGTGTCAGAGCGTACGTAAATCCTGTAGAATGTATGTACATCCGCTCTATGTACCATTAATAATTCCGGAATTACGATTAATCTATTACCAACTTTAACAACAGAATTCACACCTGTGTCTGTTAGAAGATAAAAAAAGTTTCTGTGTTTTATAATGTAGAGTCAGAATACTATTTCTAAAGTGGGTATTTAGAGAAAAGAAGTATATTGACGTGATGTCAGTCCGAAATCGTGTATAAAAGACGGGTCTGAAATATAGAAGGGAGAGATCCTCGTAAGCCGCTACCCTGAACGGAACCCTCCTCGTGCGTTATAAGTGTTGTGCATCTGTGATAGTGTTATTGTGTTGAGTGGTGATTTGCATCGACTCATCCGTACGAGACATCATGGTTGTCGAGGTCGTGAGCCATTCAATGTTTTCTAGTATAAGAGACGTTCAGCTGTCGTCATCATTTTTACTTTTTGGAAATTTCTAAAAGTAGCTACTCTTGTGCTCTTTAATTTTTCATCCATGTTCATAAAAAGTTGTATGAAGTATTTTAAAGCTATTCAAAAGATTTTTAGAATAAAACTTATTTGGTAAAGTTTAGTAATACCCAAAAGGATTTAAAAATTCATTGCCAAGTTCGAATTCGGATACTTTATACATTGATATTAAAAAGAACCCTTCTCCTCTACGTTTTGTTTATAATAATTGACATAGGTACTTCAACTTAAATTTCTTTTACCAATTATAATTTAAATGATGACTGAAATTTGAATGCTTAGGATTTTTAAATTACTACATTTTTTAGATTTTTAATTTTTCAGGTATTCATTTCTTCTAACGTATTTAATTCCCCTTTCCCCCTCTTACATGTACTCCTTTCCCTTCCTTTTAGATGTGCGTTAATAGAAATGTATAAATAATTATAATTTTATCATAATATATAAAATAAAAGGTAATAAACGTGGGATAATGCCTACGCCTCATGTGCACTACGACTTAAACCACTACTTTGTTTCTTTTCAGTAACCCTTTTGTAATATTCTGCGACCGTATCAGAGTGGGAGTTACCAAAACAACCCCAGAAGTACCTCACTCTTTGTCTCGGCCCTGATACATGGGCCACAGATTCCTCCAAATGCATTACCCAGGGGCTAAGGGAGGTAGGAATACAAGACTCGCCCCCTGTGGTGGCCTCGGTAAGAAATCTGCTGTTAGACCCGATTCCGCCGCCAAAGGAGAAATTTCAGAGACACCATGTCGAATGTACCCTCCTCGAACGGCTTCCCCATAACGTATATGCGGTGTGGCCCCACCGGTCACGAAAGTGAGAACAAACCAACACTCCCCTTTTCCCGTGACTTCACATTGGCTGTGCAGGACAGGGAATATGCCTTGCACCCGTCTCCAGCAGCCTTCCACTTTTTCAGCGAGCTTAGAGCAGTCTCCACGGTTGATCTTACATCTTAGACCAACCTGATTCCTCTTAGCTGCCATGCGACTATACCCCAGGATTCCCATGACTACGATAAGGTGGGAACGGACCTATTCTTGGGGAATATTTTATGACAATAAACCTACATAATCTCGCTTCACATATTACAATCTTATAGCAGAATGTTTGTTATTTATATAACATATCCCTAGCATACCACGTACATAATAGGTGCCATGGGCTTGTAATCTCTAAATAGGTACGAAAGAGAACATTCGAAAATAATAAAATAACCATTAATTAGTTGTATACGTTTAAAGGCTTAGCGCAACCAATATACAAAACATTTCATGGAAAATGGACCTGAATAAAGTGCTCCGCCGTATTGAACTTCATTAACTATGCTGTGTAGAAACAGTTTACACGACTAAAACAATTATACTTTTTATTGAACTAAATACAGGCTTGCCATTATATTGGGGTAAATTTTCTTTTTATCGGTGTAATTACACAACAGTGTGTGGTGTGTGTCTTTTATCTATTTAATATGTATCTATTACATTTACGAATTAAGTATTACACATCTACGAATGTTGCGAATTGAACAAATAGTTTTGTCATTTTTATAAATTCTTTTATTGTGATAAAAAGCTTTGTACAAGTTACGATTGTTAATATTGAATTGATAAAAAACATAAACAGGAGTCAACGTAAAGTACTGTAAAGTGTTTTGAAATTATTTAAACCAAACCTTTCATAAAAGTCGCGGAGAGGGAGCCATTTCAATTTGCGCTTTTCGTATACTCAAATAACATTTTATTTTTCGTTTCTCCAAGTTATGTGTTATTATATATATTATATAGAATATTAGGGGAGGCCTGTGTCCAGCAGTGCACTAACACAGGCTGTTGCTAATAACGATTATTTATATACACATTGCTATTATTTTAAAAAGTAGTACAAAAGTATCAAACATTTCTCAAAACCACCATATTATTGCAAGCTGCTTGTACTATTTCGCATGTCAGTTAGGATAATTCATTCGCAAAGGACGCAGTTAGGATTTAGCAAATTAGAACACTGGAACACAGATTCCTATTTGGTTAAACGCAGTTTCCTGTGATATGTTCATGTAGTTTGAGTACTATACAGACTCCCTTAAAATCGGTTCAATTATAAACAATGATTATAATATAGAACCACTTTGTGATAACAATTATGTTTGGTTTAATATTTTTAAGACTATGAATACTTTAATAATAATTTAAATTAATTTAAAGTTTTGTGAATTGAAAAATCTGTAAATTGTAACTTGATGTTAGTTTTTTGCTGCATCAGTGTTAATATTTTGGTGCATTTAGTAATTTAGTGCATTTCGATATGTTTTTTAAGAAGCTGACATAAATACTGGCAGAGATTTTTCTCGGTTAATATAGATAGATTTATGAAATATTTATAATTAAATGAAAGCATGATGATAATATAATTAAATGATAAACCTCTGAAACTTGGTGTTAATGAAGAAAGTTTTGATTTTTTATTTAACACTCGGACTGTTTTGTATTTAAGGAAGGCCGTTTTAGGAAGTTCCACCACGATGCTTCAGTCTCTTGACCACATTTCTGAATTTTTAGAGGAGAACTATTAACTAAATAATTTACTAGTTATGTCATCCTTTATTAAAAACAACAGATGAACTTTAAGAAGTGTACAAAAAACAATTGTTATTGCTTGTTATTGCCCTATATTATTTTCATAAAAATACGTTCCGCAGTATACTTTAAAACTTTGGATTAGCATATTCAACAAAAAAAACTTTGAGCATATTTTTAGTTGTATTTATTTAAAACAATAGATTTCACCGAAAAGGGTTATTATATTGATAACAAGGATATAAGGAAAAAGAAACTCTCAATATTACCATTCAAGAAATTTCAGTGCATAATGTTATTCACAAATAGGACAATTATAGTTATAAAAAACTTATTTTTCACTTAGTTATTTGTTCAAAAGGGTTCAAAATACGATCGTCGGCGGCTCGGTCCGTACCGAAACATTTCTTTAGGCTCATAGTTCTATAACGCTATACAAGTCCAAGTAGAGACTGGTAGGTTTACATCATAGTCAAAAAAAAAAAGGCGTCAAAATAATAATTAAGTGAATTTATTAGGTGAATTGCAGCATTAAATTTCGAAATATGTCTATTACTTAATAAATTACCTCTTGATTATCGCATTATCACATTTGTAAAGCGTAATGAGGTATGATCTCTCATTTTAATTTATTAATGTATAAACCCTTATTGTAGTCACGTGAGTTCAGCCGTTTAGAGAATACATGATTATTGCATTCACGAAAGTTTTAAATAACTAGTTATCTATCCAGCTACTGAATATAATGACTATTAATTTTAACTATCCATGTAGCCGTACGCCTGCGGAGACTTAACAACTTCTCATTGCTGTTACGGTTAAGGCAACGCGGGCAAGAATGTAATAAAAAAAGCAGTATATTAACAATATGCATTGTTTTTTATCTTTGCCCCGTTTGAGATCAGGTTTTGATACAATTAAAATATTCTTGTTTTAAATATTTACAATTTTAAAATGTAGTCAACTATTTGAAACAAATGCATTTCAAACAACGGCTACCTTAGAATTTGATTGAGGACAAAGAATTAAAATTGATTACGGTTTCAATCAAGGCTTATCGACCCGTGATGAGATATGAATATGGTCCCAATCAAGCGTGAACTATAAATTTACCTATAATCAGAGTCAAACGTTTATCACTATGTTAACAATAGACGAATAACAAATAACGAATAGACGATTAATTTATTATTATTCAACGAATGTTTAAAATATGCAAATATATAAATTTGCTGCAAACGCTATAGAATGATATTATTATTTAGTACGGTAAGGAAATATAAAAAAATGTTATATAGTTTTTACACCTTTATGTATATGAACTAAACGAGCAATGCAATAGTTTAAGTGCCGAGTCTAAAGAAATCAATTTATATTTTATTGGCCGTCATTATTTGACATATATGTTTTTAATTGGTTATAAAAAGTGCATTATATATGTGTAATAATAAATTAAATTTTTTGTATTTATTTATCATATTCTAAAGAAATTAAAAGAAAAGGAGGTGCCCTCACTATTTCTTACAATTTTGAAGTCGTACTAGTTCAATCAAGGAATTATATCGGTGACTCTTTACAGTCGTAAATTCCGATTACGTGAATTATATGACAATAAAGTAATAGCATATTTAAATCTTAAGATATATAATATAAAAAAAATACAAACTTCAATACTTCGCACATAAAGTAGTTCACCCCGAGCTTGCCTGGCACTTACTTAATTATCAGGCATATACGTTTTTTTAATTCAGAGGAGCTAGAATGTGTGAACGAAAATTTTAATTAATAGAAAATAGAATATATTTTGTTATTACACGGAAATGTAAGCCTTGAATTTCATTAAAATTATTTAATTTTAGGAATTTAACAAAGTACAATTCGTTGTGATTGGCTTAATTCAATTAAGCATTAGTAACATAGCCGTTATTGACCAGTTAAGCGTTGATTATCCGATTTTTACTAATATTTATCAACATATTTATAAGCATTTGTGTCCTCAAATTTGAACCACGGCATTAGCTTTTTTAATAAAAATCATAACTTGGTAGGTGTTCTTTACTGTTGTATAATATTAACTCATAAAATTACACACAGCCAGAATTATGTGTTATTGTGCATATAAGAAATACAATAGCTTTTATCAAGCGTTAACTTAAATACAGAATATAAATCATTTGAATTAGGCGAAATTTTAATAATAATCACGGCTCGACAAGTTTTGATTAAAACGCCTGTTATCTATTTTCACAGAAACACTGACAGCAATTTCGCATCATTTGATGTTAATAATCGTATTATTTGATAAAGATATATTTAATAGAAGCTTCATAACCAGGCCTGCCTATGGATTTAGACGCTTTTAATCTAGCTATAAAAATAGTAAATTTACAACATTTATTTTATGAATTATCTACGAGTGACAAAACTAGATTCATAATTTAATTTAAAGTATTATGAAGCTTTGGATTTCATTACTAAAAGCTTTAAATTTACGCCCTGGCACTAGTAGTCTCTATGTCCAACAATTTAATTAATAAATGTTTAATAAATTGGCAAGAACAATGTCTTAATATTTAAACACGTAAAGATTAGTTAGTAAAAAGTTAATAAAGTCTTAGAACTATTATTTAACAAGATTTTCAGCGTTACTTGAAAGGAGCTTTCCAATAGAAGGCAGCGCTTTTCCCTAACTTACGACTCTATGCTTTGACTTTGCTTTATGTGTCTTAAAGTTATTTGCCCTTTAACTTAGCCTTATCTAAAGTTAGCTAGCCCGCCTGCTTGTCTTTTTCTTTTAAGATCGTGGAAGAGCCAGTAACATTGGAACTGTTCTTTCTTTTGAATGGTTTTTTTCTTTTTATATATCTCAGAAACCCATGCAATTATCCACATACTACTTTTGCTATTTTCGAAGGAACCAACCAGATGGTTTTTGTATCGAAAACGTTATGTGTCAACACCGCTAGTTTCAAATTTATGCACGGTAATTGCCGGTTAAGCGAGGCGTTATTTTATAGGGCTTACCCGTGTATTTCAGTTTACATCGTAACGTCTTACGTTTTATGGGTTTTGTTGAAGTTCAATATACCTTAGTTAATCTTTTCGAAATGTTATGTAGCAATATAATGATAAACAGAAAATAGATGTAAATCCGAATTTTGTTCAAACTGTTATTTAAATAAAATATGATATACGAAAGTTTAACAAATATGACCGTTAAGTTTGTTGCGTTCTTTTCTCTGGACAGGACTGAGTCTTTAAACCAGTAGTAAACTTTGACGTTAATAAGTGCATAGTAGAGACCAATTTCAATAAATAATTTGTATTATTTTTTAATACTTTACTTTTAAATTTCAATAAATGAATGTATACGTTTTAATCACAAACACTATACATTAGAGTAAAATTTTAAATAAAATATATAACCAGTTTCTAAAGGCGTACACAAGCGAACAACGTGATCTGCGTACGAAATTGGTGCGTTTTCTACCACCGCATTTTAAATACCTGATAACTTTTAAGGTATTCATTTCATCAAAATGTCGTCTATGACAGTTTTAGGTACATAGAATGAAGATTTTTTTATCCAAAAATTTGCGCTAGAGCAATGCAATGAACCATATGTAAAAAAAATAAAAAAGAAAAACCTACTTGTTTTTGGGAAGTTCCAAAAAGAGAAAAATATAAATTTCAGCCTTTACGATTATTTTTTTTTAGTTAAGGTAAAGTTAAGTGTTTATTTACTTTTATCTTTATTACAAATCACCGACTGAAGCGTTTCACATTCGTACTTTATTACCGCAATGCGCTATTTACGTGATCCTATTAGTAAGAGTGCTGCCAAAGCAGAATTTTCATTATTGCGTCAAGTTTTAAGAGTTAATAATATAGTGTCCACTTACAATATGTAATTTCTAACAATATTATTATTATTAATAGTCGTAATTAATACAGTTTTACGGAGGCAGCTGTAAACACAAGTATGTTTGAATATAGTACAACAAAGAATCCAACAATGTTATGCACCCAACTATCTGAGATTAGATAGAAATATACTTGATATTTACCACTGATTTGTATTATTTTAATTAGTGTTTTTTGCAACAATGAAGGCTTAAATCACTTTACTGCGCAGAGGAAAGTTCGTATGTAACCCATTAACATTAGACTAGACAGGCGCAGCCATAACAAACTGTTTACTTAGAACTAACGTGCCCTAGTGAACATTAGAGAAATTTGTAATAAAATAACAGCGCGGGTTCCTTTATTGAATGATCAAACCATTAAGGGTTGTGGCTTGAATAAAATATCTTTAAGAATATTAAATGAGTATATTTAACTATCAATAGTAAAGTCGTTCTACTCATTTCGTAGACGGCGGACAATCTCTGTAAAAAATCAGTCAACTGCATTATTTTCTAATAAACATGTAAGAACGCTAACATCAATCATTGCTCTAATTCCAAAGAAACTGATACCTGACTTGACCATATATACACCAGATTGAAATTAGGGATTAATAGTTGAAGATTAATCAACTATAAAAATATAATTCAAGATAAAATACAGTTTTTTACTTTTAAGTACAAGCACGTTTTATTCGAAGCTGAATTCTTTTTTATGTATTAACTTGGTGTACTTTGTGAACGGACCGAGTGAAATTATAATTATTGTATTCAATAATTATTTCTTAATTGCAAAAATGACACTTGTCGAGTCGATCTATTTTAAAATAATCAAAACATGATTAGTAACTTATATAACACTTAAAAAAATTACTGACGTATTGTACAATAAAAACCGAAACATTATGCGCTAAACGTAAACAATCCTCTAGAGAATTGTCTAAAGAACATTAGCTGTAGAATTTATCTAACATATTACGTTAGGAAAACAATTAACAACAGTTTCATTGATTACAAATATAATCGAACTAAAACAAATCAGTTTATATGTTTCATATCAAATATCCTGAAAGTTTACACTATTTTTTTTGTTTGATAGAAATTATAAGTGTCGTCCTTTTATTTAACATGAAAAGTACAAATTCTATCATATAAATATAATATCATCATCATCATCATCAGCCTGTGATAGTCCACTGCTGGACATAGGCCTCCCCTAATACACCCCTATCCATTAGGGGATTAATAACTCGAACTTAAAGACATCTCATATATAATCTTTTATATACTTCAATAAATATAACCCTAGTATACGTTCGTAAAACGTGTTTGCAAAAGTTTTATGAAATACAAACTTGAAACACTGTTGCGTGGTGTTTTGCATTTTTGTTTTTTGCAGATTCTAATAATGCAGTTACTGTGTTATGCAGAAACTGGTGTTTAACTACACCAGTTTCTAAATACATTTTACTGAAAATCTGTTAGGAGAGTATTTATTATATTTATAATCATATTATTATATTTGCAAGTATCATTAATCTGATTTGCAATTATTGTCATCATCATCGTCATCAGCCTGTCCGCTGCTGGACTCCCCTAATGCATGATTTTTCCATTATAGGATTTTTGGACCGTATCGCACAATGCTAGTCCAATGCGGGTTGTTGGGTGAACAGATTTTTACATGGCTATCCGACGCACGGATCATCTTACATTTTAGACAATTGGGTGATCGGCCCAAATTGCCCTAACCAACCAGAAAACAACGATTACACAAAGTTGTATCACCGCAGAATTTGTTTGTTTTTAATTTTTTTTCTAACCCACGACCTCCGGTTTATAAAGCGCGCGAGGGCCTATACCATTAGGCCACGCAGGCGGTTAAGAATCGTAAATAATCTAATTATAAACACAAAAAGGCTTTTATAATCATTAAAAACTCATCGATCTTCAGCGCTAAAATGTATCTGTCTAAAAACACAAATAATGTCAAACATTATTACATAACATTGAGTAATTTAACTTTGACACTTATTACACGTATTGTCAGATAATTGAAAGGAAGAGGTATTTATAAACGTATTCATTATCTACACTATTGTACCGAATCAAAAACCACAATTGGAGGCCTAAAACTATTTCAGACCATACAGGCTTGTTTTTGTTCTGATCACAATAAGCTCGATTACAATAAAACGAACAGCAACAATAAAATTTGCAAAATACTGGTACAGTTCGTGCAATATGGATCATTTTAAGCAGGTAAAATATGAAATATTTATTGTAAATTTCACCACTGCAACGATTATGACGAATGACTAAATGTAGATAATATAAAAAACATAATATGTACTTAATTCGTATTCGATTAGGTATGGAAATAGTGAGAAAAGATTTTTCCTCGTATTTTTTCGGAAAAGTTCATTTTTATCGTGCGCTCTCAAATAGCTTCGGTGCCTGTACATCTCTAAATTATGCATTGACATTATCCATTTTAACATATAAATTTAAACAATAAAATTTCTTATCAATGGATAAAAAAACTTCACCTACTTAATACAATCATTCATTGACAGTACCGGTATCATTGTATTCCGATAGAGATCCGAGTTTTATCGAAAGAAAATAATTTCTCAGTGTATTATAATAAAATTAAAATAATTAACGTTCGTATTGTATAATTGTAGTAAAACCCTATTTATTGTTTTATAGAATTTTGAACATCTACGAAACTTTTGTCCTATTGAACTGTTCGCAAATAGCATTCATTGTCATAGTGTTTATGGTACCGGTGGCTTGATGAAGCAATATACGTTTATATAGAATACTAGAAGACAGCGACAATTTCACTCCACCTCAGACTTTAAATATACATCTAATTGGAGAAATTCGCAATGTTTTTTTCTTTTCGATCCCGAAATTACTGGTTGTCAATTTTCAATGGCAATGACAAATGAAAACGAATGACATGTAAAGTATCGTTTTAATTATTTTTATAGTATTTTGATGACAATAAAATATTATTTAAAAAATATTAAAGTATGATTTTGAAACCGATTTAGCACTTCAAAACTAGTAAAACGACATTTTAAAGGAACTTATATATGCTAACTGCAAATATAAGTTCCTTTAAAATGTCGTGTTAAGTTGTAGACAACTTAGCAATCAACTCACAATGGAGGGTGGAAAATGCTAAACGCTGCAAAATATGTTCGATTTTGAAAATATTTCATGTTCTAGAAAAATCACTTTAAGTTATTAAATCCGGCCTATGAATAAAACTTTATTGGTTTTAAGTATTCATTGTAATTTTAGCAAACGTAAAATATTTTAAGTACAATAAATTGTAAACTTTAAAACATTTACTTTACAAACTTAATTTCGAGTGTGGAAATTGTTTATTTCAAGAATTGCAAGGCCTCTAGCAACAACCTCTTTTTTTATTGCAAACGCAAGTAGACGAGCAGTCGGCCCACCTGATGAAGATGGTCACCGACGCCCATAGATATTGGCAATACTGGTATCACCAACGCGCTGCCTACCGTGAGACATAGGATGTTAAATCTCGTTTACCCAGTAATTACGCTGGCTACGGTGCCATTCAAACCTGAACACAGTAGTGTTTTCACACTACTGCTTTGCGTGAGAAATAGGCACTGCGGTGGTACCCACCCAGACGGTCCCATGTAAAAAGGGGACCTAGAACCGGTGAACCTCACGCTACAATTAGAATGTACTTAGTTATAATTATACGAGTTAAAAATCGCCAAAATCACCTCCAGTGTCTTGCTGGTTCTTGTCACAATTAGTTATTTTTTTAACTGGTGAGAGATTTGATTTTCATAACAACTTTAAACAGCTTATACCGAATTAATTAATTTTAACATGACTAAATTGATTAAAACTGGTTTCCACACTTTAATTAAAACAAAGGTAAAAGTTTATTTTACTTTATTATTTAAAGTTTCATCTAAAATTTTGTTCTTAAATCCCTTACAAATTCCACTCTAAAATTATAATATTTAAGCCAGTTAAACTTTGCAATGTTTGCCACTTGCAGTATGTTTACTTATTTTAGATGTAATACATTCTATTACAGATTGGCTTAAAGTTTAAATATTGACGAAAATAAAACCTAGTATTGGAACTCAAAGTGAATACAAAACCACGTGCAAAAGCAATTTTCCCTCGAATCTAATCTTGGTAATCGACTCGGGTTCTTTGTGAACAGCAAACATATTGCTTAATAAACGTCTAACTTTGTAAAACACTGTTAGTTGTATCATAACAAAAATAGCGAGCATCCGAACTCTGTGATTTTAATACAATTGATAGAGCTGAATACATTTATAAGTACAAGTTGTTAAAAGACTTGTAAATGCGTCATATAGTAACAACAAGGGACCGTCTGAGGTACCTTCGCGGTGCCTAATTCTGCCGCAAATCTGTATTGTATAAACACTACTGTTTTCCGGTTCGTAGGGCACCGTTTCCAGCGTAATTAATGGGTAAAGGAGACAAAGAATCTCATGTCTCAAGGCTGCGAGCAGATTTGTGGAGGCTTGCGTTGCTTTTCTTATGGGCTGCTAGTCTCGTTGGTTTAACTAATAAAAAAGTAAATATACTAATGAGTAGTTAAATCTCTAAACTATTTTGCATTTGTTTTCTAATTTTGATAGTAGCAATAGTGATTTTGATTCATTCGAATTGGGTTAATATTTATTAAACATCTTTCTAATAGAACTCATTGTTGTTTAACTCAATATTAGCAGAGTAAAACAAAATTTTTATATACCAAAACAAATACTAGTACAATGCGAGCAAAATCGAATTTTGATTCGTGGCTACCACTTCACATTTCAATTAATAATGAATTCAAAATGTTTGGTCATGAATAAATTTGAAGCTTTTATACAAATTTTTACTATAATGGATTTACGTTATTTATATATCCATTTTAGTATTACATTTTATATTTTAAAACACAAGAATTATAAGAATAATAAAGAAGTCGATGGAAATTGGATGTCTAATTATTATGCCTGACACGCACCGACTACAACCGCCATGTTACTCCTTTTTAGTGCCTGAATGGTGAGAACTTTAATTTTTATATCGACATGTAGGTATGGTTCTTTCTTGTCGCATTCAATACTCCGTTGCTTTTGCGCTCCTATTATTTACACTGATCTTTATTTTAATTTTTACTTTAAAAGCAATTTATTGTGTTACCAAACGCGACTATCATATATTGATGTAACTAATTTATTTACTGCAGCTCTAAAACATGTACAGAATGATTTGTCACGCAGCTTATCTTAATGCTACCACTGCACATTATGAATTTAAACTAACTTAATTACTAACGTAAAACGTCGTTATCAATATCGATATTTTTTTTTATTTTGTCAGTGGCTTAAATTTACTTACATTTCATCCATCATCATTCCAGATCCTTCATCTGGAATGATGATGGATGTGAGTGGAGATCGAGTCTCGGTAACCGTAGTGTGTACCACCCCGCGGCAAGATGGAGTGACGACATAGGTGGATAAGAAGAATACCTTATAATAACTCGGAAAATTATCTAGGAGAAAGAAGCCGATATTGCATTGATTATAACTATTAGTAGTTATAGAATTGTTTAAGATGTATAATATGCCTCAAATGTCGTACTCAAAATATATTAAGCGATAATAATTGGACCGATTACGCAAAGAATTTATGTGGCACGAGGTCGTCACGATTCTAGAAGAATTTGCATGATATTGAAAATTGTACAGCGCTTTTATCTGCTAGCTTTTGCTATGTGGCTTTAGGAGTCTTTCGTATGCGTGACATAAAGATGTTTTGCGGCTGCACTGACGCCCGGAAATTTGTCACGTATTTCATAAACTTGACATTGCAATGAGACCGACTCGGGGGTATTGAGTCGGTGTCGCTGATGTGTCGATTAAGGGTGATGTGGGATTTCAATCCTAATTTTTTAAACATCCATCCTACTAATAATTCAGATGCGGAAGTTTCTATGGATGTATCTCTGTTACGCCGTTACTTAAAAACTACTTGATGGATTTAATTCAAACTTTACCATAACATTATAAATCAATATAACTTATAGGTTATAATAATGTCCGACCGAAATTTCAGTTTCGGATTCGGCCAAGTTTGGCCGAAACTTATGGCGAAACCTAAACTGGTTTCAAGAATTGTCATGTTATCAAAATTTAAACAAAATTGTAGAGAAAGTAAGTGCATCATACAATTGAGCTCTGATGAATTTAGTGCAGACAACCATTCCAAGTTACCTAAAACAGATTGATGATTCTTCTAGAACAACGAGGAGGGATCAAAGTAGTGAGAACATATATACTTTTTGGTAAAAAAAAAATAAGCACTGGCATTGCTCAGATATTTCTTATTTTAATTAAGAAAAACATTGATTCTCTTAACTTTTTTTTAAAAACCACTGTTTAAAAAAATTAACGACGTATAAGATTTCAATGCGATTTGGAGGCAACATTAGAGGAGTCTGCTCTGCCGTATTCCATTGTCACAAGTTGGAGGAGCTTTTTAGTTTAGAGTAAGAAGAACGAGCACGGAATACGAATATTGTCGGCGTTGCAGCAATCCATTCACCTTAGTCTTTAAAAGTGAAGCTGCCAAATTCAAAAACAACTGTTATGAGTGACCGAAGAATTACTATCTGATACCTAATTCACTGCCTACCGTGAGACATAGGATGTTAAATCTCGTTTACCCAGTAAATACGCTGGCTACAGTGCCCTTCAAACTGGAACACAGTAGTGTTTTCACGCTGCTTTGCGGTAGAAATGGGCACCGTGGTGGTACCCACCCAGACCGTCTCCTGTAAACAGGGGACCTACCACCGGTAAAGGTTCAGCAATTATCTGTAAATAAAATTTGAAAAGTTTAAAAGAAACGTTTGTGTGTTAAAAGATATTATTACTGTAATGACTACTTGATAGATAACCCACCCTGGTATTGAACAGTTTGTTCCAGGCTATTTGAATTTGTGCTGTATGTAAAAATTATTGAAAAAAGGGAATAAAAAAGGTCCGCTGAGTTTATTGCGCCGGTTCTTCATCGGATTCCATTTCCGAACCAGTGATAGTTTATTTAACATGATTGTCTTATTGATATAAAAAATTGAAATGCTTCCATATTAATTAAAGATCATAACTATGGAGGAATTCAATCCATATTGACACAATTTTTGAAAATGAGAAAAGTCTCCGCAAGGTGGGTGCCGAGAATCATAAACAAAATAGACTTGCCATTTCGGAGGTATTGTAGGACAAGGTAAGAATATTCTGAAAAAAAACTTTGTCTAGTGGTAACATTGGATGAAATATGGGTTCATCCTTTTTAGGAGACAAAACAGAAATCTTCGCAATGGAAACAGCCATCCAAACTGAACACAAAAAATTTTCATGTCGTGGCATCAGCTGGCAAGGTTATGGCCTTAATATTTTGGGAGTCAAGTGATATTGTTGATTGATAACCTGGAGCGTGTAACTTATATCGTAATAAGAACCCGCGTGAAGAAACATATAGCTGACATTAAACATAAAAGACCCAACAAGTCGCCAGTGTGTGACCATACTTTAAATCGCCCAAACCATTACATCAGATTTGATCGACCATAAATCCTTGCTAAAGAACACCGATTATTGCCGAGGACGATCCATGAGGCTATTGAGATTAGAAAACATCAAAATTTCAATAGAGAATGTGGTTGGGTTTTACCACCTGTTGGGGACCCCATAACTATTAAATTAAACCCCTAGCATAGTACAACTGCCGGCTGTACTGATTAAATTAGTTCATTTTGCATAGGTCGAAGATTAAAAAATTTAAATTGCAATTAAGATCTGGAAATCCCGCTTGGCAACAAGAAGCATTACATCTTAGTCTACCCCGTGACCACGGCCGCTGGAAAGTGTTCGAAACGTCGGGAATTTAAAATGTAAAATAAACGCGATAAAATCTGTAAAAAGTCCTTTTATTCAATAATGCGTAAGTAAATGTATTTGAAGTGCCACTACCTATGCTAATATAATGATGTAAATTTTATTCTTTTTCATTGCATTTACTCAATTCATCATCATCTTAAAGAAATGTGCTCCTAATGTAAGACAGCTGTTTGAGTATAATTTGCTATCAAAATCTGTTTTATGAAAACAGCTCGAACCATATTGTCTGATCTGTTCTGCATTTTGCAAATTTTGATGCTGCTATTCGCTTAATGGTAATTGAGCATATAGTGTTCAAAGCAAAAGCTTTTGCATATTTAAATAGTTTTAGCCGTTCAACTGTCGTTTAGATTCAATACAATACAATAGATTTTTATTACGTTTATACGTTACGTTACGTTTATAAACGTTAAACGTTTAAAAAGTATAGTAAATTAATTTAAAACCTAAACTATTTGATGCAATACTCTTAAGCGTATTAATATGTAGACATATTTCGATCTGCTAAGACCGTTTTCAGAGTGATAGAAGAGGAAGATTTATATGTATAACACATGCTATATATTGTATGTATATTTTCTATCAGATAGCTCCCGTGAAAAGCATGGGCGGGTCGCTAGTATCTTAGAAGTACAATATCTGTGAAGGACAAGGCCTATGATTCACCACCTTTAGATCGCCCGTGCTTACCGATATCAATGACTTATCTAACCGATGTAGTACTAAAAGTCGCATGCGGAATTGTCCACATGAAGTATTTATGCTTTCGACACAAAATGTCTTTTTGGATTTATGAATAGCGCCTTTAAAATTCATTAGTTAAAGCGAAAAACAAAACTAAATAACAAATAAAAAATAAATCAGATTGAAATCGAGACATTTTAAATTAATTTAACTGTTTAATTTATGCCTTTTATTCATTTTATATTTAAACATATACAAAAAAGTTTACACGTTAAAAAGTTAGTTTTGAACAAATAGTTTTGCCAATTTATAAATTATTTTATTGTGATAAAAACCATTGTACAAGTGATTATTAATATTAAATTTATAAAAATTATAAACAGATCTAAAACTATTTAAACCAAACCTTTTATAAAAAGTCCGGGAAAAAACCATTTCAATATGGGTTTGTCCTTTGAAATAATATTTTTATTCTTTCCCAACTTTTTAAGGAATAATGTTTTAATGTGTTATATAACCCTCCGTACCAGTGGTAGGGCATGTGCAAAACCGGAGGTCGGGTTTGAATCCGGGGACTCAACAAATTTACATTTTGCTTCCGGTTGTTGGGTTTGGGCGATCCCCAATTGTCTGAAAAGGGAAATCCCGCCGGATGAGAAAAAAGTTCCGACCCCAATGGACCAGCGGTAACGGTCCCTCCCCTAATGGATAGGGTTGAAGGGGGCCTTGTCCGCAGTGGACTATCACGGGCTGATGATGATGATGATAATGATGTGCTAAATTATATATTATATATAAAGGTCTTCCCAATGGGTTTTAGAAACAGTGATGTCCGGTGCTTTCTTTAAAGGGTCACTCATCAAATCAATGAAACTAAAAAATTAATTGTTTAAAAAACAAATACACTAACGCTTTTAAATTTTAATAATTAAACACTTATCACAGATTAACCTGCCCATCAGTTCACCCAAATGTAATTTCACAGCAAACCCAACCTTTTTTGTATCAAAGTGGTGGTGTTTTTTGAAGTCAACATTTTCATAATAACTATATTAATGGTTTCAATAAATCTATTCTTGTTTAATTTACTAAGACAATTCCTAATTATTTGGACATCTTAAAAACTTATACTAAAATGAGAAATTTTTAACAGTGTTTAATCATCAATCAATCAATATCATGAGATGCATCGAGTTATGTTTAAATAGTTTTAATTAAGTATTAGTTTAAGTAGTTCATCATTTGTTTATTCTTTAAATTAATTTAGAACGTTATTCATAGAGTCTCAATCAAATCAAATCACAATATTAAACACTTTTGATATCTCGCGTTTTAACAGTGTTAGAGGGTAAACGAAAATAAATAAATAAATTAGTTAAAACCATAAAATTTTTAAAATCGTATTTCCAAAGACGGAAAATAGATTCCAGAGATCTTAACCACATCTCGTCTGTAAAACATACTAGTTATGGCATCGGCATTTATTAAAATCAACAAATGAATTTTGATAAGGGTATGCAGAAAACAATTAGCTTGTTATTGCCCTATATTATTTTCATAAAAATACGTTCTGTAGTACACTTTAAAACTTTGGATTTGCATATTCAACAAAAAAAAACTTTGAGCATATTTTTAGTTGTATTTACTTAAAACTTTCAATATTACCATTCAAGAAAATCAGTGTATAATTTTATTCACAAGCGGGACAACAGTCAAAAAAATAACTTATTTTTCATATGGGAATAATAAAAAACGCTTTAACAAAAATTTAAATGATTTGATTTTCCGACTGTATATTTTTCGGTAATTACGAAACGTGTAGGCTTGAATTATGATTAAATATTCATCATAATTTAGAGAGATTCTATATTTAAATACTACGTTGAGCCCACAAATATTATTTTATTCCTATATTTGACATTAGATTCAGTCCCTTGCTTTCTTTAATGTATGAAATGGATTAAAATTTTCATTTCAGAGATTGATTATGATTACTGGTCGTTTAATTTTTTTTATTTAATTTGTTGAAAAAACAAGAACTCGGTCTGTTGTAGGTAAATAGATTATAAATTAAATAGATTGTAAATTTATAGATGTTAAGTTTAAATATCGGGGCAACAAAACCTTGATTCCTACGGACTTAGAAAATTGTTAAAATCTAACAATAAAAATAATATGTAGTGAATTGATGATGTGACATTGCAGCCTTTCATTTCGAAATATGTGTACTTAACGAAGATGTAAATCTTGAGTAAGCCTTTGTACAATTTTTAATTATAATTCATTATCATATTTGAAGAGCGTAATGAAGTGTGTTCTCACGTTTTAATTTTTTAATGCATAAACCCTAAATGTAGTTCCGTGATTTTAGCAGTTTATAGAATACTATATTATTGCAATGTCTTACGAAAGTTTTAATTAAATATAACTAACACTAACAATTTTAACATCCTCAGTAGCCGTACAGAATTGCGCATTAGATACTGGAGGTTTTAAGTTCGAATCATGCGGAGATTTAAAAACTTTTCACTGCTGTTACCTATTTGGCTAAGGCAACTCGGGCAAGAATGTAATAAAAATCAATATATCAACATTATGCATTTTTTTATCTTTGCCCTGTTTGGAATCATGTTTTGATACAATTTAAGTATTATTGTTTTTATATATTTTAATTCGAAATGTTTCAACTATATCGGTACAGATGCAAATGAAACTGTATATCCCATTTAAACAAATGTATTTCTAACAACGGCTACCTTAGAATTTGATTGAGGACATAGAACAAAAATTGATTACAGTTTCAATCAAGGCTTATCGACCCGTGATGAGATATGAATATTGTCCCAATCAAGCGTGAACTATAAATTTATCTATAATCGGAGTCAAACGTTTATCACTATGTTAACAATAGACGAATAACGAATAGACGAATAATTTATAATTGTTCAACGTATGTTTAAAATATGCAAATATATAAATTATATGCAAATGCAATAGAATAACATTATTATTTAGTTTGGAAAAAAATTATATAAAAAAAATGCTATAAGTTTTTATTCCTTCATTTTTATTTTAAAAGTTAGAGTGCCGTGTCTAAAGAAATCAATTTATCATTTATTGGCCGTCATTAATTTGACAAATATATTTTAACTGCTTATAAAAAGAGCATGTATGTGTAATAATAATGATTTTTTTTATATTTGTTGTTCATATTCTAAAGAATTTTAAAGAAAGGAGGTGCCCTCACTACTTCTTACCAATTTGAAGTCACACTATTTCAATCAAGGAGTAATATCGGTGACTCTTAATAATCGTAAATTTCGATAACGTGAATTATATGACAATAAATAATGGCATATTTAAATCAGTACTTCACAAATACAGTAGTTGACGCGAGCTTGCCTGACACTTGCAATTAAAATCATATAGGTTTTTAATACAGATTAGCTAGAATGTGTAGACGAAATTTTTAATAAATAGTAAATAGAAGATATGTTATCTAAACCCTGTTATTAGACAGAAATGTATAATTTTGGGAATGTATTAATAATCTTATTATTTCATAAATGTATATTTATGATAAGCTACACAACAAGGCCTGGCCTAAAGGATACGATTTTAATCTAGCAATAAAAAAGCAAACTTATGACATTTTATTTTATAAATTATTTACGGGTGACATAAACGAGATTCATAATTTAATTTAAAGTATTATAAAGCATTTTATTACTGTAATCTTATAATTTACTCGGTGTTGGTAGCCTCTATTCCAACAATTTAATTAAAAAATGTTTAATAAATTATCAAGAACTATTTCTTAATAATCAGACATAAAGACTAGTTAGGAAAAAAAATAATATATGTCTTTAGGAATATTATTTAACAGCGTTAGTTTGAAAGGAGTTCCATTGTGAAGGCAGCGCTTTACCTAACTACGATTTTATGCTTTGACGTGTCCTTAAAGTTATTTTCCTTTTAACTTAGCTCTATCCAAAGTTAAGCTAGCCCGCCTGGCTAAGTCTTTTTCCTTTTAAGATCGTGTTATGAAGAGCCTGTACATATTGGAACTGCTCTTTCTTTGAATTGCTTTTTATTCTTTTTTATATATCTAAGAAACCCTAAGCAATTATCACATACTACCTTTTCTATATTCTGGTATAGAACCGACGTTTTTGTATCAGAAAACGTTAGTCTATCAACACTGCTAGGTTTAAAATCTATGCACGGTAATTGCCGGTTAAGCGAGGCGTAATACTTTATAGGACGTAGGCGTTTATTTCGGCTTGCATTGTAACGTCTAACGTTTTCACGGTGTACGTAATGTGTTTTATTGAAGTTCAATGTATCCTAGTTAATATTTTCGAAATGTTTACTAGCAATATAGTGATAACTAGAAAATTGATGTAAATGAAATTTTGTTAAAATTGTTTTTTAAATAAAATATGTATATTCGAAAGTTTAACGAATATGACCGTAGAGTTTGTTGCCCGTTCTTCTCTGGACTGAGTCTTTAAACCGGTAGTTAATTTCTGACGGTGATAAGTGCATAGTAGAGCCTAATTTGAATAAATATTATTTTTAATACTTTTCGTTTTAAATTTCAATAAATGAATGCATACGTTTTTGATCACAAACACTACACATTACAAGTGAAATTAAAAAAATATATATATAACCGACTTCTAACGGAATATAACTATTTTAGGCAATATAAGCAGATAACAACGTGCTCTTCGTACGAAATTGTGTTGCGTTTTCTATCACCGCATTTTAAATATCTGATAACTTTTAAGGTGTTCATTTCATCAAAATGCCGTCTTTAATAAGTTTTAGGTACATAGAATAAAGAATTTCTTTAATCCTATAAATTTGCGATAGGGTCGGTGCAAGGAGGTAACATATGTGAATAAAAAATAAAGTAACAAAACATCCATGTTTCGGTCGAAAAGAAAAAATACCAATTTCAGCCTAAACTATGATTATTTCTTTTTAGTTAAGGTAAAGTTGAAGTGTTTGTTTACTTTATTATAAAAGAGAAGTGTTTCACATTTTGTACTTTACTAACCGCACTGCGCTATTTACGTGATTCTATTAGAAAGACTGCAACCGAAGCAGAATGTTCATTATAGCATCATAGTTTTAATAACTTTTTCATGTGGTATCCACTTAAAATATGTAAATTCCAACAATAATATTATTATTATTAACAGTCGCAATCAATACAGTTCTACGTAGGCAGCAGTAAACGCAAGTATTCGCCTTTGAATATAGTACAATAAAGAATCCTTAAATCTTATACACCCCTACTATATGAGATTAGATAGAAATATAATTTAAAAATTTGTATATTTTCTATTGGCTCGTATTTTTTTATTATAGTATATTATTGAAGTATTTCTACGTAACGATAAAATTATTATATGTCGAATAGAAGCGTCTTTATATTTGCAGTCATCACTTAATTTCAAATAAATAATTAACTTTTTTGTACTTTATATATACAACAAAATAACCATAGCCATAAATAGAGACGTTTCGATGTCGTACTACTAATACATACTCAGTACATGCGTTTCGTTACCGCATATATTTAGCATCGAAATAAACCTATAGTCTTAATATACGACAAAGTTTATTAAAAAGGTAAGATAACACGAGCAGTAAGTAAAAGACATTTATTCTTTTGTTGATTTCGTGCTTCAAAAAGTTATGAAACTAATACAATATTTAATAATAATATGCATCTTTTGTTTTACGAACACTTTCACATCTCAATTTCTAATATAAATTACTATATTGTATAAAATAACTAAATATAAGTAACAAGCTTCGTAAAGTCAGTGCACGCTAAAGCCTGCAACAATGAAGGCTTAAATCACTTTACTGTTCGCAGGAAAGTTCGTATGTAACCCATTAACATTAAATAAGACATGCATAGCCTTAACACACTGTTTACTTAAAACTAACGTGCCTTAGTAAACATATGAAAAATTTATAATAAAAAATAAAGGATATAATAAGAGTTCCTTTATTGAATGATCAATCGATAAAGGGTGGTGGCTTTAATAAAATATCTTTAAAATATTAAATGAGTATATTTAATTATCAATAGTAATGTCGTACTAGTGATTTCGTAGACGGCAGGCAATCTCTGTTAAAATTAGCCTGCATTATTTTCTAATACACAAGTATGAACGCTAACATCAATTTGCACTCTACCATTGCTCTAAGTCCGAAGAAACTGATCTTGACTTGTCCATATATGCACAGATTGAATTAGGGATTAATAGTTGAAGATTAATCAGCTATAAAAATATAATTTTATATACAAGATATAAAATATAGTTTTTACCTCTGAGTACAGGCATTTATATTTATTTTTTTATTCGCAGCTGAAGTTTTTTTATGTGTTAACTTGGTGTAAGTTGTGAACGGACCGAATGAAATTATAATAATTGTTATCGGTAATTATTTCTTCATTGCAAAAATGGTACTTGTCGCGTTGATCTATTTTAAAATAATCAAAACATGATTAGTAACTTATATAACACTTAAAATTAACTACAGGCGTATTTTTCAATAAAATCCGAAACATTATGTGATAAACGTAAACAATCCTCTGGAGAATTGTCTAAAGAACATTAGTGGTAGAATTTATGTAACACATTACGTTAGGGAAATAATTAACAACAGTTTCATTGATTAAAAATATAAACGAACTAAAACAAATCAATTTAAATGTTTTATACCAAATATCTACAAAGTTTAAACCTTTTTTTTTGTTAGACAGAAATTATTAGGCAGTGTCGTCCTTTTATTTAATATGAAAAGTACAAATTCAATCATACGTTTAAAAAAAATGTCTTTAAGTTTGAATTATTTAAAGTTGTGTTACATAGGCAGACGAGCGGAGACGGAGTTTTCATAGTCACAATCAAATTATTTATTTGCAAGTATTTAGGATACACGATTTGCAAGTATCGTAAATATATCTTATTATGAATATAAAAAGGCTTTTATAATCTTTAAAAACTCAGCGATATTCAGCGCCAAGTTGTATCTGCCTAAAACACAAATTAGGACAAACATAAATAATTATATAACATTGACTAAATTAACTCTGGCATGTATTTACTGTACACGTATCATCAGATTATTAAAAGCAAGAGATACCTATAAACCTATTCATTATATACACTATTGTATCGAATCAAAAACCACAATTGGACGCCAAAAACCATTTCGGACCATAAAGCTTTTTGTTCTGATCACAATAAGCTCAATTACTATAAATCGAATAGCAACTACAAAATTTGCAAAATACTGTACAGTTCGCGTAGTATAGTTTTTTTATGTGCAGGTAAAATAGTTGTTGTTTCACCACTGCAATGATTATGACTAAATGTAGATAAAATATAAAACATGACATGTACTTCTATTAGGTATAGAAATAGTATGAAAAGATTTTCCTTCGTACTTTTCGGAAAAGTTAGCACAATAGCTTTAGTGCCTATACATCTCTAAAATATATGTTACCGGCCAAACCCGATTCGAGGACAAACTAGTTTGGCCTAGGCTCAACTAGTTCTTCCTATACGCGATAGAATTAACCAGTATAGCCTAGTACAAACTAATTAGTCCTTAGCCCGATAGGATAGACCATTTTAGACTAGGCCAAACTAGTTAATCCTAATATCCATGCGCATATAATAGGATAAACTGGTAGGCCTGGTCTAAACATTAAAATATATCAAGAAAATCAAAATAAATAGATACAATAAATAAAATACTTCGTAATTGAATAATAATAATTTTTATTACTCTATAGGTAATGATTCGTCGTTAAGTGATAATATAAACAAACATACTATAACAATATGTTTTTTCGGGTCAGAATTGGGCATTTGCAGTCAAAATTTTTTAGAGGCAGCTGATGAAAATCAGGACTCTGAAATATCGTTGAGGACTGCAGCTACAAAATATTAAGTTGGATCAGGTCAAGGATTGGTGAGATGCAGCTGCAATAAAAACTTTTCCACAAACAGATGCCAGTGCAAGAAGGCGTTACTCTGTAATTATAAATGCCACCGAAGCAAACCATGTAAAAATAAATAACAATTTTAATAATTTACATAATACTCGAGATTTTTATCAAAATCTTGCTTTTTGATAAAAATCTGTATTATTTGTTATAGTATGATTGTTTATATTATCACTTAACGACGAATCATTACGTATAGAGTAATAAAAATTATTATTTTTTCAATTACGGAGTATTTTATTTACTGTATCTATTTATTTTGATTTTCTTAATATACTTTAATGTTTAGACTAGGCTATACGAGTTTATCCTAATATATGCGCATGAATAATAGGATCAACTAGTTTGCCCCAATCTAAACTGATCTATCCTATCGGGCTTAGGACAAATTAGTTCGGACTAGGCTATACTGGTTAATCCTGTCGCGTATAGGAAGAACTAGTTGAGCCTAGGCCAAACTAGTTTGTCCAGAAATCGGGTTTGGCCGGTAACATATACAATGACATTATTCATTTTCACATTTAACATTAAACAATAAAGTTTCATATTAATAAATAAGAAAACTTCACCCACTTAATACAATCATTTATCGACAGTACGGGTATCATCGTATTCCGATGAAGATCCGAGTTTTACCGAAAGAAAATAATTTCATTTTAATAAAATTAAAATAGTAATGATTTATATTGTATAACTTGTTCTTTAGAATTTTGAGCATCTACGAACCCTTTGTTCCATTGAACTATTCGCAAATAGCATTATTTGCCATAGTGTTTATGGTACCGGATATTTGATAAAGCAATACATGTTTATATAGAGTACTAGAAGACAGAAAATTTTTAACTCCACCTCTGTCTTAAAATAAATATCTAATTGGTAATTGTGTAATGTTATAACATACGCGAAAAAATGTGCTCTAAACTTTACAAAAACAAAAGAAATTTATATGAAGAAATACTTCCAGACTCCGTGAACTCAGAATCGCAGCCCTGCGAAAATTGGTGCCACGGGCGGTGACGAGGGTGTCGTCCGCGTAACAAGTGACGTCGACACCCTCGTTATTGCCGCCACGTAGCACTCAATCAAGACCAACGTTCCTCAGATGCGGCCCCAACACCGACCCCTGTGGAACTCCACACGACACCTTGATGGTCCGGAGCCCATCTCGGCACGGGATCTTGATAAGTCGATGC
Organism: Lamproptera curius; assembly: GCA_029286875.1. NCBI lineage: Eukaryota > Metazoa > Arthropoda > Insecta > Lepidoptera > Papilionidae > Lamproptera > Lamproptera curius. The sequence continues at coordinate 18,365 of JAGSMT010000074.1, read as the reverse complement.
GACAGGTAGGCCCCAATCACTTTTTGCAAGTACGGAGGCACCCCGTGGTATCGGAGCGCCTCCTTTATGCAGGCCTAGGGCAGGGTGTTGAAAGCGTTTGGCGGTGTCTCTCGACATCGCCAAAACACCTTCACCCCGGGACACCGCATCCTGCGTCAGGGACCTGACCCGCAGCACCGCGTGGACGGTCGACCGACCCTTGCGGAAGCCATACTGCCACTCCGCCAGATTTGGGCCCACATGCTCCAGGTGCTGGACGATGCGGGCCGCAACGATTCTCTCAAAGAGTTTTCCCACATCGTCCAACAACACGATCGGCCTATAGGCGGAGGGCGAGTCCGCAGGACGCCCCTCCTTTTGAATGAGGACGAGTCAGCACAGGGAAGGGTCCGTAAAAACGGATCAGTGACCCCATTCGGTCTAGGTAGCCCTCGAAGTCAGCGAGAGATCTGTTGGGAGAAAAGTACCTAGAAACAACTACAAAATATCCCAACAGAGCGCCGACAAAGCCTGGACCTTTCTTCACGTCCCTCGGATGAGGGGACCCCGCAGCAGTCCCGCAGACCACTGCCGCAGTGTCGGATTCAGATTCCCGGCCCAGTTATTGCCGTTGGGAACGTAGTACGGTTCCGACCCTACGGCCACCTGAATCGACTACTGCGCCATACTCTGAAACAACAGATCCTGAGCTCTGGCACAGTGGTTCAGATTTATCTGCAGGATGCTCAGCGTGGCAATCTTTATGCGATGGCATGCGCACCTGGCTTCCAAGCCCAGGCTTCACCTTATTTCTCTGCCTCCTGTCGGGTTTGGTGGTGCAGGCCGCACTCCCCAACTTGTGGCCAGCCAGTTTGTTTGCAGCGGCGACAGGATGCAGTGCGGCGAGACCTTGCAGCCTCTGCTCTGGTGACCCAGCTGGGCGCAGCGGTAGCAGGCACTGCTGCGGTCGACGCCCGTATGACACTGCTCCGCTACGTGCCCTATTTCTAGGCAACGGAAGCAGCGCATCGGACGCGCCGCATACAGTTTGACCTGCACCGAACACCACCCGATTAGGAGGCGCCCACCGTCAATAACTTTTTTGGTGGCTGCTATAGGGCAGCCACCTGCGTCTTTTCAACGGAATCATCCAGGCCCGAAATGCGAAGGTCCGCGCACTTTTTGGGCCTGGATATTGTAGCCACCTCTGGGTCAACCAATTGGCGAAGCTTTTCTGCCAATTGGTTGGCCTTCTCTCCGCTGGCGGCCCCCGGAACCTGGAGAATTCGGGCCCTCGTTGCCGCATGGCGGAACCGGATGCCATCGATGCCAATGTCCTCCAGCTTAAACCTTTTCTTGGCATCCTGGAGAATGCCAGAATACGTGACCCCTTTCCCAGCTGCGCCGGGCTGCAGCTTGATAATTACAGCCGACGAGCTAGGGGTCTTTAGTTTTGCCCCTTACCAGCACCTGGTTGGCTTCGCCACCTTTGGGCCAGCGTCAGGCTTGGCACTTTTACGGCGCGTCACCAGAGTCCACCCATCCGTGGACTGCTCCGGTGCCGCCGACTTTGCTGCCACTTGTGTGGCGCTGGTCACACCCTGGCCTGGGTTGGTCTGGGGGCTCTTCTTACCTTCCTTCTTCTCCTTTTTGCTCTTCCCTTTTTGGGGAAAGTTTAAAGGGGGCATCCTCCACCGCTTTGGTAGCGCTTTTTTCCTCCGCGGAGCCCTTGCGTGCTCCCGCCGATGTTGCTGCACGCAGTGGGGCAGCGGGGGTAGCAGGGGCAGCAGGGGCAGCAGGGGCAGCAGCAGGCCTTACCAGTGCCGCAAACGTGGGGGCCTTAGGTTTGTCGGCGGCGAGTGGCGGGCGGAGCCGCTTCTTCGGCAGCAAGCAGTCCGCGTTGTCGTCGCGGTAGGCCTGGAACATGGTGCCCATCATGTTGACGATGAGACGCCGCTTCTTCCAAAGACCTCAATGGTCGAACCTTCTCCTCTAGTGCCTCCACCCTGGCTTCGAGGGCTTTTTTGTCAGCCGAGTATTTGCGCACCTCAGCTGACTGGGTGGAGCGGCTTAATATTTCCACAGATTTGTGGACGGCAGAGGAGCACTCTTTAAGGGCACGGACGCATGTACTCTTTAGATTGCTAGATTTAGCAGCAACCTGGGAGATGATGCTCAGATCTCTTAGAGCATTCTCCCTAGCCTCCGCCGCCGTTATTACATCCTCCTCGGATGATTCTTGAGAGGCGCATCTTTTGAGCCTCCCGGTCTCTACGGGCGGCCTTCACAGTTTCCTCGAGCGTGCGCTCTTACACGGCACGCTCCGCTTCCTTTAGGGCCCTCTGTGTTTTGACCCTCGTGATCGTGTCAGTGGCAGCACTATGCCGACTCCCACTATCCGACCGAAATCGGGGCCCTGCCGCAGTTGTGTGTTTAAGGAAACGCCCGCGCTCATCTCGCGGCAACAATGGAGACACAGGTCGCCCCGCATTATCCGCTGCAGCCACCAGCACCTTCTGAGCTGGCTATTATTCTTTTGAGGACTCGCTGGCGCTCACATCTCCGCGCGTGCATTTCCTAAAAAAATTCAGTTCGGGGTACTCCTCCATGTGCCCCCCACTTTCTCCAACAGAGAGTCAGACCTCGCCTGGTCCGCACCTCTCATTTATTTGACCTTTTGGTGTTCGCTCAGAATCCACGTTCACGCAGTTGTTTTTGTTTACGTTTTCTTCCTGATTAGGTTTATATTTATTGTTTTCCATAACAATTCTCACGATTAATAGGTAAGTGATGTCCACCGGGCCAGGAACCGTGTAGCAGCGGTAACCCTATATACACCTGGGAGGCGGGAAGTTCCCAGGGTGGGCCGCTAATGGCTGGTGTATCGTTCCAGCCGCTCTTGCGAACACCCGACGCCACGTACCACAACGCCGAGATCAACGATTTTTTAGAGAGTTTGTGTCCTCGCGGTCCAGCCAATGAAGGCAGAACCCTCAGCACTGCCGCAGGCCACGAGACGTTATCCACGACACCCACGACAGGCCGAGATCGCCCGATGTTCGGCAAAGCCGAGTGCAATACACCGAACGAATCACGCCGTCCCCTCTCGGGGATTTCCATTCATACATCTCGCTCTTTTCCCTTTGCCCCAGCCCCCAACACACACATTCATACCTTTGCTCTTTCATACACCACGCTCAGCGAGGCTCTGGAGCACTCGCAAGGGGTAGACCGGCTAGCATCCCGTGTTGCCTCTTAACAAAGAGAGGTACCGGGAGCGAGGGTCTGAGGCCCACCACGTCAGGCTCACCTCTAGGAGCAACTGCTCCTCGCCACATCTCCACCCTTTAACGGAGCAGAGACGCAGCACCCCTGTTTCTGTCCGCGCCGGCCGAAGCTTGTATCCCCCATATATAAGAGGCGTTCCTCTATCCGCAATCTGGGGACGCGCCGGATGGGAGATCTGACAACTCCACACCGGAGATTTGCCAAGCCTCTAGCAACCACCTCACGCTACGATTAGGTTGATTGTACTTAATTATAATTATATGAGTTAAAAATCACGAAAATCAACACCAGTGTTTTGTAATCAATAAACAGTAGCAGTTTTTATTACTATAAGTTATTTTGTTTAACCAGTGGGAGATTTGACTTTCATAACAACTTAAAAGAGCTAACATTGAATTGAATAATTTTAACAAAACTCAATTGATTTCAACTGGTTTCCTCAGTATAATTAATTATATATAAAAGATTTCTAATAAATATTTTATTAATTAAACTTTAATATCTAAAATTTTATTCTCAGAAAAAAAGTAACCAGACAAACGATATCAAATGTTATTACTTTTCCCTTATAAAATTCCACTCTAAAATTTTAATTTTCAAGTAAGTTAATGTTCATGTTTCCCACTTGCAGTACGTTTACTGGGATGTATTTAGATGGAAAACATTCTATCACACGCTGGTTTAAAGTTTTAATAGTCAGCAATAAAACCTATCATTGAATCTGAAAGTGAATGTTACGTGTCTACAAAACCACGTGCAAAAGCAATTTTGCCTCGAATCTAATCTTGGTAATCGACTCGGGTTCTTTGTGAACAGCAAACATATTGCTAAATAAACGTCTAACTTTGTAAAACACTTAGTTGTATCGTAACAAAAATAGCTAGTATCAGAACCTTGTGGTTTTAATAGGATTGACAGAGCAGAATGAATTTATAAATACAAGTTGTTACAAAACTTGTAGTATGCGTCATATAGTAACAACAAGGGACTGTGTGAGGTTTGTACCTTCGTTGTACCTATTTCTGCCGCAAATCAGTATTACGTAAACATTAGTGTTTTCCGGTTCGTAGGCCACCGTTGCCAGTGTAATTAATGGGTACAAGGGACCAAACAGCTCGTGTCTCAGGGTAGTGAGCAGATTTGGGCCACCTTACTTGCTGCTTTTTTTATGGGCTGTTCGTTTCGTTGGTTTAACCAATAAAGAGTAACTATACAAAGAAGTAGTTAGTTAAATCCCTAAATTATTTTTGCCTTCTAATTGACGCGAAAAATTAGGCATGATTTGCAATGGGATAGTTATTTTGATTCATTCGAATCGGGTTAATATTTTTAACATCTTTCTAATAGACCTCGTTGAGCAGAGTAAAACAAAACTTTTATAATACAAAACAAATACTAGTACAATGCGAGCAAAATTTGATTTTGATTTGTGGCTACCAATTCACATTACAATTCGTATTGAATTCAAAATGTTTGGTCATGAATAAATTTGAAGCTGATTGATCAATTATATGTAAATTTCAAATGTGTCTTTTTATATAATGTTCTACTAAAATGGATTAACATAGATATTAAATGGTACACAAGAATTATAACACCTAAAGAAGTCTATGCAAATTGGATGTATAATCTTTATGCCTACCGCAAACGTCACGTTACTTCTTCTTAGTGCCTGAATGGTGGGGACATTGATTCTTTGTCGCAATGCAGGAGTGGTTATTTCTTGTTGCATTTAATACTCCGTTGCTTTTGCTGTTCTATTATTTACACTGATATTAATTTTAATTTTATAAAAAGCAATTTGTTGTGTAAACAAACTCACGACTGCACGGTGCAAGGGGGAAGGAGGTAGAGGTCAATTCGCTAATGGACGGCACTATCACATATTGGTTTAAATAATTTATTTATTGCAGTTTTAAAATATGTACAGAAATTATTAGTCTTACGGCTTATTTTAATGAAATCACTGCACATTATAAATTTAAACTGTATGCTCTGGAGTGGAGATCGAGTCTCGGCAAACGTAGTGTGGGACGCCCCGCGGCAAGATGCAGTGACGACATTTGCAAAGTGTCCGGTGTGAGCTGGATGAGAATAGCCGAAGATTGAAAGCGGTGGCGTGCATTAAGGAGGCCTATGACCAGCAGTGGACTGATACAGACCAATGGTGATAATGATGATGTTTACAAAGTGTTCTGATTGAACTAGAAGGATTAGAAACATATTTTATTGTCGGAATACTATTTCTAATGTGGGTGACTCAAGAGAAGAAGTCTCGATATTGACGTATTGTCTCTGTGCGATAGTGTTTAAAAGACGGGGCTAAAATATAGAAGGGGGGTCGTATAAGCCGCTACCCGGAACTGAACTCTCTTCTGTACTATGAAAGTATTAGTGTGTTGAGTGGTGTTATGAATCGACTCGTCCGTACGAGCCATTTCAATGGTTTTTAGTACAAGAGACGATTAGTTATCGTCATCATTTTTACTTTTTGGAATTCTCTTTGAGATTTCTAAAATCAAAAGTGGGATAAATAATAGCAATCCTTTTTATTTTTTAAATTCTCTTTGAGATTGCTAAAATTATGATAATTTGGAAAATTGTCTAGGCGGAAGAAGCCGAGATTGCATTGATTATAACTATTAGCAGTCCATTAGTATTGATTATAATTATTAGAATTGTATAACACATGCCTGTACAAAACATGCCTTAAAAGTTGTACTCACTATATTTTAAGTGATAATAATTAGACCGATTTCGTAAAGGATTTATGTGACACTAGTTCGTCACAATTCTAGACGAATTTGCATGATATTGAAAATTGTACAGCGCTTTTATCTGCTGAGCGTGGCGTTAGGAGTCTTTCGTATGCGCGGCATAAAGATGTTTTACGGCTGCATTGACGCCCGGAAATTTGTCACGTATTTCATAAACTTGACATTGCAATAAGACCGACTCGATATCCCACTGATGTAATCGACACATCAAGGGCGATGCGGGATCTCAATCGTATTTTTTATACATCCATCCTACTAATATTACCACTGCGGAAGTTTGTATGGACGTGTCTCTGTTACTTTTTCACTCAAAAACTACTTGATGGATTTAAGTAAACTTTGCAATAACATAGCTTATAAATCAATACAAATTATAGGTTATTATATATAATAATACAGTGTAGTTTCTTCAAAATATAATAAAAAGTTTCATGTTTATGGAAATAATCTGTCATCGGCGAGCAAAATAATTTATAATAACCATTATATGACGCTTAATGATGTTAATGTGAAAAAATTGTTATCATAAATTATTATCATCACGCAAATAAAAGGCGGGCGACGCTAATAAAGTAATGAGAATGTTAGTGCTAAAATAAAGATGATGTTTTAAGTATCTGTATTGACTTCAAGCACTTATAGCACAACTGTCAAATAATATACAATAATAAAACATTGTTTTATCTACTTCAAAATTTTATAAAGGTCGAAGAACAAGGTCATAAGTGTTTTTTTAATAATTTACATGTAAATTATTATCCTACGTATGTTATATAATTATCGTGTTTGGTATATTGTTCTTAATAAATTAACTACAACGCCATCTTTTATACAACGGTATAAAGAAAAAACACTGTTTTATTTATAGACTGCTTGAGGACGTAGAGGTGGCAGCACTGCCTGAACATGTATTGTCATTACTAAAACCCATAAAAAAGAGTCATGTACCGAAAATAAGGCAGAAATAATTATAAGCCACCACAATTAATTAAATGTTATTTACAATACCACGACAAAAAGTTAGAGAAGAAAATTAATGTATAGATAACAATATAAAAAATATATGTTTGTTTCTGCCTTGAAATTTAAATAATTATCAACGTATTCAGTACACTATTCAACGCAGTGTTCCAGTGTTCAAAATCACTTAATCCTAAATGGGTCCATTGTGTCCCCTCCAACGTAGGAAACAATTTTAGCACGTGTATTTTTTTGCAATATAATAAAATGAGCGATACTTCTCTAATTTTTGTTTAAATCGAATGCGCCCTTTTTATTTATTGTATGTGAAAGCTTGTTTTAATCATTTTTTTTTGGTTTTACTTTTATAAATATGCATGTACATAATCAGTAATTTACCAGGTTCCTCAACAAAGACAAAACTAATTATTAAACTCATGAGTTGAATTTTTTTCATGAAACTATACTTAAATAAAGAAATCTCACAAATTTTATGAATAATGTGTATAATATAACACGATGCTCAAAATAAGCAAAACCAAGGTTATAAATAGACTGAATGCCAAACAAATCATTCTACCTCTTCTATTATATAAAAGAATACATTTGCGATAACCGATTGACGTGGATTGAAAAGGTTGTTGTGTGAGAAACGATCTCACTTATAAATATTATAAAAAGTTTAGTATACAAGGGCGGAAAGATGTTGTGCCCCTTAGTGATGTACCTTCCAATATTTATCGAAAACATTTTTGCCATTATACCTTATATATGTCAAGCATTGTAAAGGCGTAACATATAATAAGTACTAAATTAGACATACAGAGACAATACAATGTAATAGATATCTATTTAAGTTATGTCGATAGATCGATCAGTTAATCTGTTTATTCTTAATGACTTGGTTTTTTGCTTCCAGCCAAGTGGTTATTGGGTCATTACAGACTATACTGAGCAGCTTTGAACCAAGCTTTGAAATGAGGAGGTGATGAGATTGAATCCAGCTAACGCACATTTCCAAAAAGTGAGGTATGCAACCGATAGGCATGCATTCGTTAAAAGACTACTTAAAAAATAAATACAGTTTACTCTTTAGATTATTGAGGCAAGTTTCCTCATGCTCTGTTTAAAAATTGGTGAATAATTACAAAGGAAAAGAAATTGTTAAACACAGAAACCACCATTCGATACGTGAGGTGAATCCAGTTTGATTAGATTTTTTTTTTAGATTTACACCATTTTTTCTAGGAAAAGCTATGCAGGTTGAAATAATGTCCACAATTTTAGATCCAATAAGTATTTTAATCCAGTATCTGTCTTAATCATTGATTAAAAATTTAAGAAATATATATATTAAATTTATTAAATGCTGCAAACCGCTTATATTATATTTTTTAAAATCGTTAAATAAAAAAGGGATCGTCTGGGTGGGTACCACCGTGGTGCCTATTTCTACCGTAAAGCAGTAGTGTGAAAACACTACTGTGTTCCGATTTGAAGGGCACCGTAGCCAGCGTATTTACTGGGTAAACGACTTAACATCCTATGTCTCGCGGTAGGCAGCGCGTTGGTGATTCCAATATTGCCAATCTCTATAGGCGTCGGTGACCACTTTCCATCAGGTGGCCCGACTGCTCGTCTGCCTTCGTAGGCATTAAAAATACAAAAGCTCGTATTATACGCTTAAAAACACAGACCACAAATATATATTCTTTCTCGTGACAAATTTTACTTCTTTTAGATAACCTTCATAAATCACGCCGAATAGAATGGTAATTAAGGACGAAATATATTGACTTTCTATATAACATACAGTGGCTGTAACGACTGTAAGCATGCCATAGATCACGATGATAGACAAATGTGACAAAAATCATGATGAGCATAAAAACTTGTTGCCATTTGCCTGTGACGAAACTAAAATTTCGTTGTAATATCATAATAATTAATACACAACATATAACATAGTTACTTGATAAATATTTGATCTTGCAGCGTTATATATAAAAGTAACAAAAATGTAAAGGTAAGAGGAGGTAGTATCTCTGCGGTGCCTATTTCTGCCACAAATCAATAGTATGTATAAACACTATCTTCCGGTTTGAAGTGCACTGCTTCCAACGTAATTACTGGGTAAACGAGACAACATCTTATGCCTCGGGGCGGTATGCGGATTTGTAGCATCTCGCTGCTTTTCTTATTGGCAGGTAAAGTATCACTTACCACCAGGTGAATGTCATGCTCGCGTCATCGCTTTAACCAATTAAAAAAACGTATTATATAATTTTTTTACTGAACACACTCTCTCGTTACCATACAGCTTCTTATTAATTTTCATATACTATCACCGGTTCTTTGACGTTAGAAAAATTGGTGAGAAACATTAAGTAGAACTGCCTCCGTAGCCTAGTGGTATTGGCGTTTGCTTTAGAAACCGGAGGTCGTGGGTTCGAATCCTGCGGATTCAACCAATTTTCGTTGTTGTTTCCTAGTTGGTTAGGACAGTTTGGGCCGATCACCCAATTGTCTGAAAAGTAAGATGATCCATGCGTCGGATGGGCATGTAAAGGCGGTCCACCCACCAACCCGCATTGGGCCCTGTGGTGGTCACAAACAAAAACAAAAACAAAACACGGTCCAAAACCGCCTATGTCCAGCAGTGGACTATCAAAGGCTGATAATGATGATGATGATTAAGTAGTCTTTTTAACCTCCTAGTCTTGTAATCAGACCTATATCGCAAAAAAGCAGTTTTAAAGCAGCATGATTACGATAAAATGAAAATGTATGAACCCGATGGGCCAGTTGCCCATTCAATGCTTTCATCTTTCTCTTAATATAAGTTTTTTCGCTAAATTTGAATCACAGACCTCCGACAATGAAACCAGGACCGCAGTCAGAAATAAGGATAAGTAATAAAACATAAAATATAAAATAGGTAAATATGTATTCAATAATAATATTTCTGTAACGTAATTCAAAAAAACGATAACAACACTAATAGTTTTGACATTAGAATAATATTTGAAAAATATGCATTTTTACTATTACAGACATTTTGAAGGGTACCAGAGCAAATACCAACAGAAAAGACGATATAACAATCTTTTCTCAGAGACGGTGATCGGATTTATGTTATTTTAGCTAAGTTCTCCGCTTCTTTTTAGGTAGAGCGAATCACTTACTAAATGGTTACAAACGTGCAGATGTCTTTGCAAGTAATGATAACTTAAAATAACACGCATTAGAAAAACATCCAGCTCAAATTCGCAATACTCTAATTATTAGTTAATTTATTAAAGCACTAAATTGTTTACTTCAAAATTGAGGCGTCAATTTAAAATATACCAATGTTTTATAACAAAGGTTAAAATGTGAAATTACCTCAAAAGCTTGCCAAAATAACAAAATTGATATCATAATTTGGTAACAGGACAAACTTGTGGCAACGAATGAGAGAATAAATTAAGATTTGATCTGTTCGTAAGATATATCACTGAACACAACATTACTGTAAAAGATATCAGCTGAAATTAAAATTGAAAATTACATAGGATAGAGCGTAATTATTAAGATGTTACAAGACATGACCAACGCAGGTTCCGATATTGTTTATGGCTGTTAAATTCTTAAGGAATATATTCTAAATAGTCCATAATACATTTCACATTTGATTTGTTGATATACCAACATACATTTCTTATTATTTTGTGTAGCAACTGAATCAATCCAAGCTGGTTGGGTACGGGGCCTAACTCATCCCTAACCTAATAATTTCGATGTTCCATAAATAAGAAAACCCCATACTTTAAAAAATGTTATCGGATTCTATCCCTTTTTTTTAAATATTAAACACCAAAACGTTATATTGTAATTTTAATGAATCCTTGAAAATATTAGTAATTTGAATTTTGATGTTTTAGAATAAAACTAAATACATCGAAAATTACATTTCGGGACAATATCTGGATTTCAGAATTAGACAAAGATAAAGGTTAGTTACAGTAATCACTGATAATAGATAAATTTGATTGATTCGTCTTAATATTCATATTTAGATCATAATATAAGTAAGATAGCCGGGGCGATACGTGTCGATGGCGTTACTATCAAAGTCGTCAACGAGTATGTGTACCTTGGGCATACATTGAAGTGAGGAAGACACAACTTTGAAGTTGCGTCTTCCGTGGGAAGCCGATAGGAGGATTCAGTTGGGCTGGGCAGCTTTTGGGAAGCTGTGCCACGTTCTCACGTCGCCGTCAATATCGCAATGTTTGAAGACGAAAGTCTTCAATCGATGCGTTCTCCCGTGATGACCTACAGGGCCGAACCCTGGCCTTTGACTATAGGACTGGTCCACAAGTTTGCCGTTGCTCAACGCGCTATGAAACGCACTATGCTCGGAGTTTCTTTGTCGGACAAAATCGTAATGAAATAATCCGGCAAAGAACTAAAGTCACCGACATAGTGCAAATGATTAGCTCGTTGAAGTGGCAGTGGGCCGGTCACGTGGTCAGAAGAACTGATGGTCGGGCTAAAAAAGTTCTGGAGTGGAGGCCGCGTTCGGGAAGGCGAAGCGTTGGTCGACCCCGACCAGGTAGGATGCCGATCTTCGTATAGTAGCCAGCTCAAGTTGGCAGCGAGTAGCTATGGATCGGCTGTCTTGGCGTTCATTGGGAAAAGCCTATGTCCAGTAGTGGACGGATAGGGGCTGCTAATAATAAGTAAGATAGATGACCAAATTAATCAGTTTCTAGTAAAAAAAAGCACAATAAATTAACAACTTAATTTTCATTTAATCATACGTTATCTATTTTTTAGGACTCTAATAAAAATTTGTCGTTATAGGTAAAATTTGTACATAACCCGACCCGTGCGTATCACGAAGTGACCAATGCTCCCTAGAAATTGCCACCTCATATTGTATTGAAAGACGAAGTGGAGAAGTTAATACCATGCAATAATTAATGCTTCCCTAGGGGCAGATAACTAATAGGAGGGGAATGTTGTTCCTAAAGGGATGAAACAGTGTTTATACCACTGTAATTTTCTTCACAACAATGTATTACTTTCTTCAGGGTAAAGTCATGGTATTCAATAGAGCACAAGATACCAAGAATAACTTTATTTTAGTAACATCCATTTAATGTTAGTGAAACTTAATTTACCGTACAGTTAACAATTCAAGAAGAGATACTTGCCTCATAAGGAAAGCTTATTCCATACATTTACATGCATTACATACCTCGTAAGCGCAAGGGAAGATATGATGCCAATGTTTAGTATGTTTGTAACTTAAACTTGTTAAAAAGAATATAAGATATACTGAGAATTAAATATAGAGTAAGAAAGGTAAAGGTGAAATACGTCAATTAAACAATGAATTTAAAATCATGAAATAAATTGCTTTTGTGCAATTAAATATACGTTTACTGTGACTGACGTTAAGTACGTAAAACCTTGGTTAACCTAAAAGCGATTAAGAGCTTTATTTTGTGTAATTACGCTTTTAGTATTTTAAAAATACTTGAAATATGAACGCTATTAATTTATAAAGTTTTACGGTGAAGGACTATAACGACAAAATAATTATTTCAATGCCTATTATACTTTTATTGATAGGCATTTTTTTAAATAATGTAATACACATCTTTTTGTCATATTAAAGTGTGGTCTTGTTTAACTACCGTTGTTCTATTTTTAAATGAATTTAGAATGATATATTAATATGATTAATTTTTATATTATTGTCTTCCATTACGTGTATTAAAAACAGAAGTGTTTTTACATTCTGTTAAAAGTAAAGTTTTACCAGTGGTAGGTCCCCTTTTTATAGGAGACCGGAGTACCACCGCGGTGCCTATTTTAACCGCAAAGCAGTAGTGTGAAAACACAACTGTGTTTCGCTTTGATGGGCACCGTAGCCAGCGTATTTACTGGGTAAACGAGACTTACCATCCTATATCTCACGGTAGGCAGCGCGTTGGTGATACCTGTATTGCCAATGTCTATGGGCGTCGGTGACCACTTTCCATCAGGTGGCCCCGACTGCTCGTCTGCCTGCGTATGCAATAAAAAAAAGGAGTCGTAACAAGTATTTAGCTTAAACCTTAAGAATTTCTTATAAATTAAGTATTTCTTAAAAATAATGGAATGAATTACTTGTTCTTCCATATTATTTATTTATTTAATATTATTTATTTTTATACTGTATCGAATATTTACAAGTGTTAATTATTAATAAATAAGAGTATAATAAACGGCTAAAACCGTGACAGCGTCGCGCTTGTTACTGCTAATCTAATGACACGCTCAGCTTGACTTTAATCTCGTTCATAATTTAGCGTTTGCGCCAGGTACACTGAAATCTACGGTTTTAACAATTTTCTAAATTGGTGTACGCTAATTTATAATTTCAACAGCAGATTAAATAACTTTCAGTGTAACGTTTTTATATTATTTTATATAAAAATGGATATTTGATTTTAAAATTTTAATGTATAAGTCTATTTTCGTATTTTAAATGTTTACTATTATGGCCTACGACAGTTTGTACTTAGACAGTTGGTATTTGTTAACATCTTATTGTAAAAGGCTAAATGTAAATGCGTACTTCATTTAAATTTAGTCTTTTATTTTTTCTAATATTTCAAGATAAAAACATGTATTTCGAAATTTGTCTCAGAATGTCTTTAAAGATAGTGTTTCTTCCTAATCCTTTGTAAATGTTATGAAGTAGGGGAAATCTTCAAATTATTAATAACTCAATAGGTCATCTAAACCTACCAGTAACATATAATTAAAAGTTTTTATGCATCCGTAAGAGACCTCTTAGTTATTAACGTTTAAACCACATTCAGAGATTTAAAATATATCTAATTCATGAGACGTGAGATGTGAACGTTCGAGGAACGTCCACCTCGAAGGTACTTCAAATATATCGAAAACCATTATAGTCCTGTGCATATTGCTTGTTGCATGGATCGCTAAACTTTTAAACAAAGTATGAAAAATATTGCGTCATTGCGGTAATTACAGGCGCAATAATGTAGGAAATCCCATCACAAATCTTAACTGTGTGGAATAAGTATGTCCACGGCCTGTGAAATGAGAATGAAACTCATCAATGATAATGATATGAATTTTATAAAAAAAGGGTTTTCTGTTTAATCATCATAACAATGTTAATTAATATTTCGTTCAATATCAATTTTAAGTATTTCCCTGTTTAACATAACGCATTTCACTTTATCTATCGCAAGGCAATCAGCTGATCAGCCCGCCTTCCCCAAAGAAAACAAAAATGAAAAGTTGTTCCTAAAGGATTTAAACCCACTAACACTAGTTTAGAAAACAGAAAGTTTTTACGCTACGGGAATAGTTATTCATAAAGGAAGAATGTGATGTATAGCATTAACATTTGGCTATCCATCGTATTTGGAGCCACTTTGAGTCAGCAGCAGCTGTGGCTCATGCTGTCTTTTAAAAGAAGCATAATAATATCATGATATTTTATGCTTCTTTTAGAAGATGAACAGAATTATGCGTTCATATAGTTTGCCCAAGCAATTGAGCAAGCTAATTGGACGATAACTCGTGGGTAGGTTAGAAGATTTGTTCGGCTTTGCAATACAAATGACGATGGCTTCTATCCAGGCATCAGGAAGAGTACATGTCGATAGTAAAATGTTGAAAATGTTGACCAACACACAGACAATAGGGCCTGGCAAGTATTTTAACGTTCTATTTGAGATACGGTCTGGGCCTGGTGCCGACCGGGGTTTAAGACCCTTAATAATTTCGTGGACCTCCTCCGGGGCTTTAAAATATCGCCCTGTGGTGGTAAGGCAGCCCTAAGTTCGACAAGGCAGTCCACCTCCGATAGGAGGGCCGCGTCGACGCGTGCGCGAGATGGTGTACATTGATCTTCTAGCGTATCGGCTGAGCATTCGGCCTTTTCGAAGTCGTCTAAAGCTAATAAGCCCCCGGTTGGCTTTGATAATGGCGGCATGGCGTCACGGGGTTCCGACTTCATACGTCGAGCTAACTGCCAATAGGCAGAGTGCGATGTCTCTAAGTCTTCCGTCAGACCTAACCATGAGCCTTTGCGATGTAACTCTATCCTATCTCTGACCTCTAGCTGAAGTTGCCTAAAGTGAAATCGGTTTGACTCGGACGGATAGCGATAAAACGCCCGCTTGAGTGCATTTTTCTCTCTTATCATGCATCGAATACTGAACGGCAAGCCAAAGTTGCGGTCCCCCGAAACCTTGATTGTCCTTTCGGAGTCGTCGATGGCTGATGAGATATGAGTTGTGATACTGTCGATGGCAATATACGCTTTGTCTACACTATCAACTATGGAGTGACCTTTTGTAGTATATAAGTGTACCACCCAGCGGTCCTGACAACCTATCGTTTCATAATGTTTAATAATGTTATAGCCACTGATTCTAGGATTGGCTATTGACGGTTTAAAAAAGGTCTCTTGCACTAGAAATCTATCAGTCTATACTATAACCCTGCAAGTATTTGGCGATATCGGATCGCTGCTTCTTAAGGCCGTTCACGTTAAAGTACGATACGACTAGAGAGCACGGTTTTACCCTACCTATGCTGGTAGCCATCTTAATTCGGTTTACCTACTTACTTGTGTCTGTTTCGGTTTTATGGGTTTTTGAACTCACTGAGCGCGTCTAAGACTTCGCCGTGAGCGAACAAGACTTTGAGTTTCTCCATGGGGCCGGTTGCTAGGTGCGTTTTATAGTCCAAATCGTACAATTTGGACATACTGACTGCTTGAGTGAATTCAAAGTATTTTGCAAATACTTCGTCGGGCAGCGGTCTAACGTAATTACCGGGCCTTTTGTGTGATGCGTTTAGCGAGACGGGCTCAGGTAGAGACGCGGGTACGGCGGGCGCGTGCGCAGGTGCGGATTTATTGCACGTAATTGTGGGGCCCACCTGGTCGGTTCCCTTGCTATTTATTGCCCCGGCGATCTAAGGGATGGCGGCGGCTTTCTTAATTAAAACGGGCTTTGTCCAAGCACTAATTGCCGGCGCAGGTGCAGGAATAAAGCTTGGCTTTGTGCCCGCAGAATTCACGGAACGCGCGGCAGATGGCCGCGTTTGTCTTTTGGGTGCACTAGCGCAACCCCTATAACTTGTCGGATGACCTACGTTTTCGCAATTTGCGCACGCGGGCGGCTCGATAGAGTCCTTTGGCCGTGGGCACTCCGGAGTGCTGTGCTGACCGGCGCACTTTACACAACGCGCGCGAGCGTACAAGTTACGCATAGTGCCCGAATTGTTGGCAGTTATGACACTGCGCAACTAGTCTTGCGGGGAGTTTCGACCCGCAGGCCGGTCAATTTACAAATTGAGTTAATATTAAATATGGATTTTCCCTCGTAGGAAAGATCTAACTCAACCATAAGAAGGTCCATTTCAAAATTGAACCTAGGATGGTGCATACAGCGCACCCTATGGACGGGGGAACCCTGTTTTTTGAGGCCCGCGTTGACCTCGTCTAAATCGAGTTCTTTGGGTACTCCCCTAATAACTACTCTAAGGAGGCGGTCCTCCGGGAACGCGAAAGTATGAAATGCGACTTTATTTTCGCGAAGGTGTTTAGTAAGGTCACGAAAATCGTCCGAGGTCTCAACGTTGACCCGGATGCCTATGCGTGTATTAGCCGACTTAAACTTGGTGATTTTGGCTTTTGATAGTCAAGTAAGGACATGGCTCCAGTGCCCCTTGTCGTGAATCACGACCGGGTGTGGAGCTTTGGCCTTACGTTCAGCCATGAAAACCTCCGAGGTGTCGGGGGTGGCTTGCGGCTCAGCCGCTGGCTTTTTCACCGGTGTCGCGGTTGGGGACGGGCGCGGTGAATTTACGCGACTCGCGGGGTCGCTCTCTACTGCAGGGCGTTTCTTGCCCTTCTTACGAGAACGGACGGTAGTGAAACCGTCCGAGTCCCTATCGGCCTCGTTGTCAGCGTCCATAGTGGCGCTCGTGGGAGCGGTCGCAGGTTTGACTTCCATTTCCGTGGCCTTGGTTCATCTTCAGCGTCCGACTGCGCTGAAAGGTAATTGCACGGGACAGGTGTTACGACCGGGCTACGGTCCCGGGTACGTGTCGCTGAGGGCGACGACGCGGTCAACTTTTTCGGTCCAGCTGGCGTACCGGCGCACGCGGCTTTGCCATCAAATAAGCGAAATATACCATAAAAATACCACGAAAACCAGCGAGGAGCCTTGCCCATCCATCGGGGTCGTTTTCGCGGAAGTACGCGTCGATGTCATCGCGACATAGGGCGGGATCATACTTGTCCATGTTGAGGCTATCCATTGTGGCGACCCCCGCCGGCATGGTGTTTATAGCTAACCTAAGTCCTCCCCACCTACGTGGGGAGGTGTGTGCCTACATTACGTACAACAGGTGTATGCGCTTTTGTTGCGCTAGGTGTGTACCTAACTGCCACCTAATGCAGCAAGCACAAGTTAATTTAACAAGCTAAATGCCACGTGGGCTTTTTAATGTATCTACTTACAGAAAGCCGGAACCTGCCTGCGAGCACTCACTACACTACACTATATTAAACACTGACGCGGCGGCACTGTCATGCCAAATAACTATCAAGCGCGTATGCGATATTGTCGGAGTCATGCGGGAGCGCACGAGAGAGGTCCGTACCGCGCGGAAGCTTGGAACGGACTGAAGTTTGTGTAACACGCAATACAGTCCAGCCACGGCTCTGCCTGGGCTATTTTTAGATTTTTGGAATATGTTTTTCTATGATAACTATGGTTACTGAATTGATGGTAAATAGAGCTTACTAATGAAGAAGTAAATTTCGAAATCCGCACATTAGTTTTAGAATTGTCATCCATTACCTAAAAATACAAATCTTTCTTCTTTATGTCTTTAGAGAGAGAGCAGAATTTTTGACTATCGTGATAGTTATTGCTAAAACAATTTAATGTTTTAATTACGCCTAACGAAAATAGATTGTAAAGCATTTTACCGCAAATCAAGCCTAATGGAGCACTCCCCCGTAACTAACCTTATTAATTATTCTACGTAGAAACAGTTTACGCGGTTTAAAACAAAGGAGATTATTTTGTATACTAAATGATATCTTCTATTCATATAGACTTAAAATTCTATTAATTTACCGCTGTATTAGAAGGTTAGTTAAGATTTATTGTATTTTGATTTTTAAACATTTATTTTTAATGGAATCGTTGCCGTTAAAATATTTTAACGGCAACGATGATGATGCTAGAATAATCTTTATTCCGAAATAGTGAATATTTTGTTAACCTACTTCGATTCTCTTAGAACAAAATTTGAAGGAAA